>CM052899.1:144630161-144739454 GCA_028534135.1 Potos flavus | reverse complement strand
AGATTTTGATTACAGCTTAAGAGTGTCTAACTTTGCACCCAAAGTCTTTTTTGCTACCTCTCACTTAAATTTCATCTTTTACCTACTTTACATAAAATTTATTAAGATCCTAAAGATTATAAACAGTTTGTTGTCAGTTAAGAATGACAGATGTAGTCTCACTTCTTAATTTTCTTTGCATTATTTTTTTTTCTTTTTTGGCAAAATAAAAAAGAAAGGAAAGACTAAGCATTATTAGCCAACAATTATGAGAGTAATTGCTTCTTTATCTTAACATGTTCTTAAATTCCAATTTTCTCTATTCCCATCAGGGACCTAAGTCCTGGGCAAGATAATATCAAGTGAAAAGAGCAGAATATATTGATCCATATTTCATTTCTCACTCAGCCTGCTCTTCGAGTAACTTAGAATAAGAGGCTTTGTCTATATGTGGAGATTAATGACCATGATGGCTATGATACAAAATTGTCATAAGACTCAATAATTCCACATATAGAACAACATTTTGAAAACTCTGAACAGTATAAAATTAATACATATTATTTTGTAGACAATTCTCCATTGTAAGATGTCATGTCATTTTCCACAAAACTCAACTTCAGGACAGTTATTGAAAAGAAGACATTTAAAACAAAAACAAAATCTTCGAAACAAAGATATAAAAATAGTTAACACTCACGTTACATTAATTAATATCTCTTTCTCTACTGCACCATTTTGTCCCCCTTTTAAAGATGAGCAAACTGAAAAACAGGTTGAAAAACAAATGTCACACTAGCAATGTGGTGGAATACAGGCAGCCTGACTCCAGAGACTGCTCTGGTCTGAATCTTTATTCTTTCTTTGTCAGTCTACCCTTTTCTCCTTCTCTTTCCTGTCCTCGATCATTACAAAAATCACTGCCACAGACAAAAAGGAATGAATATTTGAATGCATGAAGAATGAATGAATGCAGCTTTCTTCTCTTGATTAATTCAAGGCACAGATCATTTCATAAAATAACTACATTGGCTCTTCATACAAAAGACCAAACAGCTGAAGTGTATTATAAGAATATTTCAGTCAGAGGATTCCCCTCCTAAATCCCCAATAGAAGGGAACAAAGAATATTAAGCTAAAGTCGGTGAGAAACTCTGTTCAAATGAGTCACCAGAATTGGATATATCCTTCAGAGGATATGAGTGGGGACATTAAATATAATGGCCACCATTCTGTAACTAACCTAAAACTGAAGGACAAAAATACAATTAACTTCTGTATGTATTTTTAAGTAGATATTTTATTTTATACATTGTACCTTTTGCTTGAATAAATGCTACCCTCTGGCATCATCCAAGTAAAAGGAAATATTAAAGTTAAGGAACAATTATATCTGGCATAATAGCCAAGATCCTCTCTAAACATATAAATATTGTTTAATTGGATGTTATGGATTTCATCTCTTCTATTTGTTTGTTTTCTATTTCATAATACAGTCAAAAAATAACATATGAAAGAAAAGAAACACTGCCAGAACTATTTTCCTATGATAACCTTGAATGTTATTAAGGTATCTAAATATAGAAGATGAAACTGAGTGGGAAATTTCTACCAAATCCATACAGAAAGGACTTCACAAGGTCAGGGTTGGTTCCCCCCCCCCCCCTTGAAGCTACACACTTCCTGTAATTTAATATGAGCATAAACATGTTGCTTAAAATATCAAGGTGGGTTACTGCTTAATTAGCAATTTAAAAATTATTTCAATCAAACCCTTTACATTATAAAGGATATGCAGCAGAAAAACTGAAGGCAGTGGAAAGTATACTAATTTAGGAGCTAGCTAATGGAATTCTAGTCCCAGAACCGCTACCAAGTGACATCACTTTCCTCTATAAAGCTTTTTTTCTTCTTTATTAAAACAAAGTGATTGTTTCAGTGTGGACAGCCGCAGGCTAGCTGTTAAAGGGACCTGCCGAGCCCGGACTCATGACCCCTGCCCAAATGGGTGGAAAGCGGTAGCTAGAGAATGGGCTTGTGCCCTGACTCGTGACCCCTGCCTGATTGAGCGGAAAGTGGGCGCTGGAGAATGGGCTCGTGCAAGGGGCCTTGAGGCATGCTGGTCTGTGATTGGCCATGCCCCTTTGAAAAACAAGCTGTACAGGTTGCAACCAATTATCTCGCTGATTTGTGGTAATGTCTCTGAGGTATATGCACGTGCGACTCATAAATCTGCCTTTGCTAATTTTAGTAGTCCTTAGAGAAGTGCTGCGTGTGCTACGTGACTTACGTGTGAAGCTGTTTCCTTGAACTTGGTTTTCGCACACTATATAAGCATGAGCACTCTGCAATAAAGCTGTACACAATCTGGACATCATCCGTTGTGTTCCTCCCGCTCCTATCCTTTGTCTCTCTACTTCTTTTTTCCTCATTCCCTTACCCTCAGCCCTGGTTCAAGGTTGCGCCACTCGGCCGCGACAAGTGGCGCCCGAACAGGGACTTGAGCATAACACAGGAGAGCCGGCTGCAGCATTTCAGATGCTCTCTTAGGTGCCATAATGTATTAGATTAAGTTATTGTATTTGTTTCTTACTTGAGAAGATTCTTTTTTTTCTATCAGAAATGCCATGCCATATCCTCTGTTCCTTCAAAGCTGTCCTTTGACTCCACACATTCTTGATTTTTCAGAGAGGTAAGGAGGACTTCCAAAACCAAAACCTTCATGCTATATAACCTGTGACTTTTATCACCAAGAGCTTCTCATTTCTGAAGTATACCATTTGTTTTCTGATTGCTTGATCTTACTTGTTTTCCATTGTTTTCAAGTTACTATACAACTTTCTTAGTTCTGAATTCCATGTGAAAAGGGGAAGCACTTAAACTTCTACCATATTCCCCCATATAATATGCAATCCAATAGTGCTAGAAACAGAGATATTAAAATATAATTCTTTTTTTTATTGTTATGTTTAGTTAGTCAACATATAGTACATGATTAAACCTGCTTGTATTAGCGAGTAATTCATTATGTCTACTGTACAGGTTAAACAGGCAGACTGCAAAGGGTTGATTCCTGACTCATCACATACCTGCTGAGTGACCTCTTCATCTCTTTGTGCTTCAGTGGCCTTATCCAGAGTGATGAAAAACCTACCTTATCAGATGGTTTTGAAGATTAAATGGATTAGTGAGTGCAAAGATCTTAGGCCCCCCATAAAATATATTAACAATTATATTTTTTTTCTATTTTGATACCCAGTTAAAAAAATATTATCAGTAAGAGAAATAAAGAATAACAGTTTATAATCTTGGGGTTAAAAAGGCTGCTATAGGTGCACCTGGGTGGCTCAGTTGTTAAGCATTGGACTCTTGGTTTCAGTTCGGGTCTTCAGGCTCAGGTCTTCAGATCAAGCTGCCTGGGCTCTGTGCTGAGTGGGGAGTCTGTTTCTCTCCCTCTTCCTCTGCCCCCACCCCCACTCTCTCTCTGTCTCTCTCTCAAATAAATAAATCTTTAAAAAGAAATGGCTGCCATGACAGAAAAGAATACACTATAGAAGACTGACAGATTAAAAATAGAAAAAAAAAGTCATTTGCAAAAAATATTTCCACAAACTATTGTTAAAGAACAAATATCTCACTGGAATAAGATATTTGCCTCATACACAATAGACAAAAAATAACCCTAATTTTTAAAAGGGTTCCAATAAAAAATAATAATAAAGCAATCCAATTAAAAATAAGGGAAGTCTGGACCATTTTCTTACACCAATCACAAAAATAAACTCAAAATCAATGAAAGACTTAAATGTGAAAACAGGAATTCATCAAATCCTAGAGAAGAACACAGGCAGCAACCTCTTCGACCTCAGGCACAGAAAGTTCTTGCTAGACATGTCTCCACAGGCAAGAGAAACAAAAGCAAAAATGGACTACTGGGACTTCATCAAGATAAAAAGCTTTTTTTTTTATTAACATATAATGTATTATTTGCTTCAAGAGCACAGGTCTGTGAATCATCAGTCTTACACAGTTCACAGTTCACACCATAGTGCATACCCTCCCCAATGTCCATAACCCAGCCACCCTACCCCTCTCCCTCCCACCCCCCAGCAACCCTCAGTTTGTTTCCTGAGATTAAGAGTCTCTTATGGTTTGTCTCCCTCCCTGGTCCCATCTTACAATGGAATACTATGGAGCCATCCAAAAAAAAACCAAAAAACAAAATCTTGCCATTTGCAATGACATGGATGGAACTAGAGGGTATTATGCTAAGCGAAATAAGTCAATCAGAGAAAGACAATTATCATATGATCTCTCTGATATGAGGAATTTGAGAGGCAGGGCAGGGGCTCGTGGGGGGCAGAGAGGGAAAAGATAAAAAGCTTTTGAACAGCAAAGGAAACAATCAAAAAAACCAAAGGACAACCTACAGAATGGGAGAAGATATTTGCAAATGTCTTGTTAGATAAAGGGCTAGTATCCAAGATCCATAAAGAACTTATCAAACTCAACAACCAAAGAACAAATAGTTCAGCAAAGAAATGGGCAGAAGACATGAATAGACATTTCTCCAAAGAAGACATATAAATCGCCAACAAACACATGAAAAAATGCTCAACATCACTTGGCATCAGGGATATAAAAATCAAAACCACAGTGAGATACCACCTCACACGGGTCAGAATGGCTAAAATTAACAAGTCAGGAAACAACAAATGTTGTTGAGAAAGGGGAAACCTCTTACACTGAGAATGTTGAGAAAGGGGACCCCTCTTACACTGTTGATGGGAATGCAAGTCACTATGGAAAACAGTATGGAGGTACCTCAAAAAGTTAAAAATACAGCTACCTTATGACCCAGTCATCGCACAAGGTATTTATCCAAAGGATACAAACACAGTGATCCGAAGGGGCACCTGCACCCCGATGTTTATAGCAGCAATGTCCACAATAGCCAAATTATGGAAAGAGCCCAGATGTCCATGGAAAGATGAATGGATAAAGAAGATGTGGTCAATATATATATTTAATGGAATATTACTCATAGAAAAAAAATGAAATCTTACCATTTGCCATGACATGGATGGAACTAGAGGGTATTATGCTAAGCAAAATAAGTTAGAGAAAGACAATTATATGATTTCACTCATATGTGGAATTTAAGAAACAAAACAGGATCATAAGAGAAGGGAGGGAAAAATAAAATAAGATGAAATCAGAGAGTGAGACAAACCATGAGAAACTCTTAACTACAGGAAACAAACTGAGGACTGCTGGAGGGAAGGTGGTAGAGGGA
The DNA here is from genome assembly GCA_028534135.1 of Potos flavus. NCBI lineage: Eukaryota > Metazoa > Chordata > Mammalia > Carnivora > Procyonidae > Potos > Potos flavus. Next base: position 144,734,179 of record CM052899.1, on the reverse strand, counting down.
TGGGATAACTGGGTGATGGACATTAAGGAGGGCACATGATGTGATGAGCACTGGGTGTTATATGCAACAGATGAATAACCGAACTCTACCTCTGAAACAAATGGTACACCATATGTTAATTAATTGAATTTAAATATGATAAAATTTTAAAAATAATTAAATAAAAATAAAAATGAGGAAAGGATATTTGTAGGAAAAGATATTCAAATGGTCCCAAATTAAAACTTCCTTAACTAAAAAATTAAAAAATTAAAATGAGATATAATTTTTTGGCTATCGATCTGCCCAAATTAAAAATACTGTGATTTTTCTTCATTGTTGGAGAGAATGTGAAGAAGCTAATGCTCCAAAGCAATGTACCTGGTGTGAATGGAAATCACAATGTCATTAGAGAACAATTTAGGTTTATATGTCAATAACCAAAATCACATACTCTGAACCCAATATTTCCAGTTCAAGGAATCTATTATAGAAATATTCACATCCACTTGCAAAGAAATTCTTTGTAACATTATTTGTTATAAATAATCAAAAGACTTATATACTCATTAGAAGAGGAATGGGTAAATTAATTTTTAGAACACCCAACTATGGAACAATAAGCAGTTATTTTTTTTAAAGGATAGCTCTATGAATACAAAGATACATTATTGTTTTAAAAACACATTACTGAGTAGTTACATATTATAATCATTTTCTTATAAATTATACAAGTTAGGGGGAAAATATTAAGAAATATATCTCAATGACACAATCATGGGCTTACATTAATTTTTTTCTTCATTCTGTTGCTGTGTTAAGTCTTCTCAGTAAGAACCTCTTTCTTAATTAGAAGAGTTGATAATATTTGCCATTAATTATTTTGATGGGAACTAGATTACATGCATGTGACCTTGAAATGACACTTCTTTTATTCATTAAAGAAGTGAGGCATGTACTAACACAGGCACTTTCAAGATCTGTCAATGCAGTGATTTTACAAATTAAAGTAATGCTATCTTGGCCTGTTATTTATTAAAAGGAGAATTATGATTACCAGTTCCATTATGTAGAAATTTTTAACAATAAAGACATATAACATTTTAATGACAAAATTATGTTTCTTTTTTATTGAATCAGTGTCCCAAACAAAAATGCCATTTGTGTATATAAATGTACCTATAGGTATTCATATTGAGGTTTCACATAAAAACTCAGTATTAGCTGAAATATGAATCAGAATGTCAAGCAAGCCTATTCAGTACTTTCCTGAATTTAGGTAATAAAATCAAATTACACAAATGTCATACAAGTGTTTCTATGAAAACATTAAGCATTCTATTTTCTCTTTTAAAGAGGTGTTATATACACTTAAAATATTTATTTTAACAACTGAAAATATATGGCACAGTACGAAAGAGAGAAAAACACTTAATGAGGACACGATGGCTGTGTTCAAACACCTGCAGTGCTTTTATGTGAAGAAAGAGTAGACAGACACATTGTCTTGTTCCAGGAGGCTGAACTTAGATATGGGGAAATTGTACAGAGAATTACTTTAGTGGTATAAGACACTTCTAAACTTGCACTTTTTATTTCATAAAATTTTCTACTACCTGCATTGTGTTTAAAAAAAAACTGATTATAAAAAAGAAACATCAATTATTCAAAAAAAATTTAAATTACATTCAGAAAAAGAATAGATCAAAAGTAAGTAGAGTCTCTGAGTCTTAAAGAATTGATACAGAAAGTGATTTTAGCACTGTCCAATAATAGAGAAAATTGTTTCAAAGAGTACTATTCTTTATCCCAGGAAACTTTCAACAGATACTACACAATAAATTCCAGAGAAATAGGCCAAGTTCCCTCATTAGGTAGGGATTGAACTAAAAGATCTCAGACGTCTCTTTAAAGTACAGTAGACTACCATGTCACTGTAACATTGAGTCCTGCACATACATAAACATTACTCCAAATGTACTTAATCTCCACAAGCCTAAAACACCTGGAAAAACCTACACAGCAAGTTACTCATTTTGCAAGTAACATGCTTGAATTTGGAGGCATCTTTAGAATGGAAAAAGGGTTAAATACCAACCTAGCTGAACTTCATTGCTCTGTAATGATGATGATGATGATGATGATGATAGATAAAGAAAATGTTATATGCCTTATTTTAACTCCTAGAGAAATTAATTTATAGGGTACATTTCTCTTAGTTTGCTTAATAATACAAATTTTTAAAGAAAAAAATTTAAATAGTTATACCAAGACTAGACTTCCTAATTCTCTAATCTTCTGCTTCACTAATAAATCTTTTTGTTATAAATTATCATGTTTTGACAGATTAAAATCAATAAGGGATAATAGTAGAATACAGATAGATAAAGAGAGAAAAGAAGGAGGAGGGGGAGGGGAGGGGGTGGAAGAGGAGTAAGTGAGGGAGAGGGGGAGAGGGAAGAGAAAGTAAGGGAGAGGGAGGAGGGGAGGAAGAGGGAGAGGGAAGGGGAGGAGGTAGAGAATAACAACAACAATCATGATTCAGAAACCCTATTACAGTATATATCCATACTTTATAAAGCATTTATTAATACACTTTAGAAAGAACTGCCTGATGGACAACAAACTGTCATCTATTATCTTCCTCTGAAGAGAAGTGACTATTTATTGATTTTGCTCTCAGCATTCAAACCTTCTTCTTAAAAGCACCCAATTTTCTTTTGAGGAATTATATTCTGCTCTCTCTTTCCCAAAGTGTGTAGCACTAGTGGAAAGATAATTCTCAGAAACTGCTCCCTACACTAAATAAGCCCAAGGACCAAATTTCCCTTCTCCTTACATAAAGAGAATCAGGAAGTGATCTAAGTTTGGTGAAGTAAATGCTCTGTGCTGTGATATTCCAACTAAGGAAAAGATGCAAGCGTAAGCAAGAACAGGGGTAGGAAAGCTGTCACAAAGGCATCATGCTTTCAAACTTTAGTTCACACTCCAAGGACTTTGGGGTTGCCTTGGTTTTCAGTTGTTTTCAAAACAGATCCCCAGGGGCGCCTGGGTGGCTCAGTCATTAAGCATCTGCCTTCAGCCTACAGTCATGATCCCAGGCTCCTGGGATCAAGCCCCACATCGGGCTCCCTGCTCAGAGCGAAGCCTGCTTCTCCCTCTCCCATGCCCCCTGCTTGTGTTCCCTCTCTCGCTATCTCTCTGTCAAATAAATAAAATCTTAAAAAAAAAAAAAAAAAAACAGATCCCCGGAAACCCAGAAATCTGTGATTTCACCTACATTCTTGTAAATTCTCCTTTGCATAACTTAGCCAAAATTAATTTGTTACTGGAAGCCAAAATCCATAGATTATCGGAGGGTAGTGACAAAGTATATAATTAAAGTACTGAATTTAGATACACAGGGAGAATTACTAACCTTGACATAAAATAATTTTGCAAAGATTTACAAAGATGTGAGATACATAGTTTTATAAGGGTACCAGAAAAATGTTTGTAAAGCATGCTATTTACAACAGTAGGAAAACCAATAAAATACTAGGATTAAATCTCATAAAAATGTGCAAGACCTCGTCACAGAAAAATATAACATTATGTTGAGAGAAAATAAAGACGATCTAAAAAACTAGAGAGAGAGATAACATTCATGGATTTGAGGTCTCAAATTTTTAAGACATTAATTCTCCCCAATTTACTCTAGTGATTGAATGAATCCAAGTAAAAATCACAACTTTGTAAAGTGTGTGTGTGTAATTTGACAAGTTGATACTAAAAGGTGGAAATGCAAGAGCCAAGAATAGCTAAGACACTACTGTAGAAGAACAAGGCAAAAAGACTTGCTCTATGGGATATCAGGAGTTATTACAAAAATATAATTAAGACAATTGGCACAAGGACAGACAAGTGAACAAATGGAATGAAATGGAGAGTTCATTACCAGATGCATGCATATACAGACAATTGGTGTTTATCACTTCATATCATTTTATACAGTGGGGAGTGGACAGTCTCTTTCAATAAATGATTCTAGGACAATTTAAAATCCACATGGAATAAAATGAAACTAGACATCTATCTCACATAATACATAAAAATCAATTCCGGGTAAACTATAGAGCAAAATGTAAAAGGCAAAACAATAAAGCTTCTAGAACATAATATAGGAAAGTATATGATAGGGCAGAAAAAGATTTCATAAACAGGACACAATAAGCAATATCCATGAAGAAAAAGACTGATAAACTGGATCACATAAAAATTAATTCTTTATTCCCAGCAGATAGCATGAAGAGAGTAAAAAGTTAAGCCACACATTGAGAGAAAATATTTGCATCAGATAGAACGAACACACTATTTTTATATGTGTGGGTGTATCAATCATAATCAATAGAAGGGGGAAAGAAAGAGAACCCAGTAGAAAAATATGGCAAGAGATTTAAACAAATATTTCACAGATGGCCAAATGGAACTCAACCTAATTAGTCGGAGATGCAAATTAAAAGTACACTGGGATACCATAACACACTAATCAGAGTGGCTAGAGTTTAAAAACATGACAAATACCATGGTTGGTAGGGAGGTGAAGTACTGAGGAAAATATCAAATGGCTGGTGGGAGTGCACAGTTCTACCACTCTGTAAAGTTTGGCGTTATCCACTAAAGCTAAAGACACATGTACCTAGCAGTTCCACATCTAAGTGTACAACCAAGAGACATGAAGATCGAAACCAGAGACAACTCAAATGTCCGCAAACAGAACAGATTTAAAAATTGTGAGGTAGCCAAATGATAAATACTTTTAAAGCAATGAAAGGCAGCAAAGTACAGCTGCACACATAGCTCAATATCACAAGCGTGAGGCTGAGTATAGGAGGCCAGGATGCATATTGCATGATTCCATTTCTTCAAAAAATGGCCAACAAAACATGGTTAGGGATCCACCCTTGAGAGTTAAAATTACAAAGAAGGAAATTAATAACATTAAATTACTAACCTTAAAGTCAACATAAAAATTAACTTGGGAGGCCCTAGCCTCTTAATCACAGATGGTGATTAAGATGGTAAAGATCTCTTTCCCGTCCTGAATGTGAAGGCACAGGTATTGATTGGCTTTGCAATAGTGTATAATGTTGCTTTAGAGACTTTTCTGAATATATATCATACCAATAAAAATTTGAAATAAAAAATAAATGAAATTAGAAATTTTACTCTCCAAATAATAGTTTTTAAATCAGAAAGCCTCAGATGTATTAATAAAATAGTACTGTAAGTAAAATAGAATAGTATTAGTATGTAGTAGAATACTATACAATATTATATAATATATATTAGTGGTAGTATAAAGTAGTATATATTAGTATATAGTAGAATACTATACAATATTATATAATATATATTAGTGGTAGTATAAAGTAGTATATATTAGTATACAGTAGAATAGTATACAGTAGAATACTGTAAATAGTAACTGAATAGTACTGTAAAAAACTTTTGTTACATAAATATTTGTTTTTCTTATGATTTCATTTTTTTCTCTTACCTAGATTCATTTATTTAGCAAGATTTTAATACACTGTTCCTTCTTCTACTACCTGGCTTTCCCTCACATATCAGATTGTATGATTTTCTTACCCTATTGATATTTTATTGAAATTAATGTAGGCAAAAGCTTGTAATAGGAATAAAATGAATTAAGTTTTCAAAACATCACTTATAAAATGTATTGATCATCCATGTCATCAGTTATTTGTAGACTAGACAGTAAACAAAACTCAGAGACTGAGCAGGAAATGAAGTATATAGGAAATACTAGTGGAATGGCTTCTGTACATATATTTTCTTGTATTGAAGTAACACAAAATTCAAAACACTCTAATTAGTTCATTTTATGCAAATATCATTGATTTCTCTAGTTATTTAACTCTGCTATTTTGGTCTTACTGTTTGTGAGGCTCAATTCAAAGTTTAAACCCATGTAGAACAGTTATATTTTCTCTAGGCTTAGGCAAAATCTCTAAAGACCATTCTGAATAAATTCAACATTGATCAGATTGAGATCAGATACCAGACTGAGACCAGACAAGACATTTATTTTTAAAAATCTGCATGTAGTTTTCCCCTAAATATTTTGAGGAAATACAGCTTAACAAAATCATATGTTTTTATTCTACCTTTATGTATTTTAGAGTGAATAAATATATACATGTGCCTTTAAAAAAAAATAAGGAATAATGAATTATTTCATCAGGGTTAAAAAACATAGCTGATTATTACTATCAAAGGTACATACACGCATCTCTCAAGAGCAAAAGTATTTATCCTTACAATAAAGGGAACTGGGAATATTTCAGTGAATTTTTCCATAGATAGAAGCTTACAATAATCCAACACCTAAATGTTTTCTATTTTAATAAAACATTTTATTCATAAAAAGGCATTTATGGAACATATAAATTATATATGTAACATAATGAAAAAGTAGATTATCCAGATTTCTCCATAACCACTATCCAAATTCTCTAAGAAACTCCAAACGTTTATTTGCTTTATATAAACTCAGAGAAAGGAGAGAAGAAATGAAGAACCTGCTCCCTGCTATGCTTTGCCCACTAACTGTGTATGGCTTGCTTTCTGTGAGTGCCATCTCAGGATCCTGGAGTTACCTTGCTTGGACAACTTCACAAAATTCTTAAAGAAAACTTAGATGCAGTCAAGGAAAATCAGAATTGAAGCTGCCAGAAGGAAAACAACAGCTATACTATAACGGATGGGTTTAATTATCCTTGTATCTGCTGGAAGTCTTGAGAGGTGGGCCACTTAACAAGTGTTTTCTTTTCTTTTCTTGTTTCAAATTTTTATTTAAATTCTAGTTAGTTAACATAATGTAATATTGGTTTCAGGAGTAGAATTTAGTAATTCATCACTTACTTATAATATCCAGTGCTCATCACAAGTCTTTTCTTTTCTTCTGAGAGAGAGAGGTCAGCAGTGGAGGGGCAAAACGAGAGGGAGAGAGAGAAGACTCTCAAGCAGGCCCCATGCCTAGTGCAGAGCCCAGCCCTCTCACAACCCTGAGATGATGACCTGAGCTCAAATCAAGAGTTGGACGTTCAACCAAATGAGGCACTCAGACATCCCAACAAGTGTTTTCTTTATTAGACGAATTAAGCTTTCTTTTTCAAATAGCCAGGAGTATCTTGAGAAGAGAATGGAAAGGCAATCCTTATATTTAATTAATTTGTTAAAAACTAACCAAAGTGAAAACAGAGAAATACTTGAGGAAAATTTTAGGAAAGCAATCATAAAAATTTAGTATTTAAAAGTTTTTAAATGCTTTTTTTTAAGATTAACAGTTAAATGCACAAGTAATAGTTTTTAAACTTCACACTGATGGGCATTAAATATCTCTTAAAGATGCAATCCAGGGACGATCCTCTTATTTGGGACCCTTTTGTGCATTTATATTTCACTTACTTATGGGTATATTTTTTCCACATGGCATTTTCCCATTTAATTCCCAAAATTTCTTCTTCACTTTCCTCAAATGCTCTTTTCTCTTCCTCTCCCCTTCCCTCAAAATGTGTTAACCTCTCTTCATTCACTATCTAGCGCAAAGCAGGATTTTCCTGAGCAGTATCACTGAAAGCCATCATATATGCCTTATGCTTACCTAATCTCAAGCAAGATGAGTTGTTGTTTTTTCTTCCTTGATGTTTCTCATTTCAAGTTTTTCAATGGCATAATTCATTTGTCACTGCAATACCTCTAATGAGGTATTATACATTATTTGAGGCACTGTTTAACATATTCTTCTAAACAAAAGGACATTTGTTCAATAATACAACAGAGTCTTATGTGTTCAGAAGATTTGGGGTCAAAAATAACCTAGATATTTTAAAAATATGAAATTTAACTAACAACGCCTCAGATATTTTTCCTTAATGGGGATAGATTTGTCAAACTCTGATATATTAAGGGACATTTCTGCTGTTAGTCAATTGAGCTAATTTTCTATAATAATAATAATAAAAATACCCAAAGTGATATCACTCTCCAATGGTCTAATAAGTACTCTTGAGCCACAAATTACCTCAAAATTTGACAATTTTTTAATGATTTAATGAAGAAAAAATCTCTAAGAGATAATCTGAAATAATAGGGCAATGATGAATATTAAAAAGGTAAATGATACCTTAATTCACCAAATTGTTTTGAAAACTTTTTTTTTGTTTTTAAATGATACCTTAATTCACCAAATTGTTATTGAAAACTTTTTTTTTTTGTTTTTTTATGTCTGATATTGGGCTCAGTCCTATAAGGATGCATGAGTAGAACACTGGCTTTGCAGCTGAGTACCTTACAACCTCTTAAAAAAGATCTCTATGGGGGTACCTGGGTGGCACAGTAGGTTAAGTGTCTGACTATTGGTTTTGGCTCAGGTCCTGATCTCATGCTCATGAGACTGAGCCCCACGTCAGGCTTTTCTCTCAGAGCAGAGTCTGCTTAGGATTCTCTCACCCTCTCTCTTTGGCCTTCCCCCACACACTCATGCCCTCTCTCTCTTTCTCAAATAAATCTTAAAAAAAAAATTAAAAATAATAGTACTATTGCTGGGTCATAGGGTACTAGGTATTTACCCCAAAAATACAAATGTAGTGATCTGAAGGGACACCTGCACCCCAATGTTTATAGCAGCAACGTCCACAATAGCCAAACTATGGAAAGAGCCCAAATGTCCATCGACAGAGGAATGGATAAGGCAGATGTGGCATATATTCACAATGGAATACTACTCAGCCATCAAAAAAATGAAAATCTTGCAATCATAGGAAACAAACTGAGGGTTGCCGGAGAGGAGGGAGGTAGAGGGATGGGGTAACGATGATGGACACTAAGGAGGGCACATGATGTAATGAGCATTCGGTATTACATAAGACTAATGAAACACTGAACTCCACCTCTGAAAGTAATAATACACTAATGTTAATTAATTGAATTTAAATTTTAAAAATAAATAATTAAAAATATCTCTACACAAGTAATTATTATTTAAAGCAGTCATTGTTAAGTGTCATAAGAAAATGAACATCAGGGGCGCCTGGGTGGCTCAGTGGGTTAAAGCCTCTGCCTTCGGCTCAGGTCATGATCCCGGGGTCCTGGGATCGAGCCCCGCATCGGGCTCTCTGCTCGGCAGGGAGTCCGCTTCCCCGTCTCTCTCTGCCTGCCTCTCTGCCTACTTGTGATCTCTCTCCTCTCTGTCAAATAAATAAAAATAAAAAAATCTTTAAAAAAAAAAAAAAAAGAAAATGAACATCAGTGCCCTACAAATATCAAGAAGAAAAAAGGCCATTTTAGGCTGGCTACATTTGATCAGCAATTTGGAGATGTCATTTCAGGTCACTTTAATGAACTGGAGAGGTCCGTTTAGGTGTTGGCTAATGGCCACATACAGGTGAGTTAATGTAAGTGTTGAACGCTTGTCTGAGCAAAAATTTTGGTTGATTTCATATGCCAAGATAAGAATTCTGGACTATTTTCTTTAGACAGGTGACAAGTATTAAGGGAACAAGCCCTGTTTTCATTTAATGATAATGCCAACTTTATGAGAGTGCTGACAATACTCTATAGTTAAGGGCAGTGAGCCTTAGAGATTAGAGAGTGCATCCAAAAGCACAGGGAGAGTAAGTAGCACTTATTTCAAAATCCATACTCTTTCTACGCCGCAATAGAGAACAATTACTACAATAATAGGAGCAGAGTAATGTTTGTGGAAGATCAAACAGTGTATACAGTATGGGGCAAAACAGTAAAAGAAAAAACTTTAGTCAGAGACATCAAGAAGTTAAAAAAATAAGTCCAGGTTGAAGCAGAAACCTGCAATGGTTGTCATAGGAAAATAATAGGAAAGAAAGATTTCAAAGGACACTGCAAAGAATCTACACAACTTCTTTACTATATCATAAAGGGAACACTCGGATAATTTCAAGTGGCTCTTTCTTTCTGCATTAAAGGTAAAATAAAAAAATTAAAACTTTAACTCACTTAAGATCAAAAACATTTTAAGAAACAGCAGACATTTAAATACTAAGAAATAGCTCAGCAATTCTAAAAGTAATTCTCTAAATACGAAAAGTGTTGTAAGACATACTTACAATATGTAAGCCATCTGCTTTACTCTTTTTATTGTTGTTGTCTCTATAATTTGGGTTAAAATAACCTGGTAAAGTTAGGCAAAAATAAGCATGGTGCATGCTATAAGGATTAAAATATTTCTTGAAATCAGTATTTTCAATTCATTTATGCCAGAAAGGAGTTCGTATGCAAGATGGTAATTTAACCAAGAAGCTAGAGGAATTAAAAATACAATTCTTTTCCAAATCAACTGAAAGCATCATTAATACTAAATATTTCCTTGATGCCTGTCACCATGGTATCAAATCACAGAACTATTAGAAGAGAAGCATTAAAAGGAACTGAAACTCCTGTCTTTTCATTCCATTGTAAGTCATATCAAAGCTAGGAACTAAAAGAAATACTTCCGAATTATTTATTCTAAGGTTAAAGGGGGACATTAAAAAATGTATCTTTTATGTATTCCTGCACATTTTAATATTGCGACTACATCCAGTCTCCAAGGGTATGGACCAGGAGCTAGGGCATCTAACTGAAAACTCTCCCTCCAGCATCAGTGAATGAAGTTCACTGCAAGCCAATAAAGACAAAGATCACAGACTAGAGTAAAATGAGAAGCTGTAAGAAGAACCAGGGCAGACAGGGGAGATGTTAAGAAACATAATTTTCCTCTAGGCACAGTTATAATTTTGCACCAACTTTTGAATAGTCCTTTGTGTGTTCCTAAATAACACACCAGTTCTATTAAAGTTGTACATTATGGAAGTGTTCCTGCTAGTGATCTCATCCTAAGTTAAACACTCTTAGAATAAATATAAACCACTTTTTTTTTGGCTTTCAAGTAAGCTATTCAGAAGTAGCAAAATATTCATGTCTACATCTAAATCTAGTCTTAGTATCAATAACACAGGGGTGTTTTAGGGTTCTAAGCATGGACATTTGTGGTGTTTGAACAACTGGATACTGACATACCAAAAAAAAACAAACAAACAACCCCACAATAAAACCACAATACTTACAACTTTCACAAAAATAACTCCAAAATGGATCATGGACCTAAATATAAAACACAAAACCATAAAACTCCTAGAAGATAAGATGGGAGAAATTTAGATGACCTTGATTTTAGCAATGACATTTTAGATACAACACCAAAACACTATGGCGAAAGAAAAAAAAAAGATAAATTTGATTTTATTAAAATTAAAAACTTCTGCTCAGTGAAAGATTCTATTAAGAGAATGAAAAGACAGTGGCACCTGGGTGGCTCAGTGGGTTAAGCCTCTGCCTTCAGCTCAGGTCATGATCTCAGATTCTTGGGATCAGCATCGGGCTCTCTGCTCAGCAGGGAGCCTGTGTCCCCCTCTATCTCTGCCTGCCTCTCTGCCTACTTGTGATCTCTGTCAAATAAATAAATAAAATATTAAAAACAAAGAGAGAATGAAAAGAGAGTCCATGGAAAAAAATTTGCAATACACATATCTTATAAAAGATTGTACCCAAAATATATTAAAAGCTCCTAAAACGCACTGATATAAAAATAAAAAATCCAATTAAAAACAGTAAAAAGATTTTAATAGACACCACACTGAAGATATACAGATGGAAAATAATCAGCAGATGAAAATTTGTTCAACATATGTCATTGGAACTACGATTAAAACATGTGATAACACACACCTATTAGAATGGCTAAAATCGGAAACACTGATAGTATCAAATGCGGGTGAAGATGTGGAGCAACAGGAACTCTCACTTATTGGTGGTGGGAAAACAAGATGGTACAGCCACTTTGGAAGACAGTCAACAGCTTCTTACAAAGCTAAACATAGTTTTTCCATATAATGCAGCAATTAAAATTTATCCAAACTTAGAACCACACAAACTTACAACCACACAAACACCTGCACACAAACGTTTACAGCAGCTTTATTCATAACATCCCCAAATTAAGGAAACAACCAAGATGTCTTTCAGTAAGTAAATGGATAAACAAACTGTGGTTTGGAATATTATTCAGTGATAAGAAAAAAAATAAGCTATCAAGGCACACAAAGACATGGAGGAAACATAAATGTATATTGCTAAGTGATAGAAGCCAATCTGAAAAGGCTACATGCTGTATGGATGTCAATGCTATGACATTCTGAAAAGGGCAAAACAATAAAGACAGTCAAAATATCAATGGCCTCCAAAGGTTCAGGCAAGGAGAGAGGGGAAGAGGAGAGATGTATAAGGAGGGTGCAGAGGATTTTTAGGGTGGTAAAACTAATCCTGTACGAACCTATAATTGTAGATTTGTGACATTACACATTTTCCAAAGCTATAAACTGTACGAGGCAAAGAGTGAATGTTAATATAAGTTATAAACAATATTGAATAATAATGTATTGATACTGGTTCATCAATTATAACAGATGTACCACACTATTGCAAGAATAGCAGGGATAATGCTGTTGAGAGGGGCTGAGCATATGGGAATGCTATCTTCTGCACAGTTTTTCTGTAAACATAGAAATGTTCTAAAAAATGAAGTCTATTAAAGTTTTAAAGATTAGATAAAACACTTGTGAAGTGTTTAGTCTTGAGAAAAATAGGGCTTTGCATAACAGCATCAAAGAAAATGTCTTTTATTTTTTTTTTTAAGATTTTTTATTTATTTATTTGTCAGAGAGAGAGTGAGAGAGAGATCACAAGTAGGCAGAGAGGCAGGCAGAGGCAGAGGGAGAAGCAGGCTCCCTGCCGAGCAAGGAGCCCGATGCGGGACTCGATCCCAGGACCCTGGGATCATGACCCGAGCCGAAGGCAGCTGCTTAACCAACTAAGCTACCCAGGCGTCCCAAGGAAAATGTCTTTTAAATGTTGATTGCATCTGGTTCCCTTGAAATTCCTGTACTGTCCCTGAATAAAAGAGTTGGCTCTAAAGTCTACAAAGAAAGATTACATATAATATTAAGCACAGAAATACTTTAAAGATATTTAATTATTTAAATGGATTCCTAAAAGCAAAATGAATACCCAAAATGTGCTACAGATCTGTTGAGAACAGTGACATGAATTAAAAATTTGAAAAGCAAATGAAAACAGAAAAAAAATCATCTGTGACCTATCAGAAAGGCAAAATACAATAATCAGAATAAAAATGTATCTATCTAGCCTTGACAAAGATGTGATAAAATGGAAATCACCTCCAAAACTGATAAAACTTAAACTGTTTCAAGCTTTTTGGAGGATAGATAGTTCATAAACACATTGAAATTTTAATGAATGATTGCCAGAGGGGAGGGGAGCAAGGGATGGCAAAATGAGTAAGGGGCAGAGAGAGATACAGGATTCCAGCTGTGGAACAAGTAAGTCAATAGAATAAAAGTTACTATGCAAGGAATATAGTCAATGATACTGTAATAGCATTGTATAGTGACAGATGGTAGTTACACCTGTGGTGAGCACAGCATAACTTATAAACTTGTCAAATCACTAACTTGTACACCTGAAACTAATGTAACATTGTATATCAACTATACTCAAATAAAAAAATTAAAACATATAAAAATATAAATAAATAAATGTGTATACCAAGTGACCCAGTAATGTCATCTAGAAATTTATCCTAAAAAGGATAATCAGACAAGAAAAAAAAGATGTATGTACAAAAATATTCTGCATGTATGCATATGTATGTGTTTCACTGTGTGTGTTTGTGTGCAAAGAAAGAGAGCTGGGAGCGAATCTTGGGGCTTTTTCACATCTTACTTAAGAATGTGGAACTAGAAAAAAAAAATAATTAAAACAAGTAAGCAAGCAAGCAACCAAACAAAACAAAACCAGAGAGCTTACATGTAAGACCTCCATGAGGGAAGACTTACCCTTCCCCACCCATGAGGGAAGGCTTACATGTGGATTAACCTACCTTACTGACTCATAATTATTATCATAATAAGTGTTGTATCCATAATTCATTGTAACTGGATTTGGACTTAAAAACAATCATTGCCAGTTTCTGAAAACCTGTTTAACCTTTTTAACCTTTCTGCTTAGGAAACCCAGTCTTCGCCTTACTACCCTTCTGTCATTTGTAAAGACCTCCAAAGGCCTAAACAGAAGGCAAGTATACACATACTCCTCTCGCCGTCTTCCGGCTTTTATCGCCCCCACAGCCTGAGTGGTCCTTTTAGAAGAGAAATTTCATATCATGTGTGTTCTATCCTGCTCCCTGAACCACCCGCTTAAAAACCTTTAATGAATTCCTATTGCTCTCAAGATAAAGATAAAATACTTTAAGACCCAGCCTGAGTGGCTGTTACCTACCCACTCCAGCCTCACAGTGAGCCATGTTCCCTACACTCCAGGCCTCCCTGTCTTCCTTCCTTTAGTCCTTCAGACTTGCTGGGCTCCCTTCTGCCACAGGCTCTTCAGACAGGCTGCTGCTTCTTCCTTTTTTTTATTCCCCCTGTTAACTCCTGCTTTTCCTCCACATGTCATTTCAATCATCAGTCCTCAGTGAAGCCACATCTTGACTTCTCAGACCACGTGAAATCCCTCATTAGGCAACCACATAGCATCATCATGTGACTCTTTTGATGCTCTTATCACGATTGCATTAGATGATCTATTTGATTAATACCCCTCTCCTCTACTTCACAGCAAGCTCCAAGAGTACAGGGAATATGTCTATTTTTGCTTACTATTGCTTTGCCAGCATACAGCCTGATACTCAGAAGGAACTCAACGAATAACTCACTGAATGAATAAATAAATGAAAGAAAGGATCAATCAATCTCAACGTTAACAAAGTTCTTAAAGGCTCATCCTTCATTACCAGATCCAGTTTAGCACATCAGCCTGCCATGTTTACACTGTACATTAAGTTCACAACAAGGAATCACGTATTGGCAGACTACCACTGACCTTACAAAGAAGTATTTTTTTTAAAAAAAGTATTTTTAAATATGAGTAAAAGGAGAGTCCAAGATATTTTCCCTCCTCAAGAGTCAACTTTTTGAGGGACCTCAGCATATCTGAAATTTAGAATTAATGTCACTATCTATTCAATTAACTATATTGGCATTATTGAAAATCTCTGAGCCGCTACAGAAAAAAATGATGGCGGTGTTTCTTTTCTATTGACTGTAAGTCTGATGATCCAGCAAGGTGATCTTTTAAATATCTCTCCAGCTGTTGGATGTATAAAACATAGCAAATGGCACCAGAGAAACCAACACTCATCCAAAGATATTCATGATTTTATACAATCTTTAAAGCTATCCCTCTAGGTTACTATCTGAAACTGTGATAGGGACTCCCCCACAAAATGAATTGACAAAGTAGGGGGGAAAATCTTTTTCTTTAGAAAATTTTGTGGTTGCTTTATCAAGATGGCAATGAGCTGAAATCCTCTGATATGAGCAGTCATGCCCAATCTTTGAGATTAAGGATAAAACCAGGATTTCACACACACCACAAAGAGCTTCCTGAAGTTTCATCAGTGTCTTGTTTATATTTTTCCTAAAGGCACATCAGATTCTATATGAGCTATACTCTGGAATTCAGCCAGTGGCTGCTGAAACTCAGTGACACCAAGCTAACAGCAGGGTGCCCAATGACAAAATTACAGTTTGGTGAGGTTAAGTGAAGGACCACACTGAATGTATGAAGAACCCCTATAAATACGGATAGAATAAGCTATGCTTTAGATCCTTTGCTAGAATTTGTAGGAGGAAGACAAATGCGGATTTTGGCACCCAGAACAGGAACAGGTTTTTTGAAGGGAAAAGATGTTACGTAAACTATAAGGTAAAGAGATGAGCCCAGAAACAACCAACAACAAATTCTGTTACACTCATCTTTACCCCTCAGTATTTTCAAAAGCACTTGCTCCAGAGAAAGCAACATAAGCCAGAGTTATGGTTCAACATGAACGGCAATGATGATCTTTTGGGAAAGGATCAAAGTTTTCATAATCATTATGAAAACACACTTTCTAGAAATCTTACCTTCTGGCACATTTCAGTATCTGGACTGGGCTGCTTCTAACTTGATTTTACACTTGACTGGACTTCAGTGAGTCATCAGCATAGACACCGCTCAGCTCCTTCTGTCCTTTTTTGAAAAGTTACGTGCAAGCTGGTTGTCCAGGTTTTCTATGCCAACGACTCTACTCAAGTAGTAGCTGAATACACACCAGTGTAAGGAAGACACAGAATGAAAATACTCCTTTCTGGTAAAAGGAGAAAAGTTAGAGTGCTTACTGACATAAAAGAGCTCTATGATGGAAAAGAACAGCATTAAAGAGGAAGAAGCACTCCCTTAGCAGAGCCTGCAGGAATTGATTGGAGAGAGATTATTTAAGCTCCTTCAAGGTTATCTGTATTTCTAATTAGGTCATGTTTAGCCTTCTAGAAAACAATTCCCAAAGGAAATTTCTTTTGCCTTCTATATAGGAAAGCTGTGTATAATATTTAGCTCAGTATATATCCCATGTAGTTGGAAATCAGATAAAAGTATGTTTAGGAAAAAATAACCATTCCAGTATGCTAGCTCGATTTACACAGTTTGTATGAAAAAGCTGGCAAAGTGTAGAGCACTTAAACGTGAAGTCTTCTGAGCTTTGTTGAACTAAGCTGATAATCACTTTTTTTTTTTTTAATAAATCAGGTAAGAGATGATAAAACCTGAGCACAGTTGCTTTTACTGGCATTTCTTTACTGTGTCCTTGCAGGGTTTTTTGTTTTTGTTATTGTTTTTAATAAACAATACCATATCCATTGCCTGGAATATCCCCAGAATTTATACAAATTCTCAACATGTCTTCTGGGTTAAAATTTACCCAGATATTTCAGAATGGTGAAGAAACTACAATTTGGATGAGAACACGTGTCTCCTGACACTGCAGTTCTTTCTGTTCCTACATCTTAGATAGCAAGATTGGGGTTTTTTCCACCCGCAGAGTTTACACAAGGAAATATTCTCCTTTTATACAAGGTTCCTGGGCATCCATTAGTGTTCCACTACTTTTCTTTTAACTTTGCTTTCTAACAGAGAGTACACGGGATCATTTTCTGAACTCAAATTTTTATTGTCATTGAAAGAATACAATAAATTGAAAATGTATAGTTAAGAAGTACCAGTCGTTTGAATTGAGTACTCTCACATCTTTGAGACTGTAAACTGTCTCCAAATTTCAAGGCAGAAATACGGCCAAATTCCATCAAGAATCAAACTCTTATATTCAGCAATTCTACATCTAGAAATGTATTTTATCAGAATAACTACAAATGGGCTCAAAATTTTGCATGGTATTATTCACTATAGCATAATTTAAAAATTGGAAAACATGTAAATTAACCTAAAGACATTGACATAGTACGTTGGCTAAATAACATGTAACATTAGGATTCTATTCAGCTGCAAATAACAGGAAATCTGACTAACGGAGTCATGAACAATTAAGAGTTCATTTTTCTCACTTAATAAGTGTACTGATAAACAGTAGCTGGCACTGCTTTGCATGCTGAACAACCCCAGCAGGATCCCAGGATTTTTCTATATTTCTGCTCTGACATCCTCAGAATGCTGCATGTATTCTCATAGTTACAAGATGGCAGACGCAGCTCAGACAACATATATTCTTTCAGAAGGGGATAATGGTCAAAAATCTGAATACCTCTATCCCTTTCATCAAAAAAGCAAAATCTTCCCAAAAATCTAGTAGAAGACTTCTATAGAAATCCCACAGGCCATAACTGGGTTACACTGCCAATCCTCACTGAAAGAGAAGTGTGAAAAGTGTATTTCTTTTCCAGCCTAAATTCCTGGAAGTAGAGAGAAGGAGGTAGAAATGAATGCTGAGTTAGTCAACCAATGGTATTGGCCACATAAATTACATCTTTAAAATAAATTCATAAAAGCAAGGGTTTTATCTCTTGGCTTTTGTATCACTGAGGTACAAAATACTGCTTGGCACATAGGAATGTTCAATGAGTGACTGACAAATGAATGGAATATAGGCAGTCATTAAAACTATATTGTCAAAAAACTATTAAGAGCACTGGAGACTGTTCACAACAAAATATCAAATGAAGAAGGCAGAATACAACCTGTATATTCTGTGATCCCAGTACTGAAACATACACATACAAGCAAATTTGAAAATAAATTCCAGATTGTATAAAGTAATTCTCTTTAGTTAGCGTTACTGTAAATTGTAATCCTGCTGTGCTTTAGAACCAACATTGTAAAATGGGTAACATCCCAAGTTCATTACGATCATGAATAAGTGTATCTCGCTTGTCAGTTACCCAAAAGAATCGGCTTTCTTCTCTTTCCTATTCTTTGACTAGTTTTTTGGCCAGTTTTAAAATGTTGCTTTAGCTTTGTTTTTCTACTCCAGAGAACTTAGACAGCGTTTACACGGCTACGTTCTGCTGATTCTGTATTTGAGGCCAATCTTGGCCAAGGAATGGTTAAAAAAAAAAAAAGGTAAATATTGGTGAATACTGATGACAAGTTCTGTATTTCTAGGGAGCCATGCATTTGCTTTTTCTAGTTGAAATAGCGCTATTCCCCACTAGATAATATTTTAGTGGTATTAGGTGATTCAGACTTAATAAGCACAATGTGTCATGCAATGAATATAATACAGCCCTTGCACTCAAGGGGCTCATAGTCCAGCGAAAGACAAACAGATGAACTAAGAATTATAGAGACATGAGGCAGATGCACTAGTGATGCGAACACTATAGTGAAGGTATGTGTCCAAGCGTGGAGGAAGGTTACAGGATCTACCTAGGGGCAGGAGGAATCAAGGTATGTTTATGAAGGAAGTAATACTGGAGCAGATTCATATTACAGAAACAAGTGGACTTTGAAGGGGAGGGCAGGGAGGTAAATCATTCAAGGAAAACAAAGAGAACATCTTTGGAAGGATTATTCATCTCTATGGAAAGAAATCTGGGGCATTTTTCTTCTTCATTCACTTTACTCACAAACTCACTTCAAAACCCAGTGAATTTCTGATTAATAAACATCCTTCACTGTGTTGGAAAGAAAAGGTCTTAAAGTCAACGATAGAATGTCTTTCCAGGCACAGACTTGTGTCTTAATTTATGCTTCTGAAAACCAGGTCACATTTCAGAGACATTGCTTCCATTCTTTTAAAAACCTGGGACACTACTACAAGTTGCATGCTTGGTGCAGAGAAATTACCCACCTTATCTTTCGTTACAGCACAAGTATAATTAAAATCCCAGTTGTATCAATGGTTCTTGGAAATCCAGGAAAGGTTTTAGCAGTTCATGTAAGATAACAGAGGACACTTTTCTGTTCAATAATACAGAATGATACATCTGTTGCAAATACCACTGCTTTTATATAAAATAAATGTGAAATATTTATATATACTAATGGAGCTCACTTTTCCTTGAGCTTCCTTCTTCTTCCCCTCACCTGACTGACCTCCACTCAACCATGGGTGAGCAAAAACCTCACCTTCTTGGGAATCCCTTCCTAACTCAGGAACCATGGAAGAGAAGTCTTTCCTGTTTGCTCCCTTATCTTCCTATGCTCTTCATTCTAACAAATGTCTACTAATTGTCCCTCTCCTTCCCTACACTTACAGTGTTCATGGACTGAGGGTCCTCAAGCAGGATCAGTACAATGTTGCAGTTAAGAGGGAGGACTCCAGAGATGCCTGGGATCAAATCCCAGCTCTGCCACTCAGGGTCTTTATGACTGTATGTATTTAACCTGTTTATTCTTCCGTTTCCTCATTTGTAAAATGGGGCCATAATGATCTCTACCTCACAGGGTTGTGATGAAGATAAAATGGTTTAATATTTTAAAGCATTCACTCTGACACTTGATCCATCCTAAGTACCGTATGAGGTCACCTATTTTTTGTCACTTAACTATCACCGTATGCTCAGGACTAACATGACTCCTAGCACCAAACAGAAAATAAATATGTTTCAAATAAATGAATGGAAGAAAATAGTTGACGGGATTTTGTTCTCCCATCTGACTCTTCCCACTTTTCCTGCCTCTCTTCCTTCTTTCCCAGGCCTCTTACTCTTTTACTTCACTCTCCCTTCTCCCTCTCTCACCCACATTTCAGACATCCAGTCAATACTCCAAGTCATTATAAAATCCTTAGATCAGACACTGTGAAATTTCACACACCCCCTTTGTTGCACTGAAAGGTCAGGCTTGATTTAAGATATCTAAGTCTTATTTCTCCCCAAGTACTATTCTTTAGAAATAACACAAAGTAGTTTAGACAGCTGTTACGGTCTTTCCAGAAGAACTGGGGCAAGCCTCCACATCAATGTATCATGTAGACTATGGTCAATATTTGTTAGCCAAGATTACCTATAACTTCCAAGATAATCACACAGGTTTTTACTATACACAGATGGTAGGCCCAAATTTAAAGTGTAGACGAATGCAAAAAAATATGTAAAAGTGCTCTTAGACAAGATAAGACAATCAAAATGGAGAGGAGTGCTGGTAGGAAGTAAGAAGAAACTTACGTGTATTTTAGCAGACCTAGAAGCTATAGAAAAATTTACCAATGAATATTTTTAAAGGGATAATTAATTACCGAGCACCTAATATGTGCCAGGTTCTATAAAAGAAGTTTTACATTTGTTATTTCACTTGTTATCAAAAAAATAAATCAGGGGCACCTGGGTGGCTCACTGGGTTAAAGCCTCTGCCTCCGGCTCAGGTCATGATCTCAGGGTCCTGGGATTGAGCCCCGCATCAGGCTCTCTGCTCAGCAGGGAGCCTGCTTTCCCCTCTCTCCCCGCCTGCCTGTCTGCCTACTTGTGATCTCTCTCTCTGTCAAATAAATAAATAAAAATTTTTAAAAAATAAAAAATAAAAAAATAAAATAAATCAATCAATGAGTTATCTATCTTTGTATCCAGCTCAACACTGAGTAAGTGAAGCTTCATGAGATTAGCTGATATTCCTAAAGTCAGAAAGCTACTTCAAGCTTCGATTTGAAACCTGGTTTGTCTCACTTCAAAGGGCATATTTTTCCACTGTGTTATGCTAATTAAATAATAATAATATTTATAATAATAACTTTGACCAAATCATAAATAAGAATAATTCCCCAAATCACCCTTTTCTCAAGAAGAGGTAAATGGCTTCAAGGCTTTGACAAGTTCTTCTTAGATTTCAATTCAACATGGGTAGTCATATTATTGAGAAATCATTTTAAAATTTTGCGTCCTTATGATTTCCTTAGAAAAAGCAACCGAAATAAGTAGGATTGTCCTCTCGTATCACAACATATCATTATATGGGACATATGTACTACTCAGAAATGAATTCACATTCAAAGACATGTGGTGAATATAGTAAAAGCAACAAAGACGCTAGACTATCAGAATTTACAGGCTCTCAGAAAGCCTGATTTCTAAGAAAAGTTAAGAAAACATTAGATGTTTTATATCAACTTCGATACTAAGACTAATAAAGAAGGATTCAATATAATGAATTCTGTTTATTTGATTGTGTGTAAAGAAAAACTGTGATTGTAGATCCAGAGAGATAGGTAGACAGACAGATAAAGGGGAAAAAATCTGTGCTCTTTATAGAATACCTAGAAATAAATAATTGCTGCTATGGTTAATATTTGACCTTTTAAACAAATAAAGATTGCCAAATTACAAACAAAGAATAAGTTGTAGACAAGTCGGACATCTAACTCTACAAAATTACTGTGTTTTCTGGGAACATTTCTCTGTTTCTCATGTATTTAACTTTTAGTTACATGAAATAATTTTTATTAATTAGAAAGAAAACTTCTGGAAATGTTTACATATATTTTCTAAGTATGAGTATTTTATATAGTGATTTATAATAGAGTTATCTCAAAAGATAACACTGAACAAAACATAAATTGGTGAATATAATTTTGACCAGAAAAGTCTTAGATGGAATTTATTTCATTTCTTCAAATCTCTGCTAAGGAAATCTAATTGCATGGTGAGTCATTGATACCCTTTTTGTCATATCTTAAATATTTTCTGTAACTCCCTACAGACCAATGTTCAAGAGTGAAGAAAAAATGGTGGCCAATGAAAGGACTTTTCAAAGAAAAAACAAATAAATGAGGCATAGTCCCCATATGGCTTACGAGAGAAAGAAATGGTGTACTCTTTCTGCTCATGAATGTACCATCTAGTGCACTAAGTCAGGAATTTGTGACTTGAAACCCTAATGGTCTAAACAATTTTATGCCTAACTTACCCTCTAGATGTGGTCTTTGTTCAAGGAAAACCTGGCTTGGTAAACATTATGGAGTCCCATTAAAATTACAGTATATTCAGTAAAACCAACATTTTCCTTATAACTTACCAGGATTATCACATTCACTAGCCTGAATTGTTTTTCTTTTATATTTTCTTTTACATTTCAAAATTGGAGAGTTAAACATTGCATAAGCTATTTCCATGTAAGCAGAATATGAGATAATAGAGGAGACAGACAACATGGTCAGTGGAGATGGACAGAAACAACGGGCCAGGGAACAGAGAGGTGTATACTGGGAGAGTGAGGTGAGAAACAGGAAACATAGAAATCCAGGAGGTGGTGGTGATGTCTGAAGCAGGAGAAAAATGCCAGGCAATTCTAAACAAAAGTGATAAAGATAGAAATCGAGAAGAACATATAAGTGAAGGAAGCATTTGAAGTGAAATAAGAAAATATGGGGAGGCTAGGGACAGTGAGTAAAATAGTAGTCAATGAGTCAGGAAAGAAGTGCAACATAAAGGAACTGGAAGAACATTGTGAGAATTTTCTCTGCATTCTTGAGTTCCCAATAGGTGATTTCAAAGACTCCATGGGCTCCAACAGTAGCCAAAGGCTACTAATTCCAGGACACGCATGTCTAGATCCCACATTCTCTTGAGCATACCTGCATTGCAGCTGTCTACAGGAAACCTCCTATCACTAAACCCAACTGACAGTCAGAAGGGAAGAGAGGGCTTTGAAACAATTCATCAAGATGAGCTTTCTGGTGCACAGAACAGGGCGGAGAGCCTACTGGGAAGGCAGAACAAAGGGTGGCACTCGTGCATGATTTCTCAGTCACGACAGCCCATAAATGGCTCAGCAAAGTCATACTGGTTTCCTACCATTAGAAGATTATACTTAGGGGCGCCTGGGTTGTTCAGTTGGTTAAGCGACTGCCGTCAGCTCAGGTCATGATCCTGGAGTCCCAGGATGGAGTCCCGCATTAGGCTCCCTGCTCCGCAAGGAGTCTACTTTTTCCTCTGGCCCTCCCCCTTCTCATGCTCTCTCTCTCTCTCTCTCATTCTCTCTCTCTCAAATAAATAAAATCTTAAAAAAAAAGATTATACTTAATCCTGAGTTTCTCCTTTCTATACATGATGAAACATCCTTTGCCTTCATGATTCAGAAAGTATTAGAGAGAATTTTTTGCATCTTTCTACCTCCACTTCTTACTCTTTTTCTTCTGTCATCCTAATCCCACCTCAAAAAGGAGTGATTATGTGATTGGAGAGATTATGTGATTACGTGTTTAGAAAGATTGCTGCCACGGGTAATGATTATTGTTCCTCAGAAAGGAGATTTAGGTTCACCGCCCACAACCCCTCACACACTGTCTGCTGATATATCAGAAGATCAGGGCCAGATTTCTTCACCCTTCTCCAACCCATGCAGAAGGCACACAGGATCAGACCTGAATCCTTCATTCCTGAGCCAATACTAGAGCCTTCCTCTAGTGTTATGTGGAGCTCTCTGGCCCATCTGCTCATGAGTGCATGAAGACATGCAATGCTCCATAAAGCTGGATTGTAAACACATTCAGAGCTTCTCCCTACAAAGAGTCCTGAGGCTGAGATTTAGGAAAAAGGTGGTAGGGCTCCTATTTCCACTTTAGCTTCAAGATATAGTCATGCTCTCAACACACTTTCACAAGAGAGGCATAAACTCCTGAGACCTACTATTAGTATTTTTTCATAAGAAGACTGATTATCACTGTACGTAATAGGTCTTTGACAAATCCTATGTAGGTCATGTGATTAGTCCATGAAAACTAAAGTAGAGTAGAGTAAAAACCAAGGTGTATGTGGGCCAGGGCGTCTGTCTGTCTTCTGCATCTGTCTGTATGCATGTTTATATGCATGCCAGGGAGAAAAGAGTAATGACACATCACAATGGATAAATTGGTTAAGAATCAAAATCCTCTGTTCCTCATATTTTATTGTAAAATATCCCCTATGGGATAACACATTGCAAAGGATATCAGCTTTTTAATTTGAAACACCGTATTAATCTAGGTAATGGAATTGTGTATTGTTGCTATGTAAAATTACATTAATTTTTGTTATTACTAATTTTTTAATCAATTTTACTGCAAGACCATTATACACACAATAATCTAGCAATTACACAGAACCTGGTTTGTATTTTAAAAGTATGCTCAAAGGCTAAAATTTTTATTAGCTCACTTCATAATTCACTGATATACTAGGCATTTCCTTTGCAATTAAAACCTATTATAATATTTCAATTTCTCTTGTATATCAATGGTAAGTTTAGCATTGTCTGATAAAAAAACAAATTTGCTGGTAAATAGCACGTTTCCTAGCATACACTGTTTTTTGTTTCCTAAAGTGTCATACTTGAATATATACTTTATCAATAATTACAACACTCAGGAACAGCCCTAGACAATCTGTAAAGTAAATAAAACTCACCTTTTCCCCATTCTTGTGCTATCACGGGACACTCATGCACACCATCCTGAACCTTCCTCACAGCACGTTCATCCTCTTAATGTTCAGCAACAGCATTATCAAATTAAGCTACTCTAGGTTCTAGTCTTCCGGCTCACTTCTACAACTCAGTTAAACATACCTACCCACACGAGATAGAGGTAGACCAGTTATACACTACAAATCAAATGCTGAATGAGCACATGTTAAAAATCAGTATTTTGCCAAAGTTGAGGTCAAAGTGGATACTTTAATTATATAATGAACCTATGAGATACAAGAATAATGCTGAGATTTCATTAAACAATTTTAATGGTTAATATAATTTTATTATTGTAATTTTTGATGGTCAAATTTAAAAGATCAACACTATTAGTGCAGGACAGACAATTTTTCAGCATAGAGAGTTAGTTATCACATTGCTCCTGTGGTCACCCAATTTCACATCTGCAATCCTACATGCTCATTTTGCAGTTAAAAAAAGATATTTAGGGCATACGTCAATTTTCTGTATCATTTGTTCTTTTCTTCATATTTTTATAGTTCCTACATTGTCTGTATTGAAGAGGGTTCTTCACGAATCTTATATATGATTTTGAAGGTTTCTTTGCTTGTGAATTTGTTGAAGTGCAAAGTTGATAGTCTTTGTAATTCTTGTTTAAAAGATGTGAAGATTTCACTTGTTTAATTCTTAAAAATTAGAATTATGAAGTCAGATAACTATATTCTGCCTTTTTATTATTAAAATCATACAAAAAATATTAGTGGGTTCAAAAAGAATATAAGTTCTTCCTAAGCTATCTATTTAGCACAGTTACTCTTAATAAATCCATTAGATTTCAACATATTTCCAAATTTTTGATAAATATTTTTCTTAATAAAATAAGAATATTCACAATTAGTCCTCATTGTAGAACACTAGTACGCTAACATACACTTTTATTTCAATATATAAATCACATGAGATTTTTCACTCTGTTACCTCTAAAATTTTTACCTATTTTCTTAAAGATTTATTTATTTATTTGAGAGAGAGAGGGCACAAGCAGCGGTGGGGAGGGACAGAGGGAGAGGGAGAGAAACTCAAACAACTGCATGCTGAGCAGGGGCCCCATGGAGGGCTTGACCTGAGCAGAAAGCAAGAGTCAGCACTTAACTGACTGCACCACCCAGGCACCCCTTAAAACTTTTTAAATCATAAAAATATGTTCAGATTTTCAGAATCAATATAAATGGCATACTCTGTATGTTACAGTGATTAGACGTTATGAGATGATTAATCCACATGATCTCGCAAGAGTTCAAGTTTGCTGGAAATGACACAGAGATGGGATTCAGCAAATCGGTCTTCCAAACCCTGAGCCTGGATCTAAAGCCAACTGGTGTAGTCTAAATCTAAAGGCCTATGCCAAACTTCCATATAAGCTGAAAAGAACACTTATGGTCTTGCCAACTGTGAAAATTTCAGAAACTTTGGTAGACAGGTTGAGACAAATTTTTGGTCAAGCAGCCCTTTGACTTACCTCAACCCACACAGATATTACTTACAGGCGTGCTCATTCCATTAACTCATAGCATTGGACCTATAGGTTTTTACTGTCCCTAAAGCTTAATATAAGCCTCTTTCTCATTTTAGGCTGTGTTGAGAAAAGACATTACGGTTCGTGGAAGGAGAGATAGTTAGTCTTTTAAGTGGGTTTATTATGTGACCCTCTCCTATCCCAGAAGCCTTTCATAGTAATATGCACGGCCTTCTGCAAAAACAAGGCATTAAATGTATATTAAATAACATATTTGTTGACCATGTCTTCCAAGTACTAAACACACACACAAACATACACACAAGTGAACTTGTGGGTTGGTATTTTAATTATCATTATATAGTTTCAACTACTATTGTGTCAGATTACCCATAACATCAAAGTCAACCTTAGTTAAATGGTTTGGGTGTGCTTGGAAAAGACTTTGAATTGCTCCAAACTACCTTGGTTTTCCCTGTCAATACTCATGACCATCCAAAAGTTCAAGGCTGATTCACTCAGATAAAGAACCATAAAAAAAGATGCTTGGTAAGTATTTTTAATCACGCTGATGATGACAAACTTCTGGAGCTAAGAATAGCCAGGTGAAATAATCCCAAATGGAGGATACCACTTCCCCTCCAGGCTAAATGAGAAGTGTAAAAATGGTGAGATTTGGCTTACAGGCAGAGAATGGTCTCAATTCATCATAATTTCTTCCTTGAACATTGCAATATAAAGTTTATTATAAACTATAGCTCTGTACAGCTGAAAAACATCTATTTTTACCAAATGCCAAAAATAACATCAAATGATATTCATGAGATAAACCTAAATATATCAAATTGTCAGAACAGATAAGGACAGAGAAGCACTCTCTTCTCAGCCTACAAAGCAAGAATACTGATCAGTGCTAAGTCATAGTGGGGAAAAGTGCTGACACTGAATCCCCATTCCTGCTGCAAACAGGCCACAAAATGTGGGAAAAGATGCAATATTGTGACAATAGCAGAGCTGTACTCTTTCCATATTTAAGCATTGATTGTAGTGAGCACAATTCTGTGGCCTTAGATAAACATGGTATTTTTAGGAGCATTATAACAGCATTCTAGCTTTGCTGGCTCTTCAAAAGTAAGATCAGGTTTCAGTAAAAGAGACCTGATAGGGACAGAAACAAAGGTTATGCTATTTTCCTAAAGTTATAACAAAAATTAAAAGAACATGGATTTGGTTTTCCAAATACTATGTTCCTTAGAAAATTACTATCAAAAATTTTTCCCAAAACTATTACAGTTATTCATACACCAGTGGGGTTAAAAATAGGTAATCAAAAAATTAGAAAACCCAAATTACACCAATAATGTTAGTAAACATACGATATATTCAAAACAGCAGCTACTAAAAGTCACTTTGAAAAAAATACAGGGAAAAAGGACCTATCTATCTACCCAATATGATAAATATTAAACTCAAATTTTTAAAATTCAAGTGAGTATTTTAAAAAATCTACTGTGCAGGAACAATGGAGTTTCTTGATGGTAACTGTCAGAATATTAAAGTATCCTATGCATTATTAATATAAAAGTAAGTGGAATTTAGTAATCCTGCATTAATTATATGCATAGTTAATTACCTTGAATTTGATAATCTATGTAGTATGGTTTCGGTCAATGAGAATATAGAGTTCAAGAAAACATAATATTTCCCAGCCCTTCTGTATGTTTGTTTATTGTCACTAGCTCACTTTCTCTTAAGTCATTAGAAAGTATCAAAAGGAATATTTATTTCAAAATATGGGACACTCACCCTAAAATATAATTATGAGTAGAAAACACAAATGATCAGAAGAATAAATAGCATCTACTACTTGCCCCACAGCATGGCAAACACTAGAAATTTTCACATGCATCATTTCATTTAGTTGAGGATAAGTGCTACTATGCCTTTCAATGCAGGCAAAGAAACAGAGGTTCAGAAAGATCAAGTAAGTAGACCAAGCTCATAACTGATACAAGTGGGATTTGAGTACTTGTCTTCTTTGAGCTTCCAAATTCTATGATCCCAACATAAATACCATAATATGTCTCAAAGGAAACTGAATCTCAGCAAAAAGGAATCCTTCGGTCATTCTGAAAGTACTCCAGGAGAAAGTCAATGTTTGGGCAATATGTATTCCCATATTACCTCATTTAATGTCACAAAAAATCCATGATGTAGTCATTATTATTCCTAATTTAATTCCTCAAGATCAAATTCTGACTCCAAACTTAAGTCCGCCTGACCACGTAAAACCACCCTGAGCTCAAAGCAAGTAAGTGAGCACACCCGGTTTTGCTATTACACGTGTGGTCTAAATAGATGAAGCATTCCCTGTAGGGGCTTTTGATCACAACTCGAAACCAGGCCAAAGGCTCAAAAAGAAAAACAAAAACCTTAGTTTGATTTAGTGAAGAAATGGATAAGGCATCAATTGCACAAGAGTTTACCCAACAATAATGGGAAAACTTACAGTGACAATAATTTTTTCACATTAACAAGGCATGGTTCTGACAAAGACCTTGGCCCAGTGATTCAACAATATTAGGACTTAAAGCTGTGATTATCTAGGCTTTTTCCTTCATGCATGGTCCTTTGTGTTCTCAACATGTATGTTCAAGTTTCAGGCATCATAGTGTACTCAGGGCAAGAATGAAGAGAAAGGTAATGTCTCCCCCTGGTTTTCCCCTTTTAATGAAAATGTAAAGCATCTTACACACACTCCTAGCAGACTTCCTCCTATGTCCAGCAGCCAAAACCCTGTGAACTTTCCAACCCTACCAATAAGAAACATGGGGGAAGGAAGTGTTCAGCTCTCCAGACTTTACAGAAAAGACAGAAAAGAAAGAAGGAAGAGGTGAAGGGGTGTTGTGTGATTCAACTACAGTGTTTGCCTCAAGAACTTCAAGGAAGGAATTTTTTAATGCTTCTGGTTAAAACAGATACTTGCAATTTTGTTTATCCTCAAAATCAGGTCAAAAAAATCTAAAACAACTTCAGCAACTTTTTCATGGATCTGCTTTACAACATGAAACTTCTGAAGAAACAAACACGAGAATGATTTGGTTAATGCCTAGGAAAAAAAAAAATCAAGTCAGTCTTTGCCTAACCGATAAGAAAATATCAGTGGCAGAGTCCACAACTTGCAATGCTCAGTATCTTTTCTCCACTTCTTTACTAAGAGAATCACCTTCTTTAGCATCCAAGAATGGCCTCATGACACATTTCAAGCCCATATAATGGAAATGTAAATTGTTGAAAGGAGTTTTAAGAAAGCTCCCCAAAAGAAAGAAACCAAGTTGGCATGTCCCATTGTGCCCTTTGTCTTTCCCTTACTTACAGCTTGAAATGCAAACCTGGTGGCTGGCCTCTGACAGCCAATTTGCAATTATGAGAAGTATCACATCCTCAAGAGAGAGGCTGAGAAAGTGCAGGAGTTTGGTTTCTGGGGACACAATCTGGCCTCAATAACATTCCCAGGCTGCCTCCATCTAGCCTTCCACATGACTACAAAATAACCCCTTAATTTCATTAAACCGTCATTTCTCAGGTTCTATTAGCTAGATTATGAATTCTGATTAATTGGACATAAAATAAAGACATCATGCCAAACATAAATGAATTAATTTCTATAAAAACGAGGACCACAGAACCATTAAGAAACAGTAGCCTCTTTTATAGATCATACACCAACTAGTAAAGCCATTTATATTTATTTATAAGTACCTTGACTATTAGTAGCAAATACTAAACCCCTTTCTCTATTTAAATATATACATTAATAACATGTGTACTTACATTTATGCACATTCATATATATAAAGATAAAAAATGTATGTGTGTGTGCAGTATATATATCTACTCACACATTATACATAAATGTATATACATATACACAAAGAACAATAATCAGTTGGTAAATAGGAGTTTATGCTCATGGCTCAAATGAAATTAAGAAGTCAAGTCTTACATAAAGAGATGACTAGAATATCATATGCATAATATTGACAATAGTATTTTCTGGGTGGTTACATTTGAATAACTTTTTTATTATTATTCTTGAATGTTTCTGTACTGCTTATCTATTTTTTTTTAACAATGGACTTGTATCTTTTTCTTACAAAAGGAACCAAATCATTCTTTAGAAGAAAGAAGTTAGGATTTATTATTGCTAATGTGTTAAAACTAAAATACACTGGTAAATGTTCTTACCATGTGAGAGCACATTCTAAGAATTCTGAACTGTCCTTTAAAGTACAATTTATTGCAGTTATAGTATCTCACAAATGGAATTAATTTGTTTAATTTGGTTAAAAGCAGTTGTAGCATAACAAATTACAATTAAATCTACATTTTAAAAAGAGTCGAAATTTCCTTGTTTAGATGTATTGTTTTAACACAAAGGACTCACTTTACAGCCATGTTCCTATAGTAAAATCATCAATAGAAAGCTGAAAAATTTATTCATGGGTTTAGAGGCTGAAACTCAAAATGTATTTCATTTTATAGGAGTCATAAAAAAATCTTTAAAATGATATTTGTCAGGTAAACGGCAAATTTATACAGTACTATGCCCTTAGAGGTCAAAGTCTTTTATTTATTTTCCTTATTCCCTGAAGTTTATTCCCTGGAAGTAAGTTTAAAAAGTCAACTATTGAAGTCCATTAAATCAAGAATGCAAGAAACAGTGTCAGGATATCTGTGTTAATGTGTCCTCTTTAACACTTGCTACCTTTGGTCCTGAAAGGATTAGATTCTCTGTGTCATTTCTCACAAGAATTTAAAAAAAAAAAAAAAAAGCAAAACTGAAGCATAAACATCAAAGATGAAGATAGAAGTGACTTATCCTAAGTCACACAGTGACAACTGATTTATTCTTCAAGCATCCACTGTACATCAACTATATTCTAGCTGTTGTGGACACAGAGTTGATGAGGGGGTACTTGAAGGTATTCTGCTTAGACTAGCCTTTTAACTCTATTATCTTAAGTCATTTAGGCCGATCACAGAATTAAAGACGCAGAACGAACTCTGGAAGACATCTAGTATAAGTTCATCTTATAGCTGGTTTCACTGGGCAGCAAGACAGCAGACCTGTTGTGTATAAGGTAATCACTTGAACTGATACTTGAGAAAAAGAGCCGAGCATGTGAAGGGCCAGATCCATGCTTCGTAATCACATGTGGAGAAAAGCATGAATGTGGTTCTTGGAACTAAAGGAAGGCCAGAATGATGGGAACATACTGATGCCAAAGAAGAGAAGTACGAGTTGAGGTCAGAAAGTAAGCCAGAGCTAGTTCATGCGGCCTCCATGGGACAGAGAAAGGATTTAATTTTAAGTCGATAAACAAACAAGAAAAGAGAGTCTACGACAAAACCTTCCAGAATGCCTTCACCCATTTGGTACAGAGGAGAAGGTAAAGTAACTAGCAAATCTGGACATAATGAAGATAACCAAGACAGAACCATGTGACAGAAGCCAAGGGAGAGCATCTCAGGTGGGGAAGGGGAGCTGATTAATATAGCCAAATATTATAGATCATTCCATATATCCATTACATGAGAACGCTTTCAATAAAATAGTGAAAAGGCAGAAGCCAGACTGTGGAGGAGTAAAAAATAATTGACTAGTGAAAGAATTCAGGCAACTGGAATTTGCAAGTGAAAGGAATAAGAGAAACATCAGTGAAGAGAGACCAATCAGAAGCAATACTGAAAGGAAGAAATTCTTGTTGGGATGTGGAAATTTTAGTTTAGGTGCAAGTAGAGATGAAAGACCCAGTGGAACAGGGAGAGATTGAGGATGTAAGCAGATCGCAGAGGGGGCCAAAGGGAATGGGATCAGAAAAAGAGGTGGAAGAGTGGCCCTAGGCAGAGGTTCAAGATAAGAAGAGATCAATGGCCATTTTTAAAGGATAGAAAGAGCTAGCACGGTTCACAAGGGATGGTCTCCTGGCAGGATAAAGGACAGCCGACAAAGCATTGAGTGCATGGCTTGGGGACTTGAGGAGAAAGAAAATTGGTAGAACATATTCTATTAAATATTACAAGTTCCCTTACAAAATAAAAAAGAGCAATCAAGTCCTAATAAGGATCTAAGGTTGGATAGCATTAATCACACAACGCAAGAAAAAGGTCCAAGTGTAAGTGGGAATATGTTTATCTCCCTCCAACTGTGAATGGGATAAATCTCTTACAGAACACATATACTAAATGGTATTGAAAATAAATATATTCTTTGTAGATAAGCCAGCTTGTCACATTTTTAGATGTTCTCTAATTCACTCATCATTCTTTCAGCTAGCATTTTTTTTCTGTGATAAAAAGAGACCTCACACTAGTCAGAAACTAGACAATTTACTACTACTACCAACTCTACTCATCACGGTACATTTCAAACTGTGTGACCGGTATTTTAATTGCCTGTTTCTATGCAAATAAATCTGCATTATTTTATAGCTAGAAGAAGATAGGCTTAAATTTTCTCAATCATATTTAATTCCTGATAATAAGTTTCTATAAAATTTCTTCAAATCTTAAAATAATGTCCTGTATTGCCTACCAAATAACAACTACTGAATGTCTGAATCAGACATAAAACACTTAAAAATATTTTAAAGCTCGGAGTTTCATCTACTTTCTCACTGCTTCAATCAGATAGTTGATGTCAGGTCAGATTGATATTCCTGTCTCCCGGTTTCCATCTCTTCTAGCAGGCTGTTACCATGCTCACTATATGGCTATTTTATTTTAGTTTAATGGACAAATTTCACGATTTTGTTTTGATCATGAGTTTCTTAAGATACCAATCTTAATATCAATAAGTTTGGTATTACGCATAAATGCTATAGGTTTATGGTGCTGAGTGCCTTCGAACAAGACTACCGCTCCTACTTCCAGTACTTTTCCTCCAGTCACCATCTAAGAAGCATAAATGCTTTAAAATTCTCTGGAATGACTGGAGTTCTTTTCCATCCTTGCTTGTTTTTAGTGTGTTTAGATGGCGTGGATCTTCTTGCAGCTGTCACTGACTCACTCTCAAAGAGAAAACAGCAGGATAAGACGACGGTAGAGCACCTGGACTGTGAAGTAGAAATATCTGGGTTTAAGTCACCTTTTTATGAGTTACTTTACATCTTTGAGCCTTGGTCTCCTCACCTATAAATGGAAATGGAAATGATGCTTATAGTCGTTGTAAAGATTAAATGAGTTAATATATGCAGGATGTTTCACACTGGACAGAGCACATGCTAAATCCCAAATATGTGGCAGCAATCACTATTCTATTTAGGCATCTATTCTTATTGCCTCTCCTGCAACACTCCACCCAGAAACTGAAAATTCTTTTTTTTTTTTTTTTTTACATTGCCAAGAGTAACACAGCTCTCCCCAAATAAGTTTATGCAAAGTGCCATGAAGTTCTACAAACGGAAATAAATGATGAAACATAAAGTAGTCCAACAAAGATTCCCTTAGTTATTTCAGACTTCTATGATTTTAAAAAATTGTAAATTTTAGAATGAAAATCTATATTCTAGAGCAAAAATTGAATCCACAAAGGTAAACCTGGCATTTGAATGACTACTTTTATAGCAAAAAGATGTAGCCAGAGATCAGCAACAGAATAAAGGACAACTCGGTTACATTTTTTAACTTTTTAGATTTTAGTTATGCTGCCATCTGATTTCTCATTTTTGTATCTCTGGATTTAAGCCTTTCAACTTCAAATGCTTATTTTCTCTTTTAATCACGGGCCTTAGCTCAATAGAGTAATGTAAATAATAATCTATTAATGTAAATATTCCAAGACCCTATTTCCTCTTGGCATTAGAGTCTTCAACAGAATATCAGTATTTAATTACTATTTAATTGAAATTAATTGTCATATGACATTTAAATATAGTAGCAAGAACGAAAGTGCATAAATCCATGCTTTGAAAAATAAAGAGAAAAAGGAAACTGCATAGAGAAAGAGACCTAGGGCAGTGTTCCCATTAATCACTGTGTGAATTTAGGCAAACCTCTGGAGCCTCAGAAGCCAACTTACCCTATAGTAAACAAAGCTTAAGCTTCAAGGCTCCTTCCTAGGCCTGAGGAGGGCCCTAGCAATTGTATTTACATTTAAATTTTCATAAAACTTGCAAAAGATATTTCAACTGAAATTGATTATAATTGCTGTCTTTTCCCACGGTGATTTCTGTCACACCTCCCCTTGCATCAGCTGGCACTAGTGTTTGTAAGCACTTCAGGAATCTGGCTAAGGGGAAATTGAATTAGGAATACATGGAGTCAGATATATTGAAATGATTTTAAAAAGCTCCCATTCTATTAGCCATCCCAGTGTACAAATGGCTTCCAAGAACACTCCTACTGTTCACTGGGACAACTTATTCAGCTCTGCAACACAAAGGCAGAGACTGAAGATTCTACCATGATATAAATGTGTCCTTTGGCACTCGGCACTAAAAGTATGTGGTCAGTAACGGAGAAATAAGATTGGAAATGATGGAGCTAGAAGCTAATTTGTGGGATTTTTTTTTCCATTTATCAAACATTTCAATGTATAATTGAAATGGGAAATTTATCAACACGGTTCAAACTTAAGACATCTCCTATCAACATACTCAACAATGCAGCATATATAATTATGAATGCATGAGGGGGTTGGAGTTGAACAAAACAGAATTCATCACAATTACCCTATTTGCTGGTCATAAAGTCAGTACAGCTACATGAAAAATCACATGGTTTATGCATCCCAATAATGAAAAAATATATTTCAATCAATCATACAAGAATAAAAGTTGAATTATTTTTCTATTTTTTCTCTATAAAAAATATTACAAAATCATTTTAATAGAAAAAAATGTAGAGGCACTGCATTTGTTTGCTAGAGCTACCATTACAAAATATCACAGACTGGGTGGCTTAAACAACAGAAATGTATTTTCTCACAGTTCTGGGGACTAGATGTGCAAACTCAAGGTGTCAGCAGGTTTGTTTTCTCGTCAGGCCTCTCTCCTTGGCTTGTAGATGGCAACTGTCTCGCTGTGTCCTCACATCATCTTCCTTCGTGAGCATTCATTCCTGGTGTCCCTTTGTGCGTCCTTCGTCGTCTTCTTATAAGGAGACCAGTCAGATTGGATTAGGATCTACCCTAAATGCCTCATTTTAACTTAATTACCTCATAAGGCACTATCTTCATTCTGAGATACTTGGGATGAGAATCTCAACATATGAATTTTGGGGGAACACAATCCAGCCCATAACAGACACTAAGAGTATGTAGCCATAAAATATAGTGAAAGAAGTAACCTTTATAGAAGTATGTCATTTTTATGGACTTTGAAATATTTTTGCTATTTGTCACCTTTTTTTAAATGCACAAACTGTTGTAACTTATTTTCTCGTGTGAAAGATAGATTCACTTTTGTACCTAGTTTTGTATTCACAATATATTTTGTATTCTTCTTTCAGGAGAGCTGCCTGCCCCTGATACTGCACTGGATTCAGTCCCTACAGAACTAAGATCCACCCCCATCTCACAGTTTCAGTGTCTTCGTAGGGTGTCAGGATTCAATTGATTAATCTCTAAAATAGAAATCATTTTATTGACATTGACATTGAAAAAAATGTCGTGTCCATTTTAATACAAGATATCTAATTTTGAAAAGAAATGGTCATCTCTGAAAAGTCATATATTGCAGTTTTTTCCTTAGAAGGCCAAAAAATAAAAGGTTATTTTTTCTCCTAATATTCAACTGTCCTTAAATCCAGACATTAAATTCCTTGCTGTGTTCTCATTACATTATATTTCATGTCTTGTTCTTACCTGTCTTTATAAAGGTCATAAGTACAAAATTTTTAAATTACCAATGAGAAATTTTTGCCTAGTGACACAAACAAGATCTACATGAGCCTGACATTGCCAAGAGGACAAATAAGTATGACATTTTATCTTTATGTATTATAGTCCATACATCATTCTTTAATGGGACACTAATTGTATAAACCCTGTATAGAGTTTCTCCTAGGACATCAGCATGTCCTTGAGTATGATCCAAATTTTGCCTCCGGCCTAAGGAGATAAAATCCAGAAGAGGAAATAAACTGAATGACCTCAAGAGCTGGCCAGTTTGACAGACACCCAGGGGAATAATGAGATGCAGAAATTGGCTATCTAATTTATAAAATCCTCATGTTTTGCATTTCAAGAAATCTCTTAACTCACACTCATTCAACATTCTATCATTTTACATTTAATTTCATGTTTGAAGTCACATAAAAGTAATGAAGCTTGTCAAGCAATCTCACTTTCAACATTCCCTGAAATGTTGAGAAGAATTTAGGTCAGACTTTCAGCCACTAAATGCCTCTCTTGTTTCATAATAATCACAGCTCACCTTCACTCAGCAACATTCGAAGTAAAATATTTTGGGTTTCCTAGGACAAACCTGCTTTGAAAAGCCTAAAAAAAACTACAGTTCAAAGTAGATAACTGCAATTTTATTTTTCTAAATTTAAATTTCATGAGGCTCCTTAATTCAGATCTGGATTTCTACCTCCTGAGATCTAATATTCATGTCCAAATATGCTAGCTTTTGATCTAACCAAAACAACAGAAAAAGGGTTTAAAATATCCACACATGGTCCTAGGTTAAAACAACAAAATTGCTTGCAAAATGAGCTCTTCTTTAGGGTCAAAGATCTGATCAGTCAGGTCTCTATAATCATAGAAGAGTAGAAGGAGTGGCCATGGCTACTTAGTACCATTCTTATTTTCTTCTGTTTTCTTCTCAGGATCTCTACTCGAATAGCCCTACTCGCCAAGAAGGTGTTATCCAGTTTTAGCCTAATCCAAGAAAAAAACTAGAAAGTTTCTTAAGGGCAGTCAAGGTTATGTGGTGATCAACTGATCAATCATCGCTCTAGCTATGAGTATTTTGAAGGACTTACCATATTTCCTCCAGAGAACAACCAATAAGACAGTTTTTCTCATCCCAAAGCATGTCTTTATGCTCTGAGCCATCTCTCATAACAAGGTCTGGCTGGAGGGAACTGGGCAAGAGTAGAAGAAAAGGGTGGCCATGCTAGAAGATTGACATGATATATTGGCAGCCCTGCTTTCTTTGAGATCAACACTTCTATTTTGCACTTCTTTGTAAAATTACATCTAATTAAAAAAAAAGTATCATGTCTCCTTCAGATTGAGATATTTCTGCTTTCTTCATAGTACCCTTGAATATCTCTTCTACTCCCCACACTAGAACAGCATCCAAGGATAAGGAGATGAATATACAGTGAATATCAGTTCTCACGTCTAGGTAAAAAAGGGACAAGTTTTTGGTAGTCAGTGAAGTACTCAGAGTATATAATAGATATCTTTCATCAGTTAAATATAGCTAGGATATTCAACTTCAAAGCATAATTTTATGCATCAAAAGATGGCTCTGCTCTTAAGTCAAACATGATCTATAAAATATCAAATCTAAGAAAAGGATGTAGGAGCATAAATATCTAAAGGAACGACAGCTTTAACCAAAAAAAAAAAAAAAAAAAAGTTTAAGTACAATTTTTGAAAAAAAAAATTTATGATTCCAGTGAAGGAGATCCCATCTGTGCTTCTTGTCACATTATTTTTATTCTTAAATTTACATATTGTATTTACAAATGTTTCTGTTCTCAGGTTAATTTTAAGAGCTCAAGTTGGGTATTTAAATGTTTGAACTAAGCATAACAACTAAATAAATATAAGAACACAAATCTTGGATGTTAAATGTATATAGATAACTATCTAATTTTTCTCCTTAATCCTCAGCCAGCACTTGAGTTCAGTTCCATTTGTCTTATATAGCCCACTAGACATACCCATTGCATATTCCAACCATCGTCCCACAATTTTCTAAATGCATTACTTTTTCTTCCTCAAAAAAGGACTGCTTTGCATTGTCCTTACTTCAATCAATATTATGACAATCCTTCCAAATATTTAAAACACAAATTTCAGCATCTTCACTCTCTCATTCATCTCCTTCATCCCCAAACAAGTTCAAAAGATACTGCCTTCAAGAAATCTCCTAATTTATTAAACTAGTCTAGGTTCTCATCATTCTCATCTCAATTGTTACAATAAACTCCTTATTCATTTTAATGCTTTAAAGACTGTCTTTTCAATTACCCTGATACAGTGATCACATTGATTTTTTTTTAATTCAACACTTTCATCAGACATTCCACCAGCCTGGAATCAAATCCTTCAATAATTCTTCATCATCTACCGAAACAAGGTTAAACTTCCCAGTCTGTTATTGAGGATAACATTACCTAAATTTCTCTCCTCTCAAACCCTACCATTACAATCAGAATATGCTCCTCAAGTCCTATAAATAACCCTAGGTCTCTGACTTGCTGATTTTCTTTCCCACATGCCACTCTTCACACAAGGGATGTTCTCCTACTCATGGCCTACTGAGTCCTCACTCATACTTCAGAAGTTAATCTGGTCTCACCTCCTCTCTGATTTTTTTTACCTTTATGTCATAAAAAGTAGTACAGTAGAGTAGGAAACACACACGCTGAGGTTTCAGGCAACTCTGAGATCCAATCCCAGCCCTGTTATCTATCTACTGTAAAGGGCAAGTTAAATCCTTGAGCCTTGGCTTCATTTTCTGCAATACAGGCCAAAATAATATGGCCAATGAAAGATTAAATGAAACAGTGTATGTGAAGTACTAACATAGACTAGTGATTTTACTTGGCAGTCTATTAAATACTAATATATACTTCTAAATATAATCATAAAGTAGTTGTTGGAATTATAACCTTGGATCACTAAATGATCCCTAAGAATTAAACAAAAAGGAAATCTCTGTAGCATACTTTTAGTGCTACTTATAGAACTATGTTCTTTGAAATGGATAATATATACCTGGTATATATGTTACATTTAACTATAATTCTTTATTAACAACAACAAAATCCCCTCAAATGACATATACACAAACCGCAAGACAAGACTTAACATAGTTAACAGTTAAGAAATTAGTAGGAAGATATTTGAATCAGAAAGACCTGAATGAAAAATTTCTTTTTTCTTTTTTTTTTTAAAGATTTTATTTATTTATTTGACAGAGAGAGAGATCACAAGCAGGCAGAGAGGCAGGCAGAGAGAGAGGGGGAAGCAGGCTCCCTGCTGAGCAGAGAGCCCAATGCGGGGCTTGTTCCCGGGACCCTGAGATCATGACCTAAGCCGAAGGCAGCCGCTTAACCAACTGAGCCACCCAGGCACCCCTGAATGAAAAATTTCTAACCATCCTTTCAGCATTATGATTCTTCTAAGTAAAATGACTGACAAAGAATAAAGGGAGATTTTTATATATCCAAAGGGGAACCCAAGCATTGTCTGCAGCTCTTCCAAGATAGAACTATCATCTAGTATAAAGCTGTACTGGGAGGGCAGTTTGCATCCCCTAATGGCCAGGAAGACAAGCTTCTGACTAGAGTAGTCTAGCTGTAAAAGGCATAGTTGTAGCCAGGTCAGCAACCATTTGGAGAAATTATGAGGAATTGATGGGGAAAGAGGGGCATTCAGAAACCAAGAAATAATGGTGAAGTGTGTAGCTTGGGAGCTATCCTTAGCTTCCACAAAAATAGTCATTTTAAGGGACATACAGGAACATTTCACCAACTGGATAGAAGTCACCGCGCTAGCAATTTCAACCCTGTAGAAAAATATGCTCTAGATTCTACAGGATATCTTGATGAGAACTGAGTAGTATATGGAACTATGTTGTACACCTGAAACTAGTATAACACTGTATGTTAACTACACTGGAATTGAAATTTAAAAAAAACAGTTATAAAATATTAACAATTGAATTAAGAAATATTAACACATGTGGTATGCTGTGAGAGCCTAATGTTGAATTTTCAAAAATTTTGTAAGCCAGTTAAACAAAAACATTATTAATAAACTTACAGTTAAATAAAGCATTTTAAAAACAAACAAAAAAAGTCTGCCGGGGGAAAAAAAGCTTTCAGCAATCTTACTATTTTAGAAACAACTGAATAACCTTCATTATCAGTTTTCTAGTTTGTAGTATATTTTAAAACAGCAAGTGGTTAGAATAAATGATAGAATAAAGTACCTGAGAAACAGAGAAAAAAAACTAAACTGTCAACTGAATACCTGACATAGGAAAAAACTCACACAAATCCAAAGCATAGGATTCTGGGGCTTTTACTGCAAGCTCCTTCAGCCTTATATGTATATTTCAATTGTTCCTGGGGCATCATTTTATTAATAGGACAATAAAATGACTAGTATTCTTAATGAGAAACCTTAATTTTAATCATTCTCCAAAAATGTCTTTCTAAAGTGTGCTGCACAATTTCCTCTTACTACACATATTACACCAATTCTAATATAGCCTTTTCTTTACATTTCCTGAGACATTGCAATAAAACAGGTAAAATACTTAAATGCTTTAAGAATAAAAAGTAAGATCTCTTTACTCTGTAAATTAAATAGAAATTGTATTCAAGCTATAAGTACGGCCCTCTTGTTTGTTGGAGCTCAGCACCACTCAGGATTAATGTCTAGTGACAAATATTGACTAAATAGAATACTAATCACAATAATGATAAACATGCATTGACTGAGCTCTTTCCATGATTGAACATTAGGTCATGCTCTTTGCCTGTTTTACCTTATTTAGTAGTCTCAATAATTTTTATGATATAACTACAATCGTTATTCTCATTTTACCATTGAGAAAACCAAAGCATATAAAGGTTAAGTCATCTGCTAATGTTCATGATGAAAAGGGACATAGCATATATGTTGTGATCCACAAATGTGGCATTTTCCAAGATGGCTGTCTAAAGTAACAATGATAGTTTCTGACATCAAACATGTTTAGGGAACTTAAGGTCAGTTCAACAGACTTTACACAGGACTTCCAAGTGACTTTAACATCCTAAGGGTCACTAGGTCTCCAAGAAGGGTGAATAAAATGCAGAATAATATTCAGTATATCCCACAATTATTTGATAATGCATTCCATTTTTCTTAGAGCACCCTAAAAAGAGTATTTCTTGGAAGAAATTTGGAGAAACACTTACTTATGAAAAGTACAAAAAAAAATAAAGTACAATAATTATTTTCCTATGTGACATCCTTGGATATGAAGCTGAGAACCTAATGTCAAAAAACACAAATTACGAAAATCTACGCTTTTCCAAATGTGGTACACATGGTGTTATGAGTAGAATTGTGTTCCCCAAATAAGACACATTGCAATTCTAACTCCCAGGACTTCAGAATATTAATTTATTTGGCAACAGGGTTGTTACCAATGTAATTAGATAAGGTGAAGTCATAGTGGAGTAGGATATGCTTGTATTCTGGTATGATTGGTATCCTTATAAGAAGAGGAGAGAGAAGAAGAGGACAGGAAGAATGTGAAGACACACAGACACACACGGGAAATGTCACATGATGAGTGAGGAAGAGATTAAAGAGCTGCCGTTGCAAGCCAAGGAAAGCCAAGGGCCAACAGCCAGAATCAGATAGGAAAAGGCAAGGAAAGAATCTACTCAAGAGCCTCAGTGAGGGAGAATGATGGCCCTACAGGAACCTTGATTTGGGACTTTTCCAGAAATCTAAGAAAATAAATCTCTGTTGTCTTAAGCCACCCAATCTGTGGTACTTTGTTACAACAGCCTAGGAAGCTAACATTCATGAGTTACCATAGACAAAATTTTGATACTTTGAACATGGGATAAAATCTAGAATATTTAGAGCAAAGCATCGTGTCATGATAATTAAATAATTTGGAAAGAGACTTGAGAGCAGATATTCATGTAGACAGTTGAACAGATCTACTTGTTTATGTTATTCTTTTTACAAGGCTAACCTACGATAACAAATTTAACATCTGTTTGAAACTCAATTTTCTTCCCTAGAAAATGGGGCTACCAGCTTATACCTTTCAAGATTATGATAGTGACTAACTGGGATGTGGAAAGCAAGCAAGACATATTCCTGTATTAGCTACTTTATACTATCAATATTATCTCTCCAGCTACCAGCCGAGTTACCTTATAAAATTCCAAAGTTATTTTAGTGAAGAAAGAATAGATATTATAAATAGGTTCCCAAGTTATAATATAATTTCTCAGACACAGTATCCATAAAATATTATGCATTAGTTTAATGGCTCAGAAGAGTTAGTACAACTTCTAAAAGCAATATATCTATTAGAAGACAGCATGGAGCTATATATCTCTGAAAATTAGCCTTCTATGAAAGGGATTCCTAGAAAATCTGCTTCTTTGATTAACTTGGTAGGCAGACCTTGGCCTAAGATTACAAATTTTAAGAGTATTTAATTAGATAGAATAGTCTTCAAGTATATAATGGAATGAAAAAGAAATCACTATCTTAACACTCAAAATACAATTTAAAATTGTTATCATTTTTCAAGCCATATTTTCAATTAGCTGAATTATCTAATATGATGTAAAGCTATTTGCCTAAGATTTCATGTAGATAGCACACACACACACACACACACACACACACACACACACACACATATTTCTTTTCTTTCTTCTGAGCCTTTTCTCCCAATTTTCTTACTTTGGCATGATCATGCTTTCCTGCTATTGCGATTTATTCATGAGTTCAGGACCTATAAAGTGAATAGATAATGCAATAAAAATAGCCTACATGCCATCTAGAAGTCACTCCTGGGTAAAAGATACTTATTCTGCCCTTAAATTTTGCTGTTTAATACAGTATCCTATAACAATAGACCTATTATATCTCATCAAGTCAATGTAAACACATTAGAAGACCCCCAAAAAGGAAGATTTATTGTATAATTTACCTAAGTGGACAGTGAAAAGCATGAGTACATCTAAATGAGGAGTCAGATTAAAGTACTTGCTAAA
Organism: Potos flavus; assembly: GCA_028534135.1. Lineage (NCBI taxonomy): Eukaryota > Metazoa > Chordata > Mammalia > Carnivora > Procyonidae > Potos > Potos flavus. The sequence goes on along the minus strand of CM052899.1, from coordinate 144,690,804 downwards.
ATTTAAGAAACTCACATATGTGCTATAGTAATAAGTAACTGAATTAGCATCCTTAGAAAACAAGCGATTCCATGCAAGTGAATTCCCCAGGTAACTGAAACTCGCAACTTTAAAAGATAAACTTTAGAAAAGAAATTCTCATTCCTACAGATGGAAATCTTTGAAATATATGACCTCATCTTGTAATTTCTATTTGGTAAGTAAAAGAAGTAGTTGAACTTCAATATAACTTTAACCTATAAGGTTATAACGACATAAGGAATAACATGAGCTATTACAGAAATCTGCCTAAAGGACTAGATTTCTCCCAAATCAATGCTTAAAGAGCAGTGTGGAAATCTAATTATAGCATTGTTAAATGTGAAAAATGTCATTATGCAATCAACAGTATTACCATACCCACAGAAAGACTAACTAGGTAGTTTTGGTAGACAGAATAATGTTTCTGGCAAAACGTTCACCCTCTGATCCCCAGAACCTGTGAATATGTTACCTTCCACACAAAAGAGATTGTGCAAATGTGATTAAGTTAAGAATCTTGATGGAGGACTGGAGGAGGTAGATAATCAAGCATTATCAAGGCAGGCCCAGTGAAATCACAAGGATCGTTATAAGTGAAAGGAAGTGGCTGGAGAATCGGGACAAAGAGAGAAGCAAAGACAGAGAAAGAGACAGAGACTGATCTGCAGTGTTACTCTGCTGGCTTTGAAGATGAGAGGGAACCAGAAACCAAGGAATACAGGAAGCTTCCAGAAGCTGGAAAAGGCAGGAAACAGATTGTCCCCTAGAGCCTCCAGAAGAAAACACAGCCCTGTCGACACCACCCAGTGAGATCTATTCAGACTTCTGACCTCCAGAACTGTGATATGTACATTGTTTTAAGCCACTAAGTTTTTTTTTTATTTTTATTTTTTTAAGATTTTATTTATTTATTTGTCAGAGAGAGAGAGAGAGCACAAGCAGGCAGAGTGGCAGGCAGAGGCAGAGGGAGAAGCAGGCTCCCCACCGAGCAAGGAGCCCGATGTGGGACTCGATCCCAGGACCCTGAGATCATGACCTGAGCCGAAGGCAGCTGCTTAACCAACTGAGCCACACAGGCGTCCCTAAGCCACTAAGTTTGAGGTAATTTGTTATAGCTGTAACAGGAAACTAGTATGGCAGTCTTCATAGAATACTGAAAAAAGAACAGTGAAAAAGAGCAAAAGATTAGGAAGATTTTTTACTCAGGATGACCAAAGAAAAGAGACCCTGAAGTACACTAGTTATTAGAAAGGTGTACTCTTCTTGGTCAGGAGGTCTCATTGGGCTTTTAGGAAACTTGAATAAAAAATTTCCACAAGCTGATATAATTACCTTTGATTTGCTTCTATGCTCACTGTGCACACAGCTAATGATCAAATGTCTAGGGCATAAAATAGGGGGGAAAAGTGCTCTGGCTGGTGAATTGTAATTGTCTCCACTATAAATGAGCCCAAAGTAGGAAGCATCCCCTGATCCTGATGAGTCTATTTTAAAAGATGCATCCGGACAACTGATACCCCATCTGGCCTGTCATGTCCGGCCTCTTTCTGAGGTCTCAGTGCCCTGCCATGATCCCATTCTAACACCTTTATCTCACTCCCTTTTATTTGGACACTTGAATAGATACATTGTAAATTGTTTAAAATATTTTAAAACTGATTCAGGGGTATTATCACGGTAACATAAAGATAGCAAATATATTTTAAGGGCTTGTTAGGTACCAGGCACTATACTATGAACTTTTACAAACATAAATTCCTTTTAATCTTCAAAATAATTTCTGAGGCATCGCACAGGTGGAGGAAATGATACTTAGAGTAATTAAGTAACTTATCTGAGATCACACAATTAATATTAAGCCAGAAATTGAATCCCTAAAAAAAAAAAAGAAAAGAAAGAATCCCTATGTGTCCGAACTGCAAAGCCCCAAACCCCAACTTTTATCTCCCACAGAAATTAGGAAACAAAGCTTTTTAAAAAATATGTCCAAATTAGAGCTCACAGACTATTACTCTCGAGGAGAGCACTTTATCTACATCAGCCTTGAAAATCATTTAAAAATAAAATAATAGCATCTATCCTGGTAAAGTAGTGACTCAAAAGAATTTGTCATGCTTATTTGTAATCACTGGTTGTATGTTTTTCTGGTTAGATTATAAACTACTTGACAGAAAGAACCATGTATTACTTGGGTTTATATCCCTTGTCCATGGCAAATCCTTAAGAAAAACCTCTTCCATGAGGCCTGAAAAAAAATACCAACAGCACCCACTGGAAAAAAGTCTCATACCTTGTGGGAAACTGGTAACATTAGCAGACTATATGTATTGTATCTAGTGTCCTAAACAAGGTGCCTTAAGGTGTGTGTGCCTTTTTCCAAAACCAAAGACTGTATATTGCAATAAGAAAGAAGAACACTGGGGCGCTTGGGTGGCTCAGTCGGTTAAGCGTCTGCCTTCAGCTCAGGTCATGATCCCAGAGTCCTGGGATCAAACCCCCACTCAGGCTCCCTGCTCAGCAGGTGAGTTTGCTTCTCCCCCTCTAGCGTTTCCTCTCACTCTGCCCCTGCTCGTGTGCTCTCTCCCTAAAATAAATAAAATCTTAAAAAAAAAAAAAAAAAAAAACACAGAGGGACTCCTGGGTGGCTCAGTCAGTTAAACATCTGTCTTTGGCTCAGGTCATGATCCCAGAGTCCTGGGATCAAGTCCAGAATCAGGCTCTCTGCTCAGCGGGAGCTTGCTTCTCCCTCTGCCTGCTGCTCCCCTTGCCTGTGCTCTCTCTCTCTCTCTCTGACAAATAAAATCTTAAAAAAATAAAAAACAAAAAAAGAAAGAAAACACCAGTCTCTATTTTCCTAGAGACTAGGAAATATAAGAGCAAACAATTGCTCTTATATTTATGTTTAAAGAGAGATAAATTTTCTCTGGTGTCACAGGTGAGTTAAAAAAATTATGTTTGAATGTCATCCAAAGATCCATAATTTCTACCCTCAGAAAAAGGAGTCAAAAGCCTATTCCCTTACAAAAAGAGCCCCTAAGCCTATAACATTTTTAACTTGTCTGCAAGGTAAGACATCTTCAGTTTTTAATCTCAGTCCTTAAAAGAATGATGATAACTGGAGCCGGGACCAGCTGGAGCAACTGAATAATTTCACCTTTAGGCAGAGGACCAGAAGAAGTTTTAATCAATTAACTTATGAATATTGCTTAAACTATTTGATCAGAAAATAAATGAATAGTAAAACCATTTTGTCCAGTCTATGTCTTTTGATGTCCTGAGATTTCTGTCTCATTGTGATTTTAAAAATGAAAGCACACCGTTTTCCAGAAAGCCCCATCACCCTGACTTGAGCGAATTCTAGACCTATCTAGAAAGGACAGTTATTAGCTTTCAATACACATGGGACTTATTAAATGAGTGAACAAATAAATGAATGATGGAAATGTAAGTTGATAAAGTACATGACTTTAGGAAAAAGAGAATCAATCTGAAGTTGGCTTTGTAAAGGCTATGTTTTACTTATCTTTAAAATTCAATTTGCTTAAACGAATATAAACCGCTAGACCCAAGAATAGGAAAAGCTGATTACAAAAGTTAATTAAAATATTTAATTTTGCTGGGCATGATGAGCTACATGAAAAAATATTATTCACACTCAGATAATTCTCAGAGAACTGCCAGACAAGAAAAAAGTTTAATTTTGTGGCAAATTTAGTTAAACATGCTCTTTGCCTATTTGGCCATGCCTATTTAGGTATAGTTTTGAATACATGTTATAAAATAAGTCATAATAGAAAGGCAAAATAAGTATGCAGTTGTTACGTATTTGTTTTCTAATCAAGAAGTTAAAATTAGTCTTACAACAGGCTTCCAATTATGGAAAGAATAAGTCACAGGGATAAAAATACAGCATAGGAAATGTAGTCAATGGTATTGTAACAACATTACATGGTGACAAATGTCAGTTACACCTGTGGTTTGCACAGCATATCATATAGACTTCTTGAATCACTATGTTGTACACCTGAAATTAATGTAACATGGTATGTCAACTGTACTTCGGTAAAAAAAAAAAACAACTTTTTTTAAAAAAAAGAACATACACCACAGAAAACTAATCTTATTACTAGAAAATAATGTCAATGACACTAATTGGATTCATCTACCAAAACTGATTTAAGTGACTAGGGTGTTCCAGGCACTGTGGAGGCTCTGGGTTTACAAAGAGTAAGCTATGTCCCACTCCTCAGTAAACTCAGAGTCTAGCAAAACAGACAGGTTCAAATATATCTCTCCTAAACGCACTCTGATGAATGCTGTGATAGAGATCCTTTCCAATGACTGTGTGAGGACCATGAAGGAGTCACAGATTCTGCCTCCTCATGGAGGAAACTGGGGAGGTCTCCACAGAGCAGGCCACCCAAGCATCTGGCTTTAAAGGATGGCAATGCAAAGAGGGAACATTACATGAACAGAAGGCAGTGTGAGCAAACACAGCAGTGAAACTAAATGGCAGCACTACAGAGGGTGACTAGACTGATATGCCTAGAACGCAGGACTAGTAACCGTCAGTAATTGGAAACAGGGCAAAAAATAAGCAAGAACCAATGGTGGAATAGTTGAAATCTCTTCTGTGACAATAAAATGTGAACAAGAATACCATTCATTCATGTATCTTTTCGACCAACTAGAACTTATCACAGAGGTTTTGACATTTCTTGTTCTGTACTCTTATGGGTGAGCAAGGAGCCAGATCAATGTCAACGGTCATGACGGAAGCTGGGAAAGGATCAGAGGATTATTTCTGAAAGCTATAGGAGAGGATTAAAGCAGTGGGTGAAGTTAATGGAAAAGAGAGCAAAGAATCAGAGCAGGCCTTGCTGAACAACCATCAAATGTATTACAGTGGTCAAGGCATGGTCCTTGGAATTAGAGATGCCTTGGTTAGAATTCCAGTTCCCCACCTAATAGTGTGTAACTTTGTGCAAATCATATTTAACTTCTTGGAGCCTCAGTCTCCTCATCTGTAAAATGGTAAAAAACAAACACTGTGCCTTTCCTAAGGTTAATTAAGATAATGCACAGCACATGAACAAAGAGAAAATGATTCTAAAAGAGTAGCTATCCCTACTGTAGTTTTTGGATGCATATCCAGTTTCTTCACATGACAACCACCTTGCATATATCCAAATGTGGCTGTACGTAACAAAACTCAAATTATTCTATTATCCTTAGTCTCAAATATTCTAACGTAATACATTCCAATACCCTTAACCAACCAAAAAATTGAATCAAGAATTCAGGGAAAATGATGGCAACTGTGGAAAGATAATTTTAAATCTTCTGAGTATCCATATAAAAACATACAGAGTTAGTACACAGCAAAACTAAGATCCATAGACAACATTTACCAAAACTAGGTAACAAGATATTTTGCAAAGCCCCAAAGTAAAAGTGGTTGGGTTCAAACCACTAACAGCCATATGACCTTCCTGGTATCATCACTGTTTGAAAAAACAAAGGGAATCAATGAAGCCACTCAGAACAAAAGAACTCCAAAGTAGCCACTAGGTACTTACTGAAAAGTGCCACAGGCCAGTTCTAAGAGCCATCACTGAATGGATGGCTTTTCCCCACTCCAATAGGGTCTCATGACAAGGGCTGATGGAGCTAGAACAGCTTAATACATGTGACTTTTTTTTTAAAGATATTATTTATTCATTTGAGGGGCACCTGGGTGGCTCAGTGGGTTAAAGCCTCTGCCTTCGGCTCAGGTCATGATCTCAGGGTCCTGGGATCGAGCCCCGCATCGGGCTCTCTGCTCAGCAGGGAGCCTGCTTCCCCCTCTCTCTCTGCCTGCCTCTCTGCCTACTTGTGATCTCTCTCTCTCTGTCAAATAAATAAATAAAATCTTTAAAAAAAAAAACAAGCAAACAAAAAAAGATTTTATTTATTCATTTGAGAGAGAGAGAGAGAGTGCACAGGAGCACAAGGGTGGTTCAGAGGGAGAGGAAGAAGCAGACTCCTCCCCGCTGAGCAGGGAGCCCCCCAAGGGGCTCAATCCCAGGACCTGGAAATCATGACCTGAACCAAAGGCAGATACTTAACTGACCGAGCCACCCAGGCACCCCTAACGCATGTGGCTTCTAAAAAGGGATCTTCCAAGCTGTCTTTTTGATACTGAGGAAAAACTGTTCGTAATGGGATCAAAATACAGCAGGATATAGGAAAAAGGGAGAAAGGAAGGAGAAGGCCCAAGAAAAAAGTAGCCTTTGGGAACCAAGCCAATAAATCTCAGTAAACAAGGCACTATACTATTTTAATGCTACGCAAAAACTACCAACTATTGGGAAATCTACTAAATTACCTAGGTTCTTTAACAGATAAATCATAGAGGGAGAAAAGGGAGGGGAAGAGGAATGAAGACTTTTGAGTATCACTTGGAGAAACAGAGTTGAAAGGGCTTCACTTCCAACTTTAAACAAAACGTGATGGATGTCTTAGTCCATTGGGCTGCTATAACAGAACACCATAGACTGGGAGCTTATAAACAACAGAAATTTATTTCTCACAGTTCTGGAAGCTGGGAAATGCAAGAACAAGGCACTGGCAGATTCAGTGTCTGTCGAGGAGGATCCACTTACTGGCTCTAGGCAGCCATCTTTTCACTGTGTCTTCACAGGAGTGAAAGGTGTGAGGGAGTTCTCTGACACTAATCCCATCCATGAGGGCTCCAATGCCATGACCTAATCAACTCCCGAAGACCCCACCTCAAAATACCATTACATCAGGCATCAGGATTTAATATATAAATTTTAAGGGGACACAGATATTGAGTCTACAGCAATGAACAAACAGCAACTTGACAACTTGAACTTACTGAAGTCCTTACATCATAGGGTAAGCAACTGACCCCAAATCTAAGGAGAATCAGGTACCTATAGGAAGAGATGAGCAGTGATTTAATTAACCAGGATATATTTGGACACTAAGAAGATGAGATAAAGGGTCAACAAATGTTTTCTTCATAGGGCCAGATAGTAAATGTTTTCACCTTTGGAGGCCATACAGACTGGGTCATGACCACTCAGCTATGCCAAAAACAGACATAGCTAATAGGTAAATGAATGAGCATGGATGTGTCCCAATAGTTTATTCACAAAAAATACAGAGCAGGCCATTGTTTGCCACCCCTGAGCTAGATGATTGACCAATTGCTGGAGACTGAGTGTTCCCTAACAAGAGAGAGTAAAGTCCCTGAGAGCTGTAAATTTAGGCAGAGTTCACATCCTCTTCCAGGCATCTCCCCCAGGCACTCAGAGAAAAGATCAGGAAAATCCTAAGGAAGTCTCCCTCGTGGAATAAAATAAAATTCCTAATAGAGCAATTCGGATAGTATTGTTTGAGTTATAGGGAAAGATTACAAGACTGTCAGGAAGCTAATTAAAACAAGTCAGAAAATGAATGCTCTAAGGAACTACAATTAAACATTTATTTATTTATTTTTAAAGATTTTATTTATACATTTGACAGAGAGAGAGAGAGACAGGGAACACAAGCAGGGGGAGTGAGAGAAGGAGAAGCAGGCTTCCCACAGAGCAGGAAGCCTGATGTGGGGCTTGATCCCAGGACCCTGAGATCATGACCTGAGCCGAAGGCAGATGCTTAATGACTGAGCAACCCAGGTGCCCTACAATTAAACATTTAAAATAGAGTAGGGTTCATGGTCTTCGGTGGTTAGGATGGCATCTGTCCATAAACAAAAATAATCTGCTTTTTAGGAAGGAGTAGGAGGGGGGATAATGACTGACAATGAATTTCCAACAAAAAATTAAGGGACTTGTAGAACGTCTTCATGAAGGTGTTCTTAAAATTATTGATTTCTTTTTTTTTTTTTGGTCATTTTATCATATTTTGTTTGATTCAGATAACTGAGATAGCATTAGTCGGTTTCCCTAAAAGCAAAATGTTTCGTCATACCCTCTGGTTTTATGATATTTACTGACATACGGTATATGTTTCCTTCCAAGAAATAGAACAAATTTCTGAAGAAAACGCTTTGCAAAGAGCCTACCCAAACAGTTCACAAAAGTCTCATCACAGTATAAGCATGATGGGGTATTGTATGACTGCCTATCACTTACCTACCTTTTCTAATAGATAAAATCCTTGGACATTTTGGAAAAAACCTGCAACATCTGTTTCAGATATTTCAGTGTTTGATGAAGCTACTATTGGGAGAAAGCCCAGAATCCTTATAGTATAGAAAAAAAGTCACAATGGTCTGTTCATAATAATGTTTATGGTTTCCAATTTTAACTATGGATCTCCTTTTTCTCTTTATTTAAACTCTTCTATGCTTAAGAGCAATTATATAATCTGAGCATCCACATTAATTAACTGCTCCTAAAATATATGCCACTCACTCTTATTTCTGTTACTTAGAAATATGTTTCTAAACATCTATGCTAGATGTAATTCACTGCATTTTTTAGCATTGAAATAGAAATCTCAAACTTGACATTCACATCCTTAACTTAGAATGTCACTCATCCCTCCTTAGTTTTCTTATCTACTTATCAGCCATTTGGTTGCTGGTCAGACCCCTCTCACCAAGGGAACAATAAAAAGTACTAAATTTAAATCTATTGAATTTTATTATTAGAACCTCTCAGTTTAGAAATTAAAATATTTAAAATATGAGGATATTTTTCTCCATTATTAATTGCTAGAGTGAATACCTTTGAGAAATATTTATTAGTGTGATTTTCAATTTGGGTATGCAGGAGTAGGGCAAGGAGACAGAACCAAACCCCTAGCCAAGAAAGAACGTATATTAGAATTCCTTGGAGAGTACATATAGTTTAAAGGAGTTCTCCCCGAATTTGTATTGTGTGCTTTTAAAAAAGAAAACCATATCACATTTGAAGTAGAGCTGATAGTTTTATTAATGTATAAAAATAAAAATATGAAAACAATATGACCCTGGATGCTTAGAACCCTGTTACATTGACAGAAATGGCTGAACTTGTAGAAGAAGGTGTTTTTAGGATTCAGTAGAATGAGACAGAAAAAAGAGGGTTTGGAGATGGGTCTGGCTAAGTTTCATCCCAACTGCCCTGCCAAGCAGATGTTTTGACCCTAAATAGGGAGCTTAATTTGCTGAGTTTCAATTCTCACAGCAGTAGAATGAGAGAGAAAATGGCCTCTTTATAGGGCAGTTAGGAGATGTAAATGAAATAATATAAAGGGCCTAAAATAGTACCTAGTACTTAGTTCATATCCAGCAAATATCCCTTTCCATGTCCTCAGCCCTCGGTGGTAGTGACGGCTAGTGTTACCGCTGGGGCTGTTGGTTTTGGCTAAGAAAGAGACTGGCCTACAACTCTATTTTACCAGCCATGAATTTGATTGCTTCAGTTTCCAGGTAAATGTTAACATTGATCTAAGTATATGAACCTCAGCTAGGGTGATTTTGCCCCCCAAAAGACATTTGGCAGTATCTGGGGACATTTTCGGTTGTTACATTTAGACCAGGGAGACAAAGAAGCTGTGCTACTGGAATCCATTGGGTAGAGGCTAGGAATGCTACTAAACACCCTACAGAGGTCAGCCCCCAAAACAAAGAATTATTGGACCCAAAATGTCAATAGCACTGACCTAATTAATAAAGTTGACACATTTATATTGTTTTATCGGTGAGTATCTTTTATACAAAACAGGTTACATGTTTTTCTACTCTTTACCAATTTTTGAAGTAAGCAATCACAACACTCCGAACACAAAATATTCCATTAGTAAAACAGCTATGCCTTTAATTATTTTGTTAATTGTCAAGACATCAGTGAAAAAGAGCTTCTCTTCAGCTCATTAACTGACACAGCTGTGATTCCAGAGAATGTCTACAAGTCTGTCTGCTTAATAAAAAGTGACCCAATTCCTCTGTTAATTTAAACTGGAAAAAGTTCTTGAGAATGGTCCACAAGAGACAATGAACTTCACCTCCCTTTAAAGGCAAACCCAGAATTCTAAAGACAAATGGAGAGTAAAAAGTTAACAGAGAAAAAAAAGCACGTAATATATGTACTATGAGATATTGTTTACTTGAATCAACAATGACGAAGAAATAGAAGTATTTTTAATCCCACTGAGCTATGAATACAAGGTGAGCTGCTTAAAACATAAAGGAAGAGTGCTGGAATCAGCAGATCCATACACCTTCTATACATTCTGAAGTTTTATCCTAGAGAGAAGTTTAATTTTTCTGCAGGTATTTAATGAGGCTTCTGAATAAGCCTTGTGGCTTGATTTAATAGTAACAGAACGTACATATTTTCAGGTGCTAATGGTAAAAACAATATATAAATAATATCATAATCTCATACTGAACAATACCTAATAAAGTAGTACTGAGTAGATAGTTTATATAGACACATTTATATAGGTTTTCATTAGACACTATCCATCATTAACCCGAACAAATAGGTTCTTGATCTTATGCAAATGAACACTGTCTACTCTTTAGGTCCACAGAGACACTGTGAACTAATATGGGCTGGCCCATCTTTTCTAAAAACATATCTATGGTCTTAAGGAGACTATTTTAGATCCTCCCAACTGTTCCTCTGGTCACCATCCAATCTGGCCATATACCTATGTCCACCTCTCTATACAGTCTATACAGTCGCAGCTCCTAAAGTCTCACCTAATTGTTCTCACTCCCAGCCCAACTTTCTCAGGGCTCTTTCTACTACCAATCCTGTGTTTCTACACTAGACTCCTACATATACACATGATGTAAACAGCCATTCTCTCTTCTCTGTCAATTTTACCTCTGCACTTATAAGCAAAAATTGGTAAAGAAGCATGGGAAGTGCAGAACAGAGTAACATTTACAAAATGTTAAAGACCCTTAAAGTCTGTTTAGAAAATATCAATTGAAAGTAATCCTGCTTGATATTATTGTATGGGGTTTTTACCTCTATAATCAGGTTCGTCCACCAAAAATAAGTTTAGCAATTGCTTCCAATATTAACCCTGAAAAGCTAAACACATGGTTACATCATTTAAAACACCCCAAAAACTCAACTCCAAAAGTTAACATGGAAATTATATATAGTTGTACTAATGTAATCATAAAGAATATCTACCAGTGATGTTTGTCATATTAAGAAACACTTCACTGTTACACAATTCCCATTTCTAAGGACTGAATTGTGTGCCCCAAACTTAATATGATGAGTCTTAAACTCCCATACCTCAGAATGTGACTATATTTGGAGACAGGATTTTTACAGTGGTAAAGTTTAATGAGATCATAAGGATAGGCCTGAATCTGATATGACTGGTCCTTACGAGAAGAGAATATTAGGATACAGACATACCAAGCAGAACACCATGTGAAGACACCAGAAGAACACAACCATCTATAAGCCAAGAAGAGAGGCCCTAGAAGGAGCCAACCCTACCAATACCTTGATCTTCTAGCCAGACTTCTAGCCTCCAGAATTGAAAATAAATTTCTATGGTTTTAGCCACTCAGTCTGTGGTACTTTGTAATGGCAGTCCTAGCAAACTAATATTAAAATTTTGGAAAAAAATATTTTAAAGGGAGAAATGCTCCCTTTTTCATACCCTATTTCCACTACTAAATGTGATTTACTTATGTTTGTCTGCATCCGAAAAGACAAAAGGTAAGGGAGCCGATACTATAGTCAGCCAGTCTTGCACTTCTCGTGACACTAAATATCATATAACTATGCTGATATTACATTAAGTCTAACAAAGCAGTTAGTTTTGAATTTATAAACATTTTGACCTGGAAACAAAATGTTTTTTTATTAATAAAAATGTAAGTACTAAGAAGCAGGAACTTAGGGTGTGTTTTTTACCACTTAATCCTCAGGACCTAGAACTATATTCTGGACATTGTCATTGCTTAATCAATAGTGGTTGAATGTTGAAAGAATCAATGAAGAGAAAATGCTAGTAGCTTCCGCAGATTCCGAACAAGATGGCAAACCAGCACAGGGTACTGCTTCTTGCGTAAAAATCACCCATAGGACAAAAGACAGAGGGAATCATAGATCTAAGGAACCAATATAAAAGCTATGAAAAAGCTGTTGTGGAATTATAATACCATATGGCGGAGTGTGGGTAGGCACGGTACCTGAGATTTATTTTTAGAGAGACTCTGCTCTTGCCTCTTCTAAACACAACTTTGGAAGAATCATTGTCTGTCCCACACCATTTTCCAGATAGGAATTAGCAGGAGCTGCTTGTCTATATCAAAGATATCTGATTCGAAACCAATAAAAATCATCAATCATAAAAAGAAGACTTAAAAAAGGAAAACCAAGTAAGTACTACTAAATAACACACTAAAAAAGAAAAGAAAAATTATTTAAAAATTAAGCTAAATAATGCATATCAACAAGTACAGGACACTTACAAAGTTCTATTTAAGTGGAAATTTATTTTAAGTACATTCATCAAGAAAGAAGGGTTGGAGAAAATGACCCAATCACTGACTTAGTGGGAAAAGGAACAGAGCAAATCCAGAGAAACAAGGAGGAAAAAAATAATAAAGACACTAACAAAAATCAATAAATAGAGAACAAACCTACAAAAAAATGAGGAAAAACAAAATGATTAAAGCATTAAGGAGATTAATAAGTAAAAACTAGCAATTAGTTTTGGGAGAGAGAGAGAAGGGAAAGGGAGAAAGAAAGGGAGGGAAAGGGGGAAGAAGAGGAGAAGGAGGGAGAAGGAGGGGGAGAAGGGGAGAGGGAAGGGGAGAAGGGGAAAGTGAAGAAGTGAGGTGGACAGGGAGGAAAGGAGAGGGAGAGCTAAAGAGGGAGAGGTGGGAAGAGGGGTGAGAGGGAGGGAAGGAGAACATACGAATAAAAGAAGAAAAAATATAGACACAAAAGAATATTAAAATGAAAATAAAAGAATATTATGAGCACCCATATGCTACTAAATTTGAAAATCTAGGCAAAACATATATTATTGGAAAGACACAAAATGTCAAATTAGTATGAAAGAAAATAGAAAACTTGAATAGATCAATAATTATTAAAGAAATTTAAAAAGCAAAGTCTCTTCCTCCCCAAAATTCTCTGGCCTTGCTGATTTCTGGGTGCATTCTACTGACTATCAAGGAGCAGATCATTCTTACCTTTCAAGGAAAAGCAGAAAGAAAGCTGCCCCTTTTATAAGGCTAGTGTAACCTTAACTCAAAAATTAGATAGACACAATACGAAAAGAATATTATAAGCCCATTCAATTACAAATGTATGTGCAAACTCCAAAATAAAATATTAGCCAAATGAAAAGGTATATTAAAATAAAATTCAACATGCTCAAGTAGGATTTACCTCAAAATTGTGAGGCTATTTTAATACAAAAAAAGAAACTCCAATATAATGTACCATATCAATATACTAACAAGGATAAAACATGTAATTATTTCAAGAGATAAAGAAAAACAGACTGGAAAGAATTTAAACCTTATTTATGATTTAAAAAAAAATTCACTCCCTAGGAATAGAAGGAACAGGCTAAAGTTAGTGATGGTTATGAACTAACTACCTAAAGCAAACATGCTTAAACACTACATTTAAGGGAAAAACTTTGCACACATTCCTTTTACAATTAAGATAGGCATTCATATACAACTGTATACTGAATTTCAGGGAACTTTCAGAATTGCAGGCTGACAAACTGCAAGATTATATATGTTCTAGATAGTACTATAAATCTTAGCAACTGCTATAAAAAAAGACAAAGATATAAAAGTAAAAAGATGAGAAGGGAAAAAATAAAACTGTCCTTTAGACAATATGACACTCTACAAAAGAAAGAAATGATAGGATTAGACAAACTATGAAAACAAAAGAATTTGATCAAATATAAGATCAGTTTACAAAAACCATGAACATATTTCTACATTAGAAACTACCAAATAACCAACTATAAAATATAATGAGAAATAAAATATCTTTCCTAATAAAAAAAGAAAATCTACAAAGTAGGAATCAACTTAAGAAAGAATAGATAAAAGGACAGTGATATGAATAAAACTAAGCAAATGGAACAAAACAAAGACACAGAGACTCTCCAAAGCATAAAAAATAACAAAATATACAAGTAAGGTCATATTACAAATCAAGGTGATGAGTAAAGTGATAGCATAAATTAAGGTGCAAAGAATAAATTTCTCTGCAGTAGTAAAGGATAAATTTCTGTGTAGTAGATAGAACAATAAATAAAACTGCAATCCTGGGGCACCTGGGTGGCTCAGTCAATTGAGCATCCAGTCTGACTTTTGGTTTGGCTCAAGTCATGATCTCAATGGTGAGATGGAACCTCACACTAGGCTCCACACTCAGCACAGAGTTTGCTTGAGATTCCTTCTCCCTCCCCTTCCTCTGCTCCCCCTGCTCTCTCTCTCTCACTCGCTCTCTCATAAATAAATGAATAAAATAAAAAAAAAAAACTAATAGGCAACTAATGTTGAAAAAGAAAACCAAAGCTGGACACATCATAATTCCAGACTTCAAGCCATATTACAAAGCTGCAATCATCAAGACAGCACAGTACTGGCACAAAAGCAGACACATAGATCAATGGAACAGAATAGAGAACCCAGAAATGTACCCTCAGCTCTACGGTCAACTAATCTTTGACAAAGCGGGAAAGAATACCCAGTGGAAAAAAGATCAGTTTCTTCAACAAATGGTGTTGGGAAAATTGGACAACCATATGCAAAGAATGACACTGGACCGTTTCCTTACACCATACACAAAAATACACTCAAATGTATGAAAGACCTAAATGTGAAAAAAGAATCCATCAAAATCCTAAAAGAAAACATAGGCAACAACCTCTTTGACCTTGGCAACCGCAACTTCTTGCTAGACATGTCGCCACAGGAAAGGGAAATAAAGGCAAAAAATGAATCACTGGGACTTCATCAGGATAAAAACTTCTGCATAGTGAAGGAAACAGTCAACAAAACTAAAAGGCAACCTATGGATGGGAGATGATATTCGCAAATGACTTATCAGATAAAGGAATAGTATCTAAAACCTATAAAGAACTTATCAAATTCAATACCCAAAAAACAAATAATCCAGTCAAGAAATGGGCAGAAGACATGAACAGACATTTCTCCAAAGAAGACATATAAATGGCTAACAAACACATGAAAAAATGCTCAACATCACTTGGCATCAGGGAAATATAAATCAAAACCACAATGAGATACCACCTCACACAGGTCAGAGCGGCTAAAATTAACAACTCAAGAAATAATAGATGTTGGTGAGGATGCAGAGAAAAAGGAATCCTCTTACAGTGTGGGTGGGAATGCAAGCCAGTACAGCCACTCTGGAAAACAGTATGGAGGTGCCTCAAAAAGTTAAAAATAGAGCTACCCTATGACCCAGCAATTACACTACTAGGATTTACCCAAAAGAAACAAACATAGTGATTAAAAGGGGCACATGCACCCCAATATTTATAGCAGCAATGTCCACAATAGCCAAACTATGGAAAGAGTCCAGATGTCCATTGACAGGGGAATGGGTAAAGAAGATGTGGTACACACACACACTCACACACACACACACACACACACACACACAGTGGAATATTACTCAGCCATCAATGAAATCTTGCCATTTGCAACAACATGGATGGAACTAGAGGGTATTATGCTAAGTGAAATCAGTTGGTCAGAGAAAGACAAATAGCAAATGATTTCACTCATATGTGGAATTTAAGAAACAAAACAGATAAATATAGGGGAAGGGAAGGAAAAATAAGACAAAAACAGAAAGGGTGACAAACTATAAGAGAATCTTAATTATAGGAAACAAACTGAGGGTTGCTGGAGGGGAGGAAGGTGGGAGGATGGGGTATCTCGGTGATGGCCATTAAGGAGGGCATTTGATGTAATGAGCACTGGATATTATATGCAACTGAAGAATCACTAAATTTTACCCCTGAAATTAATAATACAGTATCTGTTAACTAACTTGAATTTAAATTAAAAACAAAAAACAAAAAAACTGCAATTTTACCTTTGAATACCACATATAAGAGTACTCCAGATACTTAAAAGACCTTAATATAAAAAGTGAAATATTAAGTTAATAAAAGAAATATCTTGTACAAGGTTCCCTTGTCACTTTTTACATCCTGTAATAGTATAGCCTAATCCTTTCATTCAACAGTAAAACAGGTCTTGGGGCCTTGGGAATTGGGCTAGGTGATTAAGAATCAAAAATCAGAGACAGATAAGGGCACATGAAACAATAGAAATTAATTTGCGCAGACAAGTTAAAAAGAAGTTCATTCTAAAAATGTTTAAATATAAATATGAAATTCGATGAAAATATATTTTTCATGTAAGCATAACCTATTTGAATAAGTTATAAATAGGGAATTTTCCAATGCTTATATATAGCAAAGAACAAGTATCTTCAGGATTACGTTACTATCAGTGCAGTTTTATTCGTGGTAAAAGGCAATAGCCAACCAATTTGATTTTGACCAGTAAATGCCTTAAAGGGAAAAGAGTAGTGGTGTGGAGGTCAGGAGCCTGGGTTCAAGTCCTACTTTGGCTCTAGTCAGAATTATTACCCTGGCAAAATCATTTAACCTCTCTGAGTTTCAGTTTCCTCATTCAAGAGTTACTCAAAATCTTGATTAATATTATCAAAATATTTTTGGGTTATAGACCACTTTAAGACTCATGTTTAGTAGGGGCCTTCTTCTTTCCTAAAAATGCTCAGATGATATGCACAAATAATTATGAATCAAATATGAGAAAATTCACAGACCTGCAAGAGGTCCCTGTGCCTCAGATTAAATACTTCTAAGCTAGCAAATAGCTATAATTCCTTTCAACTCCAAAAGAAAAACAAGAAGAGAAATATGTGAAGGAAGATTACTAGGTTTCTGGCATAAGTATCCGAATGAATAAAATGGTCATTTACTAAGAGTGAAACAGGTACTGGTAGGAGAGAAGGAGGGAGATTACAAATTTTGTTCAGAACTTGTTAGCTTGAATATAATGAATCAGACATGTCACTCACATATTCACATAGAAATTCTGAATAGGAGCTGAGTTACCACTAGGTATGGCACTTAAAGAAGTCTGCTATGGATATAAATTTCAGAGCCTTCAGCGAATAAGTGATCATTGCATCATGGTGGATTAGATTTCTGAGTGACATCGGAATGGTAAGAAGGGAGACAGAAAAAAACTTAAGTAACTCTAATATTTAATTGCTAGATAGAGAATGATGATCCTACATAGGAAACAAAAAGAAGAGACAATGAGATAAGCATACCGTTGTGTCCTAAAATTAAGAACCCTAAAAGTGTGGGGCGCCTACGTGGCTCAGTCGGTTAAGCGTCTGCCTTTGGCTCAGGTTATGATCCCAGGGTTCTGGCAAAGAGTCCTGAATCGGCCTCCCTGCAGGGAGCCTGTTTCTCCCTTTCTCTCACTGTCTACCCAGCTCATGCTTGCTGCTTGCTCCATCGTGCTCTCTCTCTCTCAAATAAAATCTTAAAAAAAAAAAACTCTAAAAGTGTTCCTGATGAATGGATGAACAGAAAAATTTCCTTCTTCCTCTGGTCCGGCACTGGTCCATGCTTTTTTTACGAAGCTTGGAGAGAGGATTACTTCTTTGATTTTATCCCCTCAGTTAGGCGCAAGCCGAATAGCATATTCACAGAAGCCAAGCAGAGAAGGGTTACAAGACAGAATAGTCAACAATGGCAAATGTTGAAAAAAGGTGGAAATAAATAAGGAAGGAAAGACAGCTACTGGAATTAATGGCACGGATAAAAAACAATGGGCTAAAGAGAGGTGCTGAGGACAAAAAACCAGATAGATTGAAGTGTGCTGAGATGTAAGTGTAAAGTGAAAAAACGGAAATGTTAACATCAAAATACAGACCATTCTTTCAAAAAAGGTCAGTTGATTAAAGTGGTAACTGGATAAAGATAAGGGATAACTTTAAAAAATTCAACTATGTAAGAAGGTAACTGAGTTAAGATAAGGAACTTTGGAGACATTTCATTATTGTTTTAATGCAAAGAACTCCAGCAAGTTTGAAAGCCAATGGGCAGGATACAGTTGAGAGAAAAGAGGTTGAATGCCAAGAAATAAAAGTAATAATCATTAATGTAAGATTCCTAATATGATGAAAGTGAGAGGACCCAGAGCACAGAGCTGAAAAACCATCCTCAGACAGAAAGGACAGTTCCTCCCTTACTGTTATGGAAGGAAAGGCACATAAGTTGGATTCAGTTGTGGATAGATTTGTACCATGGGCAGCAGGAAGATGAATTAATAGTAATGGCTTCCATTCTTCTGTAAAGAAAGACGCGAAGACATTTGCTGAAAGTAATAGGAATAGATGAGGTAACTGGAGGTTTGGGGGAAAAAAAAGCTGCAATATGAATATACTGTGAAGATGAGACGAGTTTACCAGAGAAGCACAAGAGAGTTGTCAGGCAGTGCTGGAGGTGTAATTAAGGCTAGTGGTCATGGACTTTTAGCAGAAGGGATCTGCTCTGTTATGTGGCTTTCTCCAGCATTTCCAAGTCTCTTGGTCATAACTGGGGAAAGTTGCTAGCTGGGTCTAATCAGAGCCACAAGACAGACTAGGGAAAAAAGAAAAGGACAGAAGAACAAGAGTGTTCAGGTTATTTCCAGGAGAGTGACAGCAATTATAAACCTGTAACCTAAATTAGATAATGAGGGCAGTGAACAAAAGAAGGCTGGTGAATTGAGAGAAAGTGGCTGTAACAGCGATCACACAAGCTAGCAGAAGATATTATGAGCCATGAGATTTTGAATCAATAGTTTTGAAAGTGAAGCAACTATGTATATATGGCATATGGTCTATCTTGGATGTCTTGAGTTAGTAACCAGAAAAATATGTGAGCCAAAATTTGCCCCATCCCCAACCTTGGTGTCTCCCCTGGTAATCTATCTAGAGTATTCATTGGCAATCCTCTGTCCATTAAGGCACGTTCTAAAGATAACAGAAGTACAAATTCTCATGGATATGGCTATGACAATGATGACCAACTTGATATAATAAATGACTCACCATTTCCCCCTGCCCCTAAATCAGTCCTTCCCCTCATCTCCTATATGCCCATGAGTTCTTCTATGTAGTAAGCATGGAAGCATTAGAGTCACCTTTAAATCTACCTCCCTACCTCCCTTGTACTCAATAAGCAATCCAGAAGTCCTAATGATTAGTTCTTCACCATATTTCTCAGACTCTTCCCCTCTTTTCCATTTACATTGTCATCAGGTCAGTTTAAGCTAGGGCCATCTCATGCCTACACTCCAGCAATCACCTCTCAAAAGCTTTTCTGGCTATAATCTACTCCCTTCATGTCTTTCTTTGCTTCTGTATCTTTAATATCTACCTTTTTCTTCAGGATAAAAATCTCATTTATTTTGTCTCCCCCACTTGTATTGCAAGTTCATTGAAGTTAAGGTCATATTTATGATATAGACATGCTGATATTCCTCATCAAAGAATGTAGCCTATAATGATTACTTGATAAACATCTATGAATTTGACGTACTTTGCTCTGATAACACTGTGATAACACCAGCTTTATCAAACACGTAATACAAAAAAAAAAAAAAATCTGTAGTTTAAGCTTCCAAAGAACATTCTGGTCTCCTGTGCCCAGTTTGTGTCTGAATAGTTTTTGACAGATATACTCCTAGGTGGCCAGAAATCTATGGCAGATTTCAGCCATTTCTCTAAGATGGTCTTTGGGATTTTCGTAACACAGCTGGATTCATGGCCTCAGCTTTTTATCAGAGTGATGTTCCCCTCTAAATCACTGTACTGATTCTACAAAGTGGTCTGTATTTTTTTATTTATTCCATGACACTTGGACAGTTTTGGTCTTGATTAAAAACAAAAAACAAACAAACAAAACAGGTAGAAGCAGAAAGTTTGAATACTTGTAGTCTTTAGAGTCTTAGAAGATGGGCCACTCTAGGTGAAATTATGAAGTACATGGATTTGTTTTTCACAAAGTTCTGCTTTTACTCCGTGTTCCTCTCATATCTTTCCCTCTATACCTAATTCAGGTATAAAATGCCTTTATGTTCTTTCTTTATTCTATCATTATTAAAACAATCTCTTTAAGACAGTATCCCTATCTCTCTGTATCTGTATCTACAATCCAATACGTAGAAATGCATCGTTTATTAGCTACTGGTTTTTAATAATTGTAATTTATCTTTAATTCCGAAAGAAGTATAAGTTGTAATTAAAAGACTTGCAAAAAAATAAATTTAAGAAAAGTTACTTAAAGTCCTACAAGCTAGAAATAACTAAGGGCATTTCACTTCCAGCCTTTTTAATGCATGAACATTGACTTGCATCTTTTTAAATAAAATTAACAGCATTCTATGCATACAGATCTCTGTCCTGTCTTTTCACTTAATATTTCAGCAAGATCATAATTTTTCTCAGAACCCACTTGTTTATAATTAAACAGGTTCTTAAAAATTAATCTGAAAAGTTCTTTTTTTTTAAAGATTTTATTTTTCTATTTATTTGAAAGAGAGAGTGAGAGAGAGCATGAGAGGGGAGAAAGTCAGAGGGAGAAGCAGACTCCCCATGCAGCAGGGAGCCAGATGCGGGACTCAATCCCAGGACTCTGGGATCATGACCTGAGCCTAAGGCAGTTGCTTAACCAACTGAGCCACCCAGGCGCCCAATCTGAAAAGTTCTTAAAGAAGAATATTCTATAGCACCATCCTCCAGAAATTCTAATTCAGTACGGAACAAATATTCAACTTTAACCAACATCCCAGGTGATACTACTACGAATTACTTAGACTATCTTGGCTTTTTTGATTTTTTCCACATCCTGGAAGAAGTAATTGGTTCCATCAATTCCTCTTTCACCAGTATCCTTAACTAGTTCTGCTCTATTTTTCTTAACACCCACACTAAGCATCCACAAACCTGGATGAATCCCATTACCTATCCTCTCTACTTCTGTATCCATACCAGAGACTATCTCCCAGTCATGCGGTTTGTTACCATCACAAATTTATAATTTTCTTTAATTATTTCTAAACTCACTAATGAGCTACTAATTGGTAAATCTAATTGATGTCTTCAGTCGTAATCTATGGTCAACCCTTGGTAGCATTTACACTGTTGTGCTTAGATTCCACAACCACTTCTCTCTTCTGATATTTCCAATGTCCTACTGGCCTTTCTCAGTATCATTCCCAGGTTCCTCTTTATCTACCATCAATAGCCTCAGCACATTCTCTGTCTCACCAAACTTACTGACCATCTGATCTCCAGTACCTGTGTATCAGACATCTCCACCTGAAAATTACACAGGTAACTCAAAAAGGTCTAAAACTGACCTCATCATGTTCTCCTTAAGGAGAAGAGCAGGGCCTCACTGCTCCAGGATGCCTAATTTCATGTAATTTCATGAAATTACATCCATCATCAATTCTGGAGTCATCCTCTATATCTCTTTCTCTCTCTCACCTACATCCATTAGGTCACAGAGTCTGAGCTGATCCTCACACAGGATCAAATAATCATATCAGACTCCCATGAAAAAGAGATTAGAGTATCAGACTTAACTAATAATTTCAAGAATAGAGGCACAGATGAAACAAAGAGTGGTCTGGGACATACCTTGTGCCTTCCCAGTCCCTTATTTCTGACATAAGATATTTACTCTCTGCCCCCAAATAATCAATGAAGAACTCAAAAAAGGTACCTAGAGAAACGAATAGCTTATACAGGGGCCATGCCTTATAGATTCTATACTTTTTTACCGTAAGTCATCCTTTAGCCAAGGTCATCTGGCAAAGGCCTTCACTAGAGAAGATCTCTTCTTCCTACAATTAGATTAGACCAAGTCACCCTACTTTTCTTTCCCCCAAGGCATCTTACTGGTAAAGGGAATAAATGAATCATAGGATAACTGCCAGATACTTTAACTCTTTCCTCCCAAAATTCAATTGGTTATATCATCTACACAGCACTAGAATTTATTCCTTACTCCCTATATTTTCTAGAGCACATCAGTTAATCTCTAGCCTGAACCTTTCCAACAACCAATAACCAACCAAGTAACTTTGGTTTCCCCAATTCCATACATTACTCCGCTGACATAGCTGCTTCTTCAAAATACATATTTGATCACATCCCTTCAGGGTTTAAAATCCTTTGCCTGACATATAATGTACTCCATTATCTTTCCTCTATCTACATTTCCATATTTCCCCCCAACGCATTCCCTGATACCCAGCCAAATCAACTATTGTCTAACATGCCATGTCTAGCAGAGTCCCCCAGCTCACGTGGATGCTCACCATTCTATCAATAATTTGTAATGTCTAATGCCTTCTGTGAACCTTCCACTCAGTTCAGTTAATAACTACCTCCTCTGTATTACCATTGTTCTTTATAAATAATAAGTAAAATAGTTTACTTTAGGAAACCTTGACTTTGAATAAAATGCCATGCCAAGTGATTTATATGCATATCATTTATTCCTCTGCACCCTCTGAAATATGTACTATTAGTCCATTAATTTTACAAAAGAGGAGAACAAGGTTTGGAGACAATAGATTGCTTACCCAAAGTCACACAATTATTAACTAAAAGAGTTGGGATACGAACATAGTACTGGTTTACTCCTTAAATCCACTCATATTATGTCTCTACATGCCCATCACACAGCTTCTCTAATTAAATCAATAAACATTTGCTAAGCGACAATTTGCTGCCAGACACAGTATGAGGCTTCACTGAGTAGGGCACAGAGAGTAAATCTAACTTAAAAATTCAGCTTCACTAACTGACAAAACACAAGTTTTCATTTCATTTTAAAAACCTGTTTAGGGGCACCCGGGTGGCTCAGTCGGTTAAGCATCTGCCTTCAGCTTAGGTCACGATCTTGGGGTCCTGGGATTCAGTCCTGAGTTGGGCTCCTTCTCATCAGGTAGTCTGCCTCTCCCTCTCCATCTGCCCCTCCCCCCACCACTTCTCTGGCATTCTACATACCACCCTTCACTACTTCAATCAAGAAACAGTACTGTCAGTCTCTTCAACAATGGTTTTGGGAAAACTAGAGAATCTATACAAAAGAATGAAACTGGACCGCTTTCTTACACTATATACAAAAATAAACTCGAAATGGATTAAAGATCTAAATGTGAGACCTGCAACCATAAAAATCCTAGAAGAGAGCAAAGGAAGTAACTTCTCTGACATTGGCCACAGCAACATTTTTCTAGATAGGTCTCCTGAGGCAAAGGAAACAAAAGTAAACATAAACTATTGGGACTTAACCAAAATGAAAAAGCTTCTGCACAGCAAAGGAAACAATCAGCAAAACCAGAAGACAATCTACTGAATGGGGAAAGATATTTGCAAATGACATGTCTGATAAAAGATTAGTATCTAAAATATATAAAGAACTTACACAACTCAAAACCAGAATAACAAATAACCTAATTAAAAATGGGCAGAAGACATTACAAACATTTCTCCAAGGAAAGAGAGCCAATAGACACATGAAAAGATGCTCAACGTCACTCATCATCAGTGAAATGCGAATCAAAACCACAGTGAGATATACACCTCATACCTGTCAGAATGGCTAAAATCAACAACACAAGAAACAACCAGTGTTGGTAAAGAAGTGCAGAAAAAGAAGCCCTCATGTTAGTGGAAATGCAAACTGGTGCAGCCACTGTGGAAAACAATATGGAAGTTGCTCAAAAAATCAAAAATAGAACTACTATAAGATCCAGTAATTCCACTGGATCTTTACCCAAAGAAAATGAAAACACTAATTCAAAAAGATATATGTGTATGCACCCCTGTGTTTACTGTAGCATTATTTACAATAGCCAAATTATGGAAGTAGCCCAAGTGTCCATCAATAGATGAATGGATAAGGAAGATGTGGTGTGTGTGTGTGTGTGTGTGTGTGTGTGTGTGCGCGCGCGTATTACTCACCCATAAAAAAGAATATAATATTGTCATTTGCAGCAACATGAATGAAACTACAGCGTATTATGCTAAGTGAAATAAGTCAGAGAAAGACAAATGCCATATGATTTCACTCATATGTGTAATTCAAGAAACAAAATAAAAGAACAAAGACAAAAAGAGACAAACCAAAAAAACAGACTTGTAACTATAGAAAACAAACTGATGGTTACCAGAGGGGAGAAGGGTGAGCTGGGTGGGGAGAATGGGTGAAATAGGTGAAGGGGATTAAGAATATACTTATCACAATAAGCACTAATATACAGAATTGTTGAATCACTGTATTGTACACTTGGAAATAATCTAAGACTGTACTTAACCATACTGGAATTAAAATTTTTAAAAAGAGGGGCACCTGGGTGGCTCAGCTGATTAAGAGGCTGGCTTTTGATTTTGGCTCAGGTCATGATCTCCGGGTTGTGAGATCTAGCTCAGTGCTCATCATGGAGCCTGCTTATCCACCTCCCTCCCCCTCTGCCCGTTCCCTCACTCATGCCCTGTGTATGCACATGGCTGCGCTTGCTCTCTCTCAAATAAATAAAATATTTGTAAAAATTTTTAAAAAAGAAGGAAATAGTACTGTCAGACACATTGTGAGACTTCACTCCCCAGAGGGGAGAGCATGTCTAATGTGAAATTGTCCCCTTAACTTGACTGGCCAAAACATCCACATTGCAGTGAATTTCTCTGGATAGTAAGGAACATAGAAATTGCTATCATTCATGGGCTTTTGGGAGATTATTTATTACAATGTAGAGGCATTATTGTTCCCTGTAATTTCCCTACAATGGCCCTAGATCTTGCACTTCATGAACTTACACTCACATTTCAATGTCAGGCAAAAGTTAGTCATCTGGCAAGTAGCTAGAGTAGAAGCCTCACCTTGTGTTATGGAGAATGAGTCAGTGCTTTAGCCAGCTTCTTCCTCATATTTGAACTCAAAGAAACTTACATTTCCTTACTTCTGGTTCAATCTACATAGTGCAATTCAATTGAGGCGCTAAAAACACCTGAAAAGTATTATCTCAATTATTGCTCAGATCATTTTTCAGGTAAGAGATGGAGAAATAATCTCAAAGTATTTAAGTCATTTTCATTAAATCAGTAAACTAGAAAGTGTCAGAAGTTAGCCTCTGATTTTCTCTAATCTTCACCAGAATCCATATACACTTTAGCGTAAATACAGAGAAGTCCTCTAATGATTTAGCAGATTTTCATTTATCGAAGATTCTAACATGCATATTTTGAAACTACATACTTCCATAATTTAAATATTCCTCAAGGTTTTTTTGTGTTCTACAAGCTGCAACCCGACTTCCTATACTTTCCCTCATTGATAACTTGCACTGAAATAATGAGATTAAACTTATCAGTCTCATTTCTATTATACATATATTTGTGTATATATATGGATATTTGTTATGCAATGATATCTTTACAGAAATGAGATGTGTATAAATATGAATACATTTTCAGGTAATTGAATAAAGATTATCATTTTTCCAACGTTCTTCTCAAATTCAAATAAGGCAGGGGTGTGCACGATACAGTGGACTGAACTGCTCCATACTAACATGAAGAGGTTACCTAACTAAAAACTCGGTTTCTTGATTCCATTGAGATGGGCTTCTGGATGTGATCTGTGTTGTGCCAATTAGCCGTCCCCTCACAGACACTCATTCAGAATTCAAGGGAAGCAGTGTGTGGGGCACCATGGGCACGTGGCCTGCCGCTGTGCTGGAAGATTCTTTCTTCTGAGTTCCCTGATGGTGACAAAGCAGCAATTCCCTCAATGGCCAGTATGCATATCCTTAATAAATCCAATTCAGCTTTAACTAACTAGAGTGCATTTGGTTTTATGTAGCTTAGAAATAGGGCTTATATTAGAGAATATAGTTCTTTGCTGCAATAATAAAACATAAACTATGGTACCGGTTTAATGTAGCAGGGAGGCCGTCAGGTGGCTGGCACCAGGATAAAGATGTTACGATGGGAAAGCTGACAACAGCCATTATGTGATGGTGACCATTTGGTCACATTATGATCTGCTGTACCTTAGAAGATAGACACATACCAACTAACACTAGAGCATGAGATAAAATGCTAGGACATTTCAGAATATTAGTGTGTAGTGTTTGCTTCCTGCTTCTTTCAGCAAAGCCTTATAAGAGACCCACCGAGGAAACCTTCCAGAAGAGACAGAAGAGAACCCAGCTCTTATAAAACAGGTGCTCTTTCCTCCTTTTTCCTGAAGACTGAAAGAGAATTTGAAGGAGAGTCCTAGAATTTGGAAACTTACAGAGTTGACAAATCTGGCTATTTCCACACTGGAAACTGAAGCAGTTAAAAGATGTGGCCACATAATGGCAGATAATCTTCCAAGGACCTAAGGGGCTGTGTCAAAAGAGCACCGAGCCTCTCACTGGTCAAGGACTGAACAGTTTGAGCATCCAAAATAACAAATGTCACTGATGGAAGTGTTTAAATACATAAAATATCGATGATTTCACAACTACACCTGAGAGAGAGACAGAGGCACAGAGAGAGGGAGGGAGGGAGGGAGGGAGAGAGATTGAGAAAAGAAGTAGCAAAGGAGGAGAAGAAGTACAAGAATGAGGAAAACCACAACAGGAAGAAAGGAAAAATAGAAGCCCTCAAAAGACCAAAACAATAGCAATGACTCACTGAATATCACTGAAGTTGCTCAGGAACCAACTCCTTACCGTGGAAAATGGCAAGAAATAAGAAAGAATTATGCATTTTCCCTGCCTTTCCTCTATGAACTATATTTTAAGTTGTTCTTAAGAGAAAGTTCTTCATTATAAAATTCCACCTAACAAATGTGGAAGAAATGATAAAATAAGAAAATCACAATTTTGGCATCCCCTAATATAATATCTGCATCAGGCAATGGTCATCAATGATAAAACTATTAGATCGATATTTCTTAGGCACTTAAAAGGAAGGGATCAGACTGACACTACTCACATCTGCAGATTAATTACCATTAAAAATGGGACAACCTGACACTTGTGGAATGGTCACCTGTGAACTAATATAGTAACAGAGTTACACAGAATCACCTATGAATAGTCTTGCCAAAAAAAAAAAAAAAAGCTGAATCTAATCAAGGTTGAGTTAATATTCATTTACAGAAAACGTAGAGAAAAAGGAACAATTTAAATGAGGTCACAAGAAAGCAACAATATCCAGAACACAAGGCATTAATTAGGTCACCAGACCCTATTTCCGCAAACAAATCGATGGCATTACATGTAAAGAAATAGAGACAGAGACAGAAACAGAGAAGATGAACTATCCTATATTGAGACAGGCACATAAAAATAACATACAATCTCAAGTTTTTAAAAAAAGAAATAACTGTTAGAACATCTTTGAGACAATCTTGGAAATATGATTGTGGATTATGCATCAGATTCTGACAAAAATTATTATTTGTCTTGTTAGAGTTGAGACAGGAAGAGTGGTTGTATAAGGAAATATTCTCTCTTTTTGTTTTAGAGACTAAACTATGTAGGAGTGAAATAACAATGTTTTGGATTTTCTTTAAAATGCTTTGGCAAAAATAAAATCAGAGAGATGAAGTGATATTTTGATTACTGCTGACTCTAGAAGATGAATATATGGGACTTTTTCTTAACAATTCTTTTTATTCATTATGTTTAAAAATTTCATAATACAAAAATTTATGTTAAGAAAACAATAGCAACGGGGCACCTGGGTGGCTCAGTCAGTTAAGCATCTGCCTTTGGCTCAGGTCATGATCCTGGGGTCCTGGGATCTAGCCCATTCTGGGCTCCTTGCTCAGCGGGGGCCTGCTTCTCCCTCTGCCTCTGCTCCCTCCTCCCCCCCATTTATGCACACATTCTCTCTCTCAAATAAATAAAATCCTTAAAAACAAAACAAAACAAAACAAAAAAAAACAAAAGCAACAACAAAATCTAACTACAAAACTGCAGCCTTAGTAGGAGGTATAACTCCTTCACACAAGGCTGACAGCCCTGCGGACAAAGCCGGCACCACACTCCTAAGACATTATCTGAAATGAGTGACTCACAGAGGCCACAAAATAAAGTCTTCAAAATAAATAGACTAAAAATGATTACGACACAAGATTTTGACTGACCTTAATTTGCTCGTGAAACTGACCAAAAGTGCACTATGATTTTTGAAGGCATTCTTTTGCCAAAGAAACTGCAAGACTGGCCATCAATAGTCAAGGCTTTTGAAGCCTTACAGCAACCCTCATTTCTTGGTCCCTGCAAAGGGAAGAAGCGCACTGTGAAGTCTGTGCCGCTGCTAAGAGGGGGGCCCACGCAGTGCCTCCTTCAGATGTGGCCCCAGAAGACAGTGAACAGAAAAGAGTCATGCAGAAAGTTAAGAACGGGACCATAAAGGACAACAGGCAAGGCGGTTTTATTCAGTAGCAGAACAAGGTGCTACCAGATAGTCTTAAGAAATGTATTCTGTGGGCACTAACGAGCGTCTTTGCTGTCTGCAGAGTGGGGTTTGCTATAGACCTGGGATGCTGTGTATTCCACATTCTCTCATTCTTGGAACAAAAGTTCTTACTGAAGTTATCCAAATATCCTATTTGATATTGATATTGCACTGAGGGCAAATAACTTACATAATCATGTATTAATTCACAGGTGACCATTCCACAAGAAATCACATTTAGACCTCATACAATGTACTGCGCATCGCCCAAAACAGAGGCAGGGCTAATGAGACTTGAGGTCTCCCCCTTGTGAGAAAGTCTAGTAAAATATTCACACGCATGAAGGGCTATTTCTTCACACTATGCAGGAGCATGTGTTCATGATGCTATTGTTGTAGTTGGAATTTTAACAGAGAAAGAAGGTGGCCACGGAGATAGACTCTAGTGGATTCTATTGACTGACATGCTCAAAATCTTTCTAGTACCTTTCTAATTTATAGAGACTGGAGAACTAAAAACTACTTCCATCATGAGTAATTTAAGAGATGAAATTTAAAACGAAAATGAAATATCATCTTTCATCTGTTTTGCAACAATTAGAAAACGAAATTTTGCCAAGTGTTGGCAGAGAATTGAAGAAAATGGAATTTTTATCACTGCTCTTAGAAGTGAAGACTGGTGCATTCATTTGGAGAACAATCTGACAGTACTAAATCAAATGCAGTCTATGCACCCTCAGTGACCTAGTAATTCCCCTCCTAGATGTATATTTCAAAGAATTTTCACAGCACACCATAGTGGACTTGGCCATGTCAGACTGAAGGCAATCTCAGTGTAGATCAGTGGGGGAGAGGTTAGTCAGGTAAAACACACACCAGAAAGTAACTTGGAGCAGTCAGAAATAGACGATTAGTTCAGATGGGCCCATGAAAATGAAGAAATCTTTAAAATAAAGTTCTTGTAGAACAATGTAAATGTAAATTAA
This sequence comes from Potos flavus, assembly GCA_028534135.1. Classification (NCBI taxonomy): domain Eukaryota; kingdom Metazoa; phylum Chordata; class Mammalia; order Carnivora; family Procyonidae; genus Potos; species Potos flavus. Next base: position 144,661,235 of record CM052899.1, on the reverse strand, counting down.
TTTAAGAAGATAAAACAGAATACACATCTTGCAAGAACACAAAAAATATAAGAATATACATTAAATATACCATAATGGTTGTCTATGGAGATAAAGTGGTAGAGAGTGAATGGCTTAATTTTTTTTAAGTTTTTAATTTTAATTCCAGTATAGTTATAGTTAATTGAATGGCTTAAATTTTAAAAACGATCATAAAAATAAGAAATAGGCATGCATGGACCAATGTTGGTAATTTGCCATAAATATTTGTTATTACTGTTTTTTGTTTTGTTTTATTTTGTTTTTTGACAGAGAGAGCACTTGGCACAGGGGGAGGGCAGGAAGGGAGGGAGGCAGTGGCAGAGGGGTAAGGAGGGAGATAATCTTAAGCAGGCTCCATGCCCAGGCAGGGAGAGATCTCAGGACCCTGAGATCATGACCTGAGCTAACATCAAGAGTTTGTCACTTAACCTACTGAGCCACCCAAGCTGTTTTTGTTTTTAAAGATTTATTTGTAGACTCTCTTTTCACTAGATTTCCATATGTGATTGCACAACCAGACACTGTGAACTGAGGCAGAAGGGGACACACGCAGTGTACTAATGATTTTATCTTGACTGTTACAGATCATGGCAAAGGTGGTGTGTCTAGACCCTGCACCTTTATGGCAGCTGCCTAATTCTGAGCTCCCACATCACTGCAAGGCAGCACCATCCTTGACTGAGCTGTTCTATGGTGTGGTTGGGAATCACTCCTGGAAGCTCGGCCCTCCCAAGGAATGGATGTGCTATCTACAGTATACCTAATAATAAGTTTTTTTCCAGCTTAACTTATCTAGACTGGAGTCTACTGTCTATAACTAAAACCTCTGCAACACAGAGAGTGTTTAAAAATCATGGTATTTTCAAACTTTTCCCCGATTTATTACAATATGAAGAGTTCAAAATGAATACATTACTTTGCTAGGGCTGCAGTAACAAACTATCACAAATAGGATGGGTAAACAACAAAAATGTATTATCTCACAATTCTGGAAGCTAGAAGTCCAAGATCAAGGTGTTGGAAGGCTTGGGTCTCCCTGAAGGCCATAAGGAAGAATCTGTCCCATGGTTCTCTCCTACATTCCTGGCTTGCTGCCAATCTACAGCACTCCTTGCCTTGCAGATGCATCAGCCTGACCTCCACCTTCATGTTCCTACGGTGTTCTCCCAGGGCACATGCACATCTATATCTCTTTGTCCAAATGTTTTCCTATTAATAAGGACACATGCCATACTGGATTACGGTCCATCTAATGACCTCATTTTAACTTGATTACCTCTGTAAAGACGCTGTTTCCAAATAAGGTCCCATATTCTGAAGTATTGGGGATTAGCATACCAACTTATCTTTTTGGGGAGACACAATACAACCCATAAAATACTGCATACAATTTAACAAAAATTATAGCCATTATTGCCTAGCGTTTGTACTGAAACTGTGGAGTAAATTCGTTATTGTTTTTGTTTTGGGGTTTTTTTCATTGGTTGGTTGTCATTCGTTTGTTTGTTTGTTTAGTTTTACCAAATACTGAGTATCATTAAGCTTCCCAGTATGAATGCTAAGTACCAAACTATAATTATTATAAATATGGCTTGATAGTAGTAGCTATAAAACAGACAGCTTGAAATAACTAAGTTTACTTTACAATCCAAACATGCTAACACCAGAACTAAAAACTGAAATATTGTAATGGTTCTTACATGACATTGAAATGAATCATTCCAGTAGAAGAAATGTAAATAATTATACTAAGCTACAGAATCTTCCATGCTGGACTTCCTAGCATATTTATCCATGGTTCCACTTACCAGCAACATCAACAACTTAACAAGTTCTATATCTTCTTGTTACAAAACAAGTATGTATCTTTTCATCACTGTCTGTGAATCAAGCTAAATCAACCCATCACAGGTCCACTTGACTGAAATAAAAAGAATACCAACTACCCACTTCAAATTCCAATTCAATCTTAACTATGGAATATCTTTCAAAGGTGACTAGAAGTCTTCATTTTAATTTGACTAGAGGATTTCTTCATGGAGAATAGGCAACATCCACAAGAAATATAGCAACATCTGGACTATTGAATAGACTTTTCATTTCTTCAAGTGGTAAAATTTCTCAGAAGGATTCGGGTGTAATAGGGAAACCAAAAAAATTATAACTTTCAAAATACTGAGTTTACCTCTAAATAGGCAAGTTCAACAAAAGATCAAGATCAATAACAGTATTGCGTTTTTCTAAAACAAATGTCATTATTCAACCACAGCTCAGAGGGCAAACATTTTTAATTGCCCACAGTAGCCATGGAGTTATACTGATGCTGCCCTAAAGAATTCTCATATGTATACACACACACACACACACACACACACACACACTCATGGCCTAGACACTTATGATCAAAAATTAGTATGAGATATAAAAAGTATGATCATCAAAAACAAACAAACAAAAAAAAATGATCATCTCAGTAGATGACACAGAAAAAAAAGTTTGACAAAATTCAACATCTGTTTGTGATAAAAAATCTCAACCAAGTGGATTTATAGGGAACATATCTCAACATAATAAAGGCCATATATGAAAAATCCACAGCTAACACCATACTCAACGGTGGAAAACTGAGATCTTTTCTTCTAAGATCAGGAAGAAGACAAGGATGTCCACTCTCATCACTTTTATTCAACGTAGTATTGGAAGTCCTAGCTCCAGCAATCGGGTAAGAAGAAGAAATAAAAGGCATCCAAATTGGTAAGAAAGAAGTAAAACTTTCACCATTTGCAGATGACATGATACTATATACAGAAAACTCTAAAGACTCCAGCAAAAAACTATGTGAACTAATAAGTGAATTCAGTAAAGTTGCAGGATACAAAATTAATCTACAGAAATCTGCTGCATTACTATAACGAAGTACCAGAAAGAGAAATTAAGGAAGCAATCCCATTTTCCATTACACTAAAAAAGAATAAAATATCTAGGAATAAATTTAATCGAAGAGGGGAAAGACCTATACTCTGAAAACTATAAGACATTGATAAAAGAAATTGAAGACAACACAAACAAATGAAAGGATATACCAGGCTCATGGATAAAAAGAATTAAATCATTAAAATATTCGTACTACCCAAACAATCTACAGATTCAATGCAATCCCTATTAAAATACCAATAGTATTTTTCATAGAACTAGAATAAATAATCCTAAAATTGTATGGAACCACAAAAGACTTTCCATACAAACAATCCTGAGAAAGAAGAACAAAGCTCCCAGATTTCAAGATATATTACAAAGGTGTAGTAATCAAAACAGTATGGTCCTGACACAAAAATAGACACGTAGATCAATGGAAAAGGATAGAGAGGAAATGAACCTGCACTTATATGGTCAATTAATCTATGACAATAGAGGCAAGAACATACAATGGGGAAAAGACAGTCTCCCCAAGAAATGGTGTTGGGAAAATTGGACAGCCACATGCAAAAAAACGAAACTGAATCACTTTCATACACCATACACAAAAATAAACTCAAAATGAATTAAAAACCTAAATGTGAGACCTGAAACCATGAAACTCCTAAAATGAAACACAGGCAACATATCTCTTAGACATTAGCATAATAATAGCAACATAATCTCTTAGACATTAGCCTTGGCAACATATTTATGGCTATGTCTCCTCAGGCAAGGGAAGCAAAAGCAAAAAGAAAAGGCACGGCATAAGAATAGTCGATGATACTGTAATAGCTATGTTAACAGGACAGATGGTAGCTATGCTTGTGGTGAACATAGCATAATGTATAAAAACTTGTTAAATCACTAAGTTGTACACTGAAACTAATGTAACATTGTGTGTCAACTATACTGAAAATAAAACATAAAATAAAAATAAACTACTGGGACTACACTAAAAAAATGGATAGCAAAGGAAAGCATCAACAAAACAAAAAGGTAACCTAGTGAATGAGAGAAGATATCTGCAGATGATATATCCAATAAAGGGTTAATATCCAAAATATATTTTAAAAATTATACTACTGAACATCAAGAAAAAATCTGATTAAAAAATAGGCAAATGATCTGAGTAGACATTTTTCCAAAGAGGACACACAGATGGCCAACAGACACTTGAGAAGATGCTCGACATCGCTAATCATCAGGAAAATGCAAATCACAACCACAGAGATATCATCTCACACCCATTAGAATGGCTAGTACCAAAAAGACAAGAAATAGCAAGAGTTGGTGGGGATGTGGAGAAAAAGGAACACTTGTGCACTACTGGTGGGAACGTAAATTGGTGCAAACACTGTGAAAAAACAGTATGGAAGTTCCTCAAAAAATTAAGAATAGAAATACCATATGATCCAGTAAACCTACTACTGGATATTTACCCAAAGAAAACAAAAACACAATTCAAGAAGAAACACACACCCCTATGTTTATTAGAGCATTATTTACAAAAGCCAAGATATGGAAGCAACCCAAGAGTCCATCAAAAGATGAATGGATAAACAAGATGTGGTATGTACAGAATAGAATATTTCTCAGCCATGAGAAAGAATGAGATCTTGCCATTTGCAACGACATGGATGGACCTAAAGGGTATTAAGCTAAGTGAAATAAGTCAAACAGAGAAAGGCAAATACCATATGACTTCACTTCACATGTGGAATCTAAAAAGAAAACAAATGAACAAACAAACAGAGTCTGAAATACAGGAACAAACTGGTAGTTGCCAGAGGGGATGTAGGTGGGGGATGAGCAAAACAGATCAAGGAGATTAAGAGTTACAAATTTCCAGTTATAAAATAAAGAAGTCACCAAGATGAAAAGTACAGTATAGGGAATATAGTCAATAATATTGAATAACATCATATGGTAACAAATAGTGACTATATTTATTGTGATAAGCATTGAGTAATGTATAGAATTGTCAAATCAATATGCTGTACACCTGAAACCAATACAATATTGTATATCAATTATTTCAACATTTTTTTACCTGTTAAGAAAAAGAAGAGAGGGGCACCTGGGTGGCTCAGTGTGTTAAAGCCTCTGCCTTTGGCTCAGGTCATGATCTCAGGGTCCAGGGATTGAGTCCCCGCATTGGGCTCTCTGCTCAGCAGGGAGCCTGTTTCCCCCTCTCTCTCTGCCTGCTTCTCTGCCTACTTGTGATCTCTCTCTCTCTGTCAAATAAATAAATAAAATATTAAAAAAAAAAAAAAGAAAAAGAAGAGAGAACACAAGGAAGAAGCTCATTGATATTGGTCATGGCAATGACATTTTGGATGTGATGCCCAAAGCACAAACAACAAAAGCAAACATGAAGAAATGGGACCCCATCAAACTCAAAAGCTTCTTTACAGAAAAAAAAAAAAATTAATAAAATGAAAAACCAACCTACAGAATGGGAGAAAATTTTTGCAAACCGTATCTAAGAAAAGGTGTTAATAACAAAAATATGCAAAGAACTCAGTTAACAACAACAACAACAAAAAAAAAACAGAATAACTTAAAAAGACAGGACATTTTTCCAAAGAGTGGATCAAAATGGCCAACAGGCACATGAAAAATGCTCAACATCACTAATCAGCAGAAATAGGCAAATCAAAACCACAATGAGATACCACTTCACATCTGTTAAATGGCTATCACCCAGAATACAAGAGACAACAGGTGTTGGCAAGAATGTGGTGAGAAAGGAACCCTTATACCTTGTTGGGGGAATGTAAATTGGTCTAACTACTAAGAATAACAACATGGAGGTTTCTCAAAGAATTAAAATCTGCCATACAATCCAGCAATTCCACTATTGGTTATATACCCAAAGGAAACGAAAACAAGATTTTGATGAGATATATCCATGCCCATGTCTACCACAGCAGTACTCACAATAGCCAAGAGATGGAAATGTCTGGAAATGTCCACCAATGGATAAATAAATAAAAAAGATGTGGTACATACACACAGTGTAGTATTATTTAGCCATGAGAAAGGAGAATACACTGCTGTTTGCAACAACATGGATGGAACTTAAGCATGTTATGCTAAGCAACATAAAGACAAGTACTGTATGATATCACTTATATGTGGAATCTTAAAAAGCTAGACCTGTAGGGGCGCCTGGGTGGCTCAGTTGGTTAAGCAACTGCCTTCAGCTCAGGTCATGATCCTGGAGTCCCGGGATCGAGTCCCGCATCGGGCTCCCAGCTCCATGGGGAGTCTGCTTCTCCCTCTGACCTTCTCCTCTCTCATGTTCTCTCTCTCTATCTCAAATAAATAAATAAAATCTTTAAAAAAAAAAAAAAAGCTAGACCTGTAAAAAAATGGAGTAAAATGGTGATTACCAAGGGACTGGAGTGGGGGGAGCACTAAGAGGATGATGTTTAAGGGTACAAACTATAACTACTGTAAAAACAATAGTAAATGAGCCATAGAGATCTAAGGCACAGTATGATGAATACAGATAATAATACTGCACTATAATTATATAATGTGATAAATATTGCTACCTGAGCAACCATATTACAAAATATAAGTATATCAAAGTAACACACTATACACCTCAAAACTACAGAGATCACTGGAATTATATGTATGAATCCTTACCCTCCACCTGCAAAGAGACATCCTAGATGTAGCTTTCACGAACCAGAAGAAAAGAGGTCAAAATATGGGAGAGTTACCTCTGAATGGCTGTGAGAATCTGCCTTAGTTCTCCCTGCTTTCTTCAAATACCTGAACTTTCAGCATCTAAGAAGCTTATATTTCAAAATGTGTGGCAGAGTTTCAATAGGAGCTGATGAGTTGAAAGCTAACATAGTTTTCTCAAAATTGTGGAAATATGTATTTAAATCCAATTTCTAGCCTAAAATTTTTGGCCAAATGCCCAAATTCTGAGTGATGTTTGAGCCCACCTGGCTCTGCGACAATTTGTTCTCTTGCAAAAAATTGCTGAAAATCAAAGCTAAATGCATTCACCAGAAGTATAAATATGGGGTATGATTAAGAGGTGCTTTGCCATAGTTTAGACAATAACCACTGAATACCAGTATTCTTGTGAATTGTGTCAAAATCGACCAGTGACCAGCACTAAACCTAGAAAAGTACATTTTTTCCTAAGCAATGAAGAACCAACTAGAGTAAACTTATTTTAATAAAATTTTCACATTGATTTTATACTTCTAGCTCAATATTTTTTGTAAAATTTCACTAATGATGATGGGACCTATTCAGAGCAATTTGAATAGGTATTTGCAATCAATTTCCTCAAAAAGAAAAAGAGAAGAAATCTGGTGCTGAGAATTTATAATGTAGAGAAATGGGATTAATTACAAGATATGAGGCCCGAACATACATTGAAAATTTAATCTCTGCCTATTGTTCTTCTAAGTCTTACTTGATTTAACCCTCATAACAAACCTATGAGTATTTTTGTTTCCCTCACTTTCCCTTCAGGAGAGAGATTAAGTTATTTTCCCAAGGAATCAAAGCTAGATTCAGAACTTGTCAAAGAATCTAACCAAGAAGTACTGAACTATTCATAAGTGTTTTCACTTCTTCAGAGTGAAAACACTGTGAATGAATGAATGAAAGAAAGAAAGAAAGAAAAGAAAGAAGGAAGGAAGGAAGGAAGGAAGGAAGGAAGGAAGGAAGGAAGGAAGGAAGGAAGGAAGGAAGGAAGAAAGAAAGAAAGAAAAAGAAAGAAAGAAAGAAAGAAAGAAAGAAAGAAAGAAAGAAAGAAAGAAAGAAAGAAAGAAAGAAAGAAAGAAAGAAAGAGAGAAAGAAAGAAAGAGAGAAAGAAAGAAAGAAAGACTTCAGTGCTTTCACTTCTTCGGAGTGGGAGCCAGCAGATTCTGGTATTGTCTCCCCCTAAACACACTACTACTTTTCCTATTCTCCTCATACAGAAATTACAGCTGTCTAATTATACAAAATGATGAGAAAGAGCAATATATTATGAATTCCATCTATGCTCAAGCTTTGGTTATTTTAACTCGTGAAAGAAATGGAAGTAACACCACTGAATGGTTAAATCACTCACTGTTTTGGTGACAAGAAGTCGACACTACATATTATTTATATTTTTTTGTTGTATTTAGCTTACTTTTTCTTCCAATGTAAATATATTTTTATATGAGAATGGTTACAGTATGGTGGAAATAACATTCTAAGTTTAACTGCTGAACAGCATTGGACTAAATTTGGTGAATAAACATTGAAATAATGAGCATCCTACCGGTATCATGAAGTGTGTGTTGTTATTGCCAGCAAAGCTGACTTATTTTTTTATTAACTATGTTGACACAAGGTTAATGAATATAAGTAAAATTGATATTGCAATACTGATCATAAAATAGTAATATTTGTTAAGTGTATTTTAAGGTACCTTTTAAAAACTAAGAGTTGAGAGTGCAATATAGAGTTAACCAGATCCTGACCTTCGTAAATACCTACCAGTTTATAGTCAAATAATTCCTGACCTTATATTACACCACAGTAGGGCCTGACGAGTCTGGAGGTAGCAGGCACTCTATATCTAAGCTGTTCTGAAAGGCAAGTACTCAGCAATATGGTTGCAGATAGGTTGCAGCAGAGCATTTGCCCAACATCCTTCATACCATTTAAATATAAATAAATGTGTGTGGGCATCTGTGTGTATGTTGACAATGCAAACAAGTTCATTTATAACATTATTTTAATCTGCCTCTATTTTTGTTAACATTTTACTTATTTTTCTTCTTCATAGGTGCCTGTGTAACAACTTCTCACGTCTTTACTCCTGCCTCTTGCTAATACACTCATACCTAATAACATAATTCACAATTACACAAAGTTTCTTGAGGTCACCATTTAAATGCAAGGTCTCTTTCACTCATATTCGTATGTCTTGTCCCATGGTGGTGTAGCCTGGTAATTGCTCAATAAGTTCAAATTAAATTGAAGTGATAGGGGCACCTGGGTGGCTCAGTTGGTTAAGTGGCTGCTTTCGGCTCAGGTCATGATCCCAGGGTCTTAACATTGAACCCGGCAGGGTCCTGGGATTCAGCCCTGTGTCGGTCTCCCTGATCTGCAGGGAGCCTACCTCTCCTTCTCCCTCTGCCCCTCCTCCCTGCTTGTTCTCTCTCTCTTTCAGATAAATAAATAAATTTTTTTAAATTAATTAATTAATTGAAGTGATACTAAATCTTAATTTAGTAACTACCTTAATGGAACTGCCAACATCTCCAGTTCATTCATTAATTTGCACTCTTTTTCAAAAAACAAATATTTGGTTGAGTGCTTAGTACATACTAGCCACTGCACTGGAAGCTGAGAACACAAAAGTAAGACTTGGTGTCAATTTTCAAGAAGAGGACTAATGCAGAAGATCAATATGAAATGAGATTGTCACATGACCCAGCAAAGCCATTTCTGGGTACATAGCCAGAGGAAATGAAAACAGGATCTCAAAGAGATATCTGCACTCCCATGTTTACTGCAGTACTATTCACACCAGCCAAGATATGGAATCAACCTCAGTTCTATGAATGAATGAACAGATACAAAAGGTGTGTTATATATCCAGAGGAATATCATTTAGCCAAGAGAAAAAAAGAAATCCTGCTGTTTGTGACAACATGGACGCACCTTGAGGGCATTATGCTAAGTGAGATAAGTCAGATAGAGAAAGAACAACACCTTATGACACCAATTGTACATGGAATTTGGGAAAAAGCTTGTAGAAACAGCATAGAATGGTGGTTACCAAGGGCTGACAGATGGGGGAAATAGGGAGAAAGTTGGTTGAAAGGTACGAACTTCCAGTTATCAGATGATTAACTTCTGGGAATCTAATGTACAGCATTGTGATTATAGTTAACAATACTGAACTCTCTACTTGAAAGTTGTTAAAGTAGATCTTAAATGTTCTGGCCACAAAAAAGAATGGTAATTATGTGATATTGAGGTATTGGCCAACACTGTGGTAGTAATAATATTGCAAGATATAAATGTATCAAATCAACATGTTGTATATTTTAAACGTACTAAATGTTGCATATCAATTATAGCTCAATAAAGTTAGGAAAAATGGGACCAAAAAGGAATAGAGAGAAAGGAAATTACATATTGTAGGAAACGTAGTAAGGACCCTGTACCTAGGCAAGTGCAGAGACTAAATGCAAAAGGATTCTATAGCAAGGGGACACTCAGGGTTGCAGGACGATGATACCAAGGAATACACTTAAAAAACCCAATGGGTAAAAAAAAAAAAAAAAAAAAAAAAAAAACCAACGGGCTAGGTTAGGATACAAACTTGTAAATAATACAAGCTCAGCATAAAATACTTCATCTACTTTTGTTTTGGATGATGCAAAATACAACTAGCCTTATAGGATAATTAGATTTCATGAAATGCTCCCCCACAAAAGTAAATGTTGGGGAGTTTATAGCTGATAGGCACAAGATATGTATATTCAAGTCAACAGCTAAAAAGGTTCGCCCTTACCCTTAGAACTTAAAAGTAGTTAACTTAACCTGCGGGAGTAACTTTGAAATCCTAGGAATAAAGCTATTTTCTTCTTAAGGCAACTCCTTTCAAAACCTCTGATGGCACAGCCTCTCACTATTAAAAGAATGAATGTCTCTCAGAAGAGCAGCTGCTCCTAAATGCCGTCAGTTTACTCAAATACCCTTAAGTTAATTCAAAAGAAGGTTTAAAAAAAAAATGTGTAAATAAAGATAAATTGAAGGATAATCCAAAATGCTACTTTCCAAGTACTTCAAACACACATGCATATACAATACATTTAACATACAGATTATATAGGGAGACAGAGAGAAAGAGTCCATATCAATAAATATAGTGAATCAATCTCAATACCCTCAATACTCAGCTTGTATTTAATACTGTTTTGAACTGAATTATACTAAGTATATAATTTAATGTCATTAACCAATATCCAGAACCCACAGACTACATGTAATTAACAAAATTGATTTAAACTAAAATAGCCTCTTTGTTATGCCACCTTCTAAGAAAAGAACACATAAACATATAAAATGAGTTCTAATACACAAAGTGAAAGTGAATTTTCTATAGAAAAAAGAGTATATGACTACCTTAGCACTGTCTAAATTTAAGTCAGTATATCAAACATAAATATTATTTGTTCCCCCCAAAAAGGCTGAATTGAGTCAAATGGTTTGTTTAGTTTAAAAAAAACATTCATAAATATGGTAGCTTTCTGCAATAAAAATTAACCCTTTTTTCAAGTAAAGACATAAAAATATGTATTTATTGTATTCTTAGGGAAATCTAATACAGAAATATTTGATTCATTCATCTATAGTTCACACCACTACCTTTTTTTTGCTTGAAGAGCTAAGTTCTAACTACTCAGTGGACACTGAAACATACTTGTCAAATTGACTGCATGAAACAGGTATAATTTTTATGTGTTTAGGAGGAAGGGCTTTGAAGTAAGACAAATTCCGTCTCAGCCCCATACAGGTCTATGACCCAGGGATGTTACTTAGCCTTTTCAAATCATACTTTCTTAACTAGAGTAGCAGGGAACCAAGCTCAAGGAATGTTATGAGAAGTAAATAAGTAATGTGTATAAAACAAATCACAAAATTAGGTACACAGTAAATGTTCTTTTTATTACACATTCTGTATTTTTTTTAAAAAATCAACTTTTTTCTAAGCTTACAGGGAAAATATTTAATACCAACACCACTTATGATACTGTGGCAAAGGACATGTATTATAATTTTATTATCTAAGGTGTCAATAAAAATGCTAATGTCATGGGGAAGATGTCATTAAATATAATAAATGTACAAAACAAACCAAAGACAGCATACAAACAATTTGTATAGGACAGCAACAATGTATAGAAAAAAGACTGGAAGAAAACAAATCAAGATTTTATTGGCAGTTACTGTTGGTGATTTTTTTAATTTTACTTTTGTTTTATAAAATTCTTAAAACTGCATGTATTACTTTCATAATCAAACAAGAGCTACTTTTAAATAACAAGTTGACAATCATTTTCACATTTTTAACTAATGCCAGTTAATAATTCATGATAGATGAGTAGAATAGATAATAACTGATGCTTATTTTCATGCAGATTATTTCTCTTTTTTCCAGGGGATTTTTTTTTTAACTAAGACATAGTCTCACACGCATGTGCACGCGCGTGCACGCACACACACACACACACACACACACTGTGAGTTCTGGCAATCTAAGTTACAAAAGAAAAAGAACTCCACCAATAAAACTTACATCATTTAGCCTTTTAGCTTCATAATCCAAATAACAACTGACAAATGAGAAGCTGTAGAGGTAGCAGGGAAAGCTGAAGTCATAATCCTATTAAAAAAAGATCAAGTCTAGGGGCATCAGGGTGGCTCAGTTGGTTAAGCATCAGGCTCTTTGTTTAAGCTCAGGTCATGATCTCAGGGTCTAGAGATCAAGCCCTGGTGTGGGGCTTAGTGCTCGGAGCAGAGTTCCCTGGAGATTCCCTCTTTCCCTCTCTGCCCCTCCTCCCCTCAAATAAATAAATCTTTAAAAAAAAAAAGATCAAGTCTAGAGACAGTACTATGCCAGACATAAAAGTTTAAGGCCCTTAAACAGAACCCAATGACAAAGCATAGCCTCCAAACTTTTTCACAGCAAGTTTTTTGTCATTTTCTGTCCACTTTATTACTTCACCTATTTGCATGAAATCAGGATGTTGGTGTTTAAAAGTTATCTGTTCCTTTTACGTATTCTCCACTGACTCAAAAGTCATTCTGTCATGTGGTTGCAAAAGAAATTTTCATGTTAGAATTACAAAAATAACGAGTAAATCTTTAGGAGTAAAAGAACCATCTTTTAAAAAAAATGATTAACAAAATTCTTTTCCATATAACGTTTGATGATAAAAGTAGAAGCACTTTTAGACTAGACAATAATATAAAATTTTAAAGGTATACATCTAAATAGAATAACTTTTTAAAGATGTTTTCTAGAAAGCTTTGAATACAACAGGCCTGCTAACATAAGACTGAAAAGTTATTTGAATATTTTCAACTCAACTAGCTATCTTCAACCCAACACAGTCAAATAAATCAGAATAGATTTGAAAGGGCAGGTATAAAAATCCATTAAGACAAATCAGAATTCAAAGCTCAGTTCAGTAATAGCATTAATTCCTAGATCTGGCACTCTCATAGATCACAACAAAAAATGTATATCAAACTTAAAGAATATCAAGTGTGTCCTAGAGAAATGTATACTTTTACACCGATTATTACTCAACCATATGGAGTACAAAACTAGAAGCACTTTAAGATAAGAACAATACTAACATTCTGTAAACACACTGTGAGAAATAAAGGATATATATACTGTTTATTCTAACTGTGGGTAGTCTACATATCACATGGCAAGCCTGTAACTATTTATTGTTGATGTAGTACAATGCCAACATAAAATGTCTTGTCTTCTAGATATAGCTAAAAACAGCCACAAGCACACTTAACAGACATCCCCCACCCAAAAAACAAAAAGCACAAAAATCACTCTACTTTCCTTCAAGAAAAGACAATTTTCAGTATTAAAAGAGTAATATGGAATGGTAATATCATTAGTATAGGTTGCAGAGTCTAAAATACTTGGTAAAATAATGCGTTAACACTGAGAATAGATAAAAGTGTCCATCCAGCCAAATGAAGTTGGTATTAAATGTTTAATAGCCTGTATATAACCTTGAGCATTGGAACCCAATGACTTGGATACAAGCACTTAAGGAGATAATGAATCCAGCTCAGTGTTTGTCAGAAAATATTACCAAACTTTTAAGTCCTAGTAGAGAGCATTAAAACACTTCTTGGCCCTGAATCAGAAAAGAGTTCTGCTGGAGTTGATCCAAAAAAACTAACTGTAGTAAGACTGGAAAGTCTAGGTGACTTGAACTTGGCCTGAAAAATCCAAGTTCCAAGAAAGAACTTGTTATTAAATTGGTCGTGTCAAACTTTTGAAAGTTTATTATGTTATCATTTAATTGCAAAATAATTTTCTAACTAACTTTATAATTAAATCGATTATACTTAGTATATAACAAAGTTAAAATGTAACATTGACAAGAATAATAAACTTCGTATAAGACTTATAATTGTAACTGCTAACATTTGTTAAGCTTTTATTATATGTCAAGCCCTGGTCTAAGGACTTTACATGTATTCTCAAATCCTATAAAATTGGTACTATAGAGACGCCTGGGTGGCTCACTTGGTTAGGTGTCTGCCTTTGGCTTGGGTCATGGTCCCAGGATCCTGGGATCGAATCCGCATCGGGCTCCTTGCTCAGCGGGGAGCCTGCTTCTCCCTCTGCCTGCTGCTCCCCCAGTGTGTGCTCTCTCTCTCTCTCTCTGATAAATAAATAAATAAAATCTTAAAAAAAAAAAATGGGTACCATAACAACCCATATACAGGTAGAGGAATGGAGACTCAGAAAAAATAAATAATTTAACCAGGATCACACATTTGGCAAATGGCAGTATCTAGGATTACTGAACCATTTGCTGCTCTCTTCCCATCTGTATAGAAACTCAGGGGCAAAAGGGAAGAGGGAGTAAGGAGCTGAAATTGACGTTCCAGTATATAAACTACAATTCTATAGTTTCAGAGAATCTTCATGCTGCTAATTTCACACATAGCCTCAATTTTAAAAGGTGTTAAAATGTCTGATACATGTTATACACTAAAATAAATATTTGTTGAAAAAACTGTGTCAAAAGGGAAATAAACAGTAATAAGACCTCCTTCTATCTCTAAAACATAGTGGACAAACAAGTTCATCCGTTAATTTTGTTTTTATTAATAATACTGATAGTTTTCTTAAATAGACACTGTTAAACAAAATAATTATACTCTGTATACTTATATCATTACCTAAGCTGGAGGGAATGGAAATATAAAAAATTTTACAGTGTATTTTCATTCACCAGTATTAAAAGAAATCCTGTGCAAAATAATCTGTGAAAATATGCTACAATCTATACAAAATATAAAATAAATGCATATACAACAGGATTCAAGATAAATTTCACATCACGAATTGGTTTTATATTACATTTGGTTTGTCAATGACTAGAATACCACTTCAGAAGAGCATTATTTAACCTGGGATTGTATATTTCCCACAGAATAATTAATGAAGAAGGCTGTGGGTTACTTACATTTCTAGGACTTTCATGAATGAAGCTCAGAACTCATTAGTTATGTGAGTATTGTGCACATAGTTATTTGTAATAGGGATATTTTATTTAATTTAACTAACACTTCTTCTGGCTCCAGAAGTTAAATATCCTAAATTCCAAATATCTCTCAAATTACCTTATTAGTTAAATTGGATGAGTTTCCCACTGCAATCAACTATTTTAAGGGCATGTTTTCATAATTTAGAGACAACCTATGTTCTCCTCATAATCAAAGTAATGAATATGTTTAAGTCCACAACTCTCTAGGGGAAAAAGAAAGACCAACACTGTGAAAGATTCCAAAATGCAAGAATCTTAAGATATGAGCACTTATGCTCATATCTTCTCTAACAAAAACCTCTAAGCCATAAAAGAGTCAAAAGTTCATCTCATCTTCTAAAATGCTTGGAATATAGTCACGTTGGAATGACATACAAGTTTAAGAGCTAAAATGCTAATTAAAGGTCCCATTGATAAAGGATAAAATGTAAACAATGATGCTAAAAAATGTTTTAATTACTTAATATATAGAAGATATCCCAATTTTATGTAAGCAATAAAATATCACCTTCTTTTAGGCAACTTTTCTATCAAACTTTTTACTGTACAACAAATAATACTTTGATATAACTAAGACAATTAGATTTTTATCTACCACTACAACTTGCAATTTCTTTGCTTCTCTGTGAAATGGTTTTCACAGGAAATCCAGCACTATTAAAAAAGACAATCTAACACTAAGACCCAGTGTGCTGTGTTTTGTCACCATATCTTCAAGGTTATTAGAACATACAATGAGCGCCTTCCAATCAAGCTTGCACCTGTGCAAAAAAAGAAAAAGAAAAGAAATCCTTTCCCATTCTCCAAAATAAAGTGCAATAAATTGTGTAGTTCCCAAACAGTGAGTGAATTACCAAAAGAAATAGATACAATTAGAGCTGGTCTATTTCTATCATAAGCCGTCAATGATATTCTCCCCAACTCTACAGGCAAGTTTTAAAGCTTCTTGTGTCTTGCCAAAGAACAAACGTTTGCCAAATGATGTTCCTGCTGCCATCCCAGCTGGCTTTTCATATCTCCAAACAGCTCTCTAGTTGTGGCCCTCCTCGTTTTATAAGTATCATTGATTACTGTACCGGTCCCATCCCCCCAGACCCAGTGATATTTGGTGTAGTCCTTGAACTTGATCCACAGAGCCCCCTCCCGAAGCTTACAAAAAGCACCATGCCAAATGCTTTCCAAAGCCTTACCCTCATTCTCTCATTTCAGAAAACCACTGCATTTCATTCCCCCTGGAAAAGTGGACTCAATACCCCTTTTGCACTTGAGGTGCCCAGAAAGGAAACACAATCACATACACACACACACACAAACGCGCACGCACAACGTCCCTTCCTAATCTCCAACCCTGACAGCAGAAGACATCCAAACTCTAGTTCCCTCTACCCTTGGCTGTTCAAAACACCTAGCAGTTACTGACAACTGGCGTGGGGGAAATCTGAGGTTTCTGAGCGGATCGACACCTCTTTCCCACCAGCTGCTCTCACGCCCCGGCCCCTTGAGGAGCTCAGGAAGCACGGTGGTCCCTTGTCTCCTTGCCCCCTTCCGAAAACACCCGTAATTGTAAGCTCCTGCGCCAGACCCGCACCAACTGGAGATGCACCGTAAAGCCTCGATGCCAAACTGCCCTCTGTAGGGACACCACTGAGAGCCACATAAGTTAACCCCCAGGAATTCCGTGGAAGCAGAGAGAAGGAAGAGGACCTTTGCGCCCAGCTTTGTGCTCCCGCCTTTTCCTCGCCCTCGGCAGAAGGCAGTCCAGCGCCTCCAAGAGCACAAGATGCAAGGACAAAATCAATGAAGTTAAGAAAGAGGACTGGTTGGGAATTGCTTGCTCCCGAATTGAAGAAGACGGGAATCGAAAGGGAGATCACAAGGGACGAAACCGTAAACTGTGTCTGCAGGGTGACGGGGCCGTACAGGGAAAGCTCCTCGCATTTACTAGTTAACCAGTTCCCCTCTGGGACACCAGCCCAGTCTGGGTTCCAGCCGGACTCAAACCCGCCGCGGGTCGGCGAACGGGCGGGGAGAAATAGGAAGTGCCGAGACTGGGAACTTACGGAAAAAGATGTACTCGGTGTAGCTGCTCCAGATCTTATCGTCGCGGTACTGGTTGACGAAGGCGGCGGTGCCCGAGGAATTACACGCCACCATGTGGAAGCCAGCCTCGGACAGGCGATCGAACGCCTGCTCCAAGTAGGTGAACTTGAGGTAGAAGCGGGACGTGTACTTCTCGGGCGGCCGGTCAGGGTCGCGGCTCTCGTTGAGCGTGTCCCCGAAGACCTCCTTGGCCAGCGCGATGCGCCCGCACACCATGATACGCGCCACACGCCGGAACTTGGCGTCCGCCTGGTTGTCTCGCACCGTGGTGTAGGAGCCGCGGTAGCCGAGGGTGAGGAACCCCGAGCGCTTGTCCGGCGCCCCGCCGCCGCCGGCGCCGTGCGCTCCCGGGCCCGAGGGCGCGGCTGCGGCTGCCCCACGCAGCAACAGCGCGTCGCTGCTGCCCTGGGAGACGTTGTCTTCCAGGTCGCTCTGGCAGCCCTCGTCGTTGAGTGAGTTCTGTTTGGTGACCTTGGGCGACAGCAGCTTGACCAGGTCGGTGAGCTGGAAGTACTCGGCCTCGCGCAGGAGCCGCTCCTTCTCGGGGAAGTGCTCGGGCAGCGCAAGCTGCTTGTCCCGTAGATAGTCCAGCACGTACCTGAAGAGGAAGCCGTCCCGGTCGATGAAGAAGCGCGCCCGGCTGTCCCTGGGCAGCTCTCCTCGGCGTCGGGCGCCGCCCCGGGGGCTGGAGGGCGAGAACATACTGGCCAGAGTGCTGTCCGGGACGCTGAGCAGCGTCGAGTGCTTGGTCACATAAACCTGGCCTCCCACATTGAGCTCCACTACCTCGGGGAAGGGCGAGGGCACACAGGGCCCCGGGGCGGCGGCTGCAGACGCGCCCGGCGAGCTGGACGAGGAGACCATCTCGCTAATGGGCAGGATGGTGCTGCCGCCACTGCCCGTGTCCTTCAAAGCCATGGTCCCCCCGTCGCCGGCCAAGTAACCCGGGAGAGCAGCACTTTCTCCTTCCCGAAGCCCGCGCCTTCCACCCTCGGCAGCCCTTGGCCTTGGCCTGTGTCTGGTGCGCCCTCGGGCTGGGCGGCACGTTCCTTCGGCCGGGGCGTCCCGGTTCAGGGCTCGGGGCGGCGGCGGCGGCGCCCGGGCTCCATCGGGGGAGCGAAACGCGAGAGAAGAGCTCCGCGGGCGCCGCGGCGGCGGTGGAGGCGCGAGGAGGAGCGGCTGCTCCTTTGGGGTGACGGCGGAGAAGTGTGAGAGAGACTTGCGAGAGGCTCTTAGGCAGCCGCCTGGCTCCCCGCGGGGAGGGCGGGAGGAGGGGCCGGAGCAAAGAAAACTAGCCGCCCCAGCAGCGTGCGTGCGCTCAGCCAGCCCCAAGCGCGGACGGTGGCGCTAACTACTCCTCGCAGCCGGGGAGGCGGCACTGACGTCAAGCTCCGGACTGGGACCCGAGCCACAGCTGTCATTTAAAGAGATAGGCGCCAGCCGCTGGCTGCGGGGCTCCGACGCTAGGGGGCGGGGCGGGGGCCGAGCTGGGAGGAGATGCTACTTCGCAGCCAGCGCGGAGAGCGGGCAGGAAACCGAAAACACTGGGGGAAAAGGACAGCGCCTCTCCTTCATTCATATCATTCCTTCCATCCGTCCGTCCCTCCATCCCTCGCTCCCTCCTTCTCTTCCGTCTTCCCTACCTTCCTTCCTTACCTTCCTCGCCCCTGTTCGCCCAGTAAAATTAGTTTGGTTGGGGAGGGAAGGGGGTTTTTTTTGGGGGGGGGGTACGCTTGCATTAAGGTGGGAAGTGGAGCAGGGAGCGGTGGGCGTCAGGGGGAAGGTAGGAAAGTTTGTATTATAACAAAAATGCGAGGCTCCTAATCCGACACTAGAAATGTTGGCGTGGGAGCAGTGATTGCAGACTACATGGCTGTGAATCTTTTGCGGCGCTTTTACCGTAGTTTTTGAAGTGAAGGGCGAAATGCCCGAACCTCTATTGCAATCAGTGGTCATGATTGCATATTTAACTGCGTGCGCTACGTATAACTGAAGAATCTTTAAAATCTGATTTCGGCTCCAAAACTAATAAAGGATTGTACATAATGTAACTGTTTTCTTCTTTCATCTTTTCATTATTCGATTCATAGTAAATGCTTTTAAATGTTTATGGAGGAAAAGACACAACCGGGGAGGAAACTTGCTCTCTCTTCCTACTTTCCATTCCTGATCAGTGCCTTCATTAATCTCTCCATTTTCCTTTCAACTTACTGGGCAAGAGAAATGGCTTGCTTTTATTAGTTTTCTAACCCCAAGAGTCAAGCCACAAATGAAAATTATATGAATTTAAGCTCACCCTATCCACCTGTACATAGCACAAGTGCAGTCTGCAAGGTCGGCATTATTTGTGATAAAGAGTTAGGATGGAGGCGCCTGCGAGGCTCAGTCCATTAACCACCAGACTCTTGATTTCGGCTCAGATCGTGATCTCTGGGTCATGATTTCAGGGTCATGATCTCAGGGTCCTGAGATATAGTCCTAGTCCCAGGATGGCTGGCTCTGGGTGTGGAGGCTGCTTAAGATTCTCCCTTTCCCTCTCCCTTTGCCCCTCCCTCCCTTAAAAAAAAAAAGTTACCTAGTATAGCAGTGCAGATGAGAAATCTCCTTCCTTGTGGCTATCCACCTGGGGCATCTTTTTGTGTTCAAAAACCATAAAGAATCATTGATAATAAAGTACAAAAGTGAAAGAGTATACTATGGCACAAAGTAGTTTGTTTCAATGATTATAATAATATTACAGATGAACTTTATCCACTAGTAGATAAAATAATGTATATACTTTAAATTTTTTTTTAATTCTGTAGGCCTACTTAGGATTCCTTCTCTGAATCCACTAAGAAAAAAGTACTGGATTTGAAATAACAGTACTAACCTCAAATTTTTATAAATAATACATTATTCTTTGGAGTGTTACAAATAATATTAATTAATTGATCCTTATGAGCTACATCCATAGAAAATGTTATGTCAATTTTGAAGTTAAGTTACCTGATACTGAAAGAAGCTAGTGGACCAGTGAAGGAACACAGCACATATCTGCCAAGACTGAGACTTAAAACTGGGTTTACAGTATACATCTTCATGCAATCCTCTTATTTAAGCCTATTGCCCCCAAATTTATAAGTTTATCAAATTAAGAAGTAGAATTGATTTTCACCTTATTCATTTAAAAGCTAACAGCACAAAGTATTTGGAATTTAAAATAATAGTTCCTGGAAAATGAATTAATAGGAGCTTTATAACCTTTATAGATGAATAAATAATAATGCCTCAAACCACTACTAATGAAGCCCATTTATCATGAGGGAAATATCCCTAATGATAAGTATGGTACAGACCATAGAATCTCAATGAAGTGGACATATAATACATATGCATATGTATTTATGAATATGAGGTCTCCAATATTATCAGGTTAAAATCCATTTTAATTTTTTAATTACATAAAATACGCTTATAAGATAGATGGTCTAAAATTTATACTCTAAATGAATCATCTTAGAAATTCTTAATGAATTGCATTGTGTGCTGTATTGCTTCTTAAAATAATTCCTTCAATGTTGATTGAACGTTTCTCCTTAATCCTTTCTCTCCCCATGTTCCTCTGACTCTCACTCCCTCCCATAACTAAACCCTCTAAACGAACTCCGAACTAAACAAACTGCTGGTCCAGATGTCTTTTTTTCTTTCTACGAGGAATGCCTTTCCTTTTCTACCAGTTCCCTAATCTTTCCCTCCTGTTTATCTCTTCCCTGAGGTTTCAGCTTAAATAGCACTTTCTGTGGAAATCTTCAGCTTTTGACCAAAACAGGTGTTCCCACAGCATTCTGTGCTCACACATGGGTAGGGTTTATCACACTGATGTGTCACTGTCTCTCATTAAATTGAAAGTATGGCATATAACCATATGCACTATTCTATCCCCAGCATGGTGCCCAGCCCATAAGAGATAGAAAATTTCTATTTGTTGAATGTTTACTGCATATAAATATGGTCATATCATGAATGGATGACAAAGCATCAACTTCTGTGCTAGACATTGGGCTACACAATGAGATTGCAGAGATAAGTAAGATTCGGTCCTTCAAAATTCTAACTAGGAGAAGTGAGAACAGAATTTGATCAAAACAAACTCAATCTAAAAGAGAAGGGAAAACTAAAGAGATCTACACTATTGGAACAATCATTTTTATGAACTGAGCAATCAACACCAAATACTACACAGGCATACCTTATTTTATTGCACTTCACAGATATTGCATTTTTTTTAAATTGAAAGTTAGTGGCAACCCTGCAATGAGCAAGTCTATTGACACAATTTTTCCAAAAGCATTTACTCACTTTGTATTTCTGTGTCACATTTTTACAATTCTCACAAAATTTCAAGCTTTTTCATTACTATATTTGTTATGGTGATCTGTGATCAGTGATCTTTGATGTACTGTTGTGATTGCTTTGGGGTGTCAAAATGCATGTCCACATGAAGCAACTAGCTAGTCCTCCATCTCTCTCCCTCTCCTCTGGCTTCCCTATTTGCTGAGACACAACAATATTGAAATTAGGCCAGTTAATAACTCTACAATGGTCTCTAAATGTTCATGTGAAAGGAAGAGACCCACTCTCTCACTTTAAATCAAAAGCTACTAATGAGTAAGCTTAGTGAAGAAGACATGTTGAAAGTTGAGATAAGCTGAAAGCTAGGACTCTCATGCCAAACAGTTAGCAAGCTGTGAATGCAAAGGAAACATTCCTGAAGGAAATTAAAAATGCTACTCCAGTGACCACATGAATGATAAGAAAGCAGAACAGCCTTATTGCTGATATGGAGGAAGTTTGAGTGGTCCAGATAGGTCAAACCAGCCACAACATTCCCTTAAGCAAAAGCCTAATTCACAGCAAGGCCCTAACTCTCTTCAATTCTATGAGGGCTGAGAGGTGAGGAAGCTGCAGAAGAGTCTGAAGCTAGCAGAGGTTGGTTCATGCAATTTAAGGAAAGAAACCATCTCCATAACATCAAAGTGCAAGTGGAAGCCATAAGTGCTAATGTAGAAGCTGCAGCAACTTATCCAGAAGATCTAGCTAAGATAATTCAGGAAGTATCTATACTAAACAACAGATTTTCAATGGAGACAAAACAGCCTTATATTGGAAGATGCCATCTAGCTAGAGAGGAGAAGTCAATGCCTAGTTCCAAAGCTTCAAAGGGCAGGATGACTCTTTTGTTATGGGCTAATGCAGCTGGTGACTGGAAGTTGAAGCCAATGCTCATTTACCATTCTGAAAATACTAGGGCCCTTAAGGGCCCAGTAAGTGCTCTATAAATGGGAAAACAACACCTGGATGACAGCACATCTGTTTATAACATGGTTTACTGAATATTTTAAGCCCACTGTTGAGACCTACTGTTCAGAAAAAAGATTCCTTTCAATATATGATTGCTCATTGACAATGTACCTGGTCAGCCAAGAACTCTGATGGAGATGTACAATGACATTAATGGTGTTTTCATGCCTGCTAACACAACATCCATTCTGCAGCCCATATGAAAGCCGTTATTTTGACATTCAAGTCTTAATACTTAAGAAATACTTTTTGGAGGCACCTGGGTGGCTCAGTCGGCTTAACATCTGCCTTCAGCTTGGGTCATGATCCCAGAGTTCTGGGATCGAACCCTGAGTCAGGCTCCCTGCTCAGTGGAGAGCCTGTTTCTCCTTCTCCCTCTGCCTGCTGCTCTACCTACTTGTGCTCTCTCTATCTCTCTCTCAAATAAATAAATAAAATCTTAAAAAAAAAATGCTTTTTGTAAGGCTATAGCTGCCACAGAATAGTGATTCCTCTGATGGATCCAAGCAAAGTAAAATTGAAAATCTTCTGTAAAGGATTCGGGATTCTAGATGCCATTAGGAACATTTGTGATTAATTTGAAAAGGTCAAAATATCAACATTAACAGGAGTTTGGAAGAAGTGGATTCTAATCCTCATGGATGACTTTCACGTGTTTGACTTCAGTGGAGAAAGTAACTGATGTGGTGGAAATAGCGGGAGAACTAGAATTAAAAGTGAAGCTTGAAGATGGGACTAATTTGCTGCAATCTCATCATATAACTCAAACAGATGAGCAGTTGCTCTTTGCTCCTTTTGAATGAGCAAAAAAATAAATAAACAAAACCAGTTTCTTGAGATGAAATCTACTCCTGGTGGAGGTACTGTGAAGATTGTGGAAGTGGTAACAAAGAATTTACAATATCACATAAACATAGTTGATAAAGCAGCGACAGGGTTTAAGAAGATTGACTCCAATTCTGAAAGCCCTCCCGTAGGTAAAATGCTATCAAAGAACATTCATTGCATGCTACAGAGAAATTACTCATAAGAAGAAGTCAAGCCGTATGGCAAACCTCATTGTCTGATTTTAAGAAATTCCCACAGCCATCCTAACCTTCAGCAACCATCACCCTGATCAGTCAGCAACCATCAACATGGAGGTAAGACCCACACCAGCAAAAAGATTATGACTCATTGAAAACTTAGGGGATGGTCAACATATTTTAGCAAGAAAGTATTTTTAATTAAGGCATATACATTGTGGGTTTTTTTAGACATGATGCTATTGTATGCTTAATAGACAACAGTATAGTGTAAACATAACTTTTACATGCACTAAAGCAAACTAAATTCATTTGACTCGTTTTATTGCAGTGGTCTGGAACAGAATCCACAATATCCTGAGGTATGCCTGTAATCAAAACCATTTTGGTCTAAGCTACAGACACCAGTAGTGCTCCCTAGGCCAATCTGATCATAAAGACAGGTCCTTATGATCTTCTGTTGCTGTGCAAAAATAAGACATCAAATTTCTCTGACTAGAAGCTAAACTAGATCACTTCACATTTCTGGCATATTTTAAAATAACACAGTGACTACCACTGTGCTGCATAACACACCTCTGGAGCATTTGTGAGTCTAATACCTACTTGTTTTGAGGATTAAGTAAGATAACATATCTTTTAAATGATTTCATTACAAGACTTGTAATGACAGGAGGCTGGAGCTCAACACTTGAGTGGAATCATTGACACATAAAATAGGGACAAGGAAGCATCTCTCTAGCCAAAAAAAAAAAAAAAAAGAGGAAAAGTTCTAAAAAAGAAGAAAAATAATAATATATACTCTATTTGTGGAAGAATTTTGGTTTCCCTTTCACACCTATCATATCATACATAGTGAAATTTAAGCTCTGTTTTCTCACACACCACTCTTGTGTAAAAGAAGCCAAGCCAAGGGCCAGTGGTCACCTGCAAGGTAAAAAGCAAAAGGTTTGCTGCCAGAGCAGAGTCAACATTGGTAGGAACAAGACTGAATATAAGATGGGAAGGACCATCTTCAAGTTTAACAATTGCAATAGAATCTGGGGAAAGTTGGAAAGTTGAGTATAAAAACTAGTTCACTCCAAAATCTCATATAACAGTTGTCAGAATTTCAATGATGCTATGAAATGAAAAATTTTGCAAATGAAGTATTTAGAAAACTCAAAGTATTGATGCTTGATGCACATGTTATATAGCATATTTCAGCAATTTAAATATCTTAACATAATGTGATATGAGTTCTTATTCTATATTATAAATTATACAGAAGCACGATTAAAGTTTAGGGTGACACATGGTAAAACTCCATTAAATTAAATATCCAAAGAAATTAATGAAAGTTTGTACAGATTATGATTCAATATATCTAGGCACTTAGTATAGTGTCTGGCACATAAAAAGTGATCAAAAGATGTTTGTGAATAAAATCATTTATAAACCACTTTCATATTAACTTATAAGATGTAAAGGTCATGTTTTCAGAGGTGGCTATATAATTAATATATTGAATGTGTGTGGAATGCATGTGTTGGGGGTAATTTAGCAACGGATGGTCTAGCATTTCATCTTGCCCAACTGGCTATCTCCTTGAAACATTGCTTAGCTCCTCAAAGCTTGGGGAATAGAGAAAATAATTCTCCATAACCTTAGGACATTCTGGGTAATAATTTTAGGCTGGAAATTGGGGATAATACTCTGATCCAGATAGATTCTAAACTCTTTCAGATAACATAAACCAGGAGTCTATAACTAGAGATATTATACATATTATACACATAATATAAAATTTATCAATTCTGTGCTCCAATTAAATAACAATTGGAAGAAGATTCTAAAATATAAAGCAAGTTAATGTTAATTTCTGATAACTAGATTTTCCCTTGGAAATGCCCCCAAATTATGAACTTTCCTTAAATTTATTTTGACCAGTGACTATTTATTAACTGATGCGTTTGCCTCCATTATCAAAAACCTAATCATGGCAGGAATTCAACCATTTCCTATACTTTTCAACTTTTTGTCCTATTTAGTAGGTTTGTCAAATGAATATTTAGGTGGTGACTAGAAGGGACTTGACCCTCCTCAAAGAAAGTTACAGTGGATCCAAAAGAGCATTATTCTGTTTTGTTTGTTTGTTTTTTAAAGATTTTATTTATTTCTTTGTCAGAGAGAAACACAGCTAGAGAGGGAACACAAGCAGGGGGAGAGGGAGAGGGAAAAGTAGGCTCCCCTCCAAGCAGGGAGCCCCATGCAGGGCTTAATTCCAGGACCCCGGGATCATGACCTGAGCAGAAGACAGATGCCCAATGACTGAGCCACCCAGGTGCCCCCAAAATAGCATTATTGTAAATATTATACTTCTCCTGTGATACTTGTCTCCACTGGGAAAAAAGGGTGAGTTGGATTTGTGAAATTAGTCCTTCAGTCTTGGGTTTGCCAGTTGTAAAATGTTTGATAACTATTTTAAATCTAAAAAGAAGTAATTAAAATTTTAAAATAAATATTCTCAGGTAATCTACTCTTAAAAATTATAAATGTAGAGTATGGATGGGAATGCTGATAGTTTGATATAATAAAATATAGTATATATTTATTTACACATAAAATTGACTCTCCTGTCATTAGGATTTTTTAAAAGGATGACTGAACATTTGTCAATGACTGTGGTCCTTTGTAAGGGTTAATTTTCTGAGTCTGGGACAGGACCTTCATTAAACAGTAAGGTCAGATTGAACCATATAAAATTTTGTAAAATTTTGTAAAAACTGTTGAAAACTAACAATCTTAGAGGAAAAGAAGGGAAGATGGTGAAATAGTAGGAGGATCCTAGGCTTGCTTTTTTCCTCAAGCATAGATAGATAAATATCTAATCATTCTGAACACCCAAGAAACCTACCTAAGGACTGAGAGAAAAAACTGCACAGATATAGGGAGAGAAGAGGCCACAACATGGAAAGTAGGAGGTTGCAGAGACCTGGTTTGGGGGAGAAAAGGGTCATGGGTTTGGCAGAGGGGAGGAAGCCCTGATCACAGAGAGAGGCATATATACACATGATAGAGAGAGAGAGAGAGAAGAGGGCACAAGAAAAACATTTCCCCAAAGCATTGACTGGGAGAATGAGAGAGGCTGATTTTTCTGAGTTTTTACAACCACTGGGACTCAAAGACCAGAGTTTTAGAGGTCCAGGCTGTGGCTAATATTGAGCCTGGTGGGGACTGCAGAGCTCCTGTGGAGAAAGAGGGCAGGAACAATCATGGCAATCTGAGGATCCCCTGGGATGCACTGGGAGAGACAGTTCTTCCTTCTGGAGTGTATCTGGAAGAAGAGGCACTGTCCCTTGGGGACAAAAGAGCCGGCAAGTGCCATTGTCTTCCCCTGCCCCTTAAACATAGGGGCAGAGACACTCACTGAGGGCAGCTAACCTGGACACCTACTTTTTGCTAGCTTTACGCCAAACTTCAAGCTCCAGCGTGTTGGTGCGACTACCCTTCTAGGATAAACCTGCACCTGTCCCAGTGTGGTGAGACTCTCTCCTAGAGGACCATTGTGGGTCTGTGCCACACCAGGTCCCTAAATTTTGGAGTTTTAAAACTCAGCCAGCCTTCCTAAGATAAAACACAGGTGCAGGTGAGCAAATGGCCAGGACATAGACTGGGTGAAGGCAGGGACCTGAAAGATGCCCAGGACACACTAGGGAAGACTGCTTTTCTCGGAGGGCTTCCTGGACAGCAGTGGGTGCAATCTCTCCTCTCTGGAGATGAGGGAGACAGCTGGCTAAATTTTTCTCCCCAGTCCCTCAGCATAAACTAACCTCAGTAAGCAGCACAGTGTCAACACTGGAGGCCTAAATCTCTTACACCAAGCCCTGCCTCCCTGTGCTCGGCAGGTCCCTATTTCACAAGAGCAAGTGTGATTGAGAGCCAGAACAACAGCAGGCCCCCCTCCCATAAGACCAGCATAAACCCTTGCACACACCAAGTCTACTAATCATAGAGCGCTGCAAAGCTTCAACTCTAGTGAAATAATATCAGATCTCTTTTAACAAGCAGACCAAAGCACACCTAATTAGAACTTGCTACACTCTCGGGGCACCTGGGTGGCTCAGTTGGTTAAGCAACTGCCTTTGGCTCGGTCATGATCCTGGAGTCCGGGAATTGAGTCCCACATCAGGCTGCCTGCTCAGCAGGGAGTCTGCTTCTCCCTCTGACCCTTTCCCCTCTCATGTTCTCTCTCACTCTCAATCTCTCAAATAAATAAACAAATACAATCTTTAAAAAAAAAAAAAAAAAAAACTTGCCACACTCTGGCCAAGAGTCAAACACTCCCCACTACAGGCAAAAAGAAATTCTGTAGGGGACCAACCTGAGGGAAAGAAGAGCCAAAACACAGTAGCAGAATGCACACAATGTACACCAGAAACCCTTCCTGAAACACCAAGCTATGGACAATATATGACCCCTTCTTAATAAAGCCATTTCTCTCAAATAAATAAATAAATAAATAAATAAATAAATAAAATAATAAAGCCATTTCTCTCAAAAGCAGAAAACATAACAGGCTCTCCTAACACATAAAAGAAGACAGAGATCTAGACAAAATGCCAAGATGGAGGAATTCATCCCAAAAGAAAGAACAAATCAAAACAGATATAAGTAATATGCCTGATTCAAGATTTAAAATAACAATCATAAGGATACTAGGCGGGCTTAAGAAAACAAAGAAAACACCAGGGAGTCCCTTACCACAGAGGTAAAAGACCTAAAAACTAGTCATGCTGAAATAAAAAATGCTATAACTGATATGGGAAAGTGATGGAATGTAATGACCACAAGGATGGAAGAAGCAAAAAACAAGTGATATAGAAGACAAAATTATGGAAAATAATGAAGCTGAAAAGAAGAGGGAAAGGAAAATATCGGATCATGAATGTAAACTTAGAGAACTCAGTGATTTCATAAAGCATAAAAACATTCATATCATAGGAATCCCAGAAGAAGAAGAGAGAGAGAAAGGGACAGAAGTTTTATTTGAGGAAATTATAGCTGAAAACTTCCCTAATCTGGGGAAGGAAACAGACATCCAAATCAAGGAGGCACTGAGAACTCCCATCAAAATCAACAAAAGCAGACCAACACCAAGACATATTTTAGTAAAAATTGCAAAATATATTGATAAGGAAAAAATCCTAAAAGCGGCAAGGAAAAAGAAGTTCCTAGTTTTCAAAGGAAGACAAATAAAGTTAGCAGGAGATTATTCCACAGAAAGCTGACAGGCCAGAAGAAAGTGACAGGAAATATTCAACATTCTGAATGGGACAAATATGCAGTCAAGAATACTCTATCCTGCAAGGCTGTCATTCAGAACAGAAGGAGAGATAAAGAGTTCCCCAGACAAACAAAAACTAAAGGAGTCTGTGACCACTAACCCAGCTCTGCAAGAAATATTAAAGGGGACTCTTTGAGAGGGAAAGAAAGACTAAGGCAACAAAGACTGGAAAGGAACAGAGAAAATCTCTAGAAACAATGACTTAGCAAGTAATACAATGGCACTGAATTCATACCTATCAGTAATTACTCTGAATGTAAATGGAATGAGTGCTACAATCAAAAGACATGGGGGATCAATATGGATAAGAAAAAAAAGATCCATCCATATGCTGTTTACAAGAGACTCATTCCAAACTTAAAGACAAGTACGGATTGAAAGTGAGAGGATGGAGAACAATTTATCATGCTGATGGATGTCAAAAGAAAGCTGGAGTAGTCATACTTATATCAAACTAGATTTTATTTTTTTCATTTTTTATTTTTTTCACACCAGATTTGAAACCAAAGACTGTAACAAGAGATGAAGAAGGGCACTATATCATAATAAAGGATCTACAATTGTAAAGATCTAACAAATGTAAATATTTATGCTCCCAACATGGGAGCACCCAAATATGGAAAATAATTAATAACAAATATAAAGGATTTCATTGATAATAATACAAAAAGAGTAGGGGACTTTAACATCCCACTTATAGCAGTGGATGGATCATCTAAGCAGGTCAACTAGGAAACAATGTCCTTGAATGACACACTGGACCACACGGACTGAAAGGGTATATTCAGAACATTTCATCTTAAAGCAGAATACACATTCTTTTTGAGTATACATGGAGCATTCTCCAGAATAGATCACATACTGGGTCACAAATCAGGCCTCAACAAATACAAAAAGATTGAGATCATACCATGCATATTATCTGATCACAATGCTATAAAACTTAAAGTCAACCACAAGAAATAATTTGGAAAGACCACAAATACATGGAGGTTAAAGAACATCCTACCAAAGAATGAATAGGTTAACCAGGAAATTAAAGAAGAAATTTAAAAATACATGGAAATAAATGAAAATGAAAACATGACAGTCCAAAACCTTTATGTTGTGACAAAAGCAGTCATAAGAGGCAAGTACATAGCAGTGCAGGCCTACATCAAGAAGCAAGAGAAATCTAAAATACACAACCCAATCTTATGCCCAAAAGGAGCTAGAAAAAGGACAAGTGAAGCCTAAAGCCAGCAGAAAAAGGCAAATAATAAAGATTAAAGCAGAAATAAATTATATAGAATCAAAAGAAGCAGTAGACCAGATTAATAAAACTAGGAGTTGCTTCTTTGAAAGAATTAGTAAAATTGATAAACTCATAGCTAACTTTTCAAAAAGAAAAGAGAAAGGACCCAAGTAAACAAAATCACAAATGAGAAAGGAGAGATCACAACCAACACCACAGAAATGCAAACAATTATAAGACAGTATTATGAAAAATTACATATCAACAAATTGGGCAATCTGGAAGAAACAGATAAATTTCTAGAACCATATAAGCTATCAAAACTGAAACAAGAAGGGGCGCTTGGGTGGCTCAGTGGGTTAGAGCCTCTGCCTTCGGCTCAGGTCATGATCTCAGGGTCCTGGGATCGAGCTCTGCATCAGACTCTCTGCTCAGCAGGGAGCCTGCTTCCCCCTCTCTCTGCCTGCCTGTCTGCCTACTTGTGATCTCTCTCTCTGTCAAATAAATAAATAAAATCTTTAAAAAAAAAAAAAAACTGAAACAGGAAGAAATAGAAAATTTGAATAGACCGATAAGCAGCAAAGTAATTGAATCGATAATCAAAAATCTCCCAACAAACAAAAGTCCAGGACCAGATGGCTTCTCAGGGGAATTCTACCAAATATTTAAAGAAGAGTTAATGCCTATTCTTCTCAAAATGTTCCAAAAAATAGAAATGGAAGG
>CM052899.1:144607027-144629661 GCA_028534135.1 Potos flavus | reverse complement strand
GAACATACCTTGATATTATAAAGGCCTTATAGGCAAGATCCCCAGCTAATATCATTCTCAATGGGGAAAAACTGACAGCTTTTCCTCTATGGTCAAGAGCAAGACAGGGATGTCCTTTCTCCCCACTATTATTTAACATAGTAGTGGAAGTCCTAGCCACAGCAAACAGACAACAAAAAGAAATAAAAGGCATCCAAATCAGCAAGGAAGAAGTCAAACTTTCAATATTTGCAGATGATATGATACTCTGTATAGAAAACCTGAAATACTCCATCAAAAAATTGCTAGAACCAAAAATTGCTATGAATTCAGTAAAGTCACAGGATAAAAAATCGATACACTGGAATCTGTTACATTTCCATAGACCAATAATGAAGCAGCAGAAAGAGAAATCAAGGAATCAATCTTATTTCCAATTGCACCAAAACCCATAAGATACCTAGGAATAAAGCTAACTAAAGAGGTAAAAGATCTATACTCCAAAAACTATAGAACACTTATGAAGGAAATTGAAGAGGACACAAAGAAATCGAAAAACTTTCCAAGTCCATGGACTGGAAGAACAAATACTGTTAAAATGTTTATACTACCCCAAAGCATAAAGGGTTAGTATCCAAAATCTATGAAAAACTTATCCAACTCAACACCCAAAAAACAAATAATTCCGTTAAAAATGGTCAGAAGACAGGATGATGCTAACAGACATCTAAAAAGCTGCTCAACATCATTCATCATCAGGGAAATATAAGTCAAAACTATAATGTGATACTGCCTCACGCCTGTCAGAATGGCTAGAATTAACAGCATAGGTAACAACAGATGTCGGCAAGGATGTGGAGAAAGGGGAACCCTCTTACACTGTTGGTGGGAAGGAAAACTGGTAAAGCCATTCTAGAAAGCAGTATGGAGGTTTCTCAAAAAGTTAAAAATTGGACCACCCTATGATCCAGCATTACACTATTTTTATCCAAAGAATACAAAAATACTGATTGGAAGGACCACATGCACCCCAATGTTTACAGCAGCATTGTAGACAATAGCCAAATTATGGAAAGAGCCCAAATGTCCATCAACTGATGAATGGATAAAGAAGATGTAGTCTATATGTATATACAATGGAATATTACTCAGCCATCAAAAAGAATGAAATCTTTCCATTTGTAAGGATGTGGATGGAGCTAAAGTGTATTATGCCAAGCAAAATAAGTCAGAGAAAGACAAATACCAAATGACTTCACTCATGTGTGGAATTTAAGAAATGAAACAGATGGACATAGGAGGGGAAAAAAGTGAGAGGCAAACCATAAAACATACTCTTAACTATAGAGAACAAACTGAGGGTTGATGGAGATAAGGTGGGTGGCTGAAATGGGTGATGAATATTAAGAGGGGCACTGGTGATGAGCACTGGGTGTTGTATGTAAGTGATGAATCACCAAATTCTACTCCTGAAACTGATACTACACTATATATTAGCTAACTAGAATTTAAATGAAAACTTGAAAAAGAAAAAACAATAAAGCCATTTTGTCATAGGAAAAAAGAAAATTGGCAATTTTATGATATTCAAATTATTAGTTTTCAGTAACAAGGACAATGAATCTAGCACTATATCAGTAAATGCTTAAATATTTAGAAATGCATAATTCATAACTTGAGTTTTAAATATGCATATGTAAGTGTGCTAAATATTTATAATTTTTCAGAAAGAAAAGTTCTGTCTACTACTTTACTCTTTTTTCCCTCTCACTACTTATAGTTTGTATAAAGAACAATTTGTTTATATTTGGCTTATTTGTATTCTGAATTATTCTTCACATGTGTCTATTTTCTATCTCTACCCAGATAACAAATTCTTTGAAAAGAAGAACTATTCTCCAGTTGTTTTATTTCCAATTCAGTGTTCTGCATACGGGAAGCTTAAAATGATGATGGGCAAATTGTTTATCTACAGCGTGACTAATACTCTCAGGCATGTGTGGTACTATTTAATTTTTCTATGTACTACTAAATAGGAAAATATTGATATTTGTATATCTCCAGATTCTATTTTTAAAAGTACATCCATCAAATGAGACTTTTAAAACACAATTAAAACACAATGCTTCAATCTGGGAGAGCATTCTATTATAAGGTATAAATTCAGCTAATGAAAACCTGTTATAGTGCACTGTTATTCAGGTTCAGTAAACAGCTTTTTAAAAATCTAGGCTTAAATTAAATTGTATGTTATAAATTTTCATGCCAATGAACATGGCATTGGCACGTTGTGTTTTCTTCCATCGTAAGTAGAGTGGACCAGAGGTCCAGATAAGAAACAGAACTCTGTATTTTAATACCAGCCCTAATAATATCACAGATTTATTAAGTGAACCAAAGCAAATATCATTTCTGTTCACTTTCCTAGCTGGTCAAATGGACAGGACCTAACGTATTTTGGGAAATACTGTTTTGATTATCCATTGCTACGCAACAAACCAACTCAAAACTTAGAGGCTTACACAACAATCATTTTTTTTTTTTCTTTAAAGATTTTATTTATTTGTCAGAGAGAGAGCACAAGCAGGCAGAGAGGCAGGCAGAGGCAGAGGGAGAAGCAGGATCCCTGCTGAGCAAGGAGCCCAATGTGGGACTCAATCCCAGGACCCTGGGATCATGACTTGAGCTGAAGACAGCTGCTTAACCAACTGAGCCACCCAGGCGTCCCTACAACAATCATTTTATCATTATTATGGCTCTGGGCTCAACTTGGTGGTTCTTGCTCAGGTCTCTCACAGGTTGCTATAAGGTAGTGGCTTGGCTGCTATTATCTGGTGCCTGAGGTATTAGGACACAAATATCTGAGGGCTGGAAGAGATGGGGGTTCTCTCTCTCTCTGCCTCTCTCTCTCTTTCTCTCTATGTGGTCTATGCATGTGGTCTTTTCATTATGGTGACTCAGGGCTCCAAAGTTGCATGACCCAGGAAGGGTCAGCCAAGCAGATGCTGAGTCATATTTTATAACCTCACCTAGGAAGTCACGAAGTGTCACTTCTATCATATTCTATTTATCAAAGCAGCCATAAAGGCATTCCCAGTTTTATTCTCCACTGCTTTTGAATAACCTGCTGGAAGAATATGTAAGACCAAAAATATTGTTGTGGCCCTATCTGGAAATTTTACTCTACCACAAAAACTATAAAAATCAGGTATCATTACACCCTTTATAATATTTATGTAGACAGAGCACTGTAAATAGACCCATAGCATTTTGCTGTGACACGCATTTTACAGGCTTTGCATACCTAATGATGTCATCTGCCAGTGATGTATGGGGACACATAAACAGAAAGAGGTATATACACACGCACAAGCAGCTAATACAATAGTATATTTGTCTGAAATCTTAAGCCAATGTTTAAAGACATGAAAGGATAGCCAGGTATTTCCTTCATTTTTAATAAGAATCTCCATTTTTTCTTGATTTTGATCATTTTTCTGCTCTAATAAATTGCTTCAGCCAATTTGCCCTTGTTCTAATTAATCCAGAACTCCCTTCTGTCTCATTCTTTCAATATCCCTTATTACTTCTGCAAGTCTTCATTCTCCCTCTGTGAATCGCCTCTTCTCATCTTTTAGATACTGACCTTGTAAACACAAATACATCTGGGAACACCTAAAATTTACTTGT
The DNA here is from genome assembly GCA_028534135.1 of Potos flavus. Classification (NCBI taxonomy): domain Eukaryota; kingdom Metazoa; phylum Chordata; class Mammalia; order Carnivora; family Procyonidae; genus Potos; species Potos flavus. Next base: position 144,625,992 of record CM052899.1, on the reverse strand, counting down.
TACCCAGTTTTTCAACAATTTTCTTGACTCTGATCATTATGTAATGGATACAGCTCTACTTACAAATTTTAGTTTCTGTGTTCCAAGTTCACTCTTCTCCCTACAAAAGTACTGGCTCTCTGTCTGGCAGCACTCATTATGCTAAATTTTCTCATTACTGTCCATGAGACTCTCATTTACTCCATCCTACTCATGTGGCTTATTTATCCAAAGATTAGAAAGACAGTAAATGTAATATGCCTTGGTACATGGCCATCCATGAAACCACAAATTTTGAATTTTTCTGCCCAATCTAGGGACACTGATCAAATAAAAGGAAATCATTAGTTACTTTAGCCCAAATATCAAAAAAAGATGATATTTATGTTTCAGCCATACACATAGATTGACTAAATTTTGAAGTAACTTAAAAATCTGAGTGAATACCAAATTCATTTCAATAAAATTAGAAAATTTGTTGAATATCAGTTACATACTCTGCCGAGTGCATTGTGGGTTATAAAAATGAATGGTACATATACAGTTGCCCTTAAAAACTTACAACATGGGAAAGGAGAATTTAAAAAGCTCACAAATAGACAGACATTGAATTATAGAGAAGAGTGAGGTTAATGTGGCAACAGAAATATGAAGTGATATGAGGGTCAGCAGAAAGAGAGAGACAGCACTTCTGGTTGAAGGATTAGAAAATGGTGCCTGGGTGGCTCGGTGGATTAAAGCCTCTGCCTTCAGCTCAGGTCATGATCTCAGGGTCCTGGGATCCAGCCGGGCATCGGGCTCTCTGCTCAGCAGGGAGCCTGCTTCCCCCCTCCCCCCGAATGCCTGCCTCTCTGCCTATTTGTGATCTCTCTGTCAAATAAATAAATAAAATCTTAAAAAAAAAAAAAAGTAGATAATCAGTAGAATAAACAGGCTCTAAAATAGACATAATTTTCATAGATTTGGATGTCAGAGAGTAGTATTTCAAAGCTCAATTATAGCATAATCAAAAAAGGAAAAAAGGAACTAGTTAGTACCAGCATTGTCTCACTGATCTACCTATCTACTCATCTATTCAATATTCACCTACCAATCCTTGCTCTGACTTGTTTCAAAAAGATGGCTTGTAGAGAGCCAAGGATGCTATGAAATATAAGTAGATAAAAATCAAGATAGGGAAAATAGAGCACACAAGATTGAGACCAATAAGAAAATTAGAACATAATTATACATTTCATAGTATCCTAGGCTATTAAAGTTGACCCAAATCTGGCTTATATGGCATGCGAGCTTCCTAGAAGAGGCAAAAGGTGATCAGTTACATGACTCAAATTACCCACAAGAAAAAATAAATCATTAATGCTTTTGGGAACACAAACTGATTTGCTAAATGTTTCTATATATGGGGAAGCTCGAGTATCTAATAATGGTCAGGATCACAAATAATATACCCGATATAAATGTAATAGTAGATTAAGGGTGGTAGCAAATCTATTTATCCTGACTGAGAACTAAGGACCAAACATCAATGTTAACTTAGTAAAAACAATTCCGTAGGGGATGTTGGTAATATTTCTGCTTTAAAAAATTGAAAATAGAGATTCAGTAATAGTAAGTCAGTCACCACCAAGAATACTCAGCAGGGAACTGTCAGAGTATGAATTTGGATTTGAATCCAGTGTTTCTTCAATGTGGGAGTAAAAGCTGATTGGTATAGGGGCACCTGGGTAGCTCAGTGGGTTAAAGCCTCTGCCTTCAGCTCAGGTCATGATCTCAGGGTCCTGGGATCGAGCCCCACGCCGGGCTCTCTGCTCAGCAGGGAGCCTGCTTCCCCCTCTCTCTCTGCCTGCCTCTCTGCCTACTTGTGATCTCTCTCTCTCTCTGTCAAATAAATAAATAAAATCTTTAAAAATAAGTAAATAAATAAAAGCTGATTGGTATAAAAGGTAGAAGATTGGTCAAGAGAAAGTCTAGAGGCAGAAATGATTCACAGAGTTGGGCTGCAATGAGATTGAGAATATACTATCAGGATGCAAATAAAGACCTTGGGGGCAGGAAAAATGGAATGCCTCTAGGTTAAAAGGAAGCAGCCTGTGGAAAAGTGAAATAGAGGCTGTTGAGTGGAACAAAGCCTAAAGAAACATGAGATCAAGAGAACAGGAAGGGTTCCTCGGCTTTGGCAGAGAGGCAGAACTAGTCTTCCCTGAACAGACTGCATAAAAATTATGATCTTACCTAAATAGCCCAAGAAATGGCCCAATCAGGCTCTCAGCAGGTTTGGGATCAAACTAGGGTTTGTTTAGATCTCTAGACCAAACTTCAGTAAAGTGTTTTTGTTTTTTGTTTTTGTTTTTGTTTTTTAGATTTATCTCCTTATTTGAGAGAGAGAAAGAGCGCACACAAGCGGGAGGGGCAGAGGGAGAGGGAGAAAGAATCTCAGGCAGACTCTGCACAAAGTGCAGAGCCTGATGCAGGGCTCGATCGATCCCAGACCCCTGAGCTAAAACCAAGAGTCGGACGCTTAACCTACTGTGCCACCCAGGAGTCCCCTTCAGTAAAATGTTTTATGTTGCCCTCTCACCCCTAAAGGAACCAGCATTTGAGAGCAAAGGAAGAGGATATCAGGCAGCCATCTTTGTTACTTTATTCCATTCCCTACTTAGATGGAATTAATCATGTCTGGAAACATATATACTAATCTTGGAATCAGAATAGCTAAATTTCCTTATTAACCATGGACTTGCCACCAACCTAAGATTGGTATGACATTTGACACAGTGAGTCCAGCTTATGGATTATTCACTTTAGACTGCTCACTCACTCTATAGGAGCCTCCATATCAGTATATAAAACATGAAATTTTAATATTTACCACTTGAATTTTATTAAGGATTACATGTACCCAGGATTGTGCCCAGCAGACCCTAAGCAATCAATAAATGCGAGTCTGTCCCTTCCCGTATCTTAAATCCTCTATTAGCCATATCTGACAGCTGGATAAGGATTCTTAATAGAAGAGCAGTAAATGCCTCCTAATCTGGCATTCCTTTGTTATTTTTTACCAATTCTTTCAATAAATATTTATGCAATGCTTCCTATGTGACAGGCACCCAAGTCTCCTTCAAAACCATGCATATCCTTAGGTTTGGGCAGCATTACCTTGGCTGTTCTGTTTATCTTGAACCTTGAGTCTATTCCCCAGTTCCAGCTATTTTTTAGTTTGTCACTTTCCCAACTATTTTTTAGTTTGTCACTTTTCCTATATTGGTATTTAAAATCTTATATCTTAGTGCGGATCTTGACTCCCTTAAACTAAGAGGATTTTTTGTTTCCTGTCTTATGTCATATTGTGTTTCACAATAAAAGTTTGTTCTAATGCCTGATGGAGTCTGGCTAGGATTAATGAAATAACATACCATATGTGCTTTAAATTTGGAGAAAATAATATGGGCAAGGTCAAACTGTAATTTATTTCTTTTACCAATAAAAAAATAATAAAATTCATAATGTATATTCTGAATTAATTATTTCATTTTCAATCTTTCCAAATTATCATTTGTCTCATTTAATCTCCTTTCTCAAAAAGTAAGCATTGTGTCAGACAGGGTCTAGGCAGGAAACTGATAGTACACGATCCTATCGTTTCACTGATAAGAATTGGTGTGCATAGAGTTTAAGAAATGTAACAAAAGAAGTATTTGGACTAGTAAGAGCAAAGAGTGATTGCCACGCCTAAGTCTGAAAGGCAAAAGGAAGGAGCGGTTACTGGAACCTCAGAGACAGAGTTACGTAGAGATGGGCTGTGATTTTTGGTAGAGAAGCATCATCCCGGAGCAACCCAACAGGAAGGAAAGGAAAAATAAACACTACAATCTTATTCTCCTCCTTATTTTTTTACTTTAATTGACTTTTTATATTATTATATTTTATTTTAATGCCAGCGATTATCACTTGATTAAACCCAACCAAAAACAAGGGAGCAAGGGAGCACATTGTTTATTCCATATGGGTCTATATTCTGGAACACAGAGTAAACTATCAAAGAATAAAGAGTGGACTTGAAAGGGCAAATGGGAGGTATGGAGAGCAGACCAATAATCCAGTGATGGTGCTGTAATAACAATGTAAAACAAAACGCTAAGGGAAGATAAGCCATGAAAGAGAACTCTGGCCAGATTTTCATGGCAGGAAAGGCCAAGGTGGAAGACAAATGGAAGATTTGGGGCAAAAAGTAATATTCCCAGCTAGGGGGTTATTCAGGGAAAAAGTAAGCACTTGGTACCTTAAGAAGATTTTGAGTAACCCTACGTAATTGCAAGGGAGCAAAAGGAAATAATGAGGCCAAAATAGACTGAAATGCCAAGTTAAGTAATTTTGTGCTTGTTGTATGAGTAGTGGGGACTTATCAAAGTATTTGAGGGCAAAGAGTTATATAATTATCCCACAGATAAAAAGAAGTTGGTGGAAGGAAGCAGGAGGACATTTTAAGACCATTTAAGAAATTTTTGTAATGATACAGGCAAGCAGAGAGAAACACTTGAACTAGACCTGTGGCAGAGAGAACTGAGTGGAAGAGACAGATTCAGAAAAACTTTTAGCAACAAAATCAACAATACTTATTGATTCACTGGATGTAGGGGATGAGTTCAAGAAGAGATTTAATGATGGTCAGGTAGGTCGTGACCCCCAAACTATAATACTTACTCCTGTGTACTATGTGCCAAGAATGGTGTAATCACTTTATATTAAACCATGTATCCTCACAATATTCCTTTGAGATAGGTACACTATCATCTCTACCATTACTTAGAATTAAATTGAGGCATAGAATAATTGTAAAAGTTCCCTAAACTCACACAGCTAACAAATTGTAGAGGCGAGTTTCAAAATCAAGCAGTTCAGTGGCAAAGCTACAACAATAATCACTTCCTTTTACTAACCCCAATTTCTAGTGCATTAAAAGATTGGTTTGTTAAAAATAAATAAATAAATACATACATACATAAATACATAAATAAAAGATTGGTTTGTTTATTTCTTTGTTTAATTTTGGGCTTTTGTTTATAAACAGAAGGATTCGTATAGTTGCAGAAGCCTATAACTACTTCCTTTGCCAATTACTGAAATTTCTTTTTTAATCTTTCTATGGATCAAATTCGTGGCATCCAACCAGATGATTAGAATTGAAAGTAAAATTTGAGTACTTAAATAACTAACTGCCACTGAGAAAATTGTTCCCTTCATTGAGCTGTGGTACCTCATGTTGCCTTACTCTACCTTTTCCTATTAGACATAGATTCTATCCTAGCACTGCCCAAAAGAAATACAATGCAAGCCAGAAAAGCAAGACATGTGTGTATTTCTAAATGTTCTAGTAGCCACAATAAACAAAGTAAAGAGAAACAGGTTGGAAAGTTCAGGAACATTCCAGAAAACCATGCTCACTTCTGACACCAATTGAAAGTCTGGGGGTCCTCGAAACCACCCTCACCTGTGACACCAACTGCAAGACAACCCTCACTTTTTGGTAATTTCTTAGAAGTTCTCATTGAACTCACTGAAAGCATTTATACTTGTGGTTAGGGTTTATTACAGTAAAGGGGTACAGATTAAAATCAGCCAAGGGAAGAGATACATGGGTAGAGTCCTGTAAAGTTCTACACATGGAGCTTCCAGCTGTCTTCTCCCAAGGATGTCATGGACAGTTCCAACCTTCCCAGCATCAGTGTGTGGCAATATGCAGAGTATTGTCAACCAAGAAAGCTCACCTTGGTGTCTAGAGATTTTAATGCAGCTCCATCCCATGGACATAGTTGGCTGCCCACATGGCTAACTTAAGTCTCCAGCCCCTCCTGAGTTTGAGCTAATACCATGTGACTCAATGCTCCTATCATAAATCACATTGCTAGGGCCCAAGATTATCAGGTACACAAGACATTCTTCCCAGGCAGGACATCACAGAGCAAACGCCAAATCTCTCTTTGGGCAAGGTTAAATTATCTACACACAAGTGAAATTGATTTTAATAACATATTTAATTTAGCTCAGTATATCCAAAACATTATCATTTTAACATGTAATCAATATAAAATATTATTGAGATATTTTACTTTTTTTTTGCAGACTAAGTCTTTGAAATCCTGTGTGTATTTTATGTTTACAGCCCATCTCCATTTGGACAAGCCACATTTCAAATATTTAATTTTATTTATTTTTTTAAAGATTTTATTTATTTATTTGACAGAGAGAAAGATAGCAAGAATAGGAACACAAGCAGGGGGAGTGGGAGAGGGACTGCAGGCTTCCCGCCGAGCAGGGAGCCCGATGTGGGGCTCGATCCCAGGACCCTGGTATGATGACCTGAGCTGAAACCAAATGCTTAACGACTGAGCCACCCAGGTGCCTCAACATTCCAAGTCTTTTAAAGCAACCTATCGCTAGTAGGTACTCTACTGGGCAGTGCAGCTCTATCCTCTGCTTATCTTTGCTGAATCTAACAAAGTTTTATATATTTTTTCTTTAGGCATAATTATCACTGTGTTCTAATATTTTTATCTATCATTAGAAGTGTATTATTATAAAACTTTTCCTATCTCACTTAAAATTGATGCTTAAAATGTAATATTTTTTTCCAAACACAAAACCAAAAGCAATTATCAGGGAAAAAAACAATATTTCCCGTTTGAAATCCAAATTTCGACTCCTTATCTATGAAGTCACTTCTCTGGAGCACTTTGATTTCTTTTAGATTGGTTTCAACATGTTCTTAAGGTGACACTCTCTATGGTTAACGATCTGTCTTGTTACTTATAAGACAAGTTTCTATTTTCAGTGCACCTGTTTTTTACATAGCATTTAATGTCCCTTCTCTCTTTCAAGCCAATCCAGTACAAGACTTCAGAGAATTCCAAAATATTACTTTTTGTGCAAACTCTCCCTTTACTAAAAGGGATGTTTGACATAATTTTTAATCTTATTATCAAACTATTTCAAGAAATTTGCAAAAACCTTGAAAATATCTAGAGCCTACCTAAGCTATCACCTAAACCGATCAGGAAACACTATTAGCTATTAGAGAAAATATTTTTTTCAGCATAGTTGCAGTCTAACACTATGAAATTTACATTCAAACTTCAGGAAAGAAAACCCACTTTATAGAATAGTATATGTTATTTAGTATGGCTTATTTTCCTTGTATATAAACATATAAAGAAGAGTATTCTAAAAGGTAGTTCTAATCGTGGCTTTTGAAATGCCAAGTCATAAAAGTCAAAGTCAGCCTGCAAAAGCCTTAACATTCTTTCCTGGATTCATTGCTCCATCTGTGATGTGAGTTCCTATGGCGGCAGGGCACGTTGTGGGTTGGTAGTCAGTTGAAACGCATCTTAATGATTTTAAATTCACTTTCTTCATTAAAATTTTACAATATCATTAGTCTTCTATATTTCCCTTGTTTTCTCCTTTCAAAGGTCTTCAAATCATACCATCTTCTACCTTCCATAATGGGTACCTTTCCAACACAGACACCATTGCATGTGAAGTTGTCTCTGCATTTTTCTGTTGCCATCCATTGCTTTTGTGTGCTTTTTGTCTATGATCTTTGTTCTTGTTTTAGTAACTACATTCATAAGGTAGAAAGGTCTGATTCAGAGTATTCAGAAATTCTGGAATGAGACCATTCTTCTAAATTGTATTCATAGTATATTTTTTCTTATTTTACCTAAATGTCAAAGGCGATTTTTATTTTTAGGGAGTGGGAGAAATCATCTCTACATTAGCATTTTTTTGCCTAGAAAATTGATGCTTCTTTTTTGGCCACATTTTCTGGTGTCTGTGAGTGTGTGTGTATGTGTGTGTGTGTGTGTGTGTGTGTGTGTGTGCTTATCAGTTGATATTCCATGAATTTTTTGTGACCTTTAAAAGTCCTTTCCCATTTTCTTAATGGTGGACACATCTGTTGCCTCTTTAGTTAGGATTCTTAATCCCTTTCTCCTCTTATGAGCTGAAAATGTTATATCCTCTTCTCTTTGGTACTCTGCCCTTGTAACATTTATGAACAAATAATTAGTGCTGCTTGATATAGCTGGAATTCTGCCCTTTCCCACTAAAACACTGAGTCATTTTTTTTTTCCTTTTTTAAATGTTACCTTAAGATCTCCTCTCCTTTCAAGGCCATAAGTGATTCTTCCTTTAAGCGTTATATGATTTATTGAATTGGAAATGTCACTTCAAAATAAACTGCATTTTACTGTAAATTAGTAACCTATCACAAGCCCTTACCACCAATCCAATCAATACCCTGACCACACATACATGAAGCAGAGCTAGATGAATTTACAACTGATGCCTCTTGTCTCAGTCCGTTTGGGCTGCTATAGCAGAATCATAGACTGGATAGCTTAAACAACAAACATTTATTTCTTACAGTTCTGGAGGCTAGAAAGTTCAAGATCAATGTACTGGCCAGATTCTGTGTCTGGTGAGGGCCCGCTTCTGGTTCAGAGAGATCCTCTGTTTCTCTGAGGCTGAATGGTTGAGAGAGCTCTCTGGGGCCTCTTTTATAAGAGCACTAATCCCACTCATGAGGACTCCACTTTCATGACCCCATCTCCTCCCAAACTTCCCGATACTATCACATTGGGTGTTAGGATTTCAACATGTGAATTTTGGAGGACACAAACATGCAGTTCACAACACATCTCTAGTTACAAATATTTCTAGACATCTACAGAAAAGTAAAATTAGAAAGCTGTATCTTTCTGAAAAACACACCTAATGTTATCATGGGATTCAAATAGACAAAAAGTGAATAAATAAAAAGGATTATTTCATAACTGTAAGATGAAGCCAAAATAAACATTTAAAACCAAATCAAGAAAAGGAATTCTGTGTTGCTGGCCATGGTGGTGACTTTGCTCTCAAATATCCCTAAATCTACCCATAAGGATAAAAAGAACCTGCATTAGGTTGCCTGATAAAATGTAAGATACCTAGTTAAAAAACTTGAATACATCTTTAGCACAAGTATGTCTCAAATGTAACAGGGGACATAATAGTACTAAAAACTATATATTATTCACCTAAAATTCAAATTTACTGGGCATCCTGAATTTTTATTTGCTAAATATGGCAACTCTTCTTTATTTGCTAAATCTGGTGACAAACTCTACAGTTCTGTACAACTTGTTAGTATCAGCATTTGTAACAGAGGGCAGTAATGAGTCATCTTACAGGATTCAAGAAAAACCCGTGAACCTCAGCAGATGTTCCCAGGAAACAGCAACAAGCCCTTGGGGGAACAGAAACTAGGCAGGATTTCCACATTCTCCAAGTTGCTGATGAGGGCTTGGGGTCTGCAGTGAGGTCCACGGGAGGTAGAGTAGGCAGGAGGAGCTCCCTTCAGGATGAAAGGAGAACCCCCCTGGAATAGAATCTGAAATTAGCCAAACAAAGACAATTGGTGCAAACAAAAATAAAGGTCTGGAAAGTCAGGAAAGGCCACAAGCTGGCATATCTTTAGTCCTCATGTTCGAATAGTTCACAAAGACAAAAGAAGAGGGCACTCTGATACCTGGGAGTTAAAAAAGGTGTCCTGACCGTTTGTTCCCTCTAAATGTCCATTATTTGGGAACTGGTCGAATAAATAATAATATATCCACATCATGAGTTATGATGAGGTTGTACAAAGGAATGAAGAATATTTGAGTATATGACTATGGAAAGATCTCTAGGATATATTATTACCTGAAAAGGTATACATAGTAATAAACCAGATTAAGAAATATATTTTGTGTTCAAACCAAATTTAGACTTATACTAGGAGGAGGTTGTGTAAGTTACAGAATAAAAATTCATGTTGAGGGAAATTTTTGTTTTTATTGCTTATTTCTTGAATTTACCTTATTGTAGTAATGGAATAGTAGAGCCAGTACATTCAAGGAGAACTCTTTAGCACTGAAAGCTTTTGCATACAAAAAAGTGCTGCATGATAATGATAAATTAATAATAGCTTTGAATCTAAGAATAATGTTAAATTTGACAAGCTTCACAGAGAAGGGAAATGAAAAGGGTGTACAAGTTCAAATTACATCAGTATCTACAAAAAAATTGTTTTCAGTTATTCCTCACAGACAAGGATATTATAAATAATGCCAAATTATATTTTAAAACACAATCACATATTAGAAACTGAATGGAAAATACAATAATGGACTTTTCCCTAGGGTTTTTAAATTGACAATTTTAGTCTATGAGAAATAAGTTTTAAAATAAAAGCCAGCAACAACAAGAAACAACATAAAAATAATATGCTGATAAGGTGAGCTTCAGAAAGGTGGTCATATGTCACACTACTCCTCATACTGATGTGATTAGGCTATTTTAGAAAACTCCTAAGTTTGATTTAGATATATACTTTTATATTCCTCAGTTAAGCCCAGTACAATACTTTGAAATATCAAAAATATTTATTGAATTATTAAATTAATAATGATAATCATTAACAAAAAATCTTGCCATTTTAAAATCTAACAACATATCAAATTGTTTTATTTGTACCTTATGACTTGGTTGCTAATGGTCATGATGGTTGGTTCATTGGTTAGTTGGTATGTTTTGACTGGGGTGTCGTTGGGTTATTGGTTTTTTTGACCCTCAAAAATTAAGTGGATCCTCTCAGTTTATAACAAAACATAAACAGATTATGTTCTGTATATTTAAAATGTATTATTTTCTTGTCTTTTCTCTTTACCTTCCATCCAAGTTAACCCCACCTTTTAAGTGCCAGAGTTTATATTTAATGTACAGCCTTTTGAGCAATTTCTATATATTTCTTTATCTTTATGTATATATAAAAAATTAGTGTTTTTTTTAAGATTTTTTATTTATTTACTTGAAAGAGAGACAGCAAGAGAGGGAACACAAGCAGAGGGAATGGGAGAGGGAGAAGCGGGCTTCCCACTGAGCAGGGAGCCCTATGTGGGGCTAAAACCCAGAATCCTGGGATCATGACCTGACCTGAAGGCAGATGCTTAACTACTGAGCCACCCAGGTGCCCCTAGTGTTGATTTTCATATATATTTTTAACATATAAAGCATTACAGCATGGTGTTATAAACTGTGTTCTATTTCTTACTTTTTCCATTTAACATTATTTTTGATATCTAGGATAGGTTGCTAGATATTAAGAGAGGGTTCTTTTCCTGATTAATATTCTATGATGTGCATAACTATATGTCATTTACCCACTCGTATGTAATAAGCATATTGATTGCTTCCAACTTCTTGTTCATACAATGCTACAGTATTTATAAGGACAAATGTCTCTTTGTGGACCTGAAGGAGACTCTCTTGGGTACATATGCCCCTGAGTGAGTAGGCATTTACTCAATTTTACTGAAATACTGCCAGTTTGCTTCTAAAATGGACTTGCCTAATTTACGCTCTCAGAAACAGAGCACAAGAGCCCCATTTCCTACTGTCTTTCACAGCCACTGATATATGCAATGTTTTTATCGTTGCCAATTATATGAATATAAAATGTCATCACGTTTTTAATTTACTTTCTATTATGAATTAATGTAAGGATGTTTTCAATATTTATTAGCTATTTGAATTTTCCTTCTTTAAATTACCTATTTACAATCTTTGCCCGTTTTTTAAATATAAGAATCATTCTATATTCTATTATTAATTTTTTGCCAAACATGTCATAAAAAGTGCCAAAAACTAAAAAAATACTCAAAATACTTAAAACAATGGGGGTATATTAAAGGGACACAGGAGCCAACCTAAAGAGCTTCCAATGGCCAACTCTGGAATAATCTGAGCAATGAAATAAATAATATAGTATTGTATTATAAACTAGAGTATAGAATAAATATACATGAGTGTATGCTGATTTAAATAAATGACTGAAAAAAATTAATGAGGAGAATAAGACAAGTCTCTGTCCTGTGCAAAAGACCCTCAAAGAATTTGTTTAAAGACTGCCCCCTCAAGGAAATGAACTATAATACCTCCTAATCTTTAAGTGTGGGTTCTCAGAATTGACTCTGAGTACAATATGAAAGGTGTGTGTTATGGGCAAGAAGACTAACTTTACAGTGGAGAAACCTGATAAACACTGTATCAGTAGGTAATCAAGGTTAACACCAAGAGTGATAAGTCGTGTTGATAAAATGTATCCTTGATAGGACATGATGAGAATGGTACTTTACTTCTATGGTCTTTCTCTCTAAAATCCATAATCCCAGTGAGCCAAGATCAGCCAAACCCATACTGAGAATATTCCACAAAATAAATGACTAGTGCGCCCCTAAACTGTTAAGGTCATCCAAAACAAGGAAAGTTTGAGACACGGTCACAGTCTGTAGGACCCTAAAAAGACATGATGACTAAAGGTAATGTACTAACTATCTTGGACAGGATCCTGGAACAGGAAAAAAAATAAAAAAAGGGACAGCAGATAAAAACTAAGGAAATCTGAATAAAATATGAACTTTAGTTAGTAATATTATGTAAATATAGATTCATTAGTTGTAACAAGAGACTCATGTTAATATGTTAACAATGGGGGAAATTGGCTGCAGGGTATATATAATCTCTTTGTACTATATTTGCAATTTTTTGGTAAGTATAAAACTACCCTAAAATTAAAAGTTTTTTTTTTTAATGTCGCAAATATTTTCTCCTAGTCTCTTAACTGTCTATTAACTTTGTCTATGGTAACTTCATTGAACAGAAATCTAGACATGACAGTTGCTTCAATAAAGGTAATAGTCATGGAGGTAAAGCGAAGTAGACAGATTTGGGAAATAGTTTAGACAATGGTAAATGAGATCTAAGGAGCAAAAGAAAAGGAGCAAAAAGCAAAAGCAAAAAAAAATTCTAAGCTTTTTTACTTCAGGAACTGGGTGGTTAATCTCTAGAGGCTTCATGGTCTTTACTGTGATTGTAAATAGCATCCTATTTTGTATTTCAATTTCTAAATGTTTTATTGCTCTCGCACAGAAATACTATTGATTTTTGCATATTGATCTTGCTGCAATGTCAATAGTTCTAATAGTTTTTCTGCTGATTATATGGGGTTTTCTTTGTAAATGATCAATTAATTACAAATACCAAGCATTTGTCTTCTTCCTTTTAATTCACGTACATGCGTATTCCCTTTGTATTTAATTGGACAGAATCTCCAATACTATCTTAAAAGTAGTATTTCAGAGTTTCACCTAATTCCTAATATGAGAAGAAATCTTCTGAAATTTCTTCATTAAATATAACATTTGGCATATCGTATATGGCTTGTATTTGTTAATTTGTCTTGCTTTATATTGCAGTTGGGGATGAGTGTCAATAGAGGTGAGGAGAAACAGATTTTAGCTGATTAAGGAAGTTTCCTTTTATTTTTGCTTTTCGAAGAACTTTAAAAAATCTCAAATGTATTTTAAACATTATCAAAAGCTTTTTTGTGTATATTGAGATGGTCATGTGATGTTTCCTCTGCATCCATTAGTTAGATAAATTACATTATTACATTACTGATGTTGACTGTCCTTGCACTCCTGAGATAAATCCTTTTTGATTCATGATGTGTTTTTTAAAATATGCTGCTGGACTTGTTGGCTAATTAATATTTAGAAATTTTTAATCTATGGTCAAAAGAGAAATTGGTTTATACATTCATTTTCTCATAGTGTCTTCATCTAGTTTTAATATTTTGCTGAATACTTTTTTTCATTTGTCCTTCCAAGTTATTCTATATTCCCCTCCCTGCTCTGTATCATGGAAGGTTACTGAATAGATTCCATCAATGGGTTCCTCTCTCCTCTGGCTTCTGGTAGAGCTGTCATGATTTCCTGGCAGGGGATTCAAGGGAAGGATATGAGTGAAGTCTGGGTACTTAACCCCCCAATTCCCTTTCTCTTAGATTGCAGTTTGATGCATTTTTCTACAAAAATCTCAGCTCCACTATGGATTTTGCAAATAATACCCTTGAATTGCCCTTTTACGCCAAAGAGGGACATTGGCTTCTTCTGTTTTAAGTCTGAGTGCAAAACTATTCTCTGTTGGTTTTCTTAAAGTCAGTCCATGCCACTGTAGAGTGCCTTAATTAAAATCTCCTCAATTCCTCAGTATGAGTGTGCCAACCCCTTCTGCTGGGACCCTGAATGTCACAGATATCAAAATGACACATCAAAACATGAGTTGCACAACGTCTTTTCTTTTCTGCTGTAAGAAATTGTATAAAATAGACACATATTCCTTGGGAATTTAGTGGAACTCACCCATAACACCTTCTTTTTAGAGGTTAAGTTTTGGTAGTAGTTCTTAATATGTATAAATTTTCTGTTACAGTGTCAGTTTGGGGGTATTATATTGTCAAGAATATTTATTTCCTTAGAATTTCATATTGTCAGCATTTAGTTCATAATTTCTCATGTAATCTTTGGATATTTTTCACACCTGCAACTATTTCTCTTTTGTTTAATTAAAAATTAAACTGGAATCTTTGTACATTGGTGATGGGATATAATGTGTTGCAATCACTGTGGAAAGCAGTTGGATGATTCCTCAGTAAGTTAAAAGTACAATTACCATATAACCCAGCAACTCCACTCCTGGGTAAATACCCCAAAGAACTGAAAACGGGTGTTCAAGCAAACACTTGTACAAGAATATTCATAGCAGCATTATTCCTAATAGCCAAAAGATGGAAATAACTCAAATGTCTACCAACTGGTGAATGGATAAACAAAATGTGGTATATCCATACAATGGAATATTTTTCCACCATCAAAAGGAATGAAGTACTGATACCTATCACAACATGGGTGAGCACGGAAACATTATGGTAAGTGAAAGAAGCCAGACACAAAGTCTCCGTGTGCTTCCATTAAATGAAATATCCAGAAGAGGCAAATTCATAGAGAGAGGAAATAAATAAATGGTTGTCATGAGCTGGGGGAGAAAAGAATAAAGACTATTTATCCAAGGTGATGAAAACGTTCTGGAATTATATAGTGGTGATGGTTGCACAACACTGTGAATGTACGAAATGCTACTCATAGTGAATTTTATGTTAGATGTATTTTACACAATAAAAACATTAAATTAAGGAGAATAGAAATATGTGTCTTTATCTGATTCTACCCCACCTATTCTTTAAAAATTTCTGACTCTTTCCTAAAATACTTACTGAATTATTATTGAGACTCCTGGGGAGCAGAAGTGGGGAAAGGATAGTAGATGCTGAAGAGTACCCTATGAATTAATCCTCTTCAACAATTACTTAGTGTCACCATTTTCTTCGTTTTCAGTACTGCCAGCTGTGATCCTATCTCTTATAGCAACTAATGGCAAAAAAAAGCTTCATCACAAATGTGCACTGAAGGGATTCATTCAAATGAGGATGTCAGTGATGCCCAGGCCCCTGAAATTAAGAGTCTGCCTTTTCAAAAAAAAAAATTTAAGATTTTATTCACTTATTTGTGAGAGAGAGTGAGCAAGCAGAGGGAAGAACAGAGGGAGAGGAAGAAGCAGACTCCCTCCTGGGCAGGGAGGCCCATGTAGGGCTCGATCCCAGAACTCTAGGATCATGACGTGAGCCAAAGGCAGATGCTTAATCGACTGAACCACCCAGGTGACTAAAGAGGCTGCCTTTTTTGGTTGCTTTTTTGTTGTTATTAATTTATTTATAACCCACTTCATTCCAAAAATGGCTTGAGTTGATAAGTGCCTAAATTGAGAGCACTGATGTCTATACCCGTCATTGCCAAAACTCCTTACATAAATGTGGCTAATGCTTCAGAGAGCAATATCACAAACAGATTTTAATAAAATAACTCCTTTAGTTTTTACTGTTCTTTTATTGGAGGCCGTTGACCTAGAACTCAGAACGGAAGTCCTAAAATGTCTGAGTGTTGGGAATATCTCACTGTCCCTCCTAGTGGTATACTGGGAGGATTTTCATTCAAGAGCTACCAGCAAATGGTCCATTGACCATTGGCAGAAATGATGGTAGGTTGTGCTTCAGGACTTCGCTCAAAGCCTGTCCTGCAGGGAGAACTTTTCCATCTCCCTACTATCCTTGCAATATCTCAGAATACTTGCAAGCAAAGGAAAGTGATGGGTGGTCAGAAGAAACCTTCTTTTTCTTTTCTTTTTTTTTTTTTAATTCAAATTCAATTAGCCAACATCTAGTACATCATTAGTTTCAAAAGTAGAGATTGATTTTTCATCAGTTGCATATAACACCCAGGGCTCATCACATCACATGCCCTCCTTAATGTCCATCACCCAGTTACCCCATCCATCCACCCACCTCCCCTCCAGCACCCCTCAGTTTGTTTCCTATAGTTAAGAGTTTCTCATGGTTTGTCGCCCTCTCTGATGATTTCCCATTCAGTTTTCCCTCCCTTCCCCTATCCTCTACACTGTTTCTTATATTCCACGTATGAATGAAACCATATAATTGTCTTTCTCTGATTGACTTATTTCTCTCAGCATAATACCCTCCATATACATTGATATAAATGATAAGATTTCATCCTTTCTGATGGCTGAGTAATATTCCATTGTATATATACACAATATCTGTATCCATTCCTCTGTCGATGAACTTCTGGGCTCTTTCCATAGTTTGGCTATTGTGGACACAGGCAGCAACCTCTTTGACCTTGGCTGCAGCAAGATCTCCCTAGATATGTCTCCAAAGTCAAGGGAAACAAAAGCAGAAGAAACCTTCTAACATGTATATGCATGGATAATCTAACTGAAATGTTTCCTGAACCAAGAGGTGGATAAAACATCCTTCTGTGACGATGCCTTTGAAACAAACAAACAAAATATGATAGTAGGGTCTAGTAACCTTTGTATGTGAATCTACAGAAATATAAGTTTAAAGATTTTATAAACAGAGAGAAAATGTGGTTTCTCCCATGGGTATAGTAAATGAGAGTTCTATGAAGATAAAGTGGGAAAAGCAAGCTGATTAAAACGCTTCTTTTAAAACAGAAACAAACTCGTAAATATAGAGAATAAATTGGTGGCTGCTACAGCAAAAAGGAGTTGAAGGGCAAGCAAAAGAGGTAAAGGAGGTCATTTCTAGGGTGATGGATGGTAACTAAAATTTGGGGGGCGATCACCCTGTAGTGTATACAGATGTCAAATTATAATGTACCCTTGAAATATATAGTAAAAAAAGTTGATTTAAAAATGAAACCAGGGGCGCCTGGGTGGCTCAGTGGGTTAAAGCCTCTGCCTTTGGCTCAGGTCATGATCTCAGGGTCCTGGGATCGAGCCCCGCATCAGGCTCTCTGCTCAGCAGGGAGCCTGCTTCCCCCTCTCTGCCTGCCTCTCTGCCTACTTGTGATCTCTCTCTCTGTCAAATAAAATAAATAAAAATCTTAAAAAAAAAAAAAATGAAACCAGATACCACTGCTCAGAGAAATTCTTTGAATTAAGTAACATCCAAGATGAAACCATATTACAAACATCAATAATATCACTAAATTGGGTTACATTTAAATCTAATACTTTAAGAGGGATCCATTTGAATAAGGACATTAATTTTTTTAAATCTTCTATCTACCAAAAAGAAATCTTTATGTAATCTATGTAATATCCATGCCCAGTGCCTACTAAAAGTATATTCAATGACTGAATAAAGAGCTAATATTGGAGATAATTAACTTTATAGAAATTTCTTCAGAATAGGAAAACTTCCATTTGCCACTAATTTTCTATAATGCAGTTTTATTTGTTAAATCTTCAAAATGAGGAAAATCTTCTTATACTACTGTGTCATTTTTAAAGAATATGAAAATGTCTTTTTGTCATGATGAGCCAGATAATATGTGAGGATTAAATGGCATCTCTTTGTTCAAGGAAACTAAAATTTTTTGACAAAAGGAAGATTTATTTGGCATTCTAGAAAATAATTTTATTAGGGGACTGAAAATTCGGGAAAAAACTTGGGAAAAAGAGAAATCTCCAATGGAGTTCCTATAAAACAAATTACATTAGAACACACTGAATTAAAATAAAGAAAAGTAAGCTCAATAACAGGAAAGGGTAAAAAAAATATATCTAGCCAAAATTAGAGAATTAGTCCTATGAAGCAAAAAAGTATGTTGTAGTCCTAACTATGACCTCAGAATGAAAAGTGGAATAACTAGTGTACATGTAGTAAGAGATATAAATCACTGGTAAGCTGGAAAGAAAATGGAAGAGTCTGATAATTTGTGAATAGAAAAAGGTTAGTAGTGATAAAGAAATTGACAAACTAAAAATTGTAATAATAATCATGTTAACTCCCTCAGCAATCATTTTTTGAAAACCTGCCATGCATTGATCTTAAGAGTTAGGAATACAAAAATGGACAGATGATTTGCACACCTCTAGAAGTTCACGTTCTAGAGGTAGAGAAGGATGTATATGAGGAAAAAAATAAATATTAATACAAAAAACAATATAATACAATTTGACATGTATTTTTAAAGAGGCATGAATAAAGTGTTTTAACAGCGTAAAGGTGGGAGGGCTGTTATTCTCCTAATTGCCAAAAGCCTCTCTGAGAGGTGGCAGGTAGGCAGGGTAGTAATGAGCTATTGACAAGGGAAGCACTAGTAGGTCACAGGTAATGGGAGATGACTGTAGGTAAGAGCATTGTAAACACAGGAAGAAGCAAATGCCAAGTCTTTTAAAGCCAGATTCTTACCACTCTGAGTTTGACATTAGTCATAGCTAGCCATCAGCCGACAAAGGAAATGCATAAAAATAACATCCCTTTGCTTCTCTGTAATTTTATCCCCATCGTTCCTATATCATGACATCTAAAGTTAAGCAGTTTTGTGCATATCTTGGCATTGGCTGCAATACTTCCTTCTCCTGCTCTGCTCTGAGTTAATTACAGACATGATTTGTCCATTTTCTCTAATGCTTTACTAATTACCTCTTCCTAATTTCCACCACAGGGTGTGTGTGTG
>CM052899.1:144573025-144606527 GCA_028534135.1 Potos flavus | reverse complement strand
GTCCATCAACAGATGAATGGATAAAGAAGATGTGGTATATATATACAATGGAATACCATCCAGCCATCAAAAGAAATAAATCTTGCCATTTGTAATGACGTGGATGGAACTAGAGGGTGCGAAATAAGTCAATCAGAGAAAGACAATTATCATATGATCTCACTGATATGAGGAATTTGAGAGGCAGGGCAGGGGTTCGTGTGTGGTAGGGAAGGAAAAAATGAAACAAGATGGGACTGGGGAGTAAGACAAACCATAAAAGACTCTTAATCTCAGGAAACAAACTGAGGGCTGCTGGGGGGTGGGGGAAGGGTGGCTGGGTTATGGACATTGGGGAGGATATGTGTTATGGTGAGTGCTGTGAAATGTGTTAGCCTGATGATTCACAGACCTGTACCCTTGGGGCAAATAATACATTATAGGTTAATAAAAAAAATAATAAAATAAATAAGAGCAGAAAACCAGAAAAAAACAAAACAAAAAAACAACTAATTTCTTTTTTAAAGGTTTTATTTATTTATTTGAGAGAGAGAGCTTTTGAGAGAGCATGAGTGGGGGCAGAGAGAGGGAGAAGCAGACTACCTGCTTCCCTCCCCATGTTGGGCTCCATCCCATGACCCTGAGACTCATTCCAGGATCCCAAGATCATAACCTGACAAATGCTTACTGACTGCGCCATGCAGGTGCCCCAGCAACTAATTTCTTATCAGAAACTATGGAGGCCAGAAGATAACATGATATATTCAAGGTACTTGAAAGGAAAAAAAGGTCAATCACAGTAAACTTTCAAAAAGGAAAGAGAAATTAAGATACATCCAGATTTTTTTAATTGAGATAATTTGTTGTTATTTTATCTACCTTATAAGAAATAATAAAGGGAGTCCTCCAAAATGAAATGAAAGGACACTAGACAGTAACTCATACCCACATGAAGAAATAGAGAATATCAATAAAGATAACTACATAGATAATACAAAGATAAACATAAAAAATAATATTAGTGTTTTTTAAATTTTTGACCAATATTATTTAAAATACAATTGCTTAATGCATTCATTATAAATCTCTGTTGATGGGCACACAAAGTACAAAGATATAATTTGTGACAATAGTAGCATAAAGGAGTTGAGAAAAATGAAGTTATATAGGAGCAGAGTCTTTATATACTATTCATATTAAGTTACTGTTAAGCAGGACTAGATTATTATAAATAAAGTGGTTAGTGGTAATTCTCAGGACCACCACTAAGAAAATAATGTTTTAAAAAATGTAGAAGAGGGGCACCTGGATGGTCCAGTCAGTTAAGTATCTGACTCTTGATTTCAGCTCAGGTCATGATCTCAGGGTCAGTTTTATATTCTGATCAAATCAGGAAATATATGTGAAAGTACTTTGTAATGAATGCCAAGGCTGTTTTCAACATTATTAGTATATTGTACTTATAGTTTGTTGGAAAATCAACATTCATTTCACCTTCAATGATGAGTCTTGTACATATTACAGGTCTCCTTCCATTTGAGATTTATAAATAAAACACAAAACAGGATTTCAGGTCTTAAGAAACTTTTAATCTGACAAAGAAGTATCATTTTATTTTTGTTCATGAATGTGAATATTCAACTTTGCATCCTTACTAGTCCTTTATGCTTATTGAGATTGAGGAAGCACTATTGCTACTGTAATCTTCTCGTTGGAAACTAGAAATAGTTGATCCATATAAGGAATCATTTTGTGAAACACTTCTAAATTTTATAAATGGTGCTATAAATAAACTCATATTAAGTCTGGCTTCAATCAGACAGAGAGAAAATCATTAAGACAAAATAAGAGTACGTTAAGTTTAAATGATAAAAGTTCAGGAAGAGAAAAGAAAATGGTTTTAGATTAAAATATGCTACATTCTCAGTTGTTCCAATTCACTCTGTTCTCTGTTTAAGAAAAAAAAAAGGGAAGAGGAGAAATAATAAGGAAAGAAAAAAATGTGTCGACCTTCAGAAATTATTAGATTATGGGAAGATTAAGAACATAGTTATAGAACCTACCTCAACATGCTCAAAGGTATCTAGAAAATAGGCTCCTGTGGCCACAAAATATCCAGAGTCAGGATTTTCTTATTTGGAACTGCTGCCAATTCTCTTGTACTCCATAATTCAGCCAATGCCACTGACTGCATGGTTCCTATGATGGCTTCTACTACAGGGGAACCCAAATATGCTCCACACGTCTTGGCTCTTGCTATAAAAGAACCCTAGGAAAGCCTAGAAGCAGTGCCAAAAAATCGATAGAGTGGTCAGGGTCACTACTGTGATGCTCACAGCAAAGTGATTAAAGGTCGAGGTTGGGAGCCTGATCTGGCTCAAATCCCCATTTTGCTGCTGTTTAGTAGCTTGTGACCTTGGGCAGTTTACTTAATCTAAGTCTCGAATTTTTCACCTGCAAAATATGAGTAGGATCAACCTCGTAGGATTTTGGTAAGAGTTACATGATAATACACACAAATTGCTCAGCGAAAATCTCTGCTAATAATAAGTGCTGAAGAATTGTTAGTAACTTTTACTGCCATTCTGATGAAAAAGGGCAATAAAAGCAAAATAGGGAAAATAGATGATGGTAACCCTCTTATTAATTATGGCTGGTTCACTAATTTTTTAAAACTGCTTTAAGCTTTTTGAAAATAAAAATAAACATAATTATGAAAATATGACTATTTCCACCATGTAAGTTGATGCTGCTGTTTGAAAGGCTTGCAAACTGCTTTTTGAGTTTATAAAGCTCTGATCTCTCAATAAAGTATTCTTATATTCGCTGGTGTTAGTTTCTGGAGGGAGCTCTCATGTAGACTGCTAGCTGAGTCTTGAACTTGCTGTCCTGGGGCTCTATCAGTTGAGTCAGGCCCATAATGGAATTCTCTGTGCAGTTTTTTAGAATGCAAATTACATACAAACTACTTGAGTTTGCCAGTATTAATACATCCCTGAAGCCACCAAACACACACATATGCTTAAAGCTGTCTAAAGCTAATACTGGAATTTGGAGGAAAAGTGAGTAAGGCATTTTGCAATGAAATGAAAGAAATCCATTTGCGAATGTGCTATTTTGTTTGTTTGACTCCTACCTATAAACAAAGTCATTTAGGATTAGAAGTGGCTCCAAATATATGTAGAGGTTGGAAAAGGACTGAGAATATTTCTCAGTGGGCTATACCTGCCTCCTCTGTACTTCTTGAAGAATCAATACCTAAGCTAAGGAAGAAAATTGTAACCTGACCTACTGAAGTTGTTAGATTACAGGAAGATTAAAAATGCAGTTATAGAAACTACCTCTACATGGTCCAAGAAATCTGGGAAACAGACTTCTGTAGCCGAAGTCGCAAAATACGCACTGACTCAGTACTCATTAAGGAGCACTGAGGATTCTCACACACTCCATAATAGTCAGTGCCCCTGATTCCATGGTATGCTAATGAGTTCTAGATCCCATGATTCGGTGTCTCCCAAAAGTGTGGTCTTTGACCAGTAGCATATCACCTGGGAGCTTGTTGGAAATGTAAATTCTCAAGCTCCACCCTATAGTCACTGATTCAGAAACTATCTAAAAAACCCTCTAAGTGATTCTGATGTATTCTCAAATTTGAGAACCACTGACATAACACAGAGTAACCATGTGGGCTATGAAGGGGTTATGGAGAATGACCAAGAAGACCTCCAGGTCAGGTTCCCAAGAACCCAGCAGCAAAATGTATAACAAAGAGGCAGGTTTTGCCATGGAACTTTTTGGGAAAGTTAGGGAAAACTGTCATTCGAACTGAGACCCCAGAAGCTCATGTGGGACCTTTTTGAGAGTAACATGTTTGACGTCTTACAGGAGGAAGTCATCAGTTATGTTACTGATGCAAATTGATGTCTGTATTCAAGAAAACTTAAATGCTGGAAGAATTCTTGCAGAGGCTCTGCCTTTCTAGAAACAATAGAAAAGATTCTACACAGAAACCAAATCTAGGAAGGAAGTCAGAAAGTCAAGGGAATTCAAAGGTGATGAATAGAAATTAAAACTGGCATTGAAAAGTTGAAAAGCAGAACAATGTGATAAAAGGAGAAAAAGAAGAAAATAAATTTAGGACCATTTTAGCTAAATGGAAGTTATGACCTCTTCCCAGACAGCATTAATTCAGAACTTCTGATATCACATCTTGTACAACAATAAAGAGGATTCCTATACACAATCAGCTGTAATAAATCTTTTGAATATAAGTGGAAGACATGGAATGCTAAAAAGTGTGAAACCAGCAAGATGCAGCTGAAAATTTGAGATGCTGCTTTCTGAATATGACCAGAGACCCGTAGAAAGGCTGCCACTCGACCATTCTCTGCTTCTTTTAGTTTATGAAGGACTTTACAACTCAGGAACAATAAACATGAACTATATCCCTAGTGATCTTGAAGTCCTTGATAGGGAAGAGAATATATGGGCTTTTTTTCTCTTCCTTTTTAAAAAAATTTATTTATTTATTCGAGATAGACAGAGAGAGAGCATGAGCAGGGGTAAGGGTAGAGGGAGAGGGAGAAGCAGACTTCTCACTGAGCAGGGAGCCCGATGCAGCGCTCGATCCCAGGACCCTAGCTAGGTTCATGACCTGAGCTGCAGGCAGATGCTTAAACTACTGAGCTACCCTGGTGCCCCCTTTTCTTTTTAATTGAAGACTAAGTTTGGAAGAGATTTCGGCAGACGGTGTGATGAGAAAACTAAGAACCTGTTGAAAAACAGTGTTTCTTTTTTTATTCTCATATAAGAAAATTAGATGGTCAGTGAGGATATCATAAAGACTGAAGATAACATTTTTACTCAGGGCATCACAATTTGGTCTAATGGATTCAAAGAGAAAGAGAAGGAAAAGTTTCAAATAAACTCCCAAATAAACAAACAAACTAAACACAAAACACTTTCTGTAATGAAAAATAGTTGTGATTATAGAAAAAAAAAGAATAATGATAATGACTGAAAATCCTTAAAAGCAGTAGGAAAGAGTAAAAATAGAGCTTTGGATGTCTTCATCTAGAATGAATTTTAATAAAAAGAAGTAACTCTGGTCCCACAAACATTACCAGGTCCCAGTGATGGGACGCATGATTGCCAGGAAAATGGAAAGATATGCCTATTTAAAAGATGGATGCGGGCGCCTGGGTGACTCAGTTGGTTAAGCGACTGCCTTTGGCTCAGGTCATGATCCTGGAGTTCCGGGATCGAGTCCCGTGTCAGGCTCCCAGCTCCATGGGGAGTCTGCTTCTCCCTCTGATCTTCTCCCCTCTCATGTTCTCTCTCACTCTCTCTCACTCAAATAAAGAAATAAAATATTTTAAAAAAATAAAATAAAAAAATATAAAATAAAAGATGGATGCATAGTGGGATATAGAACTATTTGCCAAAGATATACTTGTATAAAACTCACAAAACCAACAGTATATGGGAGATTGAGAGCAGGTGGATGAGGCGAAAGGAAGGAGACATCATGGTATCATTATGGTGTCACACTCAGCACTGTCTAGTCAGTCACACTGAATAGGATGGTTACTTGCCTAATCAAGAGAGAAAAACAGGAGCAGAAGTTATTAGTGGTTGGGGACTTCAATTATCTGGACATCTGCTGGAGGCTTCATTCAGCTAAGGCCATAACAGCTGACAAAATATTGCTAAAAATGTCACTTCAGAGAAGACAGAATCATATAGTTTAAGTGCAAAAAAAAAAGTTTTCATGAAAGTTCAATTCCCTCCTGTCAAATTTAAATCCAGGAAAACAAAGGCCTGGAGAGGTTGCAGAGTTAATTATATATGAGACATGAGACAGAAATAAAATACACATCCCATATCATTAACTCAGCCTTCAAATATTTGTGGAATTCCTCCTATTTTCCAAACACTATTTTAGGCACTTAGGATATATTAGTGAAGAAATAAATAAAAAATCTCTGCATTCAATGATTTTATATGCCTATATTCTAGATCAAGAAAACAGTAAATAACGTAAAAAGTAAGTAGACTATCTAATAAAGCACTGGGTGGTATGGTAGCCACTGGTCACATGTAGCTATTTAAATTTAAACTTAGATTAATTAAAAGTAGGGACGCCTCAGTGGCTCATTTGCTTAAGTGACAGACTCGTGATTTCAGTGAAGATTGTGATCTTGGAGTCATGGGATTGAGCCCCATGTCATGCTCTGCGCTCAGCAAGGAGTCTGCAGGAGATTCTCTCTCTGCCCCTCCCCCCGCCTCATGCTCTCTCTCTAAATAAATAAATATACAATCTTAAAAAAATTAAAAGTAAAAAGTCAGTTCCTTAGTTACACTAGCCACAATCTTTCAATAACCTAATCTCAGCAATTAAGCCATGGTTTAATTGCTCAATAGCCACATATGGCTAGTGACTATCACCTTCAACAGAGCAAAACTAATATGATAAAGGTAATAAATGGAATACAAAAACTATATCTCTGTATTAGTTATCTGTAGCTATTTTACAAAGCACCTGAAAATGTAGCAGCTTAAAATGACTGACATTTATTATCTCACACGGTTTCAGAAGGTCAGAAATCTGGAAGCAGCTTTCCTATAATTTGTCAGCCAGGACAGTAGTCCACTGAATCTCATTCACATGGCTGTTGAAAGGTAGTTTCATTACCTCACCACATGAGTCTCTCCAAAGGACTGCTTATATGACATAGCAGCTGGCATCACTCAGACCAAATGATCTAGGAGAGAGGGAGAGAGGGAGAGAGAGAAAGAGAAAACCCAAGGCAGAAGCCACAATCTTTCAAAAACCTAATCTTAGCAATGACATCCCATCATTTCTGCCACATTTTATTCAGTAGAAGAGTAACTAAGTCCAGCCACACTCAAGGAAGAGGAGTCAAGCTCAAGCTCCCTGTCTCAAGAAGAATTATATCATTTATTCTTGTTTTTTTAAAGATTTTATTTATTTATTTGAGAGCGAGAGCATGAGCTGGGGAGGGGGCAGGGAGCAGCAGAGGAAGAGGGAAAAGTGGGCTCCCCACCGGGCAGGGAGCCCGATGTGGAGCTCGATTCCAGGACCCTGAGATCATGACCTGAACCCAAATCAGAAGTCAGACACTTAACAGACTGAGCCACCCAGGCACCCCTATCATTAATTCTTCTAATCCATAAGCATAGCGTATCTTTCCATTTGTTTCTGTCATCTTTAATTTATTTCATCAATATCTTGTAGATTCCAGAGTATAGGTCTTTCACCTCTTTGGTTAAATTTATTCCCAGGTATTTTATTCTTTTTGGTGCAATTATAAATGGGATTGTTTTCTTGATTTCTTTTTCTGCTATTTAGTTGATAGTGTATAGGAATGCTGTATATTAATTTTGTATCCTGCAACTTTACTGAATTCATTTATTAGTTCTAACAGTTTTTTGAAGGAATCTTTATGGTTTTCTATATACAGTGTCATGTCATCTGCAAATAATGGTGGTTTAACGTCTTCTTTACCAGTTTGGATGCCCTTTATTTCTTTTTCTTATCTGATCACTGCAGCTAGGACTTCCAGTATTATGTTGAGTGAAATGGTGAGAGTGGACATCCATGCTTTATTCCTGATATTACAGAAAAAGTGTTCAGTTTTCCACCACTGAATATGGTGTTAGCTATGGATTTTTCATATGTGACCTTGATTATGTTCCCTCTAAACTCATTTTATTGACAGTTTTTATCGTGAACAGATGTTGAATTTTGTCAAATGCTTTTTCTGCATCTATTGAGATGATTGTATGATTTTTATCTTTTGTTTTATTGATGTGGTGTATCATATTGATTGATATACAAATAATGAACTATCCTTGCATCCCCAGAAAAAAATCCCACTTGATCATGGTAAATGCTCTTGTTAATGCATTATTATTATATTTTAAAATTATAAAATTTTAATTCATAAAATTTAATTATAAAAATTTAAAAATACAAAATTAAAATTATATTTAAAAATATATTATATTTTTATTATTATTATAATATTTTGTTGAGGATTTTTGCATCTATGTTCATCAGGGATATAGGCCTATAGTTTTCTTTTTGGGGGACATCATTGTCTGGTTTTGATATCAGGGTAATGCTGGCCTCATAAGGAATAACTGGTCAGGGAGATATATTTGCATGTGGTTTTTGAGTTTAAACATTAAAAATAATTTTGACCTAAAATGGGGGTATACTTTTCCTTTGTTCTGAGTAGGATATTTTTTGCAGTTCCTTATGATTATGTGTATGTGAGGCAAGTACCCAGACAATATTTTTGGGGAGTCCTTGAGTGTAGTAAAGAAAAATAAATCAAATAGCTTCAGCCTGAAGTAGTAAATGTTTCATTCAGTCTTGTGAATTAAATGTATTTACAGATCTATATCCCAGCTGATTTAGAGACACCAATATACTTTTTCTTTTTTTTTTTAAAGATTTTATTTATTTATTTGACAGAAAGAGAGATCACAAGTAGGCAGAGAGGCAGGCTGAGAGAAGGGGAAGCAGGCTCCCGCTGAGCAGAGAGCCCGATACAGGGCTCGAACCCAGGACCCTGAGATCATGACCTGAGCCAAAGGCAGAGGCTTAACCCACTGAGCCACCCAGGCACCCCACCAGTATACTTTTTCTAAACATGGATTTAGATTGCTCTCTACCTGAGAGTTATCTCAGGAGATAACATTTTCTTAATGAAGTGCTTGCTCTGAGGAGATAGAGTGGAGCAAAGAAGTGGGGCAAGAGGGGTATGCCAGTCTCGTCTTCCCTTCCTTTTATTCTGGAGCAAAGCTTGTGAAGAAGGAAAGGTCTTGATGCAGCATAATCTGAATTAGAAAATAAACAAATAAATCATATAAATACATGTCCTAAGATAAGAGGCCAAAGTATATCCTTATGTATAGGAGGAGGGTTGTCCAAGAAGGAAGGGATGTCTCCATTGTCACTTGTCCTTGAAAGAGATCAGTCTGGAGGCATAGAATGTGGTAGGTTTTGGACTTGTGGAGGAAATCTTTCCTTCTTTTTCTAAGATTGGGGTTCAGTTCAGCCCAAACTCCAAGCTGTGGAGATACTTGGAATAATCTTAGAGTGCCAGTGAACTGACCACTACCATCCAGAGGAGACAGAGATGGTTTACAAAGGAGTTCTTAGACCTGAAGGCTCTAAGAAAAAAAATTTGGGGCACCTGGGTGGCTCTGTCAGTTAAGCGGCCAACTCTTGATTTCAGCTCAGGTCATAATCTCAGGGTCCTGAAATGAAGACTTGCATGGTGCACTGCACTCAGCAGGGAGTCTGCTTCAGGATTCTCTCTCTCTCCATCTCCCTCTGCCCCTCCCCCTGCTCACCCACTCTCTGTCTCTAAAATAAATAAACATTTTTTTTAAAAAAAGAAAAGAAACTTCCAGTATTAGTCAAAAGTTATTCTCAGTGCATACATTCAGTATGTGTAACTTTAAAGATGAGGGAGTTCCTGTTTGAAAGATTATCCTGTTCACAATGCATTTATTACAAATATTAACTGAGTGCCTACCATATTATAGAGCAGGCATTGCTTGAGGTGCAAGAGGCACAACAATGAGCAAAATAGGCAAAGGTTCTGTCCTTCCTGATGAAAAAGACAGAAAGTAATCAAATAAGCAAATTAATGTATAAATGATGGCTGATAGCAATAAGTACTATGTAGAAAAGTAAAGTCAGATAGGTCAAAGATAAAACAAATGAAGCTATGCTATTTTAGCTGTGGTGGTACTATTAGTTGAGAAGAAATTTCAAGGAAGTGACTCAGTCATATGGATATCAGGCAGAAAAGTATTCCACGCAGAGTGAATGGCAATTGCAAAGTTCTAAGGAAGGTACACATGTAGCATGTTCATAAAACATCAAGGAAGCCCAGGTGATTGATGCATGGGGAAAAGGGGCAGAATAGTAGGAGAAAGGCTGGAGAGGATGCTGAGGAGCCAGATCACACAGGACCTTGTGGGCCAAGTATGGACTTTGGAGTTTATTCTTTGTGTGGAGGATGTCATTAGGGGGGTTCAGGGAGGGTGGTAACAAGTTCGGATGTACACTGTAAAAGAATACTGCAGCTTCTGGATGGAGAATAGAATCTAAAAGGGCAAGCATCAAAGAAGAGAGACCAATTGTTTTTTAGATAATCACATCTGCAAAGTCTGTTTTGCATGTAAGGCAACATATTCACAGGCTCTGAAGATTAGCTTACTACCGAGGTCTCAGTTAACTGCAAATTTAACAAAAGTCAGTATTGCAATGCAACTACTAAAAAGATCATGTTCATGGAAATTAATTCTGTTTTAAGGCCATAGATCTTTTATGCAATCACATTCTCTTTCTTAGTGCACAGCTCTAAGATCAGATCAGCAAATTATCTTTATTTAGTTTATCCTTTTTGTTTTTTACACTCCCCACTTGGGAATTTGGCCTTAGTTTCTAGATGGGCCTGGTCAAAACACAGATTGATAGTCTTGGGGCTACCCCTTCAACTGATTCTGCCCCATTCCCTTTGCTATGTAGGGTCGTTGGTCTCTGAGATCCTATGTTGTCATGTTGCAACATGAAAAATTAGATTGTCATTGTTCCTAAACCCTTGGAAGTTTTAGTTCTGTGGATTAGCCATCAAATCCAGTGTGTTTGGTCAGTTTCTCTTTTCCATTAAACTCCTTCCATTCTATGAAAAAGAGTATCTACAATCTATATTCCTTACCTATACCAACCTACCTCAGCATACCTGAATTTGCAGTGGATACATATATAGTTGAGAATTTTATTCACTAGAATCAATGGGAAGCCTGGGCTTGGCAGGCAGATAGAATTTTGACAAGTATTTAGGGCCAGGTTAGGGGGAATGAAATCCAACACCAAATGCAGAATCACAAAAGTTTGAGGCATGTTTGGGGAATAGCAAAAAAATCACTTAGATGTGAACCTTATTCACATTTTTGGTGCTCTTAAGATAGAATTAGACAATACCACATGGGAATCTTAGCTAGTAGGCTGTGAGTTTTGTCACTGTGGCTTCTTTGTGTTTATGGGCTTAACTTATCTGAAACACAAAGCTGTTAAAATTATTCTTTACACAGAAAGAAGCATGATATCATCATTGTTGGAAAACTTACCTGCTGTGCTTATAATGCTCTTGTTGACTACCCCTGGGAAGTTCATTATGATAAATTGATTAAGTTTGTGAACTCACTGGTGCATAAATGAGAACCACTCCTGAATAAAGATATTCCCTACTTTTTTTCACAAGGAAGAATTTTTTTTTTTTTTTTTTTTTTGGTCTATGCACTGGCAACCCATTCTTTAAGGAGAAGCCCATGACTTATACAAAGAAAGAATATTTTTCTTTCTCTTATACCTGATTTGAAGGTAGTTCCTTCTCTCAGGTAACTTCTCTAAATTAAAAAATAAATTAAATTAAAATATGTCTAATTATAACTATACCTAGTAGATCATTGTTCTCAAATGAGCCATTTAAAAGATGTTTTTACAAGGTATCTGGCTTATTAAAATGGTAATTAATATTGGTAATTGGTTATCTGTGATCCTTGTCATAGATATTTAAAAGTATCTCTATCAAAAGTGGCGAACTGGAGGCCCATGCGCTTAACCATTGTTAAGTTAATAAACAAGGAATCCATTAGGCTGAGGAGGATCCAGTGTCATGGTGGTCTATGTAAGCAAACTGAAATCTAAGCCGTGAATTCTTCAAAGTTATGAAATCAAAATGCTAACGACAACCAATCATAAGCAGCCAAATAGACAGCTAGAGCCAATCAAATCATGTGTTTTTTTTTGTTTCATCCCTTTTTTCTATATAAATTTTTCCCCTGTCTCTTGTCTCTGAAGCATTCCTAACCACTTCCAGTTTGGCACTTCCTAATGGAATCGATGTTTGCTCAAATAAACTCTTAAAAATTTTAATATGCCTCAGTTTATCTTTTAACATCATGTTGGCTGATATGTTTGATTTTTGCCAATAAGTGTTTTATGATGTTTCCATTTCACAAAATTATAGGTTATCTATTTTCTATTGGGTAATAGGATTCAACAGTACACTGAGCTGGGACTCATGCATGGCAATAATTGCATTAAACTATTGAGTTTATTGGAGCCCCAGGCTTCATGCTTTTTTCACTATCTTCTGCCTGGTCCTCTCCACTCCTTTATGCTTCCTTCCAGGTTCTGTGGGCGTTTGAGTTTGCTCTCTGATTACTTTGTCTGGTGTTTACTTTGGAATTTTATTGTTCGAAGCCATTTTTGTAATTTAAGCCATCAAATAAATGTCATATCCCTCATATTGTGCAAGGAAAGAAGTACCAAATCAAGATAAATCCTTTACAGACTTCTCAAAAACTTATAAGGACTATTCCCACCCTACTCCCTACCCAGCGCTTAGCTTGAACCTTCTTCTCAGACTTCCTGCATAGTGGTAAGGGAATATAAGAGGCAAGGTCTCCAAGGGTGTACATTTATTTGCTAATATGTTATTAGCTGAAAAGAGAGAACACATGTCATGTTTCACTCAACTTCATTACCACCACAGGGAAAGAGAAAAACACCCAATGAAAACCAATAATTTGTTGCTTTAAATCAAAAAGATGAAGAGTAAAAGAAAAAAAGCACAGACAAAAACTCCAATCTTATCATTCTTTCTTTCTTAAAAAATTCCTCCCATTATTATAATGACTTGACTCTGTGGTGGGGATTGAGTAGACCTTAATAGTAGATCTTAATTTGCCTCTTGGCATCAAAATATAATTAAGACTTACTGAACCCTCTTTATATTATTTTCATCAGTAAAGCGAGGCTGTTAGCACCTAAGCCATAGCATTGCTATGAAGCTCCAGGAAATGTATGCAAAAGCTGAGCACAGTGGAGGTGAATAATCGGCACCATGTTATTATAATTTGAGCTAAATATCTGCACCTAACCTCTAACTTCTGGAGACAGAAACAGTTGCTAAGAACTTGATTTAGACACATTGCAGTGTTAAAGGAAGACTTCTGATTATTAACCCCAACCCTTCATGAACCCGGCCATCTGCTTTCTCTTCACTGGTTCTCATAAACTGAGCACAGCTAGAGGAAAAAAAAAAAAGAAAAAGGAATCATGTAACTAGGCAGATTTCACTATATATTTCAACTGCTGAATTTAAATAAATATTGAACACTATCCGGTTACCACTATCTGGTAAACCTACCATTGTTTTCTCTTCAGTTTGTTCTGCAAAGATGAGTTCATTAACTTCTCACTTTTCAAATCCCAACCGCTGGCTTCCCCCTTGTTTACAGTGATGGTCATACCTCAGGTTTCTCTGACAAAAGCCAATTAGTGTGCCAAAAGCTGCTCACATTGCCATCAATAAATCTACAGGGCCACATGTCCTTTCCACCCTCCCTCTTGCTCCAGAGTAGAAAGTGTCACATCTCCCATCACAGGCTGATTTTGCCACGCTGCCTCCTTGTCCTGCATTCTGAAGGACCTTGATCCTTAGATAGTCTCTCTACACTCTCATCATTGCTCTCCCTCTCATTGAGGTGTGGCCTTTACAAACACAAACCACATCTTTCATCTTAACCAACTTCTTCTTGACCCTGTATTTCTCTTTGGCTATCGCTTCTATCCTGTATTCTCATCCCATTCCAAACCAAACTCATGCTGTGCTCACTCCTTACCATCTCAGCCATTCTTCAATGCATTCCAATCAGGATTCTACTCCGTGTCACTGAAATAGCCCTTATTAACCTGCCCAAAGACCTCTATTTAACCTAATTCAAAAGTTAATTTTATGTCCGCTTCTCAAATTTAATATGCATATGAATCACCTGGGTATCTTTTAAAAATGCAGATTCAGATTCAGTAGATCTGAAGTGGTACCCAAGATTCTGCCCTGCATACGAGGTCCCAGGGAGGTGTTAATGCTTCTCATCTGTGGACCAGTCTTTGAGCAGCAAGTGCTTTCAGATCTTGTGTTATTGTTTTTTCTTTTTGTGTTTTTTTTTTCTTGTTTCTTCCTCCTCAAAAATTCTTCTTTCTTATGCTTTGCATGTGGGGTCCTTCTTATTTTTCAGGTCTCACTTCAAAATTGGGCTCCTCAAAAATCCCTTACTAGACCACTCATCTAGCATGGATGCTTGATATATTTTTCTAAATATATCAAGAAACGGACCATTAAGTGATTGGTAGATTTAAAAACAAAAGCATTCTATTCTTTTGCTGTACAATTTCTATTTGTTTTCTTCTCTTTTGACTTCCACACTTTACTACAAATTACAGAGAGTGGGAACTATGTTATCATTATTTACCACTCTACACCAATGTAAAGCTAGGCATATAGCAAGAGTTTAGTAAACACTGAATTAATGAATACTGGTATTTCTACTAGATCATGTTCTTTGAGTTCAACCTGGAGTTTGAAACTCCTTAACGTTTGAAAAGCTGAAAAGAGAGAACTAATCTTGGTGCGGTTTTCATGCAAACCCCACTGTAATGCTAGGTTTCCTGCTCCTATCTTCAAATATTTGCCTCCCATAACTCTTTCTCCAGTCTCACTTTACACTTGGTGATGCTCTAAAACCAAACCATAGCTAAGCCCCTACTCTTCTCTGAAGATTTCCCAACTAATATAGCCCAGGAGCTTCTTCCTGCCTGAGGATAATTAAGTGTTTCTATCACTCACGGAAATTTAATATATAATACCTTGAACAGGTTGCCTTTTTTCTGGTATTTATCATCACTTTCCTTAAATATAATACCATATTTTGGTAATTTGTAATTTGGTAATTTGGTAATTTGTGATTACCAAATCACAGTAATGGTGACAATTTACTAAATACCAACCATATACCAGAGCCTTACATAAATAATGGGTAACCTTCAGAATAATTCTGGTAACTCTTATTGTGTCAGTTTTAAAAATAAGAAAATTATGGCCTAAGACGTTACTTGCCCAAGGTCACCTGGCAAAAAGTGGATGAGTGTGAACACAAAACCAATGTTCTTTCCACCATGATACCTTTTCCTATCACCCCATGTCTCCTACATTACAATCTCCAGCACCTAGCAAAACTCACTCAAATTATAAGGGTACAAGAACCATGAGCAAAAAATCCTGGCCCATATCCTCTCTGGAGCATGAGTCAGAAGGAGCCTAAAATATCTGGGGATTCCCATAACCCATTCTATTTCCCAGAGTTATCTATACTAAACAGTGCACGACCTCAAAAACGCACTGATGTTATGTTTTCTAATCCTCCTCTAATCTTTAAAGAGGGAAAGGAAACTCATAATAGCTCTCTTTTAGAAAAACATATAGTGAAAATACTCATAAGTTTTCTTATTGTGATGGCAGTTTTTGGAGAATATTTATTTTGATAAGATAGTAAAACCTTAGAGGAATTTAGGAATAAATATACAATAACCATTTTTTCCCTTAGAATTTCATAACTTTTGCTTTGGGGAATAAAAAACAGTCTAAAATCAGGGGCATAATGAGAAAAAAATTATTCCTCCTCAGATAAGCAGGGAATCAGTTTAGTCCCCAAAGTGGGGGTATGGAAATGGAAACAGGGCTCATTGTGCTTTTTAATCCCCTCTGAGTGTTGTAAGGCTTTATTCAGTGGGACAGCTAAACCCTCACACTTCTCAGCAAACTCTGAGTTTAAGCACACAGTTGGGCAGTGTATTCTATCCAGCCATAAAAAGGAGAACAGGCTTGTCTTAAAAGTCTACTATTAAGCATACTCTAAAAGAGACATGGGAGTTACCTGCTAAAATCATACTGGATTGAGAGAACAAAAAATGAAAAAAATAAACTTGTGAAAACTTCAGAGTGATAAATCAGTACCTAGGCAGGTCCCCAAGCTAGAGGTTGTCTTAACAACTAGAACTAAAGAAACATCAATTCCTGGTAAATGGGCCGTCTTCCCAGGGCAGCTATAGGAAAAATAGGGAGGGCCCTCAGACGGGACCACTCAGAAGGCTCCATGTTTCTCTCAGATATCATATTTGCTTCACAGGAGCGATTTACCCTGACATAAATAACTCTACGGTTAATACTCAAGGGACTTCGATGTGTATCTCTGTTTTGTTTTGGGCATTGGGTTTATTTTTCTCTCTTCCTAAAATCACCCTGTCAATTTCCTTTGTCTAAAATGACTCACAAAATGCAGCTGAGTTATTTAGCAGTGATGACCACAAGATCTCGGCCCATGTGGTGAAGAGTAGCTTCTCCCATAGCAGACATTTTTATGTGGTAAGGAAACAAGATAATTGTCTTGAGATTCTTTCATTAAATAATAGCAGAATACACACAAATAGATAACAAGGAAAACTGAATGTGCTCAATGATGGCCCATGTGACAATTTCAAAGAGTTTTTATGTAAATGACGTAAGGGTCTCAATGCTTGTTTCTCATTCTAGTTTTTCCTCCAAAGCTCTGGCTTTTTTAAAAATCTCCTTTCCCTTCTTCTGTTCAGTCTCCTAACAGAATCAATGTTTGGGTGGGGAGTGGGGGGGAGTTTGTCGAAAACCCAGTAGTAGAACCTAGAAACATAACAAACAATAATCCAGAAATGGAACAGTTTGTCCTTTACCAAACTTCCACTTACAATACCAAAAGGAGCAATATCAGGAATCAATTCTGAACCAGTTGATGTTTGTTTTAGTAGGAGATTCTCACAATTTATTCATACCATTAAGGGTCTGAAAGTTCTATCACTGAGGTTTTATTGAAAATTATTGAAAAGACTCCAGGATAGAGAGGAGGAGATAAGGCGAGAGGGGTTAGGGATGAAATGTGGTACGCTGAGGAGGTAAATCTGTTGATCTTGCTACATCTAATGTCAGAGTGGCATAATGGGAATCTTGAATCTCCACACCGTTTTTCCTATCCTGATTCCATAACCTAGGTATCCGCAAGGCCTCTTCCCATTTCTTCCTGCTGTATCATCAAGGATGCCTCAGGGTCCCCTTTTCTTGTCCACACAGGCATGCTGTTTCTGAAGAGGATGTGACCAACCCTAAACTTTGCTTAGAGAAACAAAGCACTAATCTGTAACTTGCTAAGATGTTTGCCAGGCACTTGAGGAATAAATCAGGAAATAATGTTTTCTATATGAAACGTGTTCACTGGAATGACTCTGCATTCTTGATAAAGACTACACTAGTTAGCTTAGTCATGAAAATGGGGAACAAGAGCATTCCATTTCCAATTGTATCTCCATGTGTTAAACTTGCATGGAAGTTCTATATCTTTTTAGACTCAAAAGATATATGAAGCACTTACTTCTAAATAAGAATCCAGTTCTGTGGAAGCAGAAATAATCGTTCACTTTATCTGGCTCTAAATTGCAAACTGAAAAAAGTGTTCCATGGACGTTAATGCTTTGAATTACAAATGGTTGATGCTGATTTAATGTCAAGATTTGGATATCTGACTCATTTTTGCTTTGATAAATATTGAGATTCTAGGTTTTAAAGAATCACAGTCTTCCATTTGTGGTCAAAGTACTATTGAGTAAAGACTTATAATAAACCTCCTTTTGAATACATCAGTAGATTTATAACCTTGGACTCTTTTTTTGATAGATGCTGTTTCCTGTGGTAGCCCAAATCACCACTTTTTACCACTTACTAAAATTTCAACCATTTAGGGGCACCTAGGTGGCTCGGTCTGTTGAGCACTGGATTCTTGATTTGCTCATGTCAGGATCTCAGTGTTGGCCTCTGTGCTGGGCGTGGAGACTCCTTAAGATTCTCTCTCTCCCTCTCCCTCTCCCTCTGCCCCTTGCCCCACTCACACTCTCTCCCTTTCTCTCAAAAAAAAATTTCCAACCATTTAGCATAACTCCATGGATTTGTAAGTTTTTCAGTTTATATACTTTCAGTTGCTTATCACAGTTCTTTTAATATCATGACTAAAGAGTTTTAGCCTTGATGGGGATTGAGAGAGAAGTGTAACATTTCGCAGCTCTTAGTCATCATTTTGAGAGCTTATTTTCATTAATGTGCAAGATATCTAAGAGACTAGAAAACTTAGAAAATATTGTAAAAATCATTCTTCTTTCCAGAGAGAAACACATGAAGCCCAATCAGTTTTTATAAAGCCTCAGCTGACTAGGTAATTGCTTACAAATGTTCGCCAGACATTTAAAATAAAGCTTTGGGGTGTAAGCTCTTAAGTTCTTTTACTGAGTGGCTTGATTATGAGATTTCATCCCTGAAGAGCTTGGGTTGGGGATATTACATGTGTCAGCAAAGCAAGAGAAAGTACGCTCATGTGCGGCTAGCGGGCAGAGCCCTTTGCAGTGCTCTGCATCTGTAGGAAGGTCACATCACAGCTGGAGAGGCCAACTCAGCACAGTTTTTCACAGGAATGACTACTGTCTTTTAAGAAGGCGTACTATGTCCCTGAAATTAGCAGGCAGTGGTCTTTGATATTTGATACTTTTTTTTTTAATATAGTAAAGAAACAACTGCACAAACCCAGCAAGCAGAACAGATGATAGTGGAACTTCCTATTCCCTGATCGATTTTCCTTCCTCCTCCCCCCACTCTACCCAATCCAAACCCCAGAACATAAAACAAATAATACAGAGAAGCCTTCACCATCAATTATAGATGTCGACTGGTCACCTTATTGTTTAGAATTTAAATATGATTAGATTCCATTCCTTACTCTGTATTCCGTCCTTTCAAAGATTTCTGTGAGTTTGGTGGGGGAACTTACATATTTATCGTCATTTCTAGCTAAAAATTCCAAGATCAGTGGAAACCTGAACCAGTTTATGTCTCATCCCCTTGGAGTCATTCACTTCTCTGCACTCTGTGCTAGTCTAAAGGGGGAAATCACCTCTTTTCCTTGATTTGTCCTCTAAAACACACATACACATATTTGCGTGGTTAGCAGGTTTCAGAGGAAGTTTGGAACAGAGGATGCATTATTCAGTGAGACAACAAATTTAAAATTTATCCATTCAACAAATATGTAATGGGTATGTGTTCCGTGCCAGCCGCTACTCTGTGGTCTGGGACTGTAGTGTTAAACGAAACCAACATCTCTCCTCTTGTGGAACTCAAAGGCTTATGGGAAGAACTAGACTATAAAAAAATACATACATATGTAATAAAGCAAACTGTATATACAGAAATAAAAATAAAGAGTGATGAGGAGGATAAGAGTAAGACAGGGTATTGGACGTTTTAATCAGGAGTCAGAGTAGACCTCTCCGGTCATATTTGAGTTGAGCCTGGAAGGAAGGAAGAACAGAAGCAACAGGGCAAAACTCTGGCAGAAAATTGTTTGGTTTGTCCAAGGAACCAGAAGGAGGCCAGTGAGGCTAGAAGAGAGTGTCCAAAGGAAGAAAGAAGTCAGACAGATAGATATCAACTCATGCTAGGTCAGAGTTTGGGGTTGGATATACAAAGAAATATCGTCTGTGGACAGAGACTTCTAACTTAATTTATTCTTTTTTTTTTTTTTTTTTTTTGAGACTACCTTAGAGTAAAGGTATAGTCTATATTCTATGCCTTAGAATATAGTCTCTGGCATTTTCTGATAGTCAAATTGCTGATTCATAGAATGTCTCCTGACTGCCAGACTGTTTTCTCTCTTCAGCATTCTGTATGTCTCCCTTGCCTCCCCGAGTTCTTCCATGGTGGGGTCCATTCAGGCTTTGGGGCAGGCTCTGCCAGTGCAGAAGCTGGCCAGGCTTCATATGGCTCAGCACTCTTCACCTCACCTGATCAAACTGGCTTAAGAAAACTGAGCATGCTTTGGAGAACTTGGCTCAAGGGCAAAACAAAAGGGCGTCTCTTGTCATGGTTACAACTACCTGACTCTGTATGTCGGCATCTTCCGAAAGCAGTGTTTTGTGTTGCCAGAGATAATTGTTCATATTTGCTTGGGAGACCATGGGTCTGTGCATCAGTATCACAATGATCCCGAGATGAAGCAATCAGAAATGGGAGGCTTGTTCTGAACCAAGGTTTGGTGCCAGCCTCTCCCTCTGAGACAGAATGGCAAACAGTAATCGCATCACAAGTACTTTTTCAATATGAAGGGCAACTGTAAATTATTTTCTCTCTGTATTTTCAACTTTTTAAGCTGCTGTGAAAGCTTTCACAAACTTGGAAAGGCATTTATTCAATGCATTTATTGAGCACCTATGTGAAAGTACTGTTCTATATTCTAAAATTTAAAGTGACATGAGTTTTGTTTTGTTTTGTTTTTGTTTGTTTTCTGCCATAAAGGACCATGTTATAATCTAGAGGGTCTCAAACAGCAGCTGGAAGAGAGGCGGAGCAATCCTCATCAAACATGGCAGGGACCAAAAACCCCGGTG
Organism: Potos flavus; assembly: GCA_028534135.1. Taxonomy (NCBI): domain Eukaryota; kingdom Metazoa; phylum Chordata; class Mammalia; order Carnivora; family Procyonidae; genus Potos; species Potos flavus. The sequence continues at coordinate 144,586,141 of CM052899.1, read as the reverse complement.
AACCTCCAGAAGTGGGCAAACCATCAGGGAAGTTCCAAAGATTAGACACTAGAAGGTACAGACTGGTGCTGATGGCTGAAACAATGGCTGGGAAAAGAATAGAAGGTATGATGAAGAAGGTCATAGACAAATTCTACTGGGAAATCTGCACAAGAGAAGGAATGTAATCAGAAAGTCTATGGTTAGCAGGTCAGATTCCTCTTAATAAGACCCAAGGGGCACCTGGATGGCTCAGTTGCTTAAGTGTCTGACTCTTGATTTCTGCTCAGGTTATGATCTCGGGGTCGTCCCCACATGGGGCTCCACCCTCGGTGCGGAGTCTGCTTGTCCCTCTCTCTTTGCTCCTCCTCCCGCTTGCTCTTCCTCTCTCAAATAAATCAATAAATAAAATCTTAAAAAAAAAAGACTGGAAAGACAAGTACAAACTTTAGTTCTAGAGGAATCTGAGCTAATGAACAGAGGATCAAGGTATGAATTCTGGCAATATAAGAAGGTAAGTCAGCTACCTCAACTGAAGTATGGAAACATATGCTTGGCATTGTGCTAAGGGTTATGAAAAAAAAATGTATGTATAAAAAAATAACTAGTTTCTTCTTTTTTTTTTTTTAGTTCTAAGCTAGATTTGGAAGGTGGATTTTTAAAAATTTTTATTATATTAAGTGAAAATGGTTATGGTAAAAATAGCCTCAAGGTCATTATGGGAATTGATAAGGAAACAATTGTTTTTGTTAGGGAAATTCAAAAAATATTCCTGGCAAATGTTGAAGTTTTGTTTCTAAATTATCAAGAAAACATGCATCATATGAGCAGTTCCTCAGGTTCCTCTGGTTAAAATAAGCTGCTATAAATGAAATTGATAAAGATTTTTAAGTGTGGCTTGGGGAAAAAAACAACTTCTTCATAATGGAAAGAGGACAGACTATAGCATCAGATAAACATTGAGCAAGTTACAACCTGAGATTCAGAGATTTGTGTATTTGTATATCAAATAGTATAGAGTTCTACTGCATTCAGTAAATGTCATTGCCCATCTTACAAATTTTAGGAAATGGGAGGATTAGATCTTCATACTGTATGGTATATTGAGAATCTATTTGCATAGATGTAAATACAGGGAAAATACTGTTCTCAAACTGGAAACAATAGTTTCTGGAAAGCTTGGTAATATAACTCTTATTTAATTATAATAGCTACCATTCCAGGAATGACAAAGAAGGTTCTCAATATATTACTTTAAAAAAAAAATTTTTTAAGTAAAGACTTTGGACTTTGCAGAGGAAAGGCACTTTACAAATCAATATGTGTATTAGTTTTGTTACTGTAATAGCTAAACATTAATGTCTGGTCCAAAGTTTTATAGGAAGGCCAAAAGCAGAAAAGCTAGTCAACTGGTTTCTATAAAATTATGCTGCTTAGCATAATAATTGTTCTGTTTTATGTAACACTTTTCAAAGATATGTGGTAATATCCTAATGAGGAACAACTAAAAAAATATTGGGAATCTTCTCCTTGTAACCATTTTACAGATTAAATGGCTCCAATGGAAGAAATAAAAGTTCTATTCAGGTGAAACACATAAAAGACTCACTTACATAGGTCTTTTCCCTATGAATAGCACACCGCACAGAAAATAAAACAAAGCCAAAATACAAAGAACATACTAAGCTATCCATAATGAAGAGAAGTTTCTTACGGTGTATAGAAAAGCAAGTCATTGAGAAAGACATTTTAATTACTCCAAAGATATTTATTGAGCCTCTGATATATGCCAGACAATTTGCTGTGTGGCAAGATGAAGGATGGCAAATTGTACATTCTAAAAATGCTGCAACAATAGTTCTTATTCTGCATAGTCTTCCTAAAATGTGACTGCCATTCTTCTCATAGAGCTTTGGGAGTCTGTTCCCTCCATTTGAATCCGGGCAAGCTATGACTCTGGTGAAAATGAGGCTTTATAACTTCTGATGTTAAGTCATAAGAGGTGATACAGTTCCTGCCTGAATGTCTTGGAAACCTTGGCCTTGGAATCAATAACTTCATGAAGAGGCACACACAAAGAGGCACTGAAATCAGTACCAATTTGCCAGTTTCAGGCTTGAGTCGTCTTAAAGCAGATCCTTGAGTGCAGCTTGAGTTGGGCCACCCCGCTGCTACCACATGGAGCAGAAACAAAGTTTCCCTCACAGAGACTGCTGATATTATATATATTTCTGTGCAAAATATGTGATTGTTGCTGTATTAAGGCTCTGTGTTTTGGGGTGGTTTGTTATACAGCCATAGCTAACTGGAATGGCGAGATACTAGTCTGACTTGCACCCTCTGAAGCTTACAGTGAATGACAAAAAAATTAAACCAGCAATTATAATATAACGTAGGAATTGTTCTAATAACAGCAAAACATTAATGTATGGGCATATATGGAGGATGGATTATAGTTTTCAACAATAATAGGTTCTCTGAAGAAGTAACACCTAAGATGACACATGCAGGATGAGTGCAAAGTGGAAGGCGCATGTCTTAGAGATGGGGAAAAAAAAGTATGTCTTGATGGGAGTGGAGAGCATTGGGAGCATGGGAGAAAAAAAATAGGAAGAAAAGAACATATGCAAAAACTCAATGAAATCACGTTAAAAAAACTTGAAATTTATTCTAAAATAAATGAGAATCCAAAATAATCTTTTAATTAGCTAAGGATGCAGTCAGCATTGCATTTTAGAAAGATCAGGAACCAAAGGGGTGTGCAGACTACCTAGGTAGTAACAATGATTCAATCCTTCTCTATCTTCAGAGTTTCTCATCTTGGTTAATGGAAGCTCTGTCCTTTTAATTTTTTGTAAAGATTTATTTATTTATTTGGGAGAGAGAGAGAGATCATGAGCAGATGTGAGGCAGAGGTGATCAAATGAATCTCAAGCAGACTCTTCACTGAGCACAGAGCCTGAAGCGGAGCTCAATCTCATGACTTTGAGATCATGACCTGAGCCAAAATCAAGAGATGGACATTCAATCAACTAAGCCACCAGCTCTGTCCTTTTAAATACTTAGACTAAAAACCTCAGAGGCATTCTTAACTCCCTTTATATACTCCATCCTACCTATTTGCAAGTTCTGTCCTATATATATTTAAAATATATCTAGAATCTGACCATTTTCAACTTCTGCATTGCTACCATTCTGGTTAAAACCACCATCTCTCACATAAATTATTCAAAAGCTTTCTAATAGATATCTCTGCTATTACATTCGCCCCACCTACCTAAAGGTCTAGTCCCAACACAACAGAGTAAACTTTCAAAGCCAAAATCAGATCATCTCACTCCTCTGCTCAAAACCATGCAGTGGGTCTCCATTTCCCTCAGAGTAAAAGCCAGAGTCCATATAACACCTAAGAGGCTGCACATAATCAGGCTCCCTGTTTTCACTCCGATTTTTTCTTCAACTCTTCTCCCCGTCTGCTCAAGCCACACGGGGACACATTGATACAACAGGGGCCTTCCAGCCTGAGACTTTTGTCTTAGTTGTTGTTTCGGCCTGGAAGTCCTTTCCACAGGCATCTAATTTCCTCAGCTCTTTCAAACCTTTGATCAAATCTCACCTACTTAAAACTGCAGTTAGCAACCCCCTCATTTATCATCCCTTATAAACTTCCTTACATTGCTCTATTATTTTTCTTTTTCTCAAAGCCTATATCACCCTATAACATATCATGTATTTTATTTTATTTTTTTTTCATTCATTCATTCGTCATTCATTCATTAGGTCTACAGTAGTCCTCCTTATCCATGGGAAGTATATTCAAAAACCCCCAGTGGATAGTACTAAACCCTGTATATGCTATGCTTTTCTTATATATATACATATCTGTGATAAAGTCCATTTTATAAATAAAGCACAGTAAGAGATTTACAACAATAGCTAATAATAAAATAGAGCAATTATAACAACACACTGTAATAAAAGTTATGCGAATGTGGTCTCTCTCTCTCTCTCTCAAAATAAGTTATTGTACTGTCCTCACGCTCTCCTTCTTGTGTCGTGAGATGATAAAATGCCTATGTGACAAGACGAAGTGAGGTGAATGACGCAAGCATTGTGACCTAGCATTAGGCTACTGACCATCTGAAGATATGTCAGAGGAGAATCATCTGCTTCTGAGCAATGGTTGACCAGAGGGAACTAAAGCCACAGAATGTGAAACCATAGATGAGCAGGGACTACTGTGTTCTTTCCTATGTCATCACTTCTACCTGCCCATGTTCTTGATAGAATGTAAGGAGAGAGATGAGAGTGAAAATCATTTGTTCGCTGATGTAAAAAATTACCTCAAGAGGTATCTGGTGTTTAGTAGGCATTAAATATTTGTTGACTGATGACTAGATGATAGGGGACAGACGTGAAAGAGCTATCCCTATTCTTTCCTCCACATCTAATTCATTCTTTATAATTTAACATAACTTTTGACATGCCCTTTTCTCTGTTGAAATTCTACCACTGGGTTGTTTGCATTCTCCTTTTTTTCTCTTCACTGTGACTGTCATTGGAATTTAGTCAACTATCAAAGACATCTTGGCTTCTTGGCCGGACCAAATACCAGTTAGAGCATTTCAAATATTAATACTCATGCCATCCTCGGGAGGAAAATAGGAGTGGCCTACATAGTAATCAAACATTTAAGTGGCTTATTCAAGGTCACTTTTTCCATCAATATGGAAAATAACGAGTACCTTAAAGGGCAGGATTTAAATTTAATATATTTGGAAGAATTGATAGGATGATGAAGAGCACACTGAATGAAATTAAGTAGGAGCAAGTGTTGGGAAGGACCAAAACTATATATAGATATATCCATATATAGTAAGTGAAAAATAGTCCTTCCCTTTGTCATACTACTGCTATGTTTGGATTCACCCATCCCATATCTGAATTCCGCTCTTCTCTTTTGATACTGGGCAATAAGGAAAAGCTCTCTCAGATTCCCTTCAGAATCACAGGATGGTTTATAGTCATCTCGTATCTTAAATAATAATTCTTCTTTTGTTTTATTAAGAGTCTATTATATATGCATCACACATATACCAAGGCCCTGAGAATGTAGGAAGAAACAAAACATACATGATTTGTTTATTCATGGAAGTTAGAGTCTAGATCTTCTGATAAAGGAAGCGGCAATACTCGACTAGAGTTCAGGTATTACGTCTGCCAGTTCTCCTGGTATGTTTTGCAGATGCCAAGATATTGTACTAACTCTCACCCTAGTCTTGGCCTCTTAGGGAAGTAAAAGTAATTAGAGAAAACACAGATGATTTCTTTCATCTGAGAAAATTGTATTGATATTATTTCTAGGATTTCTAAAATATTCAGCATATTTTTCTGGGCATTTGTTCTGGATACTGTTCTAAGTCTTAGAATCAGTGGTAAACAAGATATACACAGTTGCTGCCCCCATGGAAATTCCAATATAACAGAAGTAGATATCTGGTCCTAAACCAGAATCAACCAAAGAAACAAAATCATAAATCATGATTGAATATTTTCTCTACCTTTCTCCCATTTTTCATGGCCATGACAATCTACTAAAGATGGGGAATCAGGAGGTGGAAAAATTAAGGGTGAGGTATTTACTAGCATTTCTCTGCTTTCCTGTTACCCATGGTTCACTATACACTTAAGTTGTTCTGGTTCTGTGTATTGTCAACTATCCCCAACTTTTCATTACCTGAGGTGTTAAATCTGGCATATGCCTTTAAAAAAAAAAAGATTTATTTATTTAGAGAGACAGTGTGAGTAGAGGGAAGGGCAGAACGAGAGAAAAAATGTTAAGCAGATTCCACACTGGGCATGGAGTCAGAAATGGGTCTCGATTTCAGGACCCTGAGATCACGACCTGTGTGAAATCGAGTGTCAGATGTTAACTGACTGAGCCACCTAGAGTCCCCTGAACGTGGCATGTGCTTTTAATAGTAAAAATTAAAAGCTATAAGTGAAATATCTATAAGTAAAAATCCTAGCATATATAGATACTACACACCACGGAGAAAAGTCTATGTCTATATCACAAGGGACACAGAACCAAAATAGTGTAGGAAGGAATTCTAAGACAAATAGCAGGGCAACAAATTTAAAAAAAGAATCATTTTAAAAATATAAGGTCATTTAAGGCTAAAACACACTGAAACCATATTCTTCTTCAAATTAAAACAGTGTTTCACAATTTGAATAATATATGGACACCTTATAAAGAAGAAAATTTTTTCTTTCCCCCATTCTATTCCCAGGGGTAGCTTTAGTAATTATATTCTGTTCCTCAAAAATATTAAAGTTGTGATATGGTCTTATGTTCATAGGTATTGTGTAACTATAAAATGAAAATTAAAATGATAAGCTAAAGACAAAGCCATAAAACAAATAAAATTAAAACATTAATGTCAGAGTTCTACTTCTAGTCAAAATAAAGTAATAGAGAAAGGATTTAGCCTCCTGTTGGAAATATGACTCAAATCATTGGAAATCAGACAATGAAGGAAAGTGATCTCTGAGCAATGGGAACAAACACAATGAACTTTGAAACTGCTCAAGCTTGCCACATGGAGAAAATTTCCATGCTACAGTTTAGGGAAGGAGGAAGCCAGGTAGAGTCTCAGACATCTTCCTAAGTTGAGGAGACAGAGCTGAGAGTCTGGGTAGACCAAAGTGGGCAGAAGTTTGCAAGAAAGCATACCAGACAGCAAAGAGCTATTAGGGAAAGAACTCTTGAGATCCAGAGATAATCTACTTCAAGTCCTCAGGTGAATTTTAACCAGAACAAGCATGTGAGGAAATTATCCAAGGCTGAGGAAAAGAAATACCCCAGGAATTAGAGGAAATAATCTCTGGAACACACTTATGAACTTAAATAGTGCCTGTTTTTACCAAGTGTAGAGAAAAATAATATGATTCACAGGGTATCAGATGGCTTACTCAGAAGTCTTTTGCCAAGCTTGCTGTGGTCTGATACAAAAAGTTTAAAAGTAAGTTGTAAAAGAATCAAACAATTTCCAAATAACTGTATCTCAGAACAAACTCCAAAATTTCCGTAATAATATAAATGTATCCAGCACTGAACAGGTAAAATTTGCAGTGTCTGGCTGTCCAATCAAAACGTATCAGACATGGGAAGAAGGACAATAAGAATATAAAGGAGAAAATGTATAAAAACCCAGAAATTCTATGAATGACGGAATCAGTAGATAAGAATATTAAAAGTTAACTGTGTTTCATATGTTTAAGAAAAAAGAAGAATGATTGGACATGTTTAGAAGAGACATCAAAGATATGCAAGAGACTCAAAATGAATTTCTAGAGATGAAAACTACAATATTCAAGGGCACCTGGGTGGCTCTGTCAGTTAAGCATCTGCCTTTGGGTCAGGTCATGATCTTGGGTCCTGGGATCGAGTTCCGCATTAGGCTCCCTGATCAGTGGGGAACCTACTTCTCCCTCTCCCTCTGCTGCCCCACACCCGCTTGTGCTCTCTCTCTCTAATAAGTAAATAAAATCTTAAAAAGAAAAAAGAAAACTATAATATTGAAATTAGAAATACACTTGCTGGGATGAATGAAGAGTAGAAACTTTAGTGAACTCGAAAATGGCAGTAGAAACTATCCAAATGAAACTGAGAGTAAAAGATGTTTAAAAAAGAATAAAGAATCAATGAGCTATGGGATAATATCAAGCAGCCTAATATATGAATGAATGTAATTATCAAAGAAAGGAGGAAAATTGAATAATGACTAAACATTTTCCAAATTTGATAAATGTTATAAACTCACAGATCCAAGAAGCTCAATGAACCTCAAGCAAAAGAAACATAATGAAAATTAGACCAAGGCGCATTATAATAAAACCACTTAAATCCAACAATAAGGAGAAAAACTTTGAAAGCAGCCAGAGAAAATAGACACACAGAGGAAAAATAAGTTTTTAAATTTTTTTGTTTTTATTTAAATTCCAGTTAGTTAACATACAGTGTAATATTTGTTTAAGGTGTACAATACAGTGATTCAACACTTCCATAAATCACCTTCTGCTCATCACAAGTGGACTTCTTAATCTCCATCATCTATTTCACCCATCCCCCCACTCACCTCCCCTCTGGTGAACATCAGTTTGTTCTCTAGAGTTAAGAGTCTGTTTCTTGGTTTGCCTCTCTCTCTTTTTTGCTCATTTGTTTTGTTTATTAAATTCCACATACAAGTGAAATCATATGGTATCTGTCTTTCTCTGACTTATTTTACTTAGTATAATACTCTCTAGCTCCATCCATGTCATTACAAATGGCAAGATTTCATTCTTCTATGTGGCTGAGTAATATTCCTCTGTGTGTGTGTGTGTGTCTGTGTGTGTGTGTGTGTGTACATACTACATCTTTTTTATCCATTCATCAGTCTATGGATGGGCTGTTTCCATAATTTGGCTACTACAGATAATGCTGCTATAAACATCAGGGTGCATGTATCCTTTTGAATTAGTATTTTTGTATTCTTTGGGTAAATATCTAGTAGAGCAATTGCTGGATCATGGGATAGTTTTATTTTTAACTTTTTGAGGAAAAGGTACTATTTTCCAGAATGGCTGCACCAGTCTGCCTTCCCATCAACTGTGCAAGAGGGCACAGTCTCCCCATCCTGGTCATCACCTATTGTTTCTTGTGTTGTTGATTTTAGCCATTTTGACGGGCATGAGATAATTTCTCATTGTAGTTTCAATTTGTATTTCCCTGACAATGCACTCATCAAAATAATGATACAAAGATGTATGAAAGACTTAATACAAAGATGTTGTTGAGCATCTTTTCATGTGTCTGTTGGCCATCTGTATGTCTTCTTCAGAAAAATGTCTGTTTGTATCTTCTGCCCATTTTTTAACTGGATTGTTTGTTTTGGGAGTGTTGAGGTTTATAGGTTCTTTATAGATTTTGGATACTAAACCTTTATTAGATATGTCATTTGCAAACATTTTCTCCCTTTTTATACGTGGCCTTTTAGTTTCGTTGATTTTTTTCCTTCGCTATGCAGAAACTTTTTATTTACTTTGATGAAGTCCCAATAGCTGATTTTGATTTTGTTTCCCTTGCCTCAGAAGACATACCTAGAAAGTTGCTATAGCCAATGTCAAATTTCTTGATGGAAATAATGAAGTTAAGAAGCCACGGGGTAATATCTTTAGGGAATAGAGAGAAAAAAAATCCACTAACCCTAGAATTTTTTGTCATGGAAAATATCTTTCAAAACAAATATGAAATGAAAATACTTTCAGACAGGCAAATCTGGAAGACTTCATCAACAGCTGATCTAGTCTAAGGAAATGTTAAAAGAAAAGTAAAATGATACTAGACAAAAACCTGTGTCTGTGAAAAGGAATGAGGAACATAGGAAATGGTAACTATGTGGGTTGAAACTTTTTTTTCTATTTCAAATTTTTTAAGGATTAAATAATAACAATTTATTGTGGGCTTTATGAAAAATAGAGAGGTAAAATTCATGACAACAATACTACAAAGGCCCAGTAGAATGAAATTAAAGTATACATTTACTATATATGACATCATATAATATCACATGAATATTGGTGTTTATATATTAAAGGTATATACTATGAATTCCAAAGCCACTGTAAACAGAGTTTAAGAAAAAACAAAAGTTTTATCTAATAAGCCAAGAAGATAAATTAAATAATGTGAAATGATACAAAAGAAGACAGAAAAATAAGGAAGAAAAGCAAATGGACAAATAGAAAAAAAAACAAAATGGTAGATTTAAATATTATCATATCAATAATCACATTAAATGTATAAGCAGTCCTCATTATTTGTGGATTCTGTATTTGCAAATTTATCTACTCACCAACATTTATTTGTAACCCCCAAAATCAATTATTGCTATGCTTTTCCAGTCATCTACGGACTTGGGCAAAGCAGTAAAAAATTTAAGTGCTGGACATGTAAGTTCTCAGATGAAGTTAAACAAAGCAACACTCTGCCTTCTTGTTTCAGCTCTCCTACTATAACCAAATGTCCTTTTTGTAGTCTACTTAGTGTCACATTTTTCGCATTTTTGTGCTTTTGGTTGGTGATTTTGGCATTTAAAATGGCCCCCAAGCACAGTGTTCAAAATCTGTGTAGTGTTCCTAAGAATAAGAACATTATGCCTTACCATGAAAATGAATGTGTTAGACAAACTTCATTTGGGCATGAACTGGCTATGAGGTCATTGTTAATGAATCCACAATATATGCTCAATAAGGTATCTTTAAAAAGAAGCACACATAAAACAAGGTTAAATATTGCTTGGCTGGCACACAAGTTATAGCCAAAGGCTGTGGGAGATAACTTTGTATTTCCCAAAGGAACAATAATTAGGTCATCAATTCAGTGATCATGGTGACTTTATATAACAACTATTACATATATCAAGAACTTTGTATTTCCCAAAGGAACAATAATTAGGTCATCAATTCAGTGATCATGGTGACTTTATATAATAACTATTGCATATATCAAGAATCAACTGAAAAGCTCTTAATAACCCAATTAAATGGCAGAGATTGTCAGACTGGATTAAAAAAAGCAAGACCCAACTAATTTGCCTACAAGAAACTTACTTTAAATATAATGACATGGATAGGTTTTAAAAAGAGATGGAAAAGTTACACCATGCTAATTCTAATCAAAAGAAAGCTGATTTATATCAAAGAAAATTTCAGAGCAAGAATATTTTGGGGATAAAGAGATTAATTTCATAATGATGATAAATCAATTATTTAAGAAGATGTAACAATTGTAAGCATTCCTGCACTAACATCAGAGCTTCTAAATATATGATGCAAAAACGGATATAACTGCAAAGAGAAATACACAAATCCACAATTAAAGTTGAAAATTTCAACAAAAATCTTTCTGTAATTGATAAACAGGTAGGCAGAACATCAGTAACAATAGAAAAGATTTGAGCAGCACTTTTAACCACCTTGATCTAATTGACACTATAAAACACTCTGCCCAATAATAACAAAACATATATTCTTTTCAAGAATATTTACCAAGATAGATCAGATACTAGAAAAGGGGAAATAACAAAAATCAGAGTGAACAAAGAAAAAATTGAGAAAAATCAATAAAAAAAATGGGAGATGATAATAAACTTGGAAAAATCTAGTTAGATTGATCAGGAAAAAAACTGCAAAGATAGCAATTACCAATACCAAAAATGAGAAATGACATCCCTACTCTACAAATATTAAGGAACAGTAAGAAAATATTCTGAACATTATGCCAATAAATTTAATTTATATAAAATTGAAAAATTTCTTAAAAGACACAAACTGCCAAAGCTCACTCAAAAAAAAAAAAAAAAAAAAAGAGATAATCAGAATAGCTCTGTATCTATTAAGGAATTTGACTTTGTAGCTAAAAACCTTTCCACAAAGGAAATTCCAGGTCCAGATTGATTCACTAGTGAATTTTTCTTTAAGGAAGAAATATCAATTCCTTAGAAAATCTAGGAATTATTTTAAATTATTTTTAAAAATTTTAAGTTTGTGTTCAACATTATATTAAATGATTAAACCTCATAATCAAGTAGGATTTGCCCCAACAATACAAAGTTGGTTCAATATTTGGAAAATCAATCAATGTAATTCCCTGAGATGTCTTTGTCATATGTCAACTTGTCTAGGCTGAAATACAGTTGACCCTTGAACAACATGGGATTGGGCACCAAGCACCTGGCAGTCAAAAATCCCTGTATAACTTTTGACTCCCCCCAAAACTTAAATACTAATAGCCACTGTTGATGGGAAGCCTTGCCAGTAACATAGTCAATTAACACATATTTTATATGTTATATGTTTTATATACTCTATTCTTACAATAAAGTAAGTCAGAGAAAAGAAAAGAAAATGTCATTCAGAAAATCATAAGAAGAGGAAATACATTTATAGTTTTACATGAATATTTATTGAAAAACATCTGAGAACCACCTACTCTGCCCTCCGCCACCAATCACCAACATAGGGGCAGGGGCAGCAGTAGTCTTGGTCACAGTATGGCAATGTTCTAAAGCCTGGTGGCCTCAGCTCCGCAGTGGCAGCTCTGAGGTATACTCTAGCTGCCCCATCTACCTAGAAGTATACCACCTGCCCATGGCCAGCAGCAGCTACAGTTGCACATGAGTGAGCCAACCTCTGGTGGCAGTGAGTCTGGGGCAACCTCTTGGGAAGGAGGGAAGGTAGGTGGAAGGGCTGCCAGGGGCACATGGCTCCCTGAAGCCTTTCCTTGTACTGGGCCCTTATGGGCTACTGATGGCCTCAGTGGGACTTGGAGGGCAGCAGACCCTCTCTGTCAGTCACCTTTGATTTGGTCCCTGGAGACTGGGGTGTGTAGGTGTAAATAAATGCCTTGTGACTTTCACTGTCAACTCTTAAAAAAAAAAAAATCGCATATAAGTTTATAAGTAGACCTGTGTTGCTCACTCACTGGTCACCTGTTTATTTATGAGAATTCTTATCCTTGTATGTTCTTGGTTAGAGTGGACCACAATAAGGATTCTTGTGTGAAAATTACAAGTAAAAAATGGAAGCAGTCAGCATTTTGTAGCTCAAGCACAATGTTGCTTATCTGCCAGCTCATCTCCCCAGTCTGGAGCAGCAGTTGGGACTGCAACTACTGCACCTTTATCTGACCCTCCTTCAGCTCTTCTTACTCATGGGTCAGGTATGAGTTCAGCTCCATGATGGAGGAAATCAACTCTCCAATCAGAGAACCCAGGCAATCAAGGTTAATTATAAAAACTGCCATGAGTTTCAATCTGTCCTCATGGCTTCCAGCTCATACTTGTGAGTTGCATTTTGTCTTTGCTTTCCCAAGCCTACTAGACATCTACCCTTCCTTCCTAACTGCTTGCCCTGTAGACATTAAACTTCAACGTTAGACGTAAAGACACAAAGACTGCTTAACTGGATACCCAAATTGATAAGGTAAAATTCCTATAACAAAACCCTTATAAAACTACATACCGACTATGCTTCTGATTGAACTCTGTTGGATATATTTACCATATCAGAAGATTTAAAAAAAAAAAA
>CM052899.1:144477485-144572525 GCA_028534135.1 Potos flavus | reverse complement strand
GAGTTAGGAGGGATGAGTTGGAGGGTTGACATACCATTATAAGCTCCAGAGTTTCTTCAGCCGTTTTGTTTTTTTGTTTTTTTTAACTTGCTTTCTTTTGGGCTAGTAGGTGTCCAGGCTCTCTCTTATACTTCACATTATCTATTTCACTCTTGATAAGAAGCTGGAAGTTGAATCACATAAGCAAAATCCATGTCTACCCTCTTGTTGTTGAAAGGTACCGATGCAAAGTGAAGATTTTGAAAAAGTCAGGCTATGTATAAGGGAACAGGGAGGTCAGGCCAAAGTTTCCACCCCTATATTTAGGACTTAAGAGTTTCGAGGCCAGAGTTCTCTATAAACAGCCCCAGAGGACCAATGCTCAGGAACTAGTTGTTGTCCTTTTATACAAATCTTCTTTTGCTATCCTGAACCTATGCGATATTTTACTCGTATCTTTCCTCTGGAAACATGTTTAAATTGCACTTCAACCACTGCCTGATTCCAAGTTCCTACAGAGTAGCCTTGTAATAGCTCTTTTGCTTTAATACATGTGCCTATATGGTCTTTACAGGTCCAGGAAATCAAGTGTTAAGTTCTGAAGAGGAGACAGGAGCTGAACCTGAATAGAGGGGAGAACTATTAGAGAAACCCTCAGAGATGACATGGGGTTATCCAAACAACAATAGGTATGCCTTCATTTTCAGTTCCTGACATGTTATTGGGCTGCCCTGAAAGAAACACCAAATCATTATACTCTGGGAGCTCAGCAGAATTTTTGCAATATTATATTGCTTTCATTCTACATCCCAGAAATACCTGAAATAATGTGAATTTTCATTTGGGAATTTAAGTGTTCTTTCACTGTTTTGACATAAGCACATGAAGGAGCCAGAGGCTCTTACAACATTGACGTTGAAATTCAAAGAAACAGAATGAAGAGCAAACAGGGTTTGTCTATAGATTTCTTACTCCAGAACTCCCTCAACCATTGGCTCCTAGACTACTTAGACATGATGTAAACTCAGAGGGCTCTGGGGTTAGAAACAGAGGATTTAAGTGTACAAGGTCTGATTGGAGATCTGGTTACGCTTATGGCATAATTCCAAAACTACATGAATATTATTTGATTATCAAAATTTGTGCCAACTACCAATCATTGACTACAGTGCTGTTCTTTAAAAGGGCAGGAATCTTACTGTTGCTGGGAATGCAAACTGGAGCAGCCACTATGGAAAACAGTATGGAGGTTCCTCAAAAAGTTAAAAATAGAACTATCCTATAATCCAGCAATTGCACTACTAGGTATTTACCCAAAAAATGCAAAAATACTAATTCAAAGGGATACATGCACCCCGATGTTTATAGCAGCATTATTTACATTATTTCCAAATAATGGAAATAGTTCAAGTGTCCATTGCTAAATGAATAGATGAAGATGTGTTACATATATATATTATATGTATATACGTATAATGAAATATTATTCAGCTATAAAACGAAATGAGATTTTGCCATTTGCAATGACAGGGATGGAGCTAGAGTATTATGCTGAACGAAATAGGTCAGTCAGAGAGGGGCAAATACCATATGATTTCACTCATGTGGAATTTAAGAAACAAACTAGCAAAGGAGAAAAGAGAGTGAAGCAAACCAAGAAACAGACTCTTAACTATAGAGACAGAGATGGTCACCAAAGTGCAGGTGGGTGTGGGGATGGGTGAAACAGGTGATGGGGATTAAGGAGGGCATTTGTCGTGATGAGCAGAGGGTGATGTACTGAAATGTTAAATCACTATATTGTACACCTGAAAGTAATATTACACTATATGTTAACTACCTGGAATTTAACTAAAAACTTTAAAAAGGCAGCAATTTTATTCTTATTCAGACAAAGCACATCCTGAAGAAACATGAGGAAAATCTATTTAGAATGGTTGGCATTTGTCTTCTGGACATTACTAGGAAGGCTGCCAGTTTACTTACCTTCAAAAAGACAAAGACAAACTCTCGAAAGCAAATTGGTTCTTGTAATGCATTGAGATTTATTACCTAAACTCCAGTAAAGAAGATAATATAAATACTCTGCAATGAATTCATGAAAAGATAATGTTGTGTCAAATTGAAGTTATTATAATTATAATCATGTACCATTAGGAAGACATTCACAGTGTTTCAGTCATGTACTGGCTCTAGACAAAATTTAACATCAACATAACATTGTGCTACACAGCAATTAACGATAATAGACATCTAATTCACTCTTAGATGGATTCACAATTGTAATGAAGTAATTCCATGAACAATTAATAAAGCATATTGACCCTTGTGGCATATCAAATTCTATACATTTTCCTTCAGAAATACTATTTTTAACTTAGAATGATAGGAAGATATTTAGACTTCGTGGAATAAAAAAACATACATTATTTTAGAACACGCTGTTGAAGTGGGCATTACAAAAACAGAATTTTATATTCATTATATATACCAACTAATGGAGACATGCTTTAATATATATTTAATCAATTTACTTTACACATATATATGAGCCTGCTCAAACTGCCATAATAAAACATCAGAGACTGAGTAGCTTAAACAACAGAAATTTTTCCCATAGTCTGGAAGCTAAAAGTCCAAGATCACAATGCCAGCAGAGCTGGTTTCAGATGAAGCTGCTCTTCCTGGACTATGGAAAGCCATCTTCTCACTTCATCTCTATTTCGCTTTTCCTTTGTGTATGCGGGCAAAGAGAGAAAGATCTGAAGTCTCTTCCTCTTCCTGTTATAAGATCATCAGTCCTATCAGACAGGGCTCTACCCTTATGATCTCATTTAACTTTAATCACCTCCTTAAAGACCTCATCTCCAAATACAGTCACATGGAGGCTTAAGGCTAGAACATGTAAATTTTTGAGGTTGATGCAATTCAGTCTATAACAAAATGTATAAACAGAAAGCACATTCCCCTTTTCACTCATTTTTTTTAAAAATGCATTACCTTTTAAGCTTAAATATCTTCAGTTTATACCCTGTTAATAAGCTAGCAAAGATCTAAAGAGGTACCTTGATTCTTTCATGCCACAGAGGTCCTCTTGGGGCACTGTGGAAATGATAACCTAAAATGATACTGTTTAGTTGCGAGACAATTCACCAATACGTTCCTAATGAAAAGTAAGTTAATGTGCCCATCTGAACACATGTATTTTATGTAGATAATTTATTTCTGTGATAACCTTGCTTTAAAAATGTTATAATGAGGGGCGCCTGGGTGGCTCAGTGGGTTAAAGCCTCTGCCTTCGGCTCAGGTCATGATCTCAGGGTCCTGGGATCGAGCCCCTCATCAGGCTTTCAGCTCAACAGGGAGCCTGCTTCCCCCTCTCTCTCTGCCTGCTTCTCTGCCTACTTGTGATCTCTCTCTCTGTGTCAAATAAATAAACAAAATCTTTAAAAAATTTTTTTAAAAATGTTATAATGAATATAACTAGACATCTTGGTTCTGATTCATTGAGAAAACCAACAAGCTTCTTTAATCTTTGATATTATTTTTTATTTTTTTTAAATTGATTTATTTACTTTTGAGAGAGAGAGAGTGTGCCCGAGTGAGATGCACAGAGGGAGAAAGAATCCCAAGCAGACTCTGCATTGAGCACGGAGCATGACGCTGGGTTTAATCTCATGACCCTGAGATCATGACAAGAGCCAAAACCAAGAATATTTAACCAACTGCACCACCCAGGCACCCCTTCTTATTATTTTTAAATTAAAAACAACCCTCCACCAAAGTTCAATAGCAATAAATAGCAACACTGGACTCCAGTTCTTTTAGAAGAACTTTTTCCCCCTAATTCCTTACTACATAGGATAAGAGTGCTACACAGTTTATGAGTCCAAATAATGTTTGCTATTGTTGTTATTGTTTTTTATAACCTGCAGGCTGGAAGAAAGAAATGTTTTGGTTAATTCATGGTGGGATGGTGTTTAACTACTTTCATGTTTTGGATTTGGAAAAGCTCCTTTGGCCCATATGAAGAAAAAGCAAGCATCCATGATAGCTCAAGTGTGGGGAGAAGGATAACAGCCAATTGGGGAAAATGAAGTAAAGCAGTGTGGATTAGCACCTGCCTCCCTAGGATGTGTAAAGCAGCATAATGCAAGGTGCTATGGGTTAGTAAACAACATAATATTAATACCCAGTAGTCATCAAGTGTCAACTATATGACTGCCAGTGTTAACAGTGGACTTTTGGCCATCTTTTTCTCATTTAATCTTTATAACTCTATGATAGCTATCAAAATTCTTTCTTACTTAACAGACGAGAGGTTCAGAGAAGTTAATTAATTACACAGTAAGTGTCCAGGTCAACATTCATACCCAAGACTGCTTTCTATATCCATGTATCTTCCCTTTGTGCCACAACTCCCACCCATATGCCTTCAGAAAAACAAAGTATGGTTTATAATCTCAGTTTATAGAATACTTTATATTATAAGTAATATAAAAAGAGTAAGGCAAAAGGTATGTATCATTCCAATTGATGCGAACAGAAGAAAATCACGAGCATAGGGATAGTTACCACAACCTATGAGAATACCTGACGGAATGTGATTGCCTATGTGTGACGTGCATATATATGAGGCTCTATCTTGAACCAGCTGCTCTGTTTGTCCTTTTTCATGCTTTCCATCTTGGAATTCTTTTTTTTTTTTTTTAAGATTTTTAATTTATTTATTTGACAGAGAAAAACACAGTGAGAGAGGAAACACAAGCAGGGGGAGTGGAAGAGGGAGAAGTAGGCTCCCCGCCAAGCAGGGAGCCCGATATGGGGCTGGAGCCCGATATGGGGCTCGATCCCAGGACCCTGGGATCATGACCTGAGCCAAAGGCAGACGCTTAACAACTGAACCACCCAGGCACCCCCCATCTCAGAATTCTTATTCCTTTAACTCATCTAATTCTACCGATTCTTTAAGGAACGACCAAACTCTCTAATTCTTACGGAGCTTTTGTCAAATATTTTAACCAAATGATCTCATTGGATTTATGGTCTTTACTCAGCTCTTAGTTCTTGCTAACAAACTATAAGACATTTTCTTCTATTTTCTTGTCCAAACTATAAGCATTGTTGGTCCCTCTACAGCCAGCTTTGGCACATAGCAAATGCTCAAAATTGGTTATTTGATTAATAAGTTGTCAGATCAAATATGTCTTTTAAATTATGTATGTGGTAGTTGGTCCATTTGTTAGAGTAAGGAGTCAAAGGTACACGTATATTCCTGTCAAACCAATATGTTTTGCATAAAACTAAACTCTGTTCCAACTCCGAGACTATTCCCATACTCCAACAGCCATTTCAGACTAGAGAATATAGATGTCTCATTTACTCAAACAGAAATTCATTGAATAACTTCTCTGTCTTGAATTTAGCATACAAAACTGACGATACAGAAATGAATCAGTGATTCCTCAATATCTATAAAGTACCTAACGTAAGTCATTCACTATACTCCGTATTAATGAAGGAACAGTGAACCAATCAAACTTATGTTTCCCTTAACAGAACTTACATTCTAATAGGAAATGTATCAAATAATTATAATAGGATATGACGGCTGTTAGTGGTTAAGTGGGATTGGGGGAGACACTTACTTCCTACTCCCAATATTTCCTTCCATGTGGACAGAACTCCAAAACAGATATAACCTCAGAACCTTCTGTCTCCTCATTCATTCGTCTCCTGAGGAGGAGGAGTGAATGTTCTAAAAGCTAAATTTAGTAGAAAAATATTAGGTATGTATGGCCCTTAGTCCCTTTACTCTTCCTTAATTGCTCACCTACCTGAAAAGAGCATGTACTCTCTTCTGACATGTAATGGGAGGGGCCTGTGCTCCATCACTGCCAGTGACTAAAGTTCTGAAGTTCAGATTAGAAAATCTATAGAATGGCAAATATAAGCTGCATTGTCCAATATTAACTTTATTAATAATGGAAGTGGTAATTTTGCCTCCAGCTACCATAATTTTTTATGTAATTGTCATTTGATTCAAAACTCAAGAGGGGAAGAGAGAGTTATTTGTTGGATAGCTTGAACCCCAGATAGTTATGATATTGGGAAAGCAACACATCTATGAGAGATTAAATGTAATCTAGAGAGACAGGAAAGTTTGTCAAGGCAGGTGATGCTTGGACACAAGTTGGTCAGTAAAAGAGAGGAGATGAGTCTAGGACATAGCAGGCCCTTCCTCTCTCATTTCTAGATGGGCACTGTCTATGGCTCTTTTCACTTCCCTTTATTTATGGTGACATATTCTCTTTTTAGACATATTAATTCCATTTTTGCTCTTCGAGATCATTAGAAATGTCAAAATAGCCAGCGTTCATCTTAGATTATATCCTTACTTTTTTGTTAGAGGAAAGCTTTCAATAATCCCTTTAAATTATTGCCTGTTTACATATTAATTTTCCATGATTTATGAATGATATTAGCTATCATTATTGAGTACTTACTGTCTGTCAGAGACCATGTAAGAAACTTCATATACTTGATCTCATTTGATCCTTATAAAACTCTAAAAGGATGGTGTTACTATGGCATGAGAAACTAAGCAACTTGTCCCCAGGTCACATAGCTAGTGGGTGACAGTTGACATGGGATCTAACTGCATTATTTTAACTCCCATGTCCATCCAAACAATCATAGTTCACATCCTTCAAAGCTAATGTTATTTCTAAATTTTGCATTACTTGTTTTAGCTGCTGACTATAACAAAACCATGTGAACAAACGTTTATAGGATATGAGCAAGAAAAGAGGCATTATAGTGCATCCAATCCCTGCCCCTGGCAAACCAATCAAACTACAAGACTGTTTGATGCAGAGTAAAATGTGTGGTCTTCAGGAGGACAATGTAGATTCACTCAAACCCAAACAGAATTAGCTTTAATAAAGTATCACATAATTTTGGAAATATATTTACCGATAAGTCAATGTACAATGTGATGCCTAAATCAATATGTCCTTTCCTGAGACTTTCTCATGAACAATTTTTGAACCACAGAGACACATGCTTTGAATTAATTAAGTTCAATTCAACAACAATTTACTAAGCACTAACAATATGCAAAGCATTGTGCCAGGAACCATAGAGAAAGCAAATTCTATCTTCAAGGATATCACAGTGCCTTATGTTGTGATTTCTTATTGCCATTTTTATTCACAGAAGTAATTTTATTATTTTCTAAGTGAGCTTCCTGTTTTCCTTCTCCTATTTGTTTTGTTGCCCAATATAAATGAGAGATAGTTTCCTTCATAAACCATATTTTTATTGCTTTATACCATAGCAAAGAAAAAAGACAGGTGAATAAGAGTTTTCTGTTTCTAACTACAATTTTAAATAGCACCTAGAACACTGTCATCATAAAAAAAATAATTGATTGTGGTGTTGATGCCAGCATTTATTTCCTTGACACTTTATTTGACCGAAGGCATTACAGTGAATGAGAAGCTCTACCCATTCTAAATATCACAAATAGGCTGATGAATATCCCCCTATATTCTAAGACCTCTCTGAGACATGTGTAGCTATCTGTTTCAAATTAATCACACCCATAGACAACCGATGTACCACCTGCTCCTCAGGGGCAGAGAATGTAAAAGGAAAGAGAGAGGTCAGGAAGAATGAGAGCATGCTTAGGAAAAAGACTCCTAGCAGAAAGCAGGATTCTGTGAAAGGTGCCTCCCCTCTAATATCCATCCACCTTTTTACAGAGGCAACTTATTATAGGTTTTTGGAATGCAGACTAGAAGTTTGCCTTCTATATTTCTTAGTATGTCACATTATAGTCAAGGTATACACCCCATAGACATCAAATGAAAACGACTTCTTACACTGATTAAATCTGTATGTCCTTATTACTATGGTTTCAATCTTCCACGTTTCAATCTATACTGATAAGATGTTAAATAAAGATGAAAATACAACTCTTTAAAGAAAGGTATGCAGAGAATGAGAAATAAAAGAATTGAGGAAGTCTTTTTACCAGCTCAGTGAGTCGAGATCAGAGAGAGAAAAATAAAGAATGGTGTTCCGAATCAGCTTGTCTTTCTGTAATTACAACAATCACTTTCAAGAACTGTCTGGATATTAAAGTAGTAAAACTAAAATCAATCTAATTATCCATAGTGAACCTTCCTTCCATCAATTCCCATTACAGAGGAAACAAAATTGGCCATTACTTACCACTTCAATATTAATGCTGGCTGCAGCCCCACTGAGAGGTACTTAGATGCACACCATTTGTTAGAAATCTGAAAGTGATTCCTTTGACTATTAGCACATGCATAGCAAGAGAAAGGAGATGGGGAGAAATTACTAATTCATTTTTTTTCTTTCAATAAATAAGCACTGGGCTTATCCCTGGGACTATAAACATGTATAAGATGTTATTTCCTTATTCAAGGAATTCAGAGTCTGATCGAGGAGACAAACACATAAATAGAAAATAATGAAACAATGTGATAAAAGCAATGATAGATTCACATAATACTGAGAACCAGAAACTACTCAAGTCAGATGTTTGTAAAAGATAGGGAGAAGGATGTTAGCTGGGGATACAGCTGAGCTTTTTTCTTGGGAGAAATTGGAGGGAGGAATAGAGCATTTCCTCCAGAAAGAAAGGTCTGAATTAAAAAGGTCAGAAATGCTAGGAGTTTAATATGCAGCCACAAGCAATCTGCATTCTATAACATGGTAAACCAAGCAGAGACTGTCAAAGAAGCAATGAGGCCATAAGGAATATTTTGTGTTTCATGTTGAAGGCAGAAATTTTGCTTAATAAGAAATGGGAGAGTCAAAATGTTTGCAAGTAATGGAGTTAGGCTGTAAGATCTGTGTGCTGGATTGTTCCGCTGCCCTTCCAGATCCATTCTCCACCTTTCTCAATTCTGTACTCTGCCCTGGAGACAAACCAGTACAGAGTACATCAAAGAGTTCTTGTGCCTTCTGATTTCCAGATGGGTTTGGCTAATAGGGAGTCCAGTGAGGAGATCAGAGAGGAAGCAGAAGGGAAGACAGTATTTATCTGGTATGGTCTGAACATGCCTTGGTTTGGGGTGTCCCTTGATTAATAAGAGATCTCTGCTTCTTTCAAATTAGCCCACTTTACCCACTTAATTTTCCCATATACCAATAACCACTTGCTCACCTCATCTCATGGAATCAAAGGTGATAACACTTTAGCCAGATTATTACAACACATGTTGCAGTTGTTTCTACACCCAAACCCATGGAAACTGTCCCTTTGGGAATGAAGTTTCCTTGAATATCTTATTTTGAAAATGTCCTTTGTTTCCTACTGGGACCTGAGCTGATACACATTGCATTTAGATCAGCTAAACTGGAGGCTGTAAAGGATATGGTGGTCCTACAGAGACACGGTGAAGGACTAAACTGTATTAATGAAAATTGAGTTAGAGAAGCAGGAAAAATGTTTGAGAAATACTTGGAGGTAAAATCAGTAGAACATATTGATTGATTGGGTAGGGAGGGGAGTAAAAGACAGGGGGAAATCAATTTCCCAATTTTCCAACTTTCAAATATTTAATTTCAGTGACAAGGTGGATGATGGTGCTACCTATGAAGACTATAATGCTACGTTCGCTGTTACATGTTGACCTTGAAGTGTCTAGGTCTCTGAATATATGAAAATAAATGCTCAGGACTAAAATAATACCTTTGAAAGTTGTCAGCATATCAGTATGTGGTATATAAACCGTGAGAGTAAGAACAGTGAGCTGGGAAAGGAACCCCAGGAAAGGGCAAATATTAAAGGAAATTGTTCTCAAATTTTAATACTTGTGAAGTTCCAGTCAGTAAGCTTGTTAAAATGTACCACCCACAGTCTCTAGTCTAATGATTGATTCAATAGGTAGAGTGGTGGATTCAGAGATTGCGGGTTCCAAATACAAATCCTAAGTGATTCTGATAAGGAAAATCTGTGTTCTGAGGTGGCTGACCAATCCAGCAGGGGAATCCCAGTCCCAGCCCCAGGGCCATTCCAGGCTTTCCCCTAGTCCTACAGGCCGCAGCCACAAGAGTGGCACGGATAGGGAACTACAAGTATATAAAATATCCCCCTTTGTTTGTGCTTAGGGCTCAGACCTTGAGAGATTACTCTCTTCTGGGCCCGCCAGTGTGAACAAAACCTCTGATCCTCCAAGGTCTCTGAGTGCTGCTTGGCTTTTTTGGCCAGGATCCAGTCCATGTTCTGTAACAATTTTGATTACATATTTTGCAGACCACACTTAGAGAGATACTCATTAGAGGAAGAAATGCTCATAAAAGAGAGAAAAGAAAGAAATAGCCAGAATATATAGAGAAATTCTAAAACTCAACAATAAAAACGAACAACTCCACTCAAAAATGGCCCAAAGCATTTGAGGTACCCAGGTGGCTCAGTTGGTTGAGGCTCTGACTCTTGATTTCAGCTCAGGTCATGATCTCATGGTTGTGGGATCAAGTCCTGTGTCAGGGTCTGTGCTGGGTGTGGAGCCTGCTTAAGATTCTCTTTCCCTCTGCCCCTCCCCCACTCTAAAGAAAAAGAAAAAAATGGCCAAAGTATTTGAATAGACATTTCTCCAGTGAAGATATATGAATAGCTGATAAGCACCCAAAAGAATGCTCAACGTTGAAATCCAATCAAAATCACAACAAGGATTTGTGGTGGAGAAGGCAGACAGTCAATAATTCATTATTGGGATGGCTACACACATTACATTAGGATGGTTACTCTCAAAACACAGAAACACACATTAGGATGGCTACGCTCAAAAAACAGAAAATAACAAGTGTTGACAAGGACGTGGAGAAATTGGAACCCTTGTGCATTGTTGGGAGGAATCTAAAGCGGCACGGTCACAAGGAAAAGAATGTGGTAGTTCTTTAAAAACTTAAAAATAAAGCTATTGTATGATACAAAAGCATTATTCATAATGGCTAAAATGTGGAAGCACCTCAAGTGTCCATTGACAGATGAATGGATAAGAATATGGTAAAAAAAAAAAGAATATTGTGTATATATGTATATACAATGAAAAATTATTCAACCTTAAAATGGAAAGAAATTCTGACACATTACAAAATGGATGAATCTCGAAAACATTGTGCTGAAATAAGTCATTAAAAGACAAATGCTGTAAAATTCCACTTATATGAGGTACTTAAGGCAATCAAAATCATACAGAGAAAGTAGATAGTGGTGGCCAAAGGATGCGGGGAGGACAGAGGGAGAGTTATTATTAAATGGGTATAGAGTTTCAGTTTTGCAAAATGAAGAGTTCTGGAGAGGGATGGTGATGATAGTTGCACCGTAATATAACTGTACTTAATACCATTGAACTGTACACTTAAAAATGGTTAAGATATGGGCGCCTGTGCAGCTCAATCAGCTGAGCATCCAATGCTTGATCTCAGCTCAGGTCTTGATCTCAGGGCCAGTTCAAGCCCTGAGTTGGGCTCCTTGTTGGGTGTAGAGACTACCTAAAAAAAAAGAAAAAAAAAGATTAAGATGGTAAACACTATGTTATAGGTATTTTATAAAAAAAATTAAAAATTAAAGCATAGAATAAAAGTAAATACACCATTTTCTCCAAGAGGAAAAAAATAGAGAGGGAAATGGCCAGAGTATGAAAACAAAGAGAATTTCAATATGGAGACAGCAATCATCAATATCAAATGAAGTAGATGGCCATATGCTATCAATGACTTACTTCAGTAAGAAAATAACATTCTGCAAGGAAATGTGGTCTCTAAATTTCAATACAGTTTCTGTATATCTTCCCAGTAAAATCTTGTGCCGTCATTTAAGTAAAAATACAATGTTAAATGTTGCTGATGTTCCTCCAAATTACATTTACCCACTAAAAAATTGCATCTCTGTTCTTTACGAGTAAGGCATTCACTGACTTTAGAAATATGCAGAGAGGAAACATTTTCTAAATACAAAATAAAGCACCAAAACATAAAACAGGCTAAAGGTTACAGAATTATTGGCTGTCTGCCTTCTCCACAGGCCACATTCCTCCTGAGCAGAATGTGAAAGTAACAAATAAATAACCATAACATCCAAACCTTAGGCCTGTTTTCCAGAGACATACCAGCCTGGCATTAGGCAGATGTGGTTTCAGACTGGTTTGGTAGTCTCTTAATACCTTAGAAGAGCAAGATTTCTTTGAGAACCACCCTGAATTCCCACTCATTTCACTTTAAGCATCCCCTAATGGCAAGTTAGAGTTGCCATTTCTCAGAATCAATCTGAAGCATAGAGATGCAATGTATTTCTGGGGACATTTAGTTCTTCCAGAGGCATTTAGCTTTCTGCACGCTCAGAGAGTCACTTCCTTTGGCCCTTCAAGTGATAATTATCCGTCCTGCATACAGCTTCATTTTTTCCAGTCCTCAAATATTCGAAAGTGACTACTTCTTAAGAATACATCTGGCTATTTTCAGAACAAGATCACATGTACACAAGCAAATAGCTAACCTTAATTTTTTAGATGTAAATGATGGTGAGGATTATCAAAAAAGTGGCTTTATCCAATTAATTTTATTTGGCTTTTAAGCTTCCAGGAAAGTGCAACTTTATCTCCCTAATTATACCTATCCTGGATTTAAAGCTAATGCTTATGCAGATTTCTCTCCCTGGAAACAAATGGCATCCTCCTAAACCCACCACCTTTTTCACTTCTTCACTACTCCAGAGGTTGCTTTCTCTCACTGTGTCCTTTGGTCATTTCGCATTGCCTGTTTTCATGATCTGTCCATTCTGACTATACTTACTTATTCTCCCTTAAAGCTTGGACCATATCATTTTAAAGCTGTTCCCTAAAGAGCTTGGCCACTTTAATATTCTTTTCCACTACCACGTCAATCTTTCTTCCTGTAGTAATTGTTATAAATAACACGTTGGTTGGATGCCCTGAGAATTTAAAATTTCATAGGCAGTATAGATAGTGGTAAAGTGGCCATGTGACACTTAAGCTGGGTTTTGGTAATTACTTGAACTCACTGGTTCTTGTTTTTTTCATCTGTAAAACAGCAACAATAGAGGACTTCCAGCTAGGTGCACAATTCTCTAAATTCAAGTCTCTCTAGCCATCCTCCAAAAGTAGACAGATAAACAAACTTCTTTCAGCATAACAAACTTAAAATTAACTGTAAATAAAAAAGAAATTAAACTAAATTAAATTAATATCAATTCCTGGCATACCTATTTAGCAAGCTCCTGATGCAAGTCCTTGGAGAAAGGTAGGGAAACCTAGAAAAACTGTGAAAATAGAAAAGAAATAGAAATAGAAAAGAAATAGAAATGTTTGAGATAAAATCACTTGCAGAAAAAGAAAATCTTTCTTACATGCGAAAGTACTGAAAAGGAGTCCTAGTACATCAGACCACTGACTATGGGTAAGGGCTTTAAAAGTGCACACAGGATTCAAGGAGTCAGTCTGGAAAAGATGATAATTCTAGGGGGTTACAGGTAAAACTGAAGGGAGAGATACTCTTTGAAGAATGTGCGATGATGGGTAAAAGAAGGAAGAGGGGAAATTTTTACAGTCCCTCAAGACAAAAGTAAAGCAAATATTTCAAAAGAAACAACTCTCTCATTGACAAAAAACAAACAAAAATCTACTAAAGATATCACAATCATTTAATTTGACAGAATGTATTCTTGAACTACAATTGCA
Source organism: Potos flavus (assembly GCA_028534135.1). Taxonomy (NCBI): domain Eukaryota; kingdom Metazoa; phylum Chordata; class Mammalia; order Carnivora; family Procyonidae; genus Potos; species Potos flavus. Next base: position 144,558,807 of record CM052899.1, on the reverse strand, counting down.
TAAGCAACCCCAAACTACAACACCAGTCTAAAAAATATAGACATGCAAGAACTATTTATTATACAAAGCTACTACTAAAAAGGATAATTTTTTTTTACAATGGGAATTAAATATTTCTGCTAGTGAGAAACCTCCCCCCCCAAAAAAAGTAGAAGAAAAGTGTAAAATACTATACATTAAAATAGTCTCTTTTTTTTTTAAGATTTTATTTATTTATTTGACAGAGAGAGAGATTACAAGTAGGCAGAGAGGCAGTCAGGGGGAGAGGGGGAAGCAGGCTCCCTGCTGAGCAGAGAGCCTGATGCGGGGCTCGATCCCAGGACCCTGAGATAATGACCTGAGCCGAAGGCAGAGGCTTAACCCACTGAGTCACCCAGGCGCCCCTGTACATTGAAATAGTCTTAAAAAAGCAATTGGAGATATCAAACTAAAACACCTTGAATCATAAATTCAAAAATTAATAACAGAAACACATAAAAAGCAGGAAGGAATGAAATGAGAAATGATTGAACACAGGAAAGAAATGGGAGACAAAGACAATATATCATAAAAATGATGAAATAATTGCAAGATGCTCAAAGAAGAACTAATTCAAAGAAAATTTATTAGTCATTGAATAAAAGGAAGAGGAATCAAAAGGATAAAAATGATACAACAAAATAAGTTTAAAAAACAAAAGAGAAAGAGAAAAAAAGCAAGAAGACATCAAAAAATTCAACAGATATATAGATTGTCCAGTCACTAATTATATATTTATAATTATTTTATATATATTAATTATATTATATATTAATTATATTATATGTTATTTGTATAATTATTTAGCTTCAGACAAACAAAACAACTGAGCAGAACTAGTATTTAAAAAAAAATCCAAGAAAACCTTTCAAAAAAATAAAGACCTCAATCTACAGATTGAAAGGGCCTACCAAGTTGCTGGGAAAATTTGCCTGCAATGATCTACTCAGCAATGTATACTATTAAAATATTAGAATTTAAAAATGAAAAAAATTCTCAATGTGCTGGCAATATTATCACAGAACTTATAAGGGAATAAGAATTAGACTGCTATTGGGAGGAAGAACTTCCTCTGCCCTATGGTCCTTCTAGCTGAACCTAGAATCAAATTGACATGAGACAGATTAACAGGAGGAAATCAAATTTAATAGGTGTACATATGGGGAATCCACACAGACATAAAATCCCAAAGACAGGGAGGCAACATGAAGCTTATATGAGCTAAGGAGAGGAGCAGGTTCTGAGAATACAAAAGGGAGAAGCTCATTAGCGAGAAGGTGAAAGCAGATGTTTAGAAAAACAAGTTTGCCCAATTAAGTAGATAAATTCCTTAGATAAAGAGAAGTCTCTGTTAATAGTTTTCTTCCTATTACGGGCTCTTCTTTCCCATGTAAATTTAGGCAGTTCAGGGGGAGGCAAAGAGATTTTCCTGCATCTGCTGGGTTTTGATTACTTCTAATTCAAAATAATATTTACACCAAGGTGGTCCATCTTGGGACAGCCTGCCCTGGGCCCTTACACTGGCATCGGACTTTCAAAGCAACATTCAAAGCAAAACAATGAAGCAACACTTTCAAGAGAAGGTTAAAAAGCATGAACCAAGTATTTTTATTCCCAGCTAAGCTGTCCTTCAAATATCAAGACTATAGAGAACTGTTTTAAACATTCTGTCCCGTGAGCTCTTCAGACATGTAGTAGAGACTGACCTTCATCCAACCAAGAAATAATTGGAGATATTTTGGCAAAAGGACTGGTGGTAAAGAAATTATATATTTAATTACATATCTAAAATGAAAACAAAGGTTGGAATCAAGATTGAAAAAATAATACATAAATGTTGTATGCTTTGAAAAAAATATTGAAACTAAGAAAATGGAAATAGAGAAGAGGGAAAAAATAAATGTTGAATAAATTCATTGTTGTATAGGCAACAGGTAGTTGTCACTAAAAACTGATACTAAATACTAATAACCCAGATAGCAAATGATCATACTCAAAAACATGGTAAAGAACATTAAAAAGTATAAAGTATAAATACAAAGTTAACTTCTGAAATAAAACTACAAAATTTTCTAAAAAAATAATTTTATAAGAGAAAAGAAAACCTATCATATAGAAAGAGAAACACAGAAAACATGATATTTTATATATATATATACATATATATAATTATATGACAGTTCAGTTCAAAAATATCAGTCAGATCAACAAACAAGAGTAAGACTTAACCCACATAGTATAAGAAAATATATCAACTTGCCTCACAATGTAATACTCAGTTATGTGTTGTGTATAAGAGACACACCTAAAACAAAGAGATTCAGAGGGGCTAAAAAAGAGTAAAAGTTAAAATTATATTAGTCATATGGAAACAATAAGAAAACTAGAGTTTCAATATTTATATCAAGTAAACCAAATAAAAATTCAAGCTGGAAAGAATTAAACCCGAAAAAGGACACTCTTTAATGCTGAAAGTCACAATTCACAATAAATATGTAACACTTACAAACATCTGTGTATCAAATAATCCCTAGGAATCAACTTTGTAAAGTAAAAACTACAAGAGACTGAAACATAGGAACAAGAACCTCTCCTAGGAGACTTTTACACACTACTTTTAGTAAGTACAAAGACCGAGTAGACCAAAAGTAATGAGTCATATGGACAATAATAACAATCAGTAAAGTAGATTTTATGAATGTACATTGAAATTTGCGCTCTAATAGAAAAGAACACAACTTCATCTCAAATGCATAAGAAATACTCACAAAAATCAATCTTATATTAAATCAAAAAGAAAGCTTTGGTAAATCCCATAAAGTAGAATTGCTATAAGCAGCACTTTCTGAATACAATAAAACTAGAAATTAATAATGAATGAATAAGTGAAGGGACATATGGAAAATTTTATACACCAGGATGATTGACACAAAACGATATGAAGAAAGATTGTGGACTGCAGAAAACATTAACAAGAATAGTGGCTATCGGATTTCAGTCATTTGGCAAATGATGGAAGTGGAATAAAAGCTGAGCTGGGTGGCTTCTTAAAGTCTCTTCTCTGATGCTTTGATAGGTTATTTAAATAAAGTATGTGTCTTGTAGGCTATTTACTTACTCAGAATGTATTCGAGTTGCTAAATTTCTTTTTTAAAAACGGCAAAATATCCAGAGCTGAATGGTGGACAGGGCAAGGAGTAACAAAGTAATATAAGATCTGGCACCTTCAAAGAAAGAGCTGAGCTTACTCTTGATAACCCTGCCTAAAAGACAAAGTACCTTAAGAGAAAGCAGTTAAGGATGATTGGCAAGCATTCTATTTAAGAAGGGATCATATCTTATGTCCTGCAAACACCATCATGTTTAGAATGATGGCAACAGCATCTTTATCAAGATGAAACAGGAGAGATGGAGTAAATACAATTATAGCGAAGAGATACCATGTGTGTTTCATTTTCAGGATGGTTAAATTGTTCCACACTGAGAGGAAAAAGTATCCTAAATCCAGCAGAAGGTCATTGAAAGACAGATGATCTTAGCCTCAGTATTCTCCTTTCCAGCAGTTAACTATATCCGTCTACTTGCACAGGAGAATATTGTTTCCTTGAGCTATGCCTTTCATGTGCTCCTATCATAATTATTATAACTCTTCATATTTATTTAATAGCCTACTCACAGCAATTCTTTTTGATGATTTAAGGTTTTACTTACATATGCCTCGGAAGTAGATTCTTCCTCCCATTTTCATCAGTTATCAAACGTTTACAAGCCATCGGGAAAATTTCATACATCTGTTTCACAGTTTCTGCTAATACAGAGTAATTGTCGAGCATGATTACCTTTGTTTCCAAAGAAAAGGGCAGAAAACATTAGAACCAACTGGATCTATATCAAAGAAGCCAAAATCAATCACTAATCACCAACTTCTGCTTCTGTTCGGTCCTTAGTTCTGCCAGGTACAGCTGTTCAGGTTGTTCACTGCATACAGTTATCTTGACAAACAGGTTAAGTGGAGGCTGAACCCTAATTCATGCTCCATCCCTCAGGGTATGTGTTCCAATATAGGGCTGTGTTCCTTCAGAATTTCCACCTTTTTCAAATTCTCACAAAGATACCCTGTGAGCTCACAACAACTTTGCCTGTTTCTGTCAAGTCATAGACAGAAATAGTTACTTAATGCTAGAAGTGATCTAACTGATAGAGAAGGGTCCCTGTGGAAAACTGCTAATGATTACCAAATACCCGTTCTCCTTCTTTCTAAGAAAATCTGGATTTATTCATGATGACAAGATGTCCAGTTAAAAACATTCTGTTCCTCAGACCCCCTTATAGCTAGGACTGTACCAGCTACACATTTGGGGGCCTAAGACAGAAGCTGAGACTTTCTGGGAAAGTTTGCTCTTTCTGATTTAACTGCCAACGCTTTCTGCTTCCTTTTCTCTTTCTTTTTCTTTTCTCTCTTTTCCTTTTTTCTTTTTGCTCATAAGGACGCTAGAACGCTGAGGATGCCTCAGCCGTTTTGTGGTTCGATGGCAATATGAAGAAAAACTCCTTCCACTGAGGAGAGTACACCAAGAAGATAAAAAGATCCAGAACAGTAACGGCATCATGAAGACACTTCACAAATACAAACTTCCCACCTCCAGATTGCTTGTTGTATGCGAAGAATAAACGTTTTTATTAACCACTATGCACGGGCTACTGTCCCGTGCAGCGGAGAGCACTCCTAACTGCCATGCCAATCTGGCATCTACCTTGGAAAAGATGTGTGAGAAAGTTTTTGCTAGTTTCGTATCCAGAATATCTATTGCATATTACATTCATCCAGTTAAAAAGTTTCATCATTAATTACCAAGGCGAACCTAACTTACTGTTTCTACCTCATCGATAAATAATTTAAGTAGGTTTTAGTTAAACAGTACAGATATATTACTAAAGGCAAATTATGACTTTTCCCCCAAGTCTTGGTAAGATTCCAAGGAAAGGGGAAGAGCAGTTAAAATTTGGCTGAGCTCTGCTTGTGTTCTCTGTTTAGTATGCTTAGGGCATAGAATTTTTTATCAGATCCTGGCACATGGTAAGTAAATATTGAATAATGATTACAATAGGGGCAATATATCAACTGTTTTAAACAGTTTCCAAAAGAACATTTTACCCTATAGATAAAAATAGACTGGGTGAGTTATAGATGCTGACGTTCCATCTCCTAAAATGAGACATCTTGCTCTCTTAGAGGCCAAAGTTTCTTGCTCTTTGAAAACTGAAAGGTTTTACTTGCAATTTACTCACAGTAGAGTTTACTCTAAGTCTACACCCTCATTTTCATTAAATAAGAATTTGTGACTATCATTCAAAAGGAGAGTTCTGAAGAGGAGGTACAGATGCAACATGCTTGTGCCTTAAAGGCCGGTACTACGTGTAAAAAGAGAATTAATCACTTAGCAAACCTGTTTTGTGTCTTACGTCCTCTTAGAGCATAAACTCCAGAGGACACCAGTTTTCATCCTATATAACCTTAGACCCTAGAATATTGCCATCCACCAAGGATTTAAAGATTTTCCTCTCTATTGTTTTCCAGGCATGATGGTACTGGAAAGGAAAAGGTAAGTAAGTCACAGTGTCTTTCTGGAAGTGTTCAGAAATATATTTATTTTTATGCTAAAGCAAAGGAAATCTAGTAATTGAAGTAGATAAAATTACTTCACAGTTGAAATAGAGGAATAAAAAAAACTGCTAGAAATAAAAAGGAACACAGAAAAGTGTATTACTACTAGGATAATTTAAGACATGTCTTTCAGTCTTTGATAAAGCCAGTAAGCAAAATAATCTAAGAAATAATAGAAATCTGAATGACAGATTGTTCAAATAGCTCTATAGAGAAAAGTTTGTATAACATAACAAATATACTTTTAAAATCACTCACAGAAAATTTCAAACACTAATGCTATATTAGGACACAAAGAAAATGTCAAGTAATCCTCCGAGTAGAATGCAAACTACATTTTCTGATGACAATGCAATTAATCTACACATAAAAAAGATATAAACATAAACAACCCTATGCAACCATTTGGAAATGTTAAGAAAAAATGTCTTTCCTTAAAATAATATTGCAGCCAAGAAGAATATAAAACTTCACTTTTGAATTATTTAGAAAATGATTATAAAAAGAATATTAAACATCAAAACATGGACTGTGGCTAACATTACACCTATTTAAAACTATAGAAAGTTTCATTAATAAATAAGACAATAAAAATAAATTAAACATGTGTGAGATAGCATAAAATTATAGAATTTAAAAATGTAATTCTCTCTTCAATTAAATAAATTATGGAATATTTTTACCCAGCTTTGATTATTGGAAATCAGCTAAGGCAAAGATTTCTACCATGGTTTCACAAATACTTTTTGATGTTCCTATGATTTATAAGGCTTCCTTTAAGCTGATGAGCAAACCAATATAAAATAAAAAGCTTAAAATAATTGGTTAATCAGTCAACTAAATTTCTCTGTAAGACTACATTTAACTACCCGATATAGCAAGAGAAAAACTTTGTGTATGTGTGTGGTTGTGGGAGTATAATTTCCCCTTCATTCAATATAAAGAGATAAATCTTATTATCAAAATGTGTTACTAACTAGATTCCTCACATTTTATTTTATGTTTGTACACACACACACCCCTTTTTCCTTATCTATTCATCTATTGATGGATACCTGGCCTGCTTCCATAATTTGGCTATTGTAAATAATACTAAAATAAACATAGAGGTGCATATACCTTTTCAAATTAGTGCTTTTGTATTCTTTGGGTAAATATCCAATAGTGAAATTACTGGATCATATGGTAATTCTATTCGTAATTTTTTGAGGAAGCTGCATACTGTTTTCCAGAGTGGCTGCACCAGTTTGCATTCCCACCAACAGTGCAAGAGGGTTCCTTTTTCTCTACATCCTTACTAATACTTGTTATTTCTTGTGTTTTTTATTTTAGCGATTCTGACAGGTGCAAGGCGATATCTTATTGTGGTTTTGATTTACATTTCCTGATGATGAATGATGTTGACCGTCTTTTCACGTGTCTGTTGGCCATCTGCATGTCCTCTTTGGAGAAATGTCTTTTCATGTTTTCTGCCCATTTTTAACTAGATTATTTGTTTTTTGGTTGAGTTTGTAAATTTTTTTATATATTTTGGATACTTTGGATATCAAACATGTCATTTGCAAATATATTCTCCCATTCAGTTCTTTGTCTTAGTTTTGTTGATTGTTTCCTTTCTGTGCAGAAGCTTTTTATTTTGATGTTGTCATAATAGTTTATTATTGCTTATCTTTCCCTTGCCTCAGGAAACATATCTAGAAAAATGTTGCTGTGGCCAAGGCCAGAGAATTTAACCTGTGTTCTCTTTTAGAGTTTTTATGGTTTCAGTTCTCTTACTTAGATCTTTAATTCATTTTGAGTTTATTTTTGTGTATGGTGTAAGAAAGTAGTCTAGCTTCACTGTATTACATGTGGCTGTCCAATTTTTCCCAGCACCATTTGTTGAAGAGACTGTCTTTTTCCCTTTGCATATTCTTGCCTTTTTTGCCAAACTTTAATTGACCATATAATCGTGGGTTTATTTTCGGGCCTTCAATTCTATTCCATTGATCTATCTGTCTATTTTTATGCCAGTACCATATTGTTTCAATAACTACAGCTTTGTAGTGTATCTTGAAATTCAGAATTGTGATACCTCCAGTTTTGTTCTTTCTCAAGATTGCTTTGGCTATTCAGGGTCTTTCGTGGTTGCATACAAATTTTACGATTCCTTGTTCTAGTTCTGTGAAAAATGCTGGTGGTATTTTGATAGGGATTACACTAAATCTGTAGATTTCTTTGGGTAGTATAAATATTTTAATAATATTTATTCTTCCAATCCATTAGCATGGAATATCTTTCCATTTATTTATATCATCTTAAATTTCTCTCATCAGAGTTTTATATTTTTCAGAGTACAGTTTTTTACTTCCTGGTTAAGTTTATCCCTAGGCATTGTATTCTTTTTGGTGCAATTGTAAATGAGCTTGTTTTCTTAATTTCTCTTTCTGCTACTTCAGTATTAGTGTGTAGAAATGCCATGGATTTCTATATAGTGATTTTGTATCCCGTGACCTTACTGAATTCATTTATCTAACAGTTTTTGGTGAAGACTTGGGTTTTCTATATATAGTATCATGTCATCTGCAAATAGAGAAGGTTTTACTTCGTCCTTACCTAAACTCCTTAAATTTTAAAAACAACTACCATCTAGGGGCACTTGGGTGGCTCAGCGGGTTAAGCAACCAACTCTTGATTTTGGCTCAGATTGTGATCTCAGGGTAGTGAGACGGAGCTCCCTGTTGGGCTCTGTGCTCAGCAGAGAGTCTGCTCGAGATTCTCTCTCCTTCTCCTCCCTCACCCCAACTGTGTGCTCTCTTTCACTCTCTCTCTCAAATAAATAAATAAATCTTTTTAAAAAATGAGTACCATCATTTTCCTTTTGCAAAAGTTTAATCAGACTATTTCTAAAGAAAAGTGCTTCTGATACTCCCAAAATCCTAAATACAATATGGAATTTATTAATTTCTCATCCAAAAAAAAAAAAAGATAGAATAAACCTAAGCAAGTGTAAGAGAAATTCAAATTATAAAAGTGAATTAATAAGTTAGAAAACTGAAAAGCAAGAAAAAAATTGATTAGTAGTTTTGGGGAAGAGGGCAAAAGATAAAACACTAGGTATACCTACTAGAAAACCAAAAGCACAAACTATGAAAGGGCTATGTATAAATAACCATAGATAGAAAAAAAAACTGGAATTGCTTGTCTGAGAATTCTTTTTAATGATTTATGGTTAAATGATTTTTTATCATTTACTTTAATGATAAATTTTGAAATGTGGATGAAGTAGATTATTGCCTTGATTTATAATGAAGTTGATCTAAGAATAGGGTTGACAGAAGGAGCAAACAAAAATACAGGATACAAGTTAAATTTGGATTTCAAATAAACAATTTTTATTAAAATATTTCCCATTCAATATTTGGGACATATTTATACCAAAACATTATTCGTTGTATATCTGAAATTCAAATTCAATCAAACATTCTGTATTTTATTTGGCAACCCTACTTAAAAAGGCAAAAATTAAATATGCCAAAATACATGAAAGGCTTAGGAATGTGTGCAAATAGTGCTCAAAGAAGTCTTTCAAACCTTTCAAAAAATATTTATTTGGTATTTAAATAGTTTCTGATCATAGCCATGTTTCTGTTTAAAAATATCAATAAAGGTGATATAACACCAATATTAAAATCTCACAGAGATAATGCAAACTAGCTATCAATTACTTAATTGTGTAAATATGCAAAATTTTAAGATAAATATTCATAAATAAATTACAGCACTATATTAAACAAATGAATCATCATGAACTTTCTTTCATTCTAATAACAGAAATATGATTCAAACTAAAAAATATACAAACACAATAACTACTTCTATCTTCAACATCACTGTCTAGTTTTTTCCTACACTATTCCAACAAATTTTAGTCTTTCTACCTCCATTCTTACCCTTTCTGATTCATTTTCCAAACTGCTAACAGAATGAAACTTTATCTTGAAAGCACACGTATTAAATTTCACACCCACTCCTAAAACAGTCTATATTGTTGGTAGAATGAATCCCAAAACTCTTAACAAGGACTTACAAAGCTCTCTCAAAGCTCTATCTGCATAGGTTACTTTGTCTTTATATATGTAAATATGTAAGATATATGTAAATGAACCCACCACTTAAATAAATAGAACATCATCAATAATCTGCTTTTTTCCTAGCTCATTCCTCTACCTACTCACCCCAGCCAGGTAAGCACAACACTGATTTATGTAATTATAACTCTCTTGCTTTTGGGGGTTTTTAAAAAGTAAATGAATTCTTAAGTAAACTGGTTTTGCCTGTTTTTGAGATTTACAAAAGTGGTATCTTACTGCATAATTTTCCAAGACTAGCATTTTCTCTTAACTTTATTTTATTAATATCAATATTGTTGCATCTGTTTTTAACTGGTTTGACATTTTGCGATTCTGGTGTGATGAATAGAGAGAGACCAAGGAAGTTGAGCATGTAAGCAAGAGTGTAATAATAATGATTGCCTATGGAATTTAAAGAAGATACTGATGATACAGACGATTCAGGATCATAGAAAAGGTGACTTTTATCAATGCCTTCTAGGTCCTGGAGGAGATCAAAAGATTGTTGGAGTTAAACAACTAGAGAAAATAGCTAGAAAAATAGAAAGTGATATTTAGTCAATATATTTCAAATATTAATAAATATGAAAAGATCAAGAGAGAAAAAATATGAACTTATGAGATTCCAAAAAAGCCTGAATTTTTTAACTGCAGAAATAATTTTTTAATATTATAAGTAATATAATAATATTTTCTTAATGTATTTTCTTAAAAAGATCATAAACAGGCATTTTTCAAACCAACACTTAGCACTATGTTTAAGGGTTATATTTAGGAACATGTCTATTAAAGTTAGAAATAAAACAGTGTATTCCCTATCATCAATATTATTTAGGATTGTTCCGGAGGAACTATTCAAAGCAATTGAATTTTAGCTCCTTCCTCAGAATATTCCTGTACAAATTTCTGGCAGCATTCTCAGCAATATCAGCATTCTCCTCAGATCCAATGACCTTTCTCTTTGTTTCACGAGACCTTTGTATCACCAGAACTGAACCACCTCCAAAAATCTCAATTTCTTACACTGTACCCTCTATACAGTTCCTTTGAGTCTTCTCACTCTTTTTTTCAAGTACATTCCCTGCAGCTAAAAAGAGACCAAATTTGAAAACAACAACAATAATACACTGAATTACTAGACTTAAAATTGTTGTATTATTCTAAATTGTACTTTTGTCCGTTCTATTGTCATCATTTCTTTTACCCATCAATGAACCACCTTTGACCCACTGATCTGTTGTAATCAGTGAAGCTTGCAAACTTAATAAATGTAAATATTAATATGCAAATACTATGAAAATAATTTCTCTAGGAATTACACTCAATTTAATGTAAACTGAAACAAGTAATCAACACAGTCCTCAGTATATGCTCAACACTTGAGAACATTAATTTTTATTAAGGACAAAATAAGGTTTTGGTGTTGTTGTTGTTGTTTTAGGTAGGCTCCACACCTAGCATGAACCCCAACATGGGGCCAAACTCACCACTCCAAGATCAAGACATGAGCTGAGATCAAGTATCAGACTCTTAACCGACTGAGCCACCCTGGTGCCACAAAGGACATAATAAGGTTTCTATGAAAATCAAAATCAATCTTAGAGTTCAGATTTATAATACATTTGAAAACAGATTAATTTTATTTATTTTTCTGCCACAAATGCTAATCTTCCCATGGAAGCACTGGAAGTCCAAAGAATACACTATAGTTTTATGGACATGGAAATATATTCCACAATATTTCATTTCTTTAAAAAAAATTACAAGATAACATGTTTATATAAGTATGTTAATATGATATTTTATATATATATATATATATATATGTATATGTATACATCATGGATATATTTATATATACAGCAAGAAAAAGAGGGAGATAGCTAGGTCTAGAAGAATGTTCACCAAATGATACAAGTGAATATTTCTGAGTGAGTTTTTTATTCTTTTCACTCCCCACATTATAAATGTTAAGAGGTCATAGTCTAAAATTTTGTCACAAAAAAATACTTATTAAGAGGATAAGTTAATAAATAAATGGCAGTACTTGATTTTCTTAACAATTTTATTTATCAGTAAATGGGTAATTCTAGCCACTGCCAAACATCAGTGATCATTAGCTGCAAGTGATGAATTAGTAAAAACTTAAGATTATTAATACCTGATATTTACTGTTGTAGCTTGTCTCCAAATCTAGCCACCATCAGTTTATTTCCCCCTCATACTCACATGTCACACCTACATCAAATGGTTGAGTCTAATTCCCTTCTTCTTGAGTCAGGCCAGATTCTACTGCCCTACTAGTAAAATTCTATGGAAGTGATGTTTGGAAACTCCTGGTGCTGTTTCTTTGTACCTCTTGGAATGCTCACTTTTGGGACTTAGCCTTTTGGAATTTAGCTATTATGTTGTGAGAAGCCCAGACTAAAAGAGGACTCCATGTGTAGGAGCTCTAGTCTTGAGCTCCTGGATGACAGAGAGCATCACCTGCCAGTCTTGTAAGCGAGCCATCGTGAATATCTAGCTTAATTAAGACTTTAATGATGCCAGTTTAACCACGTGAGAGACCCTCAATGGGAAATGCCCAGTTGGATCGAGTCACCTCGTAGAAACATGAGAAATAATAATGGAATTTCATTTTAAGCCACTATGTTTTGGGGTGACTTTTTTACACATAATAGAAAACTAGAAGATACACCATATTCTTATAAATTAAAAAAATAATATATTTTAAAGATTTTGGAATATACTTCTTGCTCAAATATTTTTCTCAGAGTCCTCAAATTTATCTGTTGAAATTCATCTTTTTTATTTGAACTTAATCCCTCCTGCACCTACATAAGATAGCATATTAAACTTATTTTATGTTAGTGTAAGTTAGTTTGTAAGACTTTACATTACTTTCAGTAATGATATTTTGCAAATATCAATTAAATAGACAGTAGGAGAGAGTGATATAGGCCAGAGGGTCATACTGGGAAGGTCCAGGCATGAAGTTGCAGGACATTGTACCAACCTATAGTGGAAAGAAAAGGATGTAAAAGGGTGTGTGTGTGTGTGTGTGTGTGTGTGTGTGTGCGTGTGTGTGTGCGTGTGTGTGTGTTGGGTAAGGAAAGAGCCCAAATTAAACTATAAATAGGATGATCTTTTACCTCTCTACACAGCTTGGAGATCTTTAATGTTTTCCTTTATGTCCTAACATATAAATAAGAGATCTTCTTCTTTCTCCCACCAATCAAGACATCCAAACAGTCATTCATTCATTCATTCATTCATTCATTCGACAAGTGTTTATTAAACACCTGCTCTGTCCAATGCGCTTATTAAACACCTGCTCTGTCCAATGCGCTAAGCTTGGCAATAGAGATACAGTGACAAACAAAACAGATACCTAAAATGCTTGGGGTGTATGGATGAAACATCACAAAAGTTGGTTTTGGAGAACTTAAGTTGTAGGATACTAATGTATGCAATGATTAAAGAAGGCTGTGTGAGCTATTAAGGCATAACCAGGACAATATACTTCAATAATATGATCAACGGATTGTCCAGGCAGGTTCATACAAGCCTTGGTGTTAGAAATGGCCCTCTGTGTGACATGACTTCTGAGTACTTGAACAATATATAGGGAAACACTATCCTTCATTTGTTACTCTCTGGGACTACAAGTTCCAACATTTTTGTGTTATAATTCATGATTGTAGGATGATCCTCCTTGTTCTGGTTCAGGAACCATCTGAATCTTCCAGTCCAACACCTTCTTGCATGATCCCCATTCCTGATCACCCTCCCTGGCCCTTGCCTCTGATCTCTTCCCCCTTAAACTCCTACAAATCAAAATATATTCACTTTTTTTTTTTTTTTAGAAATAATCTCCAGACACCGGCAACGTCTGAATTTTCTCTCAATGAGCTAGGGCAAAAAAGTGATACAAGCTGAGGATTTTCTTGTAATACTCTCATTAAAAAAATTCTGTGCCAGGATCTTTAGTTTTTGAAAAACACAAAGTTAAATAATTCTAGAAGAGTCAAGCAGACATATAAAACTCAGAAGGAACACTGCTATAATAAAATACTCATAACAGTCTTATTCTTTTTGCAGTAAATACAATTACTTTCTCCCTTTGCATATAACCATGGCTAGTTCACAGAGGAGGCAAAGGGAGAATTATCATAATTTCAACAATACAGTCAATAAAGCTAACCTATTATCACTGAAAACTTCCCAATCCATTTAAAGTAAAAGAATAAAACACTCGGAGCTTTTGGCTAGAGCCACAAAGATAAATGAAGAAATGGAGTTATGTTAAGTTGCTTAGGAAGAGAGCAAATTTAACCTTAGAGATGGGAAACTATAAAAATATACAAACTAATTTTTATCTGCCTATTTGCAGATAGGAAGAACAAAGAGAAGAAATAGGTCTACACACTTTGTGGAATCATTTAGTATAAATCTTCATCACTGAAGACAGCAAGTCCTGATGCCGATCTATTACAAAGAAAGTTTATTTATGTACTTGTCATTAAGTTCAATATATTTCCAAAGAATCACAAGAATCAGAGACCAAATGCTAATCCTTGGAGGTTTTTATAGTACCATAATAATTATATTGCAGTATTTCAAGAAATAGAACCTAAGGCCTTAAAAAAATGGTTGAAATAAAAGCAGTAACACCATTCTGGTAGATTCTAATTTTTTAAGTGCCATAGAGGATTTCCTCTTCCACAGTGTTACTTAGAGAAAATCATTTTTATCTGTAAAGGGACCCACAGAAAGCTGCCACAGCTAAGGTTCTATCTCTCGTGTGCTGGCTCTCAGATGAGAGCAAAGAAAGGAAGCAAACAGAGCCTAAGAGCAAAAGACACATTGGGATTGAGGGATTTGTTGCTTTGGGAAAACTCAGAAGTAAGTAATATTTTTTGGACATTTCTGGCTCACAAGCATTACCAAAGTGCCCAGGTTATAGACTTTCATTCCATTTCTCTTTTTTTCCCTCACTCTGTCTCTGCCATGTCTACTGTAATGAATGAGTTCCACTTGCTTTGAAAATACATCATATGGTATCAAGAGTATATTTCTACATTTTTGAAGGTACAAAATTATATTTCAAACAGGTACAAGCTTATAATCATTGAGCAATTGGTTTATTTGTTAAGCTTCTAGTATCTTTTACAAATGTGTCTATTTCTAAAGTTTAATCAACAGTTTTACTTTTTTAAAAAAGATAGCAAGATTTTAAAATATATATTTTGATTTACAAACATCACTAAATAGTACAATAAAATGAGCTAAGGTATATGAAGTACAACTTTAAAAAAATCACAAAAAATAACATATGCCTCAAGAAAATAAGAAAAACTCACTAATCAGGAATCTCAAACTTTGGGTGATATTTTTTTAAAGATTTTATTTATTTATTTATTCATTCATTCATTCATTCATTCATTTATTTATTTATTTGAGAGAGAGAGCACAGAGGAAGAGTGGGAGGGAGAAACCGACTTACCGCTGAGCAGGGAGCCCAATGAGAGGCTTGAACCCAGGACACTGAAACCATAACCAGAGCTAAAGGCAGATGCTTATCTGACTGAGCCACCCAAGCACCCCTCAAACTTTAGGTGATTTTATAACCAAATCACTACAAACCATTAATATTACATTGAATCCAGGCTTCTAATATGTAAGAAATATGTGTTTTGTTAAGTAGAGCAAAACTTTTAACATTAGCAATTAATAGAACTTGAATCAAGATGAATAAATGTTCCCCATCTTAAAAATTAGGAAACAGTCACAGAAGCCATGCTGCCAAGCTGCTGTGTTCTGGTGACATGCCTTTAGTAATCCCATTCTCTGATTCTAAAGTATTCCTCTACCCCTCACCCTACTGCAATCCAAACCATGTTCACCTCCTCTCTTTGCATAACACACTCTTACTTTTCTTCAATGTTCAGCTCCAGCATCACGTCCTAAGCAAGCCCCACCCGTCCCCCGGCTTGACTCCTGCTTCACTGAGGTCTGGGTAAAGTGACCTTCTCGTATGTCATTTTCAGACTATCCAGTCACGGCATTATGCTGTCTGGGTGTCTCAAGGTAAGAAGTGATCTTATTCACCTCTCCCACTGAGTACTCTGCCTGTAGAGTAGACTTAGACCCTTAGGTATCTAGACCCTTACTAGACCCTTAGGTATCGTTCTACCAAACTGAATGGAAATTAGATTCTTTCTGTTTAAGTAGCAATCTTTGAAGCTCTATTAATTTAGGGAGGGAAAAGAAGTTGAGAAGAACTGAATAAATATTATGGAATAAACTATGTAGTCTTAAGCATGACAATAATAACAAATAATATCAAAGCTGCTAAGACTAGCATATGGTTCTAACGTGAATGATCCGCTGCTAGATTCCAAGATACAGCCAAACTCTTTGTTAAGAGTCCTCAATCGAATCTCTGTGTCCCGGGTCTGGTCCAGATCTGCTTCTGCTATTTTTATCTTTTTTTTTTTTTTTTCCTAACCACCCACTAACCCTGTTCTGTTCCCAAACTGGTTCACGTCAGGCTAATTACTTCCTTTTATAAGAGCTTCTATACGCATCGCAGAGAATTCTCCATCTCTCCTGTAATTGATCCAAGCCGACTTTAATGTTGAAACTTTCTTGGCTGTATTCCTATAACCCTAACACAGATATGCAGACTGGCAAATTCCCCACAGATGCTGTTCTTTTCCATTCCACCTCTGGCAAATATTCCTGCGCAGCTGCCTGAGAATACCCAGAGATAGTTCCTCTTGTAACTGCTGTAGACCAGTCTGGTATTTGGGAGAAAAAAATAACTCCTAAGCTAAATAAAACTCTTTTCCTATTATTAGAAAGAAAAAAAATTCTGTTGTTGCCTGGCATGGTAACATGCAAATGTCTGATGTTTATTAATGCTTCATAGACATGTATGTATTACCTCCTCACATACTGCAATTTCCAATACATACATAGAGTACAAAGCTTATTTACAATGAATCGTACAGCCTCTATGCTTAGATATAAAATTTATTCAACATTAGATTATATTTTAATATGATAATTGTAAGTAAATTGTAGCTATCAGCTAAATAGGAGCCAACTCCTATCATGCTTGGGTCCACTGCAATCTTTTCAAAACACAAATGCTTAAAAACCTAATTTTTTTTTTTTACACAGACAGTAGTTAGAGCACTTAAAATAGCAATTACTGTCCACTTCAATAACAATTATTCATGTGGATATTCACAAGATATTGCTTTCAATGCACTTAAAGCTACAGTTTAAAGAAAGTACGTTCATGGGACACCTCGGTGGCTCAGTCGGTTAAGCAGCTGCCTTCATCTCAAGTCATAATCTCAAGGTCCTGGAATCCAACTTCCCCCCACCCAAGCCCTGTTCCCCGCTCAGTGGGGAGCCTGGTGTCCCTGCCCCTCCCCCACCCTACTCTTGCTCTCTCTCTCTCTCTCACCCAGGTAAATAAATAAAATCTTAAAAGAGAGTTCGTTCATATCATATTCCAAAAGGCAAAGAGAAATAGAAAACATATGCACTAGAACATCCCAAAACAATCAATAGGAAGATAATCTATAGGCAACTAAAAGAAGAGAAAATTTAGAGTTTTAGAGGTAAGAATTATATATTTTAAAAGCACACAATTAAAATAGGAAACAAAAAATCTTCATGAATTGGGATAAAGCTGTGTTTCCTAGGTATATGTTCTTGTTTTATATGAACTCAAATCATGAATGCAGTAAAAAAAATATATTTGATTAAATTCTCAAGCAAATCCATGTTTAAGCACAGAGAATATTTGTCAGTAATAATATTGAGGAAATAACAGCATCCATAATAAATGGAAAAGCTAGTTTTATAAAAGTAGATTTACAGTTTTTCCAATTATAAATATGATAGATGCTTATTGTAGAAAATTTGAAGATTAAAGAAAGCCACTAAATAAGTATCATAATTCTCTCTCTCAAAGAGAATTACATGTTTATATTTTTCTTTGCATATGCTTTACTATCTGAAATAATACTAGAAATTTTTACATTATGTGGGTTTTCTGAAATAATACTAGAAATTTTTACATTATGTGGGTTTTTACTATTCGATACCATTATTTAAGTATTTTCTGTGTCATTGACTTGTTTGCAAAGAACTGAGACCAAATTAAAAGTGGCTTAAGCAAATAAAGATAAATTTGGGGTTGTATGAATAAAAAGGTTACCGAAAAGGCCAGGAGTAAGCTTGCTTGGGCTTATGTGCTCAACTGAATTAATGAAAATCCATCTTTATCCACCTCTCAGCAGTGCTTTTCCCTGTGCTGGTTTCATTCTCGGTCAGTTCTTCCCACAAGATGATGCGGAAAAAATCCCAGAAGCTTTTCACTTACTTCTCACTTAGCAACTCCAATGGAAATTTTTCTGCCTCTTCAGCAATACTCCCATGAAGGGTTCTCATTGGGGTCCTTCATTCTACCCAGGGGGGATGTAGCATTGATTACTCAGCCCTTAATTGCCTGGGAAATTTGGGAGTCATTGGCATGAAGCTGAATCTAACCACCTGGGGCTCAATGAGATTGCTACTTAGGGAGTAAGTACAGAGAAGAGGAGGAAAGTCTAAAGAGTGAGCGCTAGGTCACACAACCAGACTTGTTAGTACAGATCGTCCCCAAAGTTAAGATGGTCGACTTAACGATTTCTCAACTTCAGGAGGGTGGGAAAGTCGTACTCATTCTGTAGAAACCGCACTTGGAATCTTGAATTTGGATCTTTTCGGGGCTAGCCATGTGCCCGGATGAGGACGCTCTGGCGATGCTGGGCAGGGGCATCGAACCACAGCTCCCAGGCAGTGGAGATCACCAGGGTGAATATCCACACGACCCTTCTGGTTCTCACTTTTAACACAGTAGTCAATAAACTACATTAAGATATTTAACATTATAGTATAAAACGGGTTTTGCTTTGGATGATTTTACCCAACTATAGGCTAATGTTAAGTGTTTTGAGCACATTAAGGTAAGCTAGGCTAAGATATGATATTAGGTAGATTAGGCATATTACATGCATTTTCAACTTGACGTTTTCGATTTACAGTGAATTTATTGGGGTGTAACCCCATGGTAAGGCGAGAAAGATCTATAGATAAATACGTGGTATAGAACAATAGTCATGGATTCTCTTTGGTATAAACTCTACATTCTCAGTGAACAGTGAGAAGGCCATGAATTAAAACATGTGTTCTAACATATCCAGAGGTTAAGCTCAAAGATACTACATTTTCAGAAGAAATTATTTCAATTAGTTGGTAATAATCATTGGAAAATCAGGATCACATAATCCAATTAAAATACTACAATTAAAATAGCACTAAATGTATTAAATAAAAGCTTACATTCAATTTTAAAGAAAAAATTCATTGTTCTGTACTTAATGACTGTAAATTCCTTCCTGGTCAAAGAATAGAATAAGACAGGGTGCTCATCTTCAAAATCAAGTTCAATAATGTATGGGAGGCTATGATAAAAAAGAAACTGTCATCCAAGATTAACATGTATTTTTGCACTTGACATAAAACTGCCACCTCTGAGGACATTCAATGTCTATTGAAAATTTTATCAACAACATCAAACTACACAAGACCAGAATTTTTAAAAGTAATTTTACCCTACAACAATTTGCAAAGACCTTGGCATGACAGAAAATAAAATATGAATAACTTTACTATGTTCAGCTCATGTTATAATGATTAATTTAAAACATTTCCTTTGGAAATATATTAATTTTAAATAATATAAAGAAACCTACATTAAAATTTTTAAATGATATACATATATCTAAATAACCTTATTGTTAGCTTTAGAACATAGCATAATGTATAATCTGTATTTTTCCTGAAAGAAAACTTACATTATATTAAAGAATCCATATTTCAATTTTTGTTAGATTTCTCTTCAAAACAAAAACTAATTTATATAAGTTTACAAAGTCTTGATCTGCAAGATCATATAGTCTCAATTTGTAAGATATCAAAATTTTGCTCTGGTAGAAAATGTGTCCTGAAAAATCCAAAGCAAACTTGTTACCCTTAAAAGAAGGGATTGGAAGATAACTTTCACATTTTTGTTATATACTTCTGTTTTGCAGAACTTTTTCAAATAATATCCTTTTATAATTTTTAAAAGTAATTTATAGTCTTAATGAAGTACTAGAAAAATATTTCAACTAATATGCAAAAGGAAAAATTCTTAAAAAGAAATCTAATAAGACTGGGGGAGAAGACCAAGATTGCACATTTTAAGTAAGCAAATCTAGGTGATTCTGGTGAGATCGTCTGTAGACCATAATTCAAAAAACACTGATGGTGGAGAATAATTACGTTATGCTCTAGGGGGAGACCTTTCTGAATCTGATAGCAAAGCAAGATCTAGGAAGAAGAGATGGATATATTTGATGAAAATTTAAAACTAGAGTATGTCAGAAAACACTGATCCAAATTAAAAAGCAAATAATAAATTAGGAAAACTATTTTTATTTATTTTTTAAAAATTTTTATTAAATTTAAAATTTTTAAATTCCAACATAGGTAACATACAGTGTTATATTAGTTGCAGGTGTACAAAATAGAGATTCAACAATTCTATACATTACTCAGTGCTCACCCTGATAAGTGTACTCTTAATCCCCATCAACATATTTCACCTTTCCCCCTACCCACCTCCCTTCTGGTTACCATTAGTTTGTTCTTTATAGCTAACAGTCCTATAGCTAAGAGTCTTTTGGTTTGTCTCTCTCTCTCTCTCTTCCCCTTGCTCATTTGTTTCTTAAATTCCACATATGAGTGAAATCATATGGCACTTGTCTTGGGAAAACTATTTTTAAGCCAAAAACCTGGGTTAACTTTAATATATTAAAGCATTTTAAAATCAATAAAAGAAAAACAAGCATCCTAATAGAAAAGCCATAAAAAAATTCTATATGGTGAGAATTTTATCTGTTAAATACCAAGAAAGTCAAGCAATCAACCCCAAGAATTATAGCTGTTGAGAAGAATAAGGTGAAGCCATGAGGACGAGATGGGGCCAATCATGTCTAGAGCTAGGGTGATAAAGGATCATAGTGAGCCAAAGGTTTAAGGAAGCAGAACACAGAGTAGTGGAAAGAATACACAAGTCAATACAAAGAACAGAGCACTGCTATCAAGCTCCTGACAATTCATGAACTTGTGCTGCTGAACATATTAGCGCTGCCTTGGATCAAGTTCCATTTGTATGAGGGGCCAACTGAGCTATGGTTTCCATTCTTGGAATCTTAGTCCATCTCTGTCTCTCTAATTGCCCTAAATGTTTCCTTACCATCAGTCTCTCATTATTAAGACAACTGGAGTGAATCTCTGTTTCCTTCAAGTAAAAAATCCTAACTACAACATCTGCAGAGTTCTATCTAATGCATCAATCTCAGTGAATCAACTAATATATATATTTGGCCTTGAAAGTCAGTAGAGTCTCCTTCATTGTTACCTAGGAATGGTAGCAGCAAAGTCATGATATACCGCTAGATTCCATACAACCAGCTAAATAATTCGTGTACTGTTATATTTCATACAACAAGCTAAATAATCCTAGTCTATATTTATGGGCAAGATCCATTACATAGATTGTAAGCCTTTTATGGGAAGGAACTATGTCTTTTTTCTTTTAAGCACCCAAACACAAGCATAGTTCTGTGTAGTTGATAGGATATATCCCTGGATTTATTGTGATCTTTCCATATTCTCCCTTGACCTAGCTTTTCAGGAGTCAGAAACGTACAAATTATGAAATCTAGACATAAGATTTGCATATTTACTTTTTTTCTTAAATTAACCGTACTATTACTTCAAATCAATGACCTCATTTTTGAAGTATGTTTTTTACTGACACAATCAAAAAGTAACTTGGTTCTATCACATCAGTGGCATTCTGCCTGATAAATAACAGTTCAAAAATTTTCTAGCATGCACAGATTTTCTTAAACAAGTTTATAATATACACATTTATATTTTATATGTACAAATTGCTATTGGCCACTCATATCACATTATGTAACTTTCATATCATGATGCTTTATAACACTTGAATTACTTTAGTCAATTCTTCAGTATGTGACCTTGAAAATGATGGAAGATAGATAGATAGGCAGATAGAGATGCATACACACACATATACTTTGTTTACCTGGTATCTAAACAATTGAGCTCATATCCATGAATTAAATCAGAAGCCGTTTGAAAGAATCTTTTTGGAGGAAGTGTTCACCTAACAAAAACAAGGAAACTGAAAATTAGTCTTACACAAGCTGGAACTCTCTCCTCATACAAAAGCAGATCAGCATTTCAGTGTCTGTCAAATGAATGAATGCTCCTTTTGGAATCACTGTAAGGAAGTTTATAAGTATGTTTCCGAAGCATTACAAATTAAATGCTTAGTGTAATTTTGTCTGCATTAAAATCACTTGGTTGTTGAGGTTTACTATTGAAGTTTATAGGGTGGGATTGATCCAGATTATCTTTTTCTGAAAATAAGCATTGTTTTGTTAAGTTCCACCATTAATTTACACAAACACAATCTCTTAGCAAAGAGAATAAAATCCTATTAAAACTGAAGCTAGATTATAGAATGCGATAAAACTGAATATTGTCTCCATTCTGGAATTTGAGCAGAATCTGTACTTATAGCTTTGGGGAGTATTGAAGAGTTTAGTGTCAATTGACCAATTTCCTAAAATTTGTGGGCCAAGGGCCTCTCAGTCCCTCTTAAGACAGTACTGAACAGAAAGAAACTGCTTTAGGGTTTGTAGTTATAAGGTCCAACTGTATGTTGGGATTAAGCTTCACTACTATCTCTGCTTCATCTACAATTAAAACTTTGATGAATATGTGGATTATTGAAAGTATAATTCTTACCAGCATTATGTGGTATCAACAGTCTGCAGAAGATATGAGAATCCTTTGGCAGAGGAGCAGTATTGACACTAACCCCAAATTTGGAAAGAGATGGCTCTCTGCATCATTCTCAATGAAACACCATGTGTGACCAAGCCAAATCATATATTCATAATACCCCTACTGAAAGGCAGCTCAAAGTAAAGGGAGCAGCTTCTCATATAAGTACTATTCATAATTCAAAAACAGAGATACCTTGCCAACAGGGTCATCAGGACACAGGAAATGCACTCTAAAAGGCATGCTGATCGATGCAGACATTTTAGCTCTCATTCAGGCTTCAGAAGTTTCCATCAACATTCAGTTTGCAAACTCAGGGATATAGGTAGAGATTCTGCATGAGAGAAAAACACCTTTACAGAGTGTGCTATTCAGAAAACATCAATATAGCCTAAAAAAAAATCAAAGAATATGATTACTTGTATGGCAGTGGGGCCCAGGAATTGTTTTCAGAGAAGGGAAGATGGCTTAGGATATTATGGTATTTAAAATAGTGTTTATAGATAGTGATAAATGCAAAGTAAAGGTTAACAGGTAAATATTTAAAAAGTATTTTCTATTAATTTTAAAAATTTTGTCAGAGTTGTTGGAACAAACTTTCTTTAAAATTACAATAAGCGCAGTGGTATTACCGTGAAATGTAAATGTGGAGGTAGTTCCACTAAAAACCTATTTATTTCATAATTTTATAAAGCTTATATTTAAATTTCAGTTAGTTAACATACAGAGTAATATTAGTTTCAGGTGCACGATATAGTGATTCAACACTTCCATAAGTCACCCTGTGCTCATCAAACAAGAAAAACCAGAGCCTGACAGTAATTAAGGTGGTAATATATTTTATTCAGGAACTATTGCAATAGGGGAAAAGAGACCTCACTATAGAACTGGGGTCAATTCCAAATACAAGAACAAGTAGGGATTTATAGCCAAAGATCAGGTTGGTGGTAAGTGGATGGAAAATTACTACGAGGAAAATCACAGGTAAAGAGGGATTCTGGCTAACTGACCTGACAGGATTCTTGCGGAAGGCAGGCCAGGTTGATCAGATGTTGGAGTTGAGGAGTTGAGGAGGATGAGGAATTTGATTAGATATTGAAGGCAATCAGATATGGAGGATGGGAGTTCTGGCTAAACTGACTTAGCAGGACTTTTGCTAAAACTTGGCAATGCAAAGAGGAACAAAGCAGCCCAAAGGTCAGGCCCTAGTTGAGAAGATGGTTCGAGGATCCTGTCTAAAGTTTGGTCAAGGAGATCATTGTCAATACATACCTGCCACAATATTATAAACAGCAGTAAGAGATAAGAAGAAAAATAAGTGGTGATTGCTGTCCTAAAGAATCTTATACTCAAGTAGCGGAGATATGACACCTCCTTAAATATAAACATTAGATACGAACCAAGACTAAGACTACCATTAAAATCATATTGGTATTAATGGGCCAAATCACAAAGGTCCTAAAACCTTACTGGGTTGAACAGCAGACTTTAGCATGACCTTTCAAAGTTTCCTGCCCCATCATCTCGGGCGAATCTCTAGTGGAGATGGTCCCTTCCTCTGTTCTTTGTCAGTTCTTGCAGAAACCAAGCACCCAGCATTAAGTCCTTTACTGATGGCCTCCAGTGTTCTGAGATCAGGGAATCTTCCTCAGGAGCTACTACTGTCACCACCTAGCTTGGGAGAGGTGTGAAGGGTCCAGCTGTTTATTTCCATAGCAGAGCTCAGTCTGACTTTTCAGGAAACTTTAAGGAAAGTCTAATACTAGAAGCAAACATTCTCAAGGCCACAAGCTCAGGACTCCTGCATCTCCAGGCTTCGCAAAAAGGCTAATGCCCTGTGGCAGGAGCCAATGGAATGCCACCCTCCGGAAACCTGCAGGCACTGGCGCCTTTTGTAAAATGTCAGATCCTCCCTCCCACATTTATCCTTCCTACTCGAAGACCTGTCTTCCAAGTGATCATTTCTTCCCCTACTCTATACTTCTTCCTGGGAAAACTTGCAAAGGACCCATTTGCTCTATTCGCAGAAAGTAACACCCCTAGAACTCTCAGTTAGGTGTCCTTATTCTCTATTCACAACTGGATAATGAATTCACAACACAATGTTTCAATAGCCTCCGTTTTCCCAACGCGGAGTCATTCACCATATGTAAAACGAAAGTAGTTAATCCAGGTTGAAGAACCACAAACTCAATTTTCTTGATTACATGTTTATTTTATCCAACTTTTCTATTTAAATAAACTTCAAACCTTACCAAAAAATTGCTGGAAAATAGCATCATGAGCATCTAGATTTATCTGTTAACATTTTGCCACATTTTATCTCTGTATATGTTTTATTCTTTAAATATTTGAGAATTGATTGTAGGCAGTAAACAACACTTCATCTCTAAACATTTGGGCATATGCCTGCTAAGAACAAAGGCATTTCCTGACATAATCACAATGCACTTACTGCATTCGGGAAACTTGACAGTTCGTATTCAATATTGCCAATTGTCTCAATAATGTTCTTCGTGAATTTTAGAAATTGGATTGGTGATCCCACATTGCATTTAATGGTCATATCTCATTGTCTCCATTAATCTAAAACAGGTCCTCTCCTTTTCGTGTGTATGTATGTCTTTCTGGACATTGGCATTTGAGAATATTCCACACAAATTGTCTTGTCAGATAAATTTTTTTATACTCCCTCCTCCCGAATGAGGTGAAGTTCAGGTTCACATGGTCCTCCAGTGCTTCTCTGCATCTGAACTTTTATCTCTTTATAAGCACCTGGTTATCACACACACACACACACACACACACACACACACACACACACATACATCTCCATGAGAACACGCAAGTGTATCCACTACCCACTCAGGGAAAAAAATAAGGAGAAAATCCTCCCACTTCCAAATTCAGCCAAAACAAGCAAACAAACAAATCTGTGTAGGCACAGCTTTGACTCATCCAAAATAACAATTTACATTACAGAAAGAATTTTCAGTTTAAAAGAGCTACACGCAAATAACTTGTTTCTTTAGTTTTTCACAAGTATAGTAGGTGGCTATGCCTCTACATTTATATAAATAAAATACTCAAACCAATTCTTTACCTTTTTTAAATTAAGGATAATTTATTTCAAAAGATTTTTGGTGCCTCCAGCTCTTGAGAGGTGAAAATATTTGTGGCTTATATTTTTTTTCTTAGTTATTATTCAAAAAGTTTCACAAATCTTTGGTCAAATTTCAGCCAAGTACTCCATTACAAAAATTTAAGATAGGGAATAACAAATATTCCAGAGGAAAGAGAAACTGAAAAAAATGGGATAGAAGGATAGTACAGAGCTAGATGTAAGGGTCCAAGAAACAGAAGCTCCATTAAGATGAAAAATAAGGGGATTTATTAGCTCATAGAATATGAAGCCCTGAGGAAGGAAAACGCTGGGGTTATCAATTTATTAGCAGCAACAATCAGATTTTTGCCATCTTCCTACTCAATAGTAATCAGCTAGTCATTGTTGTAAAACAGCTATGTCTCCTGGCATCAAATAACCCTATACCACTGAAGGGAGGCAGAAAAGGTGACTTTTGTCTTTCCATTTAAGAACTTAGAAACTCTTCTCAGAAGCTTTCAGATATCCTTTCATATCTCATTGGCCATAAATGGGTGATGTGCCCAAACCAAAATCCGTCATTGGCAAAAGTTATAGGACTTGATAATTGGCTTAGACCCGTGAGGATTTATCAAAGTAGTACGTGGGGAAAGACATAAAACCAGAATGAAATTTAGGCTCTGCACTCAGAGAAAAGATTGGCAATAAATGTTGGGCGAGCAAGTACCAGTTTTACCTACATCCTCTCTAAAAGGTACTGTTCTACACCTCATACATTTCTAAAAATACGATTCTTGGAATTTGTCCATTTCCCAATCTACTCTCTGAAGACATGGGGAATTAACAAAGGAAGTCGGTGTTTTCCCAAATGGACCAACCAGGCAGAAAGAAACTTAGACCCCTGCCAGGAATGGCCAGCAATCCCTGTACCAGCAGATGAAAGATTACTCCCAACTTTGCTGTGAAAGAGAGGAGAAGGCAAGGGCGTCAGTGCTCAGAGGCGAAGACCCTTTGCTCTCCTTTGCTCCTGCTTTTATTGATCCTTCAGGATAATCACAAATCCTTATCACTGTTTCTCAAACCAGTGATGTGTGACAGGGGGTCTTCCAGGAACTAGGAGGATCTGTTTACAGGAAAGATACATATGTTAATCTGTGTGTTCCAAGAGCTCAGATAAACATAGCCTAAGGGACAATGTATATATACATCTCTTAGATCAAAGGACAGCTGTTTGGGCTAAGAAAGCTTCCAGAAGGCAACTCCCCGGGGCATTCCAACCGCAGAAAGGTCACGCTGGCCTCAAGATTCCAAATGCCTTTGTCCTTCTCCGAAACCCTCCCTGCCCCCAGCAGCCCCTGTGTTACATTTTAGCAAGCCAGGTATTATGGCTGATTTCATGTTCTACATTAACCCTAACAGCCCCCCTGCTGGAAAGTTGAAGAGATGGAACATCAAAAACAGCAGAATAATCATAAACCAGTCTCTCACATATACCTGCCAAATTGTACCTATTATGCCAGTTTTAAAGCCTGGTGTCATAGAGAGCAACTAGAGCGTCGTTTTTCATGGACGAAGTCGAGAGTCACACTCACACTTCTGCCGTACCGCGCGGTGTACTGGGACTGGCTCACCCAGGCTCCTGGGAATAGATGGATATGGTTGGTAACAAGTGCTACATAATGGTGTGCTACTGTGTGTCTGTTCCCAGCTCGGCAGTGTCACATTGTAGCTTGAAATCAACCGTGGTGAGTGCATTAACACCACAGAAATTCTCAAATGCTACAGAGCAAGGATTCCTTCTCTTAGCAGAGAGCTGATTGCTAAACACTTATCAGCAAACCACTTCCTTTTCAGCTCCTTTACTTTTTTTAGCTGGATAACCTTGGGTAATTTTTCCACATAGTCCCTTATCTTCTTCATATGTTGGAGCTAAAAGTACCTCATGGACAAAATATGTTTTATAAAACATTTAGCCACCTGTTAGGTATATCATAGTCAATAAATACACATTATATTATTAGTAGTACAATTATGGAAGTGATTCTTTTGGAGGTTGTAGTGCAATGTGAATAAGCAACATATGCAACAGATCCAGGACCTGCAAACCCTAAACCTTCAAAGAGTGCCTGGTCAGTATTAAGAATATAGATGCAAATATATTTGACAGGAGCATTGACAGTTAATGCATTTAGCTGGCAGTTTCTGTGTTCCTTAAAATTATTCAGATACTGGGGCCCTGGGTGGCTCAGTGGCTTAAGCAGCTGGCTCTTGCTTTCAGCTCAGGTCATGATCTGGGGGTCCTGAGATCAAGCCCCACAGCAAGCTCTGTGCTCAGCAAGGAGTCTGCTTGAGGATTCTTTCTTTCCCTCTGCCCCTTCCCCCACTCTCTCTGAAAAAAATAAATCTTAAAAAAATTATTCAGATACTATGGAGACTGCTTTTCTAGAAATCTAGATTTGGTGCCATTGTCATTTATGAGACATCAATTTGGGGTGAGAAATCTTATTTAGTTTAATGAGGTTGTTTTAAAACATATGAAATGAATATAGGAGACCTATAGGTTCTTAAATGTGCCTGACATTAGCTAGCATCGTGTATGTCCATTTTTTTTAACTTTTTTAATTAAAAAATTTTTTTAATTAACATATAATGTATTATTTGTTTCAGGGGTACAGGTCTGTGATTCATCAGTCTTACACAATTCACAGCACTCACCATAGCACATACCCTCCCCAATGTCTTGTTTTGTTTTGTTTTTTAAAGATTTTATTTATTTATTTATTTGAGACAGCAACAGATTGAGAGAACATGAGAGGGGTGAGAGGCAGAGGGAGAAGCAGGCTTACCACCAAGCAGGCAGGGAGCCCATTGCAGGGCTCAATCCCAGGACCCCGGGATCATGACCTGAGCCGAAGGCAGACGCTTAACTGACTGAGCCACCCAGGCATCTCTTGTATGTCTACTTAATCCCTGTTAATACTCTTCATCCCTCAGAGTTTGGGTTTTGACATCTGTTACATGTAAAGGCTAAACTTACTCGGTAGTTACCAGTGCCTCAGGCACTGTCAGCACATAGAACTTTGGTCTCTTCTCCCACATCGATCACATTTTACTCCTTAGAACTGGAACTCAGGTCTACCAGACTCCAAATCCATTTGTTATTTCCATAACTAGTCATCATGCTATCTCCGCCTCATTTCACAAAGATATCTGAGAAATATTCACGATGGATCCATAAGACCCCAGTTCTTCTTCATGCTGTTCTTCCTTCAATTGTCTAAGCTCATCAGGCTCTTTTCAGCTTCCTGGGTTTTATGTCTATTGTCCCCTCTTCCCAGAAATGTTCATCGCCTTACTGTACACATGGCCGTCTCCTCCCATCCTTCAGATTTGTGTTAGTCTGCTCAGGCCTCCATAACAAAATACCATAGGCAGGGAGACTTAAAAAACAGAAATTAATTTACTCACATTTCTGGAGGCTCGAAGTCCAAGACTCCGGTAACAGCAGTTAGTTTCTGATGAGGCCACTCTCCTCAGCTTGAAGATGGCTTCTTCTTTCTGTGTCCTCACATGGCCTTTTCTCCGTGTACATGCAGAGAATTCTGTTGTCTCTTCCTCTTTTTACAAGGGCAAAAGTCCTATGGGACTAGGGCCCCGCATTTATGACCTCATTTAGCTTTAATTACCTCTTTAAGGGCCCTATCTTCAAATACAATCACACTAGGGGTTATGGCTTCAACATACAAATGGCAGGGGTGGGGGCATAGGAGCACAATTTAGACCATAATAAGATCCCTGGTTGAGTTTTACTTAGTCAACAAGTACTGTCCTGACCTAGCCTCTCTAAATTTAATCTCTTCTGTTTTTCTCTCACTGTACCATGTTCATTTCCTTCAATGTGTATAGTATTTATTTATTTATTTATTTATTTATTTATTTATTTATTATTTATTTAGAGCCTATTTTCACCATCATTATATAGATAATAGCCTAAGGATAAGAAACAGGGTCACAATATCCACAACGATATGTTCAGCAATAAGCATAGGGCCTGGCACACAGTGGGCAGTCAACACAGCCTATGGTTTGCTCACTCATTTATTTATTGCGTAAGCATATTTTACATCAAGATGCAAAAGAAGAATGACTCCTAACATTTACTGAACTCCTCTATGTCCTGGCAGTGTTACAGGTGTTTTACAAGCATTATCTCATTTATTCTTCATATTATCATAAGTTGTTGCCATTTTATTTTGTAGTGGTAATGTTAATCATTGTCTGCATTTATTATCCAACGAGAGTGATATTGCTGGGTCAAAATATAATAAACATTTTTAGGCTCTTGGCAAATGTTGTTAAACTGAGTTCCAGAAAAATCTGTAATAATTTAGACTACTACAGCTGAGTGTCCACATTACCACACCCTCATAAGTATTAACATTCATTTTTATCTTTGCTAATTTTAGGGGTGAATGTAGTATAGAGTTGCAATTTTTGTTTATTAAATTTAATTTATTCGGTTACCAATGAATCTGAAAGCAAGATCCTTGGCTGTCTACTCTACACATATCTTACACGCCTCCATGTGCCCCTGCTTCTTTATAGGAAATTGCCTAAACCTCCAAGAATTCCTTGGTTTTCTGCACCATGTTACAGAAAGATCTTACTGTGATGGGCATATAAAATTGTTCAATTTTAGTTAATAACTTCTTTGCATAGAATTTCATTAACTTCTGATTACCTTCAAGATTAAGCACAAACTCCTCCTTATAGTATATAAATCATTATATTTGCTGGCCACCACCTGATTTCCAGGGTAATCTCTCCCCCTCCCTCCTTCACACTTCGTGACCAAACAACACGGCTGCCTATAGTTTTCTACACACACAGTACTCCTTTCTATTTCTTGGCTGAAGATCTCCCCTCTCCTCTGGCCATGGTATCTTTCTCTGCCTTTCCCCTTCCTAGTTTCCTTAGCCTCACACTCTCTGACACATGCCCATTTCTAGTCAGCATTATTCAACAAATTTTTATTGTATGATTTTTCCAGACCAAGCTATCACCCCCTGTGTAAATACATGACTACTGACTGTATTGAGTGACCTCCATCTGTTTCCCTGTAGCACCCAATTATTTCTGAATTGTAATCATCTCTCCATTTGTGTCTTAGAGTCAAGACAATGAACTCCTTGAGGGTGTAGACCATCTTCATTTTATATTCTCAGGAACTAACACAATGCCAGTGATAATAACAGAGTATAGATATTTAATAAATATGTTTAAATGAATAGGTGAATAAATGACTGCAAAAATGAACTATTAACTCTGAGCAGGAAATGTAACATTTCTTCCTGGGAAATGGGAGGGAAAGAAGAAATATTAGTTGCATTTATCAGTAAGAGTTCTTCTGTCAACAAAAGAAATAACCCCAGGTATTTGATGTTGGAAGGGATATGACAGATGGTATTATAACCAGGAGAGCAAAGATTAGGGATCAAGTATGATGTGATCAATTAGGGTAACAAGCGAAACTGAAAAATAATTAAGCTTTTATTTACTTGCTGCCACAGTGCAAGCAAGGAACAAAAGGAGACATTAACTTCCCAGTGTTCTATTTCTCCCCATAGAATGGCACTGGCCAGGGGTCAGGTGGATGTGGTCAGGATGGCAAGGATCATATCACTACTGAGAAGTCCTGAACAAAAGGCTCTACCTCTTTATGGATCCGTTAGCTGGCAGGCAGGAATCAGGGAAGAGCTAGCAGTGGAAATGTCTGGGAAGTGCAGAGACCCCAGGCCTCCTGATGAAGTAGTCTCCAATGTGCACATGAACATGGTTGGCCCAGAGGAGCCTGATTCCTTGACTATCCTTCCCTCCAGAGAACTTCAGTGCCCTGGTTATGCAACAAGTCTGCTAAGATCAGGGCAGCTTCCCCCTCGGAAGCCTTCTTGGCAAAGCCTTATGTAATTGCCTGTGGTCCAGCCTGAACAGTCATGTAGGATTTTGGTCTAGAACTGGGCACCTAACAAGGAGGCCTCCAGAATTCAAGAGTTCAATATATATGGGAATTGTGGGAAGATGCCAGTGATAATCTCCATTGCCTGTAGAATCAAATTGGATGACCGATTAGAGAATAACCTTGAGGTGGGAAAACCTCATACTGATCTTCCTCAACTTATGATGGAGTTATGTCCCGATAAACCCTTTGTAAGACAAAAATATCATAAGCTGAAAATGCACTTAATATACCTAACCCATCTGACATCATAGCTTAGCCTAGCATACCTTACATGTTCTCAGAACACTGGTATTAGCCTTCAGTTGGGAAAAATCATGCAACAGTGCTCAATATCTCATGTAAGCTATTGAACACTGTACTAAAAGTGAAAACCAGAATGGTGATACAAGTACAGAATGGTAGTAAGCATATAGTTGTTTACTCTTATGATCACATGGCTGACTGGGGACTGCACCTTCATGCCATTGCCCATCATCAGAGAGTATGGGACTTCAAGAGTATTGCTTGCCTGGGAAAATCAAAATTCAAAATTTGAAGGGCAGTTTCTACTAAGTAAATATCACTCTCAAACTCTCCTAAAGTCGAAAAATCTTAAGTCGAATCATTCTAAGTGGGGGACCATCTGTATTTGCCTTCTGCCAAAGCTCATGTTTGCCCACCACCACCTAGGATAAATGATGATTTCTGCTTCTCTTCAGCCAGCTACATCTTGCATAAAAGACTTACTGGAATCTTACCTGGAATATTCTTGGCGGAAGTTCGGTAAATTTAATCCCAAGGTTTCTAACCCATGTGATTCTCAGTAACACACACAAAGAAAATAATGATCCTGAGTTGTCAATAAAGAAACCTACACAGTACATAAGACAGAGAGTATGGGGATAGCAGGAGAAGGAATATTCTTGCCGGACAGATTCAGTACAATTTAAAATATTGGAAGCAAAATTAGGAAGGTGTGGAATTGGAATAGATGACTACCGGACAACAACGATGACCACTGAGAGAGACTAAAAGGAATGGGACAGTGGGACGGCCAGGAACTGTCCCAAGGATGACCTAGAAAATGTAAAGAGCTAATTCGTATATATCAAGAAATTTATAAAGTGAAAAATTTGAGTCTTACTAATAATCAAAGAAATACACAAAAATTTGGGTCACTTAAATTAACAAAATCTTTTAGATACTCTCAGTGCAACTTCTACACATGTTACTCAGTGTTCCGAATGTAGGACAAAATAGTTGCTACTTCCACTGTTACTGGTATCTACTGGTCTCAATTTTCACCAAGGTGGTTTGTCAAAGTACATTGAGAACTTCAGAACTGTTTGTTGTTGTTGTTGTTGTTGTTGTTGTTTTTCTTTATCTCCTAGGTTTTATTTTTAGGAATTCATTCTAGAGAAAAAAGTTTGAGTTGCTGGTCACCAACAGCCTAAATATCCACCAGTAAGGGAAAGTTAAACATCAATTGTAACATGTCTTAAAGGGAGAATGTTTTAGATACTGGAAAAAAATTTCATGGATTATGAACTAAGTGCATTTTATAACGTTCAGGGGCATTTTGTAAAAAAATAATGTGCACCTTTTGCATTTTGCATACGTAGCAATGAGGAAAAGCACCAAAATCTTAATGGCAGTTTTTCTGTGTGATATTATAGGTTTTTCTTGTCTCCACAGTTTGTTGTTTGTTTTTATGAGTTGTATAAGAAACATGTTTTACTTTTATAAAAATTGAGTTACTCTGAGAACCCATTTGATATTTGAGTTCATAAACTTGAAATCAAATTAATCAATGTAGTATGTGTGATTCTCCAGTTTTCAAGCCACTCGCACAAGATCAAGTAGGAAACTGGGAAACCAGCAGTTTATAATAATCCAAAGTTGTTGTTTGCAGTTAAGCAAAGCAAGTTGGCAGAAGGTAGAGAGGGCTATGGGAGTTGAGTGTGAGACACCATGATATCTGGCCTGGATAGAAACAAAAGTGAAGCGTTTTGGGATGGGAAAAGATACTGAAATATAAAAAGGAAAAAATTGAGGAACAGATGATGCTAAGGAAATTTTTCTTTTGAGATGAAACAATTCAAGTTAAGGGCAAAGTCCGGAGTGTGACTGTAGTAGGAAGACACTTGACAAAGGAAAAATAAAGGCTAGGGCAGTGATCGAGAACCTCAGAGGATGGGGTGTAGGATAGACTATCTGTAGGATATGCAGGTCCCTTGAGAAAAGAGCAAGACACAATAAGGATCCCAAATCCTCAGTGGATATAACAGGTTCCCTAGAGGAGGGAGTCACAAGAAAGAGGGCAAAGGCATGGCCTGCGAAGCATCCAGGAAGTAACAGTGGGGAAAAGATGAAAATTGCAGTACTGCTTCCACGTTTGGAGTTCTCAGAATTCCATTTTTAACTAAAAAAATAAATAAATAAAATTTAAAAAACCAAAACAAACCAAATAGCCCAATACTTTGATTTTTTAACATTTTTAATTATCATCACTCCTAAAAAAATTTGTTCAGATGTAACCAATTTTCCCGTGGTACCTTTATGATTACTTAGCTTCTGAAGGGGAAGAGGTTATAGTATCAGTTAATTTACTTCCCAGCTATCATCACGATGATTAATGACTGGCCATACAGAAGAGTGTGCTTTTAATTTTTTTTCTCATTAAAATTGTGCAAGGAATGTTGACAGTACCAACTGTACCTTAACAGGCATTTCAGGTTCAAGAATATTTGAGAACTATTCTGTGGATGGTTGCTCCAGTGAATAGATTTCAAATTATGTGAAATTGGTTTTATGTGAAAAGTGCAAGAGTTTGTCCTAAAAATACATTAATTTTATTAAATTGTTTAGTGGTTTGGAGTTCCCTTTGGACAGAGCCAGCTAACTTCCTGGGTAAGGACAGAAGACAAGACTGCCTTCACTGCCTCCTCTATGTACTGGGCTGGTGCAAAGTAATTCTCTAAGGTGATGGTAATCCATCCATTCTGAAGGTGGTAAAATGGGGGTGGGGGCTTCAATGAAGGCAAATGAGCACAGAGGTGGTTGTAGCCTCAAAGGACAGTGGTCAGGGAGAGACAGTCCTTTTAGTTTGAGCTCTTATCAACATACAGTCAAGGTGGGAGCTCTATGTCCAAGACATCTTCATCACTAAGATGTCTAGACTTCAGAACTCCTCCGTGTAGTGTCTTATCCCAACAAAAAAGCCTGAACTTCTTGAATACTGGTGTAAGGCTTTAAGAGCCAGGAAGCAGAAGCAGCCAACCCTCCTAAGGGTTGGGCTCAGAACCACGATGGTCATTTCCACCACAATGGAAAGCAGCCCAGATTCAAGAAGGTCAATAGCACATGTATAGAGAGAGGGAAGGAATTTTTGGCAGTGGCCATATTTCTTGTTAGAGCCTACATGCTATGGAGGGGGAGGAGTGTGTCATAAGGAGTATGGAAAATTGTTGTTCTTAGCAGGTTGAGGAAGAGATTAGAAAATTACTTGGATAAACGGATGGTATGATAGAAATAAACACTAATCTCATGGTGTATATAATGATAAAAGGATATAAAAATGAGGAGGCATGGAGAGTGTTGTAGACTGAATTGTGCTCCCCTTTCCCCAGTTTAGATGTTGTAGTGCTAAGCTCTAGTATTTCAGAAAATGACTGTAGTTGTGGATAGGGCCTTTAAACAGAAAAGTAAGGTAAAAAGAGGTCACATGGGTGGGCCCTAATCCAGTATGATGGGTGTCCTTGGAAGAAGTGGATATTAAGACTTAAAAAACTGACTAAGGAAAAAATACATGGGGACACAGGAGGAGGCAGCCACCTGCAAACCCCATTAGAGAGGTCCCAGAAGACACTGAACTTGCTATCACCTTGATCTTGGACTTAAGACAGCCAGTCTGTGGCACTTTGTGGTAACAACCCTAGCAAAGCAATGCAATCGGTATCTTTAAGACACTTAGCTCCACTGAAGATGTAGACAAATAAAGAGGCATTTCTAATACCCACCACAGGAGTGGACGCAGGATGCCATGGGAACACATGAAAAAGGCATTGTATTCTCTTACTTTATATTTCTCATTAGCATAAATTTTCATTGCTTTTCCTTTTTTTAAAGATTTTATTTATTCGTTTGAGAGTGAGAGAGAACGTGCCAGTTGGGGGGAGGAGCAGAAGGAGAAGGGCAAGCAGAGGAACTGAGCCAGGAACCCAACTTGGGGCTCGATCCCAGGACCCTGAGATCATGACCGGAGCCAAAGGCAAACACTTACCCAAATGACCCACCCAGGTGCCCCCTCATTGCTTTTTCTGATGGTAAAATGAGACATTCTATATAAAACACTGAAATATAGTCGATGCCCACCATGTATTAGTTCTTCAGGTACTCCCTTCCAGCTGATTGTATACATACATAATATTTTTTCTTTTTCTACCCCAGGGAAGGGAAATAGAAGTAGGAAACCAGAGTGGAAGAATCTGAAACAACAATAACAACAACAAATCCAAACAACTCCAACGACCTACTCCTTTGGGCTGCACATATGGAGCTGGGGAGGGAGGCCTGGCATTGGCTACTCTGGGTCATTTAAAATAAAAGCCTCTCACCACCAATGGCTGCTGGTTCTGGAGTTCTGTGAAGTTGTGCACATGATCCAGGACATTTTGTGATCATTTAAAAGTATTCTGGATTAATTCATTCTGCTCAAGTTAAGAAGAATCTTCTCAAGAAGAAACTATAATTGAGAGCGAAGACCGGCAAATAGAATTTTTCATTATTCTAAAGTAATAATCTATGAAAATATGTTTAAGTAAATACTAATGGCTCTTTAAGGAAGTTATTTTGTTATCAAAGCTTATACCTGATAAAAGGTTTATTGAATAGTTTATGCTGAAGGGAATTTAACGTGGGAAATCTTCCTGGAAGTGGTATTTCTAATAGGATGAGGAAGCATTAATGCATATCAGGAAGGAGTTATTTATATTTCTGATTTATCATTTTAATTAAGCATTGTTTCTTAATAGCACTCATGACTCAGGGCAGATAAATAAGGCAAGTATAAGTTATAGGTGTACAAAATATTACACCCGGCTCTGTGGTTCCTTGCAGAGAGACAGACCAAGGGTCATATCCAAATAGCTATAAAATAAATGCTTTTGTGGTCAGTGTTTCCAGAAATAATGCTAGGAATAAAAATATCCTTGCATATTCCATATATTTTTTGGACTCTCTCCAACAGTCTCTCTGGGAAAATGAAGAACATCAAACATAAAAACACTGAACAGCATTTTGGGGCCTCTGCAAGTAATCATTCTGAGAGAATCCAAGAAATACGGAAAGATTCTGTAAAAGTTCCTCTCATACCCTTTTGACACAAGGACAGTCTTGCTTGTGCTTGTGCTGGCTTCTCTCTCATCGCTGCCCTCCTGTCCAACTAATGACCCTCGGAGGGAAGTTCCAAATGGCCGTTTATCTACATGGCCCACAGTTTTTATTAAATAAGGATAAATTCCATAGTTTCCACATTTTAAAACGCAACACCGACTTCAGTGCCCATTTCGGTGATGAACTCACTGCTGCTGGGTATAGGAAGCAACCAAGGTTGTGCGTGCCTTTTCTCTAGGTCACGGGAAGGCCCTCGGCCTCCTCTGCCCTTGCCTGAGGTTCTTTAGCATTCCTTCTGTCCCTGCTTGAATCTGATCATCGTTCCCAAGAGCACCTTTAATTGTCCCTTGGTCTTTGTTATTGGTTTATCAGGATTCCAAGCACTAACCATCAGGATCTAACTGGCTGATCCTGGTTCACTTGCCACTGGCTGCCAGGGGTCAGAGAGAGAGGCTAGAACTGCCTGCTTTGGCTTCTGCTCTGGCAGACTGGGGACAGGTTGGGGATACCTTGAAAATAAGAAAGAGGTTCAGATGCTTGGTAGACAAATAATTAAACTTCAACGAATACCTTTATTTCAAATTCATAAAATTGTATTAATATTTCTAGTAACACTTAAAAAAAAAGTTTAGCTAGCCTTGACTTGATCCCTCACCAATGGCATTACTATTGCATAAAACTATTTTCCACTATGTATATCAATTAAGGTCATTATCCTTTACTCATAATTTTATTCATGATATAGGGGTGCCTGGGTGGCTCAGTGGATTAAAGCCTCTGCCTTCAGCTCAGGTCCTGATCTCAGGTCCTGGGATCGAGCCCCTCATCGGGCTCTCTGCTCAGCAGGGAGCCTGCTTCCTCCTCTCTCTCTGCCTGCCTCTCTGCCTACT
This sequence comes from Potos flavus, assembly GCA_028534135.1. Taxonomy (NCBI): domain Eukaryota; kingdom Metazoa; phylum Chordata; class Mammalia; order Carnivora; family Procyonidae; genus Potos; species Potos flavus. The sequence goes on along the minus strand of CM052899.1, from coordinate 144,520,634 downwards.
TGTGATCTCTCTCTCTGTGTCAAATAAATAGAATCTTTAATTTTATTCATGATTTAATGGAAAAGTAAATAGTCTTTCTTAAAAGGTCATCCTAGAGGATCTATTAGAGCCGGGGCAAGTTTCCATTTACTGAGTAATTACTATGTTCCTGGCTGGCTATGTAATTTATAAGCAGCATCTTATTTAGACTTCATAAGGACCTTGCAAACTCTGTATCATTGACTTCATTTTCTGTGTGAAAAAGTCCTCAAGCTGTCTACATGCAGAAACCAGGACCAGAATCTAGGATTCCCTCCGTCCATCCCTCCCTCCCTTCATCACTTTCCTCTCTTCCTTCCTTCCTTCCTTCCTTCCTTCCTTCCTTCCTTCCTTCCTTCCTCCCTCTTCCCCTCCCTCCTTCCTCCCTTCCTTCTGCCTTCCTTTCTTCTTCTTTCTTCGACATCAAAGTCCTTATACATAATATTTTCTCCACTTTGCATGGCTAATTAGTAGTGTAAAAGCCCATGAATCCTACCGTCACGAAAAAATCTACTTTTTTTTCTGAAAATATGTACTTAGTCACCATCATCATAGATTCTCTGTGACATAGCCTGATTGGTTTTTAAACTTTAAAAAAAATCATTCCAAACTTCCACTTAGAAATGAAAATGGATTTGAAAATCTATGGATCCTTGACCATGTCGCTGAGACATGGTACAGAACCTATAGTGCTCTAAGAAAAAGAGGAGCAGGAGATCATCAATGTGGTCTCACAGTTGGCATTCTTCACTGGGAACCAGAGCAGAGTAGGAAAACATCTGTCCTCAAATGTTGCAAAGGCCACTGCCCTAGTTAAACTATTGTGAACTGGGGCACTTGAGTCTAAGTAATTCAGGACTTTTATTTTCAGCACATGTCCCCAATCATTCCTGTAGAAATGAAGGCCATTTCTTGACTCCAAATGTGTCATTTACCTTTAGTACACAATCTGTAACTTTTATCCAACAAGAAAAGTGGGAAAATGTCACATTCTCAGATTAAAAAAAAAAAAAATTTGAAAACATTTGAGGAAAAGGAAAAGTGTTGTCAGAGTCTATTAAATCAAAAACATATATCTCTAATTGTGTACCCTAATTATGATTCCTTTCACTTTATCGCTTATTCTGTAATATATTCTACTGAACATAAATAAATTTCACCATTTATTAAAAAAGAAAAGTATCTCCATTCCATACAAATCCATATAATATACTCATAACTTGGAGTGGAGAAGAGGCCTATATTTTTTTGAGATTTTCCTATCTAAATGCTAACCAGATCTGAATATGCATAACTTATTCCAACTAGAGTTAAGAAATGGGCCCAGGAGTCATGAAGGTAACATTTTAGTCCTTTTAGACATTCTGGATTCTTCTTCTATACTGTTATTCTCCACCAGGTAAAGCTTTTTGGCTCTATCCAGCATTGGCCAAGGTTGAGGGAAAGGATAAATCTGAGTAGAATAAATAATAGACATGTTGGTGGCCATGAAGATGTAATGAGGGTTTTTGCTCAGTCATAGGCAGTGTTATGTTGTGATTACAGACTTGAGGCTTCCCTGATTCAAATCCTGTTTGTGGAATAAACAAATAAAAAATAAATTAATTAATAAATAAATAACCTCGAGCAAGTAATTTTGCCTTTTAGTAACTCAGTAGTCTCATCTGTAAAATGGAGGTGACGATAAGAATACTTTATAAAGTTACTGTGAAAATTAAGTAAGTTAATAATGTAAAGCATCCAGGTCAACCCATAGTAAGTCCTCAGTAAATATCAAAATTATGAGAATTTAATACATGTATTTTCTCATGATTCTTCAAAATTATTTTTCTATCATTACCTAGAATTCAACCATAGAGATGAAAAATAATTGACTCACTGCCTATTGTAATACATTTTTAGATTATTTCTGATTTTTCATGGCTATATATTTGCTTATTTATTTCAGATCAACCTTAAAATCACTTTGTCAACTTCCAAGAAAAATACTCATGGAATTTTAATTGGAATTATATTAAACCTAAACATTTATTTTGTAGATTTTTTTTATAAAATTCAATTTCTTATCCTGAGGTATAGTATATCCATCTGCATATTCTAGTCTTCCCAAAAAGTGAATCTAGTATTTCATAATTATTTTCATAGAGATCTATATTTATTTTTACATTAATTCTTATGTATTTCATAATTTTGCCATTAGGAACTATTAAATAGAATTTATTCTTCTGTGTTGCTGTTATGAAATATTTAGTACTTTGTTTATGTGGATATTTATATGGAGGTTATAATTTTTCATAGTAAAAACATCAAACCTTTTCTGTGTATGACTATTTCTATGCATAGAAAATACCAGCTTACATCCTGAATTTAGAGCAATTTTTACCTATAATTTATTTTAGTAAAAGCACTTTTGAAAGGTAAAAATTTTAAGTCTATCATGTAAATGCATAGCTAAGCAATAGAATGATTTTATAAATAAACACTTACACAAACAGCATTGGTGCTTCATGTCTCATGTCTACACAGGCCAGTAGGACCATCTCAGTCCAAGTAGAGCAAGATTTTAAGAAAATTCCATGCTTTACTAACAGGCCCATTAATGGGTTATAAACTACAGAAGGCTAACATTTACTAAAGTCCCACCTTCTTTTCTACACATTCCTACCTTAGTATTCTTCTCATACTTCTGTAATTGTCTTGTTTATTTACTGTTTACTTGTTTATTGTCTATTTTCCCCCCATTGCCACTGCCATTTCTATTAGGCTGTAACCTTGGTTGTCTTGTTTACTAGAACAATCAATACCAAACCACAGTCTTATTCATTCATTCATTCATTCCATAAATATGTATTAATCTGCTATTTTTTGTCAGGAACTGTTGTATATAGACAAGGTCTCTGGCTTTGAAGTGTTTAAAGATAGAAAACAAAGAAACAAATAATATAATTTTAAGTAATTGTAAGAACTCTGGGAGTGTAAGGCAATATACTGAGCAAAGCAAGGAGGGGTATTGTTTCAGAAAGAATAGCCAGTAAAGGCCTCTCTGAGGAGGTAAAATATGAACAGAGACCTGACCAATATGAGAGATTTGGAGGAAGAATATTGCAGATAGAATGAACGGTTATAAAGATCTTGAGGTGGATAAACTTGGTGGTCTAAGAAGTAGCAATAAAACCCAGGGAACAAGGGAGAGAATGGCAGGAGATTAGGTCAGGAAGGCAAATCATGATCAGATCATTCAGCCAAGGCCTTCTTCTCTCCACTAGTGCTTTTCAAGATTTGTTGTGCATACAAATCATCTAGGATCTTGTTAAAACCCAGACTCTGGCTCAGTTGGTCTGGGGCAAGGGTTGGGATTCTGAATTTCTAACGATCTTCCAGAGGATGCTATTGCTGTTGTTCTGAGGACCACAGCTTCTAAGCTATGAAAAGGTGGTTGAATTCTATTGTAAATACGAATGAAAGCCATTAAAGGGCCCTGGACTTGGGATAACACAACCGATTTACATTTTTAAAGGATCATGAAGGTCGTGTGTGTAGAAAAGCCTGTTGGGGAGAAATTGCGGAAGCTGGAAACCAGTAAGAAGATTGCTTCAGTTAGACAACAGATGATAATGGCTTGAAGTAGTGTTGGCAGTGAAGGAGCTCATGAGACATAGTTAAATTTGGAAAACATTTTGATTACAGAGTCAACAGGATGTTCTCATGAATTAGATGTTGGAAGTAAAAGTAACAGTGATGAAAACAGACTACTAGTTTTTAGACTGAGCAACTGGATGACTTGTGGTTCATGTCCAGAGCTTAGGGGAGATTGCTGGAAGAGAGATGGAAATTTAAGAGCCATTAGACTTTAAAGTTATGCAATTAAATGAGCTCATCTAGTGAGTATATACAGAAGAGATTTGAGATTGAGAAAGGGAAGGAAGCCCATTCAAAGAATTCAGAAGGAGCTATCAGTGAGATAGGAAAAAAAAATGTGTGATGTCCCAGAAGTCTAGTGAAGGGCTTCAGCTCAGGGGTTGATGAGGAGGGTAATCAATAATTCAAATAAAATATTCAAATAAAATGAATGACTGAGAATTGACCATTGGACTTAGCCAGATGTGGGTTGTTGCTGATTTGACAAAGGTGGCCTCGATGAATAGGGTGATGAATCTCGGCTGGACTGTAAGAAAGAGAGAATGGGTGGCAATAAAGTGGAGGCAACGACAATAGACACCAGTTTCAAAGATTTTTGTTACAGAAATAGGCCTTAGCTGGAGAGTGATGATGAATCAAAGGATTTTTATTTTAAGATAAGATATAATGAAACATGTTTATGTTCTGATTATGAGTGACAGGTGTGATTTATAGTATGAAATATACATTTGGCCTTCACCCCTGTTTCTGGTGCAAAACTCCTAAAACCCTTGCAATTTCCTAACGTTGTCTTTTGTTATGTTAATGAGGTGACTTTTGGAAAGCCCTTAAAGCTGGGGGCTGGATGCCAAGGGAACCAAGAGTTGAACTTTCAGTCCCACTCCCCAACTTCCTGGAAAGAAATAGAGGCTGGAGATTGAATTCAATCAGCAATGGCCAGTGATTTTTTCTTTTTTTTAAGATTTTATTTATTTATTTGACAGAGAGAGAGAGAGAGATCAGAAATAGGCAGAGAGGCAGGCAGAGAGAGAGGGGGAAGCAGGCTCCCCGCTGAGCAGAGAGCCTGATGCGGGCTCCATCCCAGGACCCTGAGATCAGGACCCCAGCCAAAGGCAGAGACTTTAACCCCCTGAGCCACCCAGGCGCCCCAGCAATGGCCAATGATTTAATCAATTATGCTTATGTAACCCTCCATGAAAACTCAAAGGACCAGGAAGCTTCTGGGTTGGTGAACATGGGGAGTTACTGGAAGAATGACACACCTAGAGAGGGCACGGGAGCTCTGTGTCCTTTTCCATACTATGCATCTCTTCCTTCTTGTTGTTCCTCAGTTATATCCTTTTATAATAAACTAGCAATCTAGTAAGTAAAATGTTTCTCTGAGTTCTATGAGCTGCCCTAGCAAATTAATTAAACCCAAGGAAGAGGTCATTGGAACCTTTAGTCTATAACTGGTCGGTCAGAAGTACAGGTGACAACCTGGACTTGCAATTGGCATCTGAAATGGGGGCCAGGAGAAGACTGTGAACTGAGTCCTTAACCTGTGAGATCTGAACTATATACGGGTAGATGGTATCCGAACTGAATCTAATTGGAAGGCATCCAGCTGGTGTTGGAGCATTGCTTGGTGCTGTGGGGAAAAAACCCTTACACATTGGAATTGGAATCAGAATTTACATAGATCAAGAGGAAAATATTATTTATATGGGTGGAAGGGCTGGCTGTGAAGAGACAGTGTCAGAAGGGAATGCAGAATACTCTTGTGTGTGTGTATGTACACACACACACACACACACACACATATGCATATATATATGCTGTTGGTGGGAAGATGCAGCACTTTTCTTCTGGACGTTTTAATTGTTCAATAAAATGCAAAGAAAGGTCATCAACCAACAGTGGGAAATACGGGAGGAGTATTAGAGATTTGAGCAGTGAAGAAGTGGTGTTATGTAATCATCTCGAAAGTTGTGAGAGCAAGTTCAGTAGGATAATGTCATAGGATTCAAAAGGCAGAACTGTGGAGCCATTTAAGGTACAGTAATAAAGTGAAACAAGTGGGATTTCCTCTCAGCACATGTGTATGTTTAGAGAGCCAACGGTAAAGTTACTGAGGACATAGGAAAGAAAGAAATTATAATAATGAACCTTGGCATCTAAACCTAGAAAAAAGCCTTGAAAAGTGGTGAGTTAATGCATTGTTCAAACAGGATGGAAGAACAGTTGTTATAGTAAATGAACTGAAAAACAGGAGATTCTTTGATTTCTCGGGTAGATAAAGCCCTATATAATCCTGCCCTGCAATTCTTCAAAGGTGCTGGACAGGGTGACCTTAACCAGTAACTTAGCTTGAATTGTCATGAACGTTTCTCAAAAGGCTCACCCTTGATGTACTTTACACAGTCATCATATGATTTTATTTACTTACAATTTGTTAAAAATAGATCCATTGAGAAAAGCAGGGTACAGGATCCGTACAACAACTATATCCCCTTTGATTTTAAAGCATTTTAAAATGTTTTAATGCACCAACTGAAAAGCAAAACATCATTCAAACCAAACAAGTTATTAAAGTACCAGTCTTAAGTGCTGTTTTGTCTCTTTGCTTATTATTCTCTCAACAGCAATAAAGCAGAAATCATATTACCAAATTTGAATGCTAACACATTTCCAGGATAATGTGAACAGGAAACAAATAGAATCTTGAAACACCATCGCAAATACTCTTCAGAAAACTGTTAGGAGGGCAAAAAGCCCATAAAGTAAGGCACAAGGGTAGGCAATGAGAAGCTGTTGTCCTTCCATGCCCAAGGCTGAACTGAAGATTTTGGAAGCTGAGAGACTACACCAGCCAACGATGACCAGTGCCAACACTGTTCCAAAGGTGCCCCTATAGCAAAGACAAAAGAGATGATTACCTTATATCAAGAGAAAAGAGATTATTGAATGAGAGCTGCCTCTGAAATGTCCTTGGTACAATATTTACAACTACTTTCTCCATTTGCAAAATGAGGGTGAGGAACTGTATGAAGTCAAAGGCCTTGGCCAGCTTGAAAATTTGTGAGTCAAATTCCCCATCAGAGGTCAACATTTTATACTTCAGTAAAACTTGAACTAATAGGAGTATAAAAATTCACCTGCAGTTACCCTCATTTGTCAACATTCAAATCCCAATTCCTGAAAATCTTTTTTTTTTAAGATTTTATTTATTTATTTGACAGAGAGAGAGAGAGATCACAAGTATGCAGAGAGGCAGGCAGAGAGAGAGGGGGAAGCAGGCTCCCTGCTGAGCAAGAGCCCAATGCTGGGCTTGATCCCAGGACCCTGAGATCATGACCCGAGCCAAAGGCAGAGGCTTAACCTACTGAGCCACCCAGGTGCCCCTGAAAATCTTTTATAAAAACTATGCTTAGGGTTTTCTTTTATAATTACAGATTCTTTTTCCCACACTAGCTTCCCAAATTGATGCATGGTATGAGCAGAAAGATAACTGAACTTGTATTCCAGTAGGGGGCCTCACCCCTCTGCTCCTAGGTCTGCTTTTCAGGTTTCTATCTGAAATAGCAAAGACTGACACAGTTCAAGTAGGGAACACAACTACATGTGAGGCCTCCCACCTCAGCACTAAAGATTCCTTTTGTAGGTGTATTGTGGATTTTTTGGAATATTGGAATGGATTTGTTCAAATTGATATCTTCAAAAATAACTGTGGAGGCAATTGGCTTTTTAAGAAGAAATGGGCAAATAAGGTAGTTAAGTCTAGCCACCATGGGGATAAAAGAGGAAGTGTGGGAGTAAAGAGTGAATTCTTTCCTTATGTGCAAAACAGAATGCATTATTTAGAAAAATAAGCTATAAGATCTATGAAAGATCATGAGATATCTAGTCCCCAGCTTTAGATCAATGAAGTGACATGAAGAAAATTGCATAGTGAAATGGACATTAGGTCAAGATCTCCTAATTCCTAATGGCTCGTTGCTCCTTTCATCACCAAACTACACTGTCTCACTCTATCCTGGTATAATCTGAAGTTGAGAATTATGTTTATTATTTGTGAGAATGATAAAAATATTTATTTTTAATAACTGAACCAAAGAAAAGCAAATGAAAAACTGTACAATATAGCTTATGATGCTTTGGATTATAAATAAACCAAAAATATTTAAAGTGCCCTCTAATAAATATGATATGCATTGGTTTAATTAGTATCTATTAGGAAAAATTTATAGGTCCACCTAATATACAGGTTTTTATGAACAAAATTGTAAAATTATATATGATTGATTTGAATGATATAGTAATATGCGCAAAAGGAAATTTCAGTGTAATAGTCTTAGGAGGTTGGATAATTTATTCTCCTTTAATATAACTTAAAAGATTTCTAAATCATCCTTTATCATTTCAGAATGAATATCTAATGAAAAAAGTCCAGACTTCTGAGGATTCTTAAAATCTCATTTTAGTTTTTATTTTCTTCCCCTAATAATCTAGAGTCATTTGAGGTGCTCCAAGCCTTAACTTTGCTGGAAATAATGTTTTAGAGTTAAATTTTTAAATGGTAAATCATTATAGCATTCTTTGGCAAAAGCATTCAACAAAATAGAAGTTGTAGAACTAAACTCTATATTAACATGCCAAATGTCTGTAAAAAAAACATAGTAAATGGAAAAGCTTGCTAAAGAACCCGCTTGGGATTCTCTCCCTCTCCCTCTGCCCCTCCCGCTCAAGCTAAATAAATAAATAAGCAAATAAATATATATGAGACCATATTAAAACAAAGAACCATTTCCAACTAAGTCATTCTCAATAATGTTATTAAAAAAACTATATGAGATATCGAAACAAAATTTTTAAAAGCTCTCCTAAAATGCCTACCTTTGGCATTGGTAAATTTTTTATATAATATGCTATCCAATGTAGTATTAATAACCTAAGATGTGGATCATCCCAAAAATTTGCAAATTGTGCCTCCTTTGGATGTGGAAGAATGAGCACTGATGGCAAATGTTTATTGGGTTCAAAGCACGTAGGGGACAAAGGACTATGTAATTACTTGCTCTCCCCAAACCATGGTAGCGATGTGCATATGCCCTGGGAAACTGCCCAACAGAAATATATCTACTGGATTCTCGTTAATAGTTTTGAATTGCAAATCCTAACTTCCCAGGAAGTAAAAAAAGAAAAAAAAACCTATTGGCTGAGCATATATGCTATAAAGTTCTCCAGCATTAATATCCTCATCAGGGTTCCTGGGAATTCTTCACTGCAAGGAGCCCAGCTGAGAAAGAACAGTTGCTTGCCGCCTCAAAGGCAGTGCCCGGGAGCTGAAGGAATTTGTCAGTGTTCACTAGTCACCTCCCCTTCCAAGATCAAACAAGCGAATTTTCTGTAGTTGTTCTATTACCCCGGATAATAGTTCATACTGAAGAACGCAACGACTTCCAAAGTGCCACGTTCACAGATAACTTGGTTTAATTTATTGTTTAAATCGTCCAAATAGGAACAGTGCCTGAGCCAAAACTGACCTGCTTTCCTGCATCTGTGTGTAGCTTTTAAGAGCCAAAGTTTCCCCAATTCCATTCCCAAAAAGACAAAAAGATCAGAAAGAGGTTTACTGTTACCCTGGTGCGGCATGCTTGAGAGGGGACTGTGCATGTGGGGTCCATTGGGGCACGCAGGCACTTACTGCAGTGAAAAGAAGATGGCACAGCTGGACAGGATGGCCATGGGGAGCAGGCAGTAACCCAGGACACTTGCCACGCAGCCGTAAGACGCCCCTGAAGAGCTCATCAAGTTTAGTAAGGTGTGCATCCCTAGGCAACCGATGGCACTCATGCCATACACATAACCGAACTGAACTTTTCCTACCTGAAAAGGTGAACACACAACACGTGAACACACAACAAATATCAGGAGGAAGTTGGAATGTCAACAGAGCCGACAGCACTTTAGAATCAATCAGCTCAACACTGTTTCACGTCTTCCGGGTATAGTCATCAGGAGAGTGGGAGTTCTGGACAAAACACTGGCTATTGTATGACTTAAGGTCCTGAAAACAAACACTCCTGATTATATTTGGGGTGGCACATGCTTGCCACAGAAAAGATGAAAAAAATCTCTAGGTTTTTTTTTAATCATATATCACCTATTAGAAGTACAAGATGTAAGTAAGAGTATATTTTCTCCCCCTATTTGTCAAATAATTGAATTAATGAAAAAATTCCAATTTCGTCTTGAAGATTTTTTTTTTTAAGATTTTATTTATTTATTTGACAGAGAGAGATCACAAGTAGGCAGAGAGGAAGGCAGAGAGAGAGGGGGAAGCAGGCTCCCTGCTAAGCAGAGAGCCCTATGCGGGGCTTGATCCCAGGACCCTGAGATCATAATCTGAGCCGAAGGCAGAGGCTTTAACTCACTGAGCCACCCAGGCATCCCTTGTCTTGAAGATTTTATAAGGCAAAATAGTAATTACTATTAGTAATTAGTATAGGATTTACTGTTAGATCCTATTCTAAGCATTTCACGTGTATTAAATTATTTATTCCATACAACAACTTTATGAGGTAGGTACCATTATTATACTCATTTTACCCATGAGGAAACTAAGGTGAAGAGAATGTGTAACTTGCCCAAAATAAAATGTTAAGTGGTGGAACTTGGCGTGGAACGTAGCCAGTCTGGTTCTAAAATTAGATGCTGGACATCTGTAGAAGCTCTCACAAGTCTTAAAATAATGGGACTTACTTAACCTTATTTAACGTAGCATATTCTAAACTTATTTGACCACAGGATCCTTTGTTTGCCTAATTCCTATTACCAGTTTAACTGAACATACCTTATGAAAAGCTGGTTTGTATAAACCAGCTGGTACTGAATCATAAAAGAAGTACTGTTAAAGGGAAATCAGTAGCGTTGAGGATAAAACACTGATTTTCTGAGGACTCATAAAAATAGCCATCTCCCACAGGCACTAGGGATTGGGAGCTGAAATAGTCCATTAAACTCACCCAGAGAAAGTCATAAACTACTATTGATTCAACAGGGGATATTTTAATGTTTGCTCTCTGAGGATGCCAAAGCTCCAGGAAAGAACGCACTTAGTTTTTCTATTTACATTAAGCTGATTAGAAATTCTGGATAAATATTGAATAGGCTGACTATTTTTCTGGGAATCATGCAAAACAATGAAGGATCGGGTAAATTCAGAGAGTGAGCTTTTTACCTGTCAGATTCTCTTCTCCATGGCTGTTATCTGTACAATCTTTATATCTTACAGAGTAAAGAGATATCTACTTTACAATTAATTAATGGAGAATATTATGACCATTTTAATGTTCAAAATTGTCTAGCTATTTTGAGTTCTTCTTCATCTACACAAATGGGGAGATTGGTCACTACCAAGTCCTTTCACAAAATGTCCCTGGGCTATGGTTGCAGAATTCTCTCCTGCATTAGCCATAACGAGTTCTTATTGAGTAACTTTTGTATTCTCATGGCTATCTTGTGAAATAATACTAATAATGCTAACAGACATGCTTAAGAACCCCCTCAATTATTGCTCTATTGGGTGAGTTTTTTCCACTTGGAAAATAGTGACCATTTAAAATCATTTGTATTAGAGAAACATCCCACTTAATATTTTAATTGGATGGGATAATTCTGAGGTAGCGAAAGCTATAATGGTGAAGGGCAACTTTCCCACAACCAAAAGACACAGAGCTAGAACTTCTTGACTCCAAGCAGTTTTACAAATAGGGTGGGGTATATAGAGGGTGGACAAAATTAATTCCATTGTAGAACTGTTCCTTTTGATATCAGTTAATGACTTTTCTCTTCATCTTTTTTCTTGTTAGTTTATCCATTCTGAGTTGTAATTCCATTTTAATTTGTTTCAAATTCTAAAAAGGGCTTCTAACTGAAATAGAAAGCAAATGTTCCATTTCTTAACCTCAAAACTTTACGGGTCCTCTTTGTACCACCCTCATTACTATATCTGGATTTGAAATACTCATTATTCTTCTAACTATGCTTTTATATTGGTCATGCATGTTCCTTTTCCAGATCATACTCTTAGATCTACAAGAAAAATTAAATGGAGTCATACTTTTAAACCACTTATCTTCCTTGCTTGGTTAGTTTAGCTTCAAATGGACTTTGAGTGAAATCTGACTTCATTAGTATATACTTGGGTGATTTTTTGTTGTTTTTGTTCCTTATTGTTCTACATGTATTGGAATCAATTCTGAAGTAACCACATCTAATAGTAAAATAAAACCGATAATGTCTGCTTAAAATGTTTCAGAAAATATGCACTTTCACATATTCCTCCAAATTTTAGAACTGAAAGGAACCTTAAGAACCACTTACATAAGCGTTTTTTGTTTTTGAAATGAAGAAATAGGAAACAAAAATTTTAAGATTATACCTAGAGGCAAAGTTAGGGGTACATTCAATTTTCTCACTTCCATTTGAGTTCTTTACCTATATCACTTTGTACTTAAAGAAAAAAGAGGATATTTAAATAATTCCAACTAGCATTATACACCCCAAAGAGATCATAATGGGATTAATGCTTTCCTTTAAGGGGTGGTAATGGTAACATTTTCTACAAGAAAACAAACAGCTGTTATATTAGAAATCACTTGAAAAAGAAATATGGGTTAATATATTAAATTGATTGTTTCTGACTATTTGATTAATTGACATGGTCTTAACTTAGTGTAGCTAAGATTATCAAATTACTGTGACAAAGAGAAGGGAAGTTAGAAACTAAATTAAAACTCTAGTTGATACAGTGTTTGATTTACAGAGTATTTTCATTTGCTGTAGTTCAAAGGAGAAATAAGATACTATCACTAAATACTATTGTATTGGATAAATATGATATGATTATTAATCATATCACCATGCAGAAACTAGATTGCTATCAGTATTTTGATTGGTATACAGTAAATTAATAAATAGTTGCAAATACATTTTACATCTACTTTTGAAAACTCTAGCTATATTGGAGAAAAAACAGTTATGGAAAGTGGATAGTCAAGAGACAGAGAAGTGGACTGAATAGTTATTTTACAGGCTTTTCCTAGAATTTTTAATTTCCTGTATTCTTTCTCCTGTCAAGTTTATCTCTTTGTGCCTTAATGAAACTATACTTTTCAGACTGGCCTGACCATCTTTTTCATCCTCTGTTTTTAACATAAGGTCATTACCTCCTTGGTTTAAAATCATAGACCTTTTCTTTTTTCCTTCCTTTTTCTTTAAATGAAACATTTTTCTAAAGTATGAGCTAAAATGTCTTCTAAACTTAACTTGGGTGGAAATACGTTTTTCTTTACTTCTTTGGGGACTCTATCTCATTACTCCAGATTTAAAGAATGAAAGAGGCCCATACACAAGACAAATAGTAAAGTCAGGGGGGAAAATGCCTATATATAAAGCAGAAAACTCGAATAATAGAGAAATATATGGGTTGAATAAACAAATCACTGGTTATCATCGCAAATACAAGGAGACTCATATCATACTCATACCTCACACGGTGTTTGAAATATTCAATAGGTACACTCCAGCAAAGAAAATGATAAGCAAAGAGAAAGGATTTCTCTGGTGTCACAACAGAAATGTCATAGAAAACAAGAAATAAAATTTGGGCCAATATTTCCCAAATCCATGTGTTCCTTCAACTTTTTCAAATTGACAATCTTTTCTGAATAACAAGAAAGACATAAGGGATCTCCCACTTTGTTGAAAACTTGCTTGGTGATTTGATTTTTGAAATTCTGTTTACATTTGTATTTATCTGTCCCAATACTTGCAGGCTGGTTCTCTTTGTCACTATGGTTCAATTAACTATGTCTCAAAAAAAAAAAAAAAGTGTAGTTATGAATTGAACAATCTAAACTTTATAAAGTAATACATTTTCTTCTATATTAACAACGACTTCTTCAAAAATGACACTTGAAAGGACACATTAAAATCTGGTGCTTGCTGCTGTCGGTTACCAGAAGCAAGGTGGCTCCCAGAGCGATACAAAATAGGATGGGTCCAGTGAGGTCCGTTTCGTTCATAATGCTGCCATCTGCTGGCTTCAGCGGGTTTAACACGGTCAAGGTTTTTTGCCATATGTGATCAAAATTAATTCCAAGTTCTGCAAAAAGAAAAAAAAGGGGAATAATATAAATATAAAAAATAAACATTAATAGTATTTACTTCAATTAACATATCTATTAATTTACTTAGCACTTTAATCGATTGTTACACCTTCAAAATCTAAAGTTCTATGCAATATATGGTAATTTAACAACAACAACAAAAGATCTGTTGTTCCCAAAGTGGGAACTAAAGAAATATTTTAGAGAAATAATTACAGCAAGGAAAAATTTCCCTGCCTTATGCTCCAAATATAAGCTTAAAATCTAGCTGAAAATTGGGAAATAGATGTTCTACGATAAAAAATAAAATGGTAGCTAAGAGACTGAAAGTCCCATCCTACTGCTTATTTACATATTTCCTTTCCCCCCATTTTCCCTTGATAACACTGTTAGGAGTTAGTAAGACAGGGAGTCAGGGCCAGGGTCCACAACAAGAAAATATAGAGTCAGGACACCTACAATAAACAGCAATAACATCCTGTTTTGCAGCTTAGACAAGACTACACTAGCATTCTGCTTGTAACCTTTGCAGAAATTACTTCTGCAAAACATCCTAAAAATTAGACAATTAACCACAAAGCATCTGTCACTATCATAGGCAATGGGCAGTTAAGACTTAAGCCCCAGTTGTCAGCAAAAAGAGACCACCAGTATATTGACATTAACCTAATAGGTAGACAGATGAGTGACCAAAGCCCTGATTGGCATGACTTACCACACCTTGATTGCTTAAGATAGTTCTGCAAAAGAGGTCATAAAACCCCTACACTTAGAAACTCTAAGGGCAATGCTCTTGGGCCCCCCACCCTCTCCAGGAGCTTTATACTGTCGTTCAATAAACTTCGCTTTGGCTGCCCACCACTCTTCATCTGGTCTACTTCTTCGTTCTTCAAAACAGTGTGACCAAGAACTGTGGGCACAAAAGTCAGAAAATCCTGCAACAACACTTCTGAAATCATGTCATACTTATATCAAACATGGTATAATTGTTCAATTAGCAGTATTATCTAAAGTAAAGGTATTTAGCCCAGATCTGGGATTTTATTTCCACCCTGCCTGATGAGCAAAGTAGTTCTACGCTAACTGCCTGAACCTCCACAGAGGAGAAAAGAGTATGGCTCTTTCTTGCACTCGTATTTTAATAAGATCAGTGCTAGTGTGGTTGAGTCTGTGTAATTCTTGAGACAAGTTAACCTTTCCCTTCTATGAGTGGTGGTGGTAGAATAAAACATTCAAAATCAGTGTGACTTAGTGTCCATGAGTCCAAATTCATTTAGAAATATCTATTTTTTCCCTAATACCTTGTTTTTAAGTAATTCTGACTGCCACATCACAGACCCTTTCGCTAGATCGTGCCCCTCTTACATTTTTATTTAAAAAATGTTTTAAAAATCCAGCCATCTGACATCCACTGAATACAGAAATAAATACTAACACCACATCAGTTTCTTTTCTCACCAGTTCTATAAAGATAAACATTAAGATGTATCTTGAGCCGGAAAAAAAGAACATTTGAAAAGGAGAACATAACTTTACTATTTAGGAACCAGTAATCAAGCTGGCTACTCTCCTTCTATCATTTTAAATTTGAATAAGAGTAAAGCAGAGGCCCAGATAATTAGAGATAAACTACTGTAAGAAACAATGCATTTCAACTAAAAAGAATTGAATGGGGTTTTTTTGTTTGTTTGTTGTTATTGTTTTGTTTCTACTGTTTTCACTGAATTCTGCTGTGAGCCCTACAAGATTTGTATGCATTGGTCTTACAGACATGTAATGAGGCTAGGGCTGTTATTTTACTCCTATTTTGTGCATCAGATGGTTGAGGTTTTGAGATAATGAAGAATTTGTCCAAAGTCACAGAACTAGTAACAGAAAATATAGGTTTCAACCCTGGAGAATCTAATTCAAGAACCCATGTTTCCTCCTCAAGACAAACAATCCAATTACAAATGAGGCAGAGGACCTGAATAGACATTTTTCCAAAGAGGACATGCAAATGGCCAACAGGTACATGAAAAGGTGCTCAACATCACTTATCCTCAGGGAAATGCAATCAAAACCACAATGAGGTATCACCTCACACTCGTTAGAATGCTATTATCAAAAAGATGAGAAATAAGTGTTGGTTAGGATGTGGAGAAAGGGGAACCCTTGTGCACTGTTGGTGGGAATGTAAATTCATGCAGCCACTGTGGAAAACAGTATGGAGATTCCTCAAAAATTAAAAAAAAAAAAATAGGGCTCTGGCATTCCAACTACCCCACTGTGGCCTGTCCCCAGGCCAGGCCGACAACACGTCCACTTACAGCTGGAGGACATGGGCTCCTAGAGATGGTGGCTTTAGTACAGACTGCAGGTCAGTCCTCAGGGCAGCAATGGGTGGCAGCCAGGGGTCATGACCTGAGCACTGAACCTGGCTAATTTAAAAAAAGAATAAAGGGAAAAAAAGAACTTCTATATGATCCAGCAATCCCACTTCTGGATATATACCCAAAGGCAATGGAAACAGGATATCAAAGAGATATATGAGCTCCCATGTTCAATGCAGCATTTTTCACAGTAGCCAAGACATGGAAACAACCTAAATGTCTATAGGTGGATGAACAGATAAAAAAGATGTGGGATATACATACGAAGGAATATTCATTGGTGAGAAAGAAGGAAATCCTGCCATTTGCAACAACGTGGATGGACCTTGAGGACATTATGTTAATTGGAAAAAATAGAGAAAGACAAATACTGTGTGATATCACATGTGGAATCTAAAATCAAGGAGAAAAAAGAGTCAACCTCATAGAAACAGAGTAAAAAAGTAGTTAGCTGAGGGTGGGAGAAACAGGAAAAGGTGGATATAAAGGCACACACACACACACCCCACACAAAACAAAACAACAAAACCCAAAAATCTTGCTTTTAATCATATAGCTATGGATGTCAATGTGTATCTTATGTCATAATGGTTGTATTTTTTTTAATTGAGCTCAATTCTCCCATATGAAGGATTTTTCCTTAAATCATTTGTACAAGGCATTCAATTTCCCTCCCCAGGATAGTGACAGTCTTTGGTCAGATAGTATATCAGTATCAGAGTATAGTTCAACTGCTTTTATAGTTACACATATCACCTGACATCTTGCATATCAGACTTTCCATACTCAGAATATCAGACGGACTTTAATGCCTGCCATGACTTAGAGGGGTCTTACTCTAACAGGGACCTAGACATTTTCAAAAGGTTGGACAGACATTGGTCTACACTGCAGTAGTAAGGATATTTTTTTCACTCATTTTATATCCAGGCTGACAGATATTTTTTTCACTCATTTTATATCCAGGCTGACAATTGCTATCCCTAGTTTAAAAAGAAAGAATTTGACCGGTTAATAGTGACTAAAAGCATGTACATTTCAACTTCTGTGCTGCATCCTTTATGTTATCACGGGGTAGTTACATATTTCTTAATGAACTTTGGAGGAGATGAGCAATTCACCAAGCTTAAAATGAAGTTAGAATGTCTAATGTGATTTTTAAAAAGCAGAAGATTTTAAAAATTGAGAAATATTTAGTTTAAATTAATTTCACCTAAGCATTGTGTTGTTTTCAAACTTTATTTTCAATTAAGACATTTATGTTAGCAATATGTTTTCAGCATTTACCACAACAAAATGGCTTTAATTCTAAATACCTTGTTTTCCTCAAAAAGCATAATCATTATTCCTGAAGAAACTCCTATGTAAAATACCTTGTGAGACATTATTACTGATTTCAGACATTTATTTGATGGCATAATTAACTTCTGCACATGTTTCAACATCGAGTCATGAAACGGTGAGTGAACATAAGACCTACTAAATATTGTCATACCAAAAAAGATTTTATGTGTTTTCTACCAAAATACATCTCCATAATATTTTGTTTTCAAATTTATTACAAGGTATGCAAATGAGATTATAAGTATTTATTAATTGCAGATATCATAATATAATACCTTATTATACAAGATAAAAGATGAAACTGCTGAGAAATTTGAGTGTAAAATTTATTGTTTTGCTGGCACCTAGTGGTAGTAAAGTATATGACATACATGCTATAAAAATGAATTAATATCTTTGTTTTCTATGCAAATTGTGGCACTGGCCTTTTAAATATAAACATCAGGCTGTGCTACAAATATAAGTACTGAATAGCCCAGTAATTTTTCTGGTTTGACAGACTTGAATTGGCTATTATTCTTCAAGATACGTTTGTTAACATATTGATTGTACATAATCAAATAGCAAAAGTTATCATTCTTACATAAAACCACCAAACAAGTCTTTTAGACAACAAAGTATTTAAGGAATAAAGAAACACACTTTCAAGTAACATATTTTTGCACAAGGGATGTTAATTATTATAGCTTCATAATGTGATACCTTGTTTGGTGTATGCTCAATAAAAACTAGCAAATGACATTTATCACCTTATCCTAGAAACCCTGTCTGTGGCTTTTTCATATCTTTGAAACAGATGAGGCTCGAGACTTTCACAAAGTCATCCAGCCCGAAGAATGTATTGAATCAGCATCTAGAAATTTCATAGATTCAAAATGCAAAATTATATTAGGTGCAAACTTTTGTATCTCTAATACACTAGCAATTTGGTGGGAACAATCAAAAAAAGAAAGTGAAATCTAAGAATTTTCTCTAATTTATATAAAGTGGGAGGGGAAATCTAGTATATTTTCTATTTGAATTTAATAAGATATTAGGGAGGATGCATTCGAGTTTAGAATATCACAATAGAGACATTCAGACAAGCAGAAAATAAAAGATTATTTTCAATAAATGTTACAGGGAAAATTTGTTACCCATTAAAGAAAAAAATGTTAAATCCTACCCCATATACTAACCTAAAATAACTTTTAATGAATCAAAAATTTAAGTGCAAAATGAAAAGATAATTTAAAAACTTAAGAATATACAAGAGGATATAAACAGTACCTAGAGCTGGAGAAATATATTCTAAACAAAAGAGCAAACAGAAAGAAAATTTACCAAGAAAAATATTGTAGAGTCGAAAACATAAATACTAAAATTTCTATATGCTTTAATGTCCTATTAACAAATTAGATGGTGAACACCGCCTGGAAAAAAAATGTTTGCAATATATATTCCAGGCAATCATTAAATATCTTTACCATATAAATATCCCTAAAAATAAATAAGAAAAGGAAAAATCTTAAGATTCAAATAAGAAATCTGACAAAGAATATAAAACACAAGAATAGTCAATAAACATGAAAAAATGTGTAACTTTTCTACTAATCAAGAGCTACAAAGAATTGCTTTTTACCCATCCAATTAACAAAGACATCTATTATTCTATGATGGTGTAGGGGGTTATCCTTTTCTAGGTCAGTTTGACAGTGTAAGTACCTCTTGACCCAGTAATCCCAGTGTTATGGACCCATCCTAAGGACAGACTCTGTAGAGATGAAAGTTATTTACTTCACCAAAGCATTACTTATTACAAGGAACGGCCTTTAAGGTGAGTTTAAATTATGGTACTTTTATATGAAAAATATTATGATTATGAAGCCATTCTATCTCATATTTCCAAATAATATTTAATGACTTTAAAGAATGCATGCATAGAAATACTTTTGTAAAGTAACTTTAAAAACTACAGAACTATAGCCATTGTATGATCCAACTTTCATTTTTAAATATTCATAAATACATATTTAAAAATATAGTATTTCATTTTTAAGCATATATACTTAAAATATATGCATTCTTATGTAAAATATTTACATATATGTATTTCACACATACACACTCATAAAAATAGAATAAAAGCTGGAAGAAAATACATGAAGTCATTAATGGAAGTCATGTCATAGAGACAAAATTTTAGGTGACTTTGATATTTTTATTCATATGTTTCTCTATTTGCCAAATTTCTATATTGAATATAGGTTTCTTTTATAACAACTGATAGCTAGGTTTTGTTTGTTTGTTTGTTTGTTTGTTTGTTTTTTAAGTAGAGATGTTGGTGGAATCAAGGACAATGTTTAATGAGGATAGCTTATAATTTTCAGGTATTGATTATTATTGCAGAGGCAAACTGGAATGAATTGGTTAAACATAACTGATCCCCAAATCTAACTGGCTTCTAAAGAGCCAACAAATTATATGTTATATGATATAACTTTCTGTGCTTTTCTGAGTGGTTAAAATCGTTCACCTTTTTTTAATTTTGAAGACAAAGAAAGAATATTTTAGTGCCAAGTGGTTGGCTCTGTTCATATGAGGCAAACACTGATCTTTTGATGTAAAATATTGGGAATTTTAATCTTGCCCTTTTCACTGACCACATATAAGGGGGTGAGAGCATAATTGTTGACTATTATATTTATACTTCTCCTTGGCTCTTAAATTTAAATCTACTTGAGTTTTAGTTTTCTAGCCTCACACTTCTGGCATCAATGTTGATTTGCTGTAAGAGCAAAAGCAGCAGATGTAGGGTGGCTGGATTAAAAAAAGAAGAAAAAAATCAGTGGATGGAATATCCCTGAAATCCCTGAAAGGCCTTCAGGGTCCACCAGTTTCCTTGCCACCAGCAGCTCTATTCCCTGGAATCATATATTCCTCCCCACTTAGCCATACCCAGCTGGACTGAGGGGGCTCCTCTGAGCCAGGGAAGAAAAAAATAGACTGGCTTGTGTTCTTGACAATAAAGAAATATTGAGAAACTATCCCCTTGGCCCCCAGGCATCATAGCAGGAGATACAATGTGCTATTATGAAGCAGCTTCATTCACTGGGGTGGGAAGGGTCGTTACTTTGATACAATCGCTCTGCTAAAAGATGTGATCACTGTTGTCTAGACTGAGTCAAGGAGTCCACACTTTAACTGAAGAAACTTAATAACTGCAGTTAACAGCCCAGGAGTGGCAACACATCTACTTTCAGTTTTCCCCACACAAGCATGAGACAAACATCCAATGGTTTATGCACTTTCGTCTGGCAGACTTGTTTATACATGGAACAATCACACATAAAACACACGGCATGCTGACTGCACATTAAGTGCTGATTATTGCTATTATTCTTCTAGCTGTACACACATTAATAGCACTTTCTTAACTTATCTTCTAGCAAAGGAGGCTCTTCATCAAAACTGTCAATGTAAGAAGATTGTGAATAATAATCCGGGTTGGATGCTGGCCGAAAAAATTGTCCCTCGTAACCTGATGACATGAGCATCTCTGCTGGGACAAAGGCAGGTGGAGGCTGCTCGCTGGCTGGTTGTCTAGAGAAAGGAAAATACTGAATTTTATACATCTCGGAATGGGATATCATGACAAATCATGGAAGGAAACTACAATGTTCTTTCTATGAGTTCTAGTTTTTGTGAGTATTTACCCATGAAAGAAATAGCTTGCTTAAAATTTACCTTTAATTAAAAAAATGAAGTAACTGGTCATGAGAAGGTTCTAGAAGAAAAGATCTATACCAACTAACACTTACTATGGACAATGTGCTGGACATTTCCCTTCACATTTTCTCACAGAATGAATACTCTGTAAGGTAAAAACTGTAGTTTTAATCCCATTTTACAGATAAAGAAACAGAGTTTCATGGAGACTGAAGGACTTGGCCAGTGTAGCAAAATAATTCTTCAGGTGTTGGACTCTTAAGAGAAGCTGCCAGAGCAGTGCTCAGATGATACAGTGTTGCTTTTTTACTGATTTTTCAGGGGCAATCACCAAACACATTCCCTATAAATCTGTGGAAACAAAAGTAAGTAAAAATCACAGTTTTAACAGTAGAGTCAGTTCATAAGAAAAAACAGATACATAAACTGACCTTCTAGCTCTGGCCATTCCCAGACAATTACTGTCAATCGATTTATCTTTGAGTACCTAAAAGGATTCTATGGCTGGTCTAAAGTCCCTCTTTTGACATATGCAATTTAGTTTTGTTAAAACATGATATTTTGATACTTCCTTAACCATGTTTTTATTGGATTTTATTTCACCATTTGTGTGAGAAAGTTGGAAAACAACACTCAGTACATAATTTCCTAGAGCTAGAGAAAAGAAGGAAGGAAAAAAAGAAGTATATGAGGTTTCTTGATCGTTTTAAATTGTTTTTACCTTAAGGAAAGGGGAGACACATAAGGAGTTGTCCTTATTAACATGTTTAAGTTTCTTTCATCAGAGCCCCTTAAGGCTAAGCTAAAAATACAGCTCAGGATTCTGAAGTTTGCAGCTCCCTATGATCTCTGTGTTAAAATATTTACAAAATGGCTTTTCATACTTTCCTTCCAACATTAATCTTAATATGAAGTCTAAGAATAACATATTCAACTTCCCTTATATGAGTAAGCCTGACAGAGAAAATAAACTTCTCCGGAAAATAGAGCTACCAAAATAGAGATATATGCATTTAACCATTCACTAACTCAACCGTAATCTCATTAAGGGCAAGGGCCTGTTGTAATACTTCTTGAATCCCCCACAGCATATGTTGATTACTGTTATTGTTCCCTTAGCCATGAGGCATATTCCTAACCTTTTTTTTTTTTTCTTTTTCTCAGCAAAATAGAACCACTATCAAAAGTATTGGTAGAAATGAATTATAAATAAGAAACTGAATGGCCTGTTGGTTGATGAAAAGCCCCCCTTGATCCATATTTTTTTTTAATGGAAGCATTTCTAGAAGAATAAAAGAGGAAAATAAAGTTGACTCAATGGGCCAGTATCTAACCAGGACTATTTCACTGACAAACTGTCCTAGTATCGCCATAACTCAGGCCCAGGTGTGACTAACCAGGCTTGAGGAAAGGTAACTTTTACAATTACTCCCTGCAAGGCAATTTCCGTGAAGGAGGGAATTTAGCCTAGGTGATTGACCCAACCCCAGCAAAGAGAAAAACACATTAAAAAAAAAAAAAGTGCCCATTACCAGCTAGATCCCATCCCTTTCTCTCTCTTTCCTCTCTCTCTGCTCCTTCATCCAGCAAAACTTCTTAATCAGGAACTCAGTTTTCTGTTGTCCTTATTATAATGGAGGCATAATATTAAATTTCTCCCACCACTTATTTAAGAAAGTATAATTTCAAAATCTGTCCAACAAAGGAAACCTCAAAAGCTTTGATCTATAAAAATTACCATGGTCACCCGCTATCATTGTCTGAATTAAAATTCTCTCTTTTTATCTTATAACTTTGTACATGTTGACTCTAACATTTTACACGACATCTCAGTAAATGAAATCTAAGCAATACCAATATAGTCATATGATTACGCCACACTTCTACCCAACAAACTCTGTAAATAACCCAATTCTCAGGTTTTAGGCTTTTTTCCTGAAAATTTCAATGAACAACCATAATTTTATCTAACCATGTATTTCTTTTTTTATTAAGTTTTTAATTTTAATTCCATTATAGTTAACATACAGGATTATATTAATTTCAGGGGTACCATGTAGCGTCTCACCAATTCTATGCATTACTCAGTGCTCATCATGATAAGTGTGCTCTTAGCCATATATCTTGGACACTTTACTAATTGCTTTGTTAACTCCATAGCCCTGAATTATTAACCTATTAAAAGCAATTGCATGAGTTAGATTAATGTACCCAATACTTAAGGTGGTAAGGTTATATCATATCTATATTTCATATAGTAATGGGAGTTTTGCAGAGTATATCAACAAAATATTCCTCTTCTCCTTGATTACACGACATCTTAATTAGCTCTATGAGAAGATGCATATTGAAATTTTGATGATATCTAACTCAGCACATTATTCCAGATGAAACAAATGTCAACTGAATTCGACCAAAAGAAACACTGGACTCTGGTTGGTAGAGTTTAAACATTAACTTTGTTAGTGGGCATCTCCTCTTCCTATAAATATTATTTAAAACAACTGTGAGATGACTGCAAAAGATTCCTTTAGGACAACTGGCAACATTCTTGGTCATACTGCTCTTCTTTTGCTTCCTAACTCTGTGGGAGTTACACTTCGGCTTGTAAAAAAAAGTCTAGTGATAAAATTTATCCTAAATCAAGTACAGTGGTTAGCAAACATGCCTCTGGAGTTATACTGTGTTCGAATCCCAATTTTATAATCTTAGGCAAATTACCTCACATCTGTGCCTTGATTTTCTCATCTGTAAAATGAGGATAATAATAGAAGTCACAAAACAAACTAGTGGTTACTAGAGGCAAGAAGTTTTAGGGGGTGGGCAAAATAGGTGACAGACATTAAAAACTACAAACTTCTAGTTATAAAATAAATAAGTCATGGGGATGACAAGTACAGCATAGGGAATATAGTCAATAACACTGTAATAATGCATAGTGACAGGTGATAACTATACTTATCATGATGAACATAGATTAATGCATAGAATTGTCTAATCACTACCTTGTACACCTGAAACTAATGTAATATTGTCTGTCAACTATATCTCAAAAAATATGAACCAATAAGAACCAAATCAAAAAGTATTTGTTGATATCAAAGTTGAACAGGGCTTAGAGTTCTTCTACCAATATACCCAAGCCATAAAAAAGTTTGCTATATAATAATAACAACAACAACAACAATAATAATAATGGATCTCATAAAATTATTGTAAGTTAAATTAGCTGAAATAAGTAAAGTACTTAAAATAGCATTGGGTATGCACAAAATGATCAATAAACATGAGCTATGTATTGGTATGCCCTTTTCTCCCTGAGACCTACACTAAAGCATTCTAGACATCTTCCACAAACCCTGGAACAACATCTACTATATTTGTAAATAGTTGTCTCTTCCTCAAAGAAAACAACATAAATAGGAGGCTCGGAGTTTATATGCCTTCTATGCTGATCATCTTTCACTTCTTATCATTTTGATTTCCTTGGAACACTCAAACTGACTTTGACGACATCCCACCAGTCCTGCGTTTTCCTACTAGGAGAATCTCCACTATACCCAATAAAACAATGGCCACACACCTGGTCTGTATAAAAACCTTCTGTACATTCACCCAATTCTTCAGTATTTCCCTTTTCACCACCCATACCTGGGTTTATAAAGTTCCAACAACTCTCCAGATGGATGATGTTGTGTTAAGATAAGGCAGAGTCTCCAGCTGGGGAAAAGATTTTACCTGGCTCCGAGGCAACAGGACTTAACATTCATTGTCCAAAGCAAATATAGAAGATCACTGTAATTAATCTTGGAACACTACATCAAAAACTAATGATGTACTATATGGTGACTAACATAACATAGTAAAAAATAATAATTAAAGGAAAGATCATTGTTAAAAGACTCAGTAGTAATTTTTATGATTACAGAAATATGCTTTCTGTGTCCTATCACATAGTCACTTGATAGATATTTTATTAAAAGTTTTGTTATTCTAAAACTATCTGTTTGGACTTCGTGATGGTCACTTGATGCTGCTTTCCTTGGTCAAGCTGATCCAGGAGGCAGCGAGTCAGCTGACTCACACTTCACATGGAGGGCTAGAGTGTAAATCAGGTGGTAAAAAATGCACCAACAGATAAGTACAAGTCATTGAAAGTCTACATGTACATTTTAACTCACATTAAATTATGGGTATATTCCATATAGCCAGATGACATAGCATGCCTCCAGGAACCTGAGACTAGGAAGGGTTTCAGAATTTGCAACACCATCACCTGAAACAGCCTGAGACAACTATATGACCAATCGACAACCGAAATACCCTGTTGATTAAAAAATGTAGTCTGTACTCCCAGAAATATTTTATCTATGTCAGTCTGCAGATGAGCCAGTAAAATCAGGTATTTTAAATATCCCCAGTAAGAACAAAGTGTACAAGATCAGTCGAATTGGTGGTGTGTTTTAGGGAATGGTGGCAGGGGAGCTGACATACATCATTCCCAGATTCTGGCCGAGCCAGCAGGTGCACAGTGACAACAGACCATCGGCAGAGTCAAAACTATGTTTAAGACACTAGAGGAAGGTCAGCTCAGGGGATTCAGAAAAGCTGGGGATTCAGTATCAGTCTGTTAAAGTCCTATGAAAACATTCAAAGGGAGTTTTCCAGTTGTTGTCATCTTTTCTGCAGAAATATCTAGTCTTTTCTCTAAATAATTTGAATAGATTTCCCATTTTAAAAAATAGAAAAATGTAGTGGGAAAATATAGCCCATATGACTGGTTACAGGTGATTGGAAATAGTGTCTATCTGAATGACTGAATAGCTATTAAAGATGAGGAAACTCCTTCTTATTTATTCTAGTAAGAAAACTTGTTTTTTAAATATAAATATTTTTGTTGTCTTAGTAATTACAGTCAACCAGCTTTCAGATCAGTATGCCCCTGAGCAAGTTTTTTAAACAAGCTCCAATAAGGGCACCTGGGTGGCTCAGTTGGTGGAGCCCAACACTTGATTTCAGCTCAGGTCATGACCTCAGGGTCATGGGATTAAGCCCAGGGTCAGGCTCCATGCTCAGTGTGGAGTCTGCTTAAGATTCTCTTCCTCTCTCTCTGCCCCTTCCCCCTCCCCTGCTCCTGCAGGCACATGTATGTATGCATATGCATGCGTGCTCACTCACTCTCTCAAATAAATACGTGTATACATACATACATGCATACATACATACATACATACATGCATACATACATACATACATACATAAAATCTTTACAACCAGCTCCCATATATGAGAGTGGGAGTGGACAGAGACAGAGAGGAGACTAACTGATTATAACTATCCCCTGGATTCCTGTGTCTTTTGCCAGGATGTTTAGCATCTTATTCTGTTTTGGGGTGTATTTTAATTGAACTATTCACCATATGAATAAAAGATTGAATCTCTGGAGTTTGATGTACACTAGTAAGTCACTGACTTGACCTTATATTTTATGTACCTCATAAAACTACCACAGCTAATATGCCCTTTTCTAATTCCTGAGACTTGAGACTTGCAGTGTGGATTGGAATTTAAATGTTACTATATCCAAATCACAACTTGGATTTAAATGCTAAACAATTGAAGCAGGCTAGGTCATCAACTTACAACAATATAATCTTGAGTTTTCCCCATTTGGTTATGTTCATTTCCATCTCTTTGTCACCTTGATTTCTGGGCAATGTTGATATGTGTAATGAAATGGTGGTTTGGCGGGGGCAGGGGGTGGTGGCACAGAGAAAGCTATGGTCCATGAGTCCCTGCATAAACAGAAAGCTTTGTTTCTCTCTTATTAGACTTTTTAGTTTAGTTTAGTTTGAAAATGTAGATCATAGATGCTACACATGTGTTCATTCCATTTGAAGAAAAGAAACAGAAGGTGACTAGTTTCTTTCACTAAAATAGGAGGACAGAGCAGAAAAATCCTATTAGATTGTGGATTATATATTTTGAGTTACCATCCTGTAAGACCTCAATGTTCAAGCTACTCCCTCTGCCTGGTTAACACTTTTCTGGCACCAAACACTTTTTCTTGACCTTCAAAGTATAAATCATAAATGAAATAAAATCAAATTCTTTTTCTGTAGTTAGATTCTGCAATGATTGAGCCAAATCTCTACAGCCTTATTCTTTTATCTTATTTTTCTTATAAATATTTTTTTTAAAATATCTTAATTTGCCTAATGATAATATTTATAGAGAGAGAGTGAAGGAGGAAGGGGACAGTATAGATTGTTTTTAATTTTAGGAAATTTTTATGGTCCCTGACTGAAGCTGGACAACATAGACTAGGTTCATTGATGGGATAAAACTCCAGATATTTAACTTTTGTAGTTTTAAAAGCATTCTATACCAATACCTTTCCCTATCAACTTTGAGTTCAGCAGGAGTAGCTAGAAAACAGCACCTATCTCCTGTGTCTTCAGGAGTGATCAGCTAGTGGAAACAATTTCCAAACTGTCCTGTGCATAGCTGGAACTGAAGAGTTCCCATTGCCTGTTGTATTTATTCTATCTTTCCCTCCTTTATCTGGAGCTTTCAGGGCACTTATCTGTGTTTAGAAAATTAAACTTCAAGAATTAATAAATTTGAAATATTTGTTCTGCAGTTATTTGTCTTAAACTTGTTGGAATGAAACAGTGATCACATATCCCATCTTTACCTAAGATGACTCAGTTTTATTCCTATTGTACCAACATTATTATTGCTAGCATACATTTTACTCTTACAGATGTCTTGATTTTACAATAAATTATATGCTTACCCTAGTATTGGGTCTAATCAAACAACCTTGAACTAAAATCCAAACCCCATTTCTTATTAGCTGTGTGTCCTTGAAAAAGTTCCTTAATTTCTCTGGGTCCCTGTTTTCGCATAAGTAAAGCAGGGAAAAATACTAGCTCTCATCTCAGGATTGTCTGAGGATCCCATGAGTTAACTTACATACAGTTCACAACAGTACCTAACACATAGTAAGAGTTCAGTAACAGTTATCTTAAAAGTTGCAATGTCTGACCCTTCTCACGGTTAATCTAGACCCATGAAAGAACATCAAAACAGCAACTGTATAAACAAATAAAGTAAGTTTAAGTGACTTTAGACAACAGTGTCCATTGCTTTGGCAAGCTATAGTTATAGAAAATAATAACATTTATATAATGGTTTTACTTTAAAACATACTTTCCTACACATTAGCACAACAGTTCTTCATGATAATTTCATGAAGTAGGTATTATTAATGTCCTTATTTCTCTGTGTAAGACACTCAGGAAGTGAAGTTAAAAGTCTTTCCCAATATTACAGAGGCTAGAGCTAGAACTTGAACCAATTTTTCTTACCCTAAATGCCCTATTTACCCTAGTAAAGGGTAAATTACTAAATTTTTAGTCATTTTTATTTTCAACTCAAGTTGAATTGTCAACTCAAAATAACTAACACATTATGAAATATGTTTATTTCAATTCCACTTGAGAGTTTCCACACTGTATTATAATTGCATATTTAATTGCCACTGTCCAACATAAATTCTTAAATTTTATGAAGGAAAAGATTATAGACTTCTTTTTTATCTTTGGGTTTGTAGCACCCTTCTTAATTCCTAACACACGAGCAGGCACTTAAAGGTTTACTAGTCAAATAAAATCTATTTCTTGAGCAGTGTCCCAAAAGATATGTGAAATGAAAATGTTTTTTGTTCTGTCCAGGGCCTGTATTCAGGCTCCCTGTTACGTGGTATTTTGAAAAGAGGAGACCAGCCACCCATCTATAAATGGAACTGAGGTGAACTGAATTAATTTCTCTGACCTTTCCTGGCATTTCTTCTTGGGTATTTTACCAAGATATGCTGGAAAGAGCTTTTGCTTTCCCCAAGGAAGCCCTCCCAATGTGGAAACCTCTTGCTAAAATATTACACCTTCTTAAAATGGAAGTATATTTTTTCAATATAAAGTACTTACTTTCTAGATCCATAAACATGTGCATAGGTATTAGAATCTTCAGAACTCTGCTCCTGGTTATCAATAGTATAATTAGATTGGTAAAAATCGGAGTCAAATTGTCCCGAGTTTGACATCCTGAAAAATAAGAATGTTTTTTACTGAGGACTTTATGAGTCAATAGAACTTCTTTTGAGGGGCACCCGGGTGGCTCAGTGGGTTAAGCCTCTGCCTTTCAGCTCAGGTCATGATCCCAGGGTCCTGGGATCGAGCCCCGCATTGGGCTCTCTGCTCAGCGGGGAGCCTGTTTATCCCTCTCTCTCTGCCTGCCTCTCTGCCTACATGTGATCTCCCTGTCAAATAAATAAATAAAATCTTTAAAAAAAAAAGAACTTCTTTTGAGATATTTACAAGGATTAACCGATGATGTGATTATGGGTGGATTCCTATTAGAGAACAAGGTATTCTTTGGATGGGTTAAATTAAGTATTAGGAAAGGTATGGAAATGTATTTAGAAAGTCATTTATAAAATGTGTATCTTCAATGAACTTTTCTGAAGTTTTCACTCATGAGCACTGTGACTTAGACTAAATTAACTGACGAGAAAGAACTAATATTTTTCACCAAATTCCTTATTCCTGGCATTTTAAGAAAAAGTATTTTTAAATTGGTATACATCTAGAAGGTTTTCCCTTAAACAATGTTAGTTCCTCACTTTAAATGTGTGCACACATGTTGAAAAGCCAGGAAACAAATGGCTGATGATAATCCTATTTGAGTTTCATTTTTCCTAGAGCTTTAAAATGTACTAACAGCCTCTCCTGTGCTTCCACAAAACAAACAAACAAACAAACAAACAAACAAACAAAACTAAATCCTACAAATCAATTTCCTAGTTTTATTTTCCAATTCCTAAAATGTATTTGGAACATTTTCCTTTTTCTCATGCCTTGCCTGCTGCTCCTAGGCTTCTGGCTGAGTCAAAGGGAGAAAGGCTCGGTTCTGCTAAGGGAGGAGTCTTATCTTTCTATACACACTCTCTACATAGTTTGTACTCATTTAGGGAGTGAAGAAGAACATGTGATCTTGATTTACCCTGCCCAGAAATACCAGGGAGGAAGGACTTGAGAGGAGAAAAATGTGAGGAAGAAAGTAATAGTAAGGTGATAGTGGCTCTTTGGATGAAAATTACAGAATGGAGAATCTTTTCAAGTGGACAAACATGGTTATTCAACTCAACGTTTTAATCTTTTTTTTTTTTTTTTTGGAAAAGCATCCTATTTCAAAGGAGTGAATTTAAAAATCATGAGGAGCAATCCACATAATCTAATAATTTATGGAATACTAAGTTTCAAATGAAATTGCATAAACAACCTTAGCTCTAAGAGCTTCATTAATCAGAAATATTCGAGTAACTGTCAAATACTTCAAATTTCTACAGTTTGGTAAAAATACAGAAAGCTTTTCTAAAATTAGATGCAGCAATTCATATATCTGACTTAATAAATCAAGATTTTTCACTAGTAATATGTATGAAAGTAGCTATGAATTATGATGAATCATGTAAACTACAATCAAGACTAGGAGAATGTCAAATCTTTTAACAATTTATAATTTATAGAATTTAAAATTTAATAGCATAACTTTCTCAGTCCGTGAAAACATGTTATTATAAAGCATAGAGAGTAATGTCACGGGAGAATACAGTAAGGTTTCATAACATGCAATACTTTATGTAACACGAGTATGGGTAAGAGAGTCTTTACATAACTCAGCTTCATGCTTGGTTTAAATGCCAGTTTTTAGAAGGATTAGATACATACCTTTGTATTTTTTATGTCAAAAGATCTTCCAAGCAATGTAGCTTTACTTGAGAAATTTGTAACAAATCAGTTCATGAAATGATGACCTGCTGGCTCTCCATATAAGTTTCTAAATTTGTACTCTGACACTCTGAACAGATGCTACAGCCAAAAAAAAAAAAAAAAAAAAAAAAAAAAAAAAAAAAAAAAAACCAAACAGAATATCCAGTATCTAATAGGACCTGTTAAACACAGGGAATGATATAGAGACATACAATCTGATAAAGTGAAACAGCAGATTTCAGTTTTCCTGTGTGTGTGCCCCATTAAACTTAAGATCATTCATTTGAGGCAAGCAGTGGAAAGCAAGAGGCTTTAATATTCCTTTTGCTTCATAGTCTATAAGAATATATTCAACCTAGACAAGATTTTCTAATAAAATCCAGTAAAAATCAATCAATATATGGCACATCACTTAAGGTAATCTGAAAATGGGGTGTTGTCAATTTTATCCAAAGGTGAACCAACTTATATAAACTTATATAAACAACATTTAGGAAAGTTACCTATAATCTACATCTGATTTCTTTTCCTTTCTTACTTCTCCAGAAAAGCCCAAGATGGATATACTAATGTGATCTAATAGAGCTTATTTTTAGGGCATGTTCTGTTCCATTTTTGAGCCAATCCTGACCACTGGAAGCATAAGACCCATTTCCTCTCCTAGAAGCTACCTAAGTTGGTTCCCTCTACATCTGTGGGTCATTTCCAGGAGTCTTCTCCCTAGTTCTGACCCAGGAACCTGCCTAATACTCCCCAGTCCCATCCAGACCTGGTGGTTTTGTTTCTAATATCAACCTCATAGCTGGAAATCAATTTTCTCTGTGATCTGCTTCATGCAGATGCCCCTTTATAAGACCGTGATTTCCCATGTATCCAGACCTCAGTAACCGAAATTTGCTGTTCAAGGGTGAATGTATTTGGCAGGTAGAAATTTTCAACTAGAGCCAAAGGCAAGAATGGTAAATCACATAAACTTTCCCACATTATTTTAAAACATTTGGATTTTTCCAACATTTGGTATCTCTCTGATCAGAGCTGTCCTTCACCAGGTAACTAGTTGCGCTACAGTGGCTTACACATTTACTGAGGATCTATTATGGAGTGCCAGACTGTGTTCTAGATGTCATAGTTACAGAAGTGGACAAACTTATAAAGAGCTATATTTTACTATTGATTCTACTATATCTACAGCAAATGATAATGACTAGCAAGACATTGTTCTATGAACTGTAGGTTTAAATCATTTAAGTTTTGCAAAAACCTTATTAAGTATTATTGTCCCATTTTAGAGGGAAAGAAATAGAGATTAAATAACAGCTTTCCCAGGTAGAAGCCAGTAGGTAGAAGAGCCAGTGTTTGGTAGGATAAATCTAGAGCCCAAATTAGTGTCCAAGATAATTTCAGGAATCAACTGAAATCTATCAAAAAGTTAGCATATACTATTTAGATGGAGAGTGCAAAGGGGAGGAGGGTCGGGTATTCAGTGAAGGCCTCTTACGAAGGTTATTTGAAAACTTTTTTTTTAAAGATTGTATTTATTTATTTGACAGAAGGAGAGAGATCACAAGTAGGTAGAAAGGCACGCAGAGAGAGGGGGGAAGCAGGCTCCCTGCTGAGCAGAGAGCCTGATGCTGGGCTTGATCCCAGGACCCCGAGATCATGACCTGAGCTGAAGGCAGAAGCTTTAACCCACTGAGCCACTCAGGCGCCCCAAGAAGGTCGTTTGGATTGGGACTTGACTGTTGAGAAAAGAAGCCACTTGAAAGACTATGTAAAGAGGATTTAAAGCAAATTCTCTGAGATGGCAAGGAATTTTGCAGGTTGTGGTTTAGATTAGCAATAATCGCGCCTCGGATAAACCTCATTGGCTACCATACTGCCGCTGTGCAAAGCTCAGGTTGTGGTTTAGAAAGAAATCATGCAGTAGTGATTTTGAATCAGGGAAAAGTTGAAGGAGATGGAAATCAGTGGCATAGGCAGAGGCCACATCATAAAAGACATGGTTAGGGGTCTAGATTTTATTATATTTGAAATGAGATGCCACTGCACGATTTTAAGCAATGGGACAATATGATCAGCTTTTGCAGCAGTCGATTTGGAGGATGTCGTAGCTGTAACATAGGCACGAGACACAGGTGGCTTAGACAAGGATGGCAGTTGAAATGGGAGAACTGGTGGAAGAATCTAGGCAGCTGAGGGAAGGATGAATTGGAGGCGTCAAGACTGGGGCAATTGTCTAAGCAAGAAGTTCATTCTGGGGAAATGATGATAAGTTGTTCTAAGTGGATAAGGTCCCATGGAGCTGGGACTGAACAGGTAAAAAAGATACGTAGAAAGAAGATTTGATAGGATTCAACTTCTGCTGAACAGGAGGGAAAAGAGGGGGACGATTGTTGAGGATGGTTTCTAGAATTCTGACAACTTCCTTATCCTAATATATTAATGTCATAAGAAGAGGCCAAATTTTTATAAGGTGGCTAAATTTAGATTGTCATACTTTCCATTCCTTCTTTCAGAGTCTTTATGTGAGAACATAAATTCCTTCCTCTAACAGCAAGGACTCAGAGTGCATTCTTTTTTCTGACACACAAATTTACTGAAAAGTTTACCAAAGATAACATGTTCAATTTTAGTGCATTTAAATTTTAAACTTATTTTTTTATTTTGTGCTTTTCAACTTAATTTTCCTTCATGAAAAACCAGCTTGATTAAATGAACTGCAGGAATACATGGATCGAAAATGGCATATAAAAATGAAATTAATCTAAGCCTCAAGTGAACTATAAGCCATGAAACATTGAAAGCCAAATGACTTCATTCTCCTGATAAGGAAGGGCATTAATGAACCATTAATACATACATCAGAATACTTTAAAGCTACTCTTATACATGTAACATGGTATGTGAATAAAATATACGTTCAAATTTTTTCCACTAATGAATTATCTAATATATACATAGTATTTGTATGTAGCGTAGATATGTATATGTTATAATATTTATCTCCAATATAGAAAGTTTATTTTATTTTTTAAAAGATTTTATTTATTTATTTGACAGAGAGACAGAGCATGCAGACAGAAGCAGGTAGAGCATCAGGCAGAGGGAGAGAGAGAAGCAGGCTCCCCGCTAAGCACAGAGTCAGACATGGGGCTCTATCCCAGGACCCCAGGATCATGACCTGAGCCGAAGACAGGCTTAACCAACTAAGCCACCCAGGTGCCCCTCCAATATAGAAAGTTAATTCAATATTATAAACAGTCACAGTTTTGTCAATTGATTATTTTAGTTCAATTACTTAAATAATTATTTCTGGCTTCTGAATGATCAAAAAGACTAGATAATATGAATAAGGATTCTCGCCTGATACAAAGAGCACTATGTTCTGTTCACAATCATTCTCTTTTCCTTTCCTCTTTTCCCTTTCTCTCTCTCTCCCACCTTCCCTCCCTTTTTTCTGTTCTCTCTCTCAAAACCTCCTAAGGTGATCTCATCCACTCCCCTGGCTCTATACACCATCTATGTATAGACAGTTCCTGAATTCACCTTTCTTCACAGCTCCAGACTAGTTGATATCTCACAGACATTTTGAACTTACTGACCATAACTGATTTTATCCAAACTGGTTTTTAAAAATGTCCACACTACCAAATCGAATACTCTGTGGTTCAGTACAAGAAATAGTGCTGAAGGGACTCCTGGTTGGCTCAGTTGGTTAAGCGGCTGCCTTTAGCTCAGGTCATGATCCCAGGGACCTGGACAGAGTCCTGCATAGGGATCCCTGCTCAGCGGGGAGCCTGCTTATCCCTCTGCCTGCTGCTCCCTGTACTTGTGTGCTCGCTCTCTCTCTCTCTCTCTCTCTGATAAATAAATAAATAAAATCTTAAAGAAATAAAATAAGTTACTACTCTTATTTAAGCAGAAAAAATACAATGCAATCTGTGTTCTATCACTTTTTTAAAAAGTACATTTTGGTCAGTATTATATACATGCTTCTTTTATTAATACCGCATAAGATATGTTCCTGATCATCTGCCCTTTAAAGACCATGTTGCTTCCATTTTATAAGCCTTTAACTTCAGCCCTGAGTATTTCATAGTCACATGAAAATGGACATAAAATTCTGTTTCAATGCATGAATTTTAAAGAGCTTAATGTGCTCTATGGCAAGAAAATAGAATTACAGGGTTTTCCTTGATTAATGTTGTCATAATTTATCAACGAGTTCCAATTTGGCTAATTCTTGTTAGCTTCCACTTTTGTCTGAGAAAAAATGGAACCTAACAGAACTATTATGGAACACATGAAGTTTTTGGTTTGGTAATAACTTAACTTTAGCAAAAACATAATTTGCATCTGAAATTGTGAAAGTTGATATGAGTAGTAGTTGAGTTATACATTCTTAGTAACCATACTATTATAAAATCATTTTAGAAAATGTAATAGCAAAGTCTAAGTTATATACATTTAGTAGACTAACAGAATTTTTATAGGAAATCTTTCCTAGGAATTACATAAATCCCTCCACAAGTTCTGTAACCACATGGATCCTCAGTTCTCTCATCTGTAAAATAAGAAGAAAATGTATACCTACCTTTCAGGGACTATTTATTTTACATTTAGGTCATCAACTTAATTTTTTTCCATGTTTTTCCCCAATTTTTCCATGTTTTATAATATACTTAAATTATTAATCAATAAATAATTTAAGTAAATATATAAGTATAATAAATTTGTGTAAAATAGAAGGATTAAACAGGTTTTTATAACAGGAATAATTAACACAGTGTAGAGCAAATAGTAAATTCTTAGTAAATGTTATCTGTTATGATTATGCTTCTAGGTGGAAATAAAGTTGGAGAATACCAGGTATCTGTATTCACTCTGTGTCCACTATTTATAGTCACTCACCACATAAATATTTCTTAGTGAAGTCTACATTGCTATTACATAAATCTACATGAACAAATCCATTTCACCAAAAGAAGGTGATGGGTATTGTTGTATATACATAGTGATTAGACATAAAACATTACTTCAACATTTATCTTATTTAAAAAAAATAAAATTTTTAAATACAGAAAGACTAAGAATGGAGTTTCTTACAAATATACCATTTATTATTTTGATTAAACTCTCTTAGATGCCAATCAGAAATGATACGAACATATGTGGTTTATATTTCTTTCAGCAACGAAAGGCAAAATCTTTCCCATGTTCCACCATAATATGTTCTACCATAATTAAACCTTTGCAATTGTACCATTGGATTTTTTCAAGGCATTCCAGGTTTAATTTGAATATTATATTATATTGAGCGGGTGAAGGTAGTTGCAGCAGTTTGGGAAAAAAAATGACTGAATATTATATATATTTAAATGTAATTGTTAACATAGAAATTCTATTTCGGAAAACAGTATCTCCACCTTTTGGCACTAGGACCTCACTACGTACACGTTAAAATTTTAACTTAACGGACATTTACTCAAACATTGCCTTGATATAGAGGCGTCTTTTTTACAAACAACTCTGTACTTTGAAGTATTTATATTTTTATTCACGAACATGAAGTAGGGAAGTAGTGTACAGAGTAACAAATCAATATTTTGAATACGATCTCATTTCTTTTTAAAAAATGTTTTGGGTCTCTGGTTTAAAATGGCACTAGGCTAGAAAGTTGCCTCACAATTCCCAGAAAGATACTCACAGGGGTTTAGGAAAAGGTAAATACTCCACGATCTCAAAAACTGATGCTTGGAATCAGCTTACTGCCAGAATCTAGGCAGAATTTCTATGATAAAGTTGATGAGTCTGCAATGAGAAAAATGACTTTTGACTATCGCATTCTTTCATACAGAAGAACAGTCATTCATACAAAAAGAAGTAGATAGATTGCTGAGATCCTTGGAGGAAGGTTTTATAACTAAATAGAAGAAAAAAAGCAGCTGTGCCACTACTGTAAGGATGAAGCTTTTTAAAGTACCCATAGAGGGGCGCCTGGATGGCTCATGGTTGAACATATGCCTTCAACTCAGGTTGTGGTCCCAGGGTCCTGGGATAGAGTCCCTCATCAGGCTCCCTGCTCAGTGGGGAGTCTGCTTCTTCTCATTTTCCCTCTGTGCTCTTTTTCTCTCTCTCAAATGAATGAATAAAATCTCTATTAAAAAAAAATAAGGTACAGGTAGAAAAATCCTGCCACCCGCTCCTACGATGATACGTTTTTAGAGAAGACCACTTCTAGCGAGAAGGAGGATGGTGTTGGGAAATATGAAGGGGAGTCGCCACAGTGGGATGGGGGTGGAAGTTCTTCCTAATTATGGTTTGATGCATCCTGGAAACTATTGTCTCCCCTCTATGCTGCTGCTGGTGGGGTCAAAGACATAAATTATTTAGTGACAATGTATAATGGGGAAATAGAGCTTTTCATGTCCTACAATACTTCCACTGAATGATCTGATGTGAAGGGTGAGCAACATGACCAGTGGAGTACAGACACCAATAGAAGAACTACTATTTGTGTTTACTCTTATCTAATAAGAAGAAAAAAAATGAAGCTTTACCAGCATTGCATATACAAATTTTTTCTGTACCCTCCCTGTTTCCCAGGGCTTATCTGCAATGTTGGTGAGTTCCTGAGGGAAGAGTGGGAGCCCATGACTTGGAGAGGTTGCCAGTGATGCCCATTTTCATCCCTTCTCTTTTGTAGGCCCGTAACATATTGTGATTTATTAATGCCCACTAGATAGAGTAATGCAATGGATTTTTTTAACTTAAATTTTCCTCACAATAAGCACCCTTGGTTTCAAAGTCACAGAGCAGATGAAATGAGAAGACAATGAATGAGAACAAAACATAAGAGCAGGAAGCTGACACAAAAGAGAATTGTGTTATTTAGGAAGCTTGTAAGGAAGCTGTTTACTAAAACAGAATAATTTAAATCTTCAGTGGAAATGACAGAGTATAAATGATAGTGTAGAAAATTTAATCAGGGCTGTAGAGGACACACTTAAGATATTATCTTCTAATTCTGAATAAAAGGACAAAGAAACTAAAATGAAAGAGAAAATAACAGCAGAGAAATGAGCAATTTGTAATAAGTAAAACTGTGAAAAATATTTAAACGATTAATAATTTTAAAGTAAAATTAGTTATAATTTTGACCTATCAAATTAACATAGATCAAATTCAGTAAAAACATCTAGTTTTAGTAAAGATGAAGGCAACCGAACTCTCACGTAGAGTTTTAGTATACTATACGTTATATTTAAAAATCCTTGGCAGGTAAGTAGGCATTAAAACACATTATAAAACTTGTATATTCCTCCGACTTATCAAATGCAATTGAAGGAATTTGTCCTAAGGATGTAATCAGGGACACACATAAAGTAAAATCTTATACTGGCCTGAATGTCAAATATTAAGGGACTAGTTTAAAGAAATCGTGATACACCTCTCAACTGAACACTTTGCAATCTGAGGCACATTAAAGGTAGCTGCAAATTCTCTGACACTTTAAGAAGTGGGGTCTATTTCTCTTCACCTTGAACCAAAATAGGCACTGCTAAGGTTCTGAACAGAATTTAGAAAAAATGTAAGAGAAGTAGGATTTGTTTAATTTGAAAATAAAACTATTTGCCAACTCCATTCTCTCTCAGCAAAGACATTTAAAATAAGAAATGGTTTCAGAGCAAAGATAAAACCCAGAATGCCACCATTATAGCATGAATTCAGGTGATTAAATTCAAGGGTATGACTGTGAAACCTAATAGATTGACAGGTATACGTAGTAGAACCATTTGGGGGAAAACATAGCATTTAGTCTAAATGTATCATGACAATTACTGCTATAAGTTGAAAATCTTCCTTTCACATATCTCAGAGGTGCCATAATTTACCATCTCTTATAATTATGTCCAAGGCTTGTATTTTATTTCGGTAAGACACGTGAGAGCTGATTTGCCTTTGTATTTCATTCATAATATATAGCATAGTGATGGGATATAGAAGATGCTCAATTGAAGTTTGTTGAATTAATGAATACCCAAAAAAGGTCAATAAAAATTTTACCTGATTTTTTATCAAGATTAATGGATACATATTATGAATAAATACTGTGTAACAGGCTTTCTTTTCTTTTTTTTTTAAAGATTTTATTTATTTATTTGACAGAGAGAGAGAGATTACAAGTAGGCAAAGAGGCAGGCAGAGAGAGAGGGGGAAGCAGGCTCCCCGCTGAGCAGAGAGCCTGATGCGGGGCTCGATCCCAGGACCCCAAGATCATGACCTGAGCCGAAGGCAGAGGCTTTAATCCACTGAGCCACCCAGGTGCCCCTGTAATAGGCTTTATTAACATTTTATCAGAGTAACATACTCTAAAATATCACATAACATAGTAAAAATCCCATCAACAATTACTTTTATCTTTTCATAGACTTTCCAAGTAGCTTTTCATTAAAAATAAGATGCACTTATAAGTTTATCTCTCTGTGCTTTCAATTAACTGATAAAGTGATTAAACGATAAACAGAATATCCACTATTCTGTTCATAGTATTCAACAAGTAAGACTAATAAGAAATATACCCTCAAATTCAATTGGCAGAATTGATTTTCAGGACTTACCATTTTACATATATTTCTCAAATCATATAATGTCCTTTAGAACTTACACGAACTTTTTTTAGTTAAATATGTATCTAACAGCATCATATGCTTTATGTGTATGTGTGTGTATATATATATATATATATATATATATATATATATATATGCATACATATATAGCATGGAGTTAGAAAAAGTAATAGCTCACAGTAATTATCATGATGATAAATTGATTGATTAGCCAATATTAATGGCAAACATTTCTATTAAAAAATAGATGTATCATATACTCCTTGGCATTTACTCAAAGGAACTGAAAATATATATTTACCCAAAACCTGCACATTGATGTTTACAGCAGATTTATTCATAATTGATGGATGCAACTAAGAGGTCCTTCACTAGGCAAATGGATAAATAAACTTGGTGGATCAATACAGTGGAATATTATACAGCACTAAAAAGAAAAGACCTATCAAGCCATGGAAAGACACGCGGGCAACTTAAACACATATTACTAAGTGAAAGAAGTTAATCTGGAGAGGTTATATACTGTATGATTCAAACTACATGATATTTGGAAAAAGCAAAACTATGGAGACAGTAAATGCCCCGTGGTTATGGGGAGTTAGTATCAATGGACAGAACACAGAGGATATGGGAAATTTTGCTGTGATCCTAAAACTACTCCTAAAAAATAAAGCCTTAAAAATAAATACAATTCAAGTCCCATTTATAAGTATATTTGATTATCCTTTTTTTTTTTTTTAAGATTTCACTTGTTTATTTGAGAAAGAGAGAGAAATTGCACATGCATGTGAGCAGGGGGAAGGGTAGAAGGAGAGGGACAAGCAGACTCCCTGCTGAGTGGGGTTCAATCCCAGGACCCTGAGATCGTGACCTGAACCGAAGTCAGATGCTTAAATGACTCAGCCACTTAGGTGTCTCTGATTAACTTTTTGTTGGAGAAATAAAAAATTATAGGTTATAAGTAATTTCTGGTAATTTTTTTATCGCCAAAGTAAGTTTATCATATGTTTTAAATACAGTAAAATTATCTTCAAAATCTTCTTTTTACTTTCTGTTACATCATTGTTTCTATATGGAAATTTCCCACTAAGCAGCTTTTTAGGTTGTGAATTAGGTTGTTGATATTAGGTTGTTTACAGTTCTCACAGAATAATAGTTATACTGAGAGGTCTTACTGGAAAAGTTGCTTTCTAGTTGTTATAGGAAGCATCTTATATGGTTCCCGTTTGACCCTAGCATCCTGGTATTCATGCTTTGTACAATACCTTTCCCTGAGTGTAGTCTGGACAAGTAAATTGGTTCTAACCAGTAAAACATGGCAAAGGTGATGGGGTGTTATGACCGTGATTAAGTTACAAAGATTAAGACTTCTGTCTTGTTAGGAGACTCTATCTATTGTCCTCATGGCTTCCCACTTTGATGATGCAAGCTGCAATGTGGGAGAGGCCCTAGGTGGCATGGAACTGGGAGGGCTCCAGTAAACAGACAGGTAGGAAATGAAGTCCTCAGTCAACAAGATCTGAATGCTGCCAATAATCACTGAGTGACTTTGGTTAATGTACCCTTCTCTGGCTGCAATTTCGATGAGATTCTAGTTCAGATGACATTCCTAGTTCAACACCTGAATTGCAGCCTTGTGATAGGCTGTGAAACAGAGGACCCAGTTGAGCCATGGGAAGTTTCTTGACCTAGAAACTATGAGGTAATGAATGTGTGTTGCTTGGTTAACAATAGATAATAAAAGAAACTGTTAGTAAAACTGCTTTTGTGTAAGTTCTTTAAAAAAAAACTAATTAAATGAACAAAAATTCATCTTTGTAGATATCTTGCCAGTATCACGCAGCTCTCTTTTCCTAAGAAAGTTGGATAATTTATCTGGCAAGCCACACCAACAGGCATTATAATGTCTCCTCCAGATGTCAGACTCTCAGGTTATTTCTCTCTAAATCATTTGTTATGATGAAGAAGGGAAATAGGGAGACATTAGATTCATCCAACAAAATTTACATGATACCAGAAGACCTACAGCTCACCCTTTTCTAGAGGGAAGAATGGTGTCAAGTTTTAAGACAGCCACCAGTTTGTCTCAGAGATTTCCTTAGTCATTCATTATATCCTGCAAACATGGAGGCTTACATCCAATAACATAAGAGGTCTTCTTCTCCCATTTGACCTCAGGCAACTTCACTTAGCTTCTCTGGATCTCTGTTTCTCATCAGTGAGATGAAGTTTTTGGACTATAATGTATAAAATCACCTCCAAAAACTACTGAATACTGAAATACTGCAAATAAGTCCATCTGGAAAAAATGCCTCACTCTTGATGTGGCCACAGCAAAAGCTTCTGATGGGAGACTATAATTTGTGAGCAAAGCTGCTTGATGTGCACCCTGAATGTGTCAACGATTTCTGCTCACACATTTTATTACAAACTTAAATCTACTGCAATCTGCAGTAGATCTGTGATCTGCAAAGATTCTTTTCAGTAGAGCCTCTAGGCCTTTTTTTGTTTTTGACAGTTGTTTACTTCTTTTCATATTCTTAGTGCAACTTTAAAAGTATTTATTCCTCATATTCTTTACTCCAGTTGTGACGATTTCTTTCCTTCAGTTTCTTTCCTTCAGAGCAATAAATAAGTTCCACCACTGCCGAAGAGAAATAAGCACAAAATGGAATGACACATCCTAAGGGAACTCCCTTTCAAATAAATGAGTATTTGTGTGGGGTTTAATGAATCTAAAATTATTGATAAAAATCAGAGCAATTAGAAGAGGAAAAACTGATCAGCACTGTACAATGATTCACAAAAAAACCCCCCAAAAACAGGCATTTTTGCTCTTAGAAATGCACTCTCCTGGATTGGTTTATGAATCCTTTAATTCCTGTAATGGACATTTACTGCCACCAGTGTCCACCACTGTTCTCATTTCCTGTCAGCCCCTAGTTTCTCCTTTGAAGAACACCCTGTTGAGATTTGAGAGCCATGCGATTCCGACCAGAATGACAGCACATCTTCTGGTAGAAACACTGCAATAACCAAGGGATCTTATTGCTGCCCTTTACTTAGGTATTGTTGAACATGTTGGTTTCAGATATTTTCTCAGTTTGAACACTTCCAAACTTAAGGTTGACTGGCTGGCTCAGTCAGTAGGGCACGAAACCCTTAATCACAGGGTTGTGAGTTTAAGCCCCTTGTTGGGCGTGGAGCCTACTTAAAAACAAACAAACAAAATCACTTGCAATCTTATGCTTCCCCATGTTTTAAGAGGAAAAAAATTACACATTGACATCCACATTAAATTACTTATTTAGGAATTTAACGTTTTTAAGATTTTATTTATTTATTTATTTATTTATTTATTTATTTATTTGAGAGAGAGAGAGAGAGAGAGAGAGAGAGAGACCATGAGCAGGGGAGGGGCAGAGGGAGAGGGAGATGCAGACTC
>CM052899.1:144422860-144476985 GCA_028534135.1 Potos flavus | reverse complement strand
TTCCTAGGTATTTTATGGTTTTGGGTGCAATTGTAAATGGGATCGACTCCTTAATTTCTCTTTCTTCTGTCTTGCTGTTAGTGTATAGAAATGCAACTGATTTCTGTGCATTGATTTTATATCCTGACACTTTACTGAATTCCTGTATGAGTTCTAGCAGTCTTGGAGTGGAGTCTTTTAGGTTTTCCACAAAAAGTATCATATCATCTGCAAAGAGTGAGAGTTTGACTTCTTCTTTGACAATTTGGATGCCTTTTATTTCTTTTTGTTGTCTGATTGCTGAGGCTAGGACTTCTAGTACTATGTTGAATAGCAATGGAGATATGGACATCCCTGCCGTGTTCCTGATCTTAGGAGAAAAGCTCTCAGTTTTTCCCCATTGAGAATGATATTCGCTGTGGGTTTTTCATAGATGGCTTTGATGATATTGAGGAATGTACCCTCTATGAGAATGGCAGTCTCTTCTTAAACAAATTTAAACTTTGGCATCTATATTTTCCAACAAAATGAACTTAGGAAACTAATGATAATGCCTTATAAAGGGCAGATTAAAATGTGCTTTTACATCATACTTCTTTCTAAGTGGTGCATGAGATGTGTTTAGTAGATGTCGATGAACAAGGTATGTTACTTATTAAAAATTATTAAGTGGTTATGATTGGGTGGTTTCTATTATTTTTGTTTATTTTTTTTGAATATTTTATTTATTTGAGAGAGAGAAAGAGAAAGTGAGAGAGCATGATAGGAGAAGGTCAGAGGGAGAAGCAGACTCCCCAGGGAGCTGGGAGCCCAATGAGGGACTCAATCCCAGGTATCCGGAATCATGACCTGAGCTGAAGGCGGTTGCTTAACTAACTGAGCCACCGAGGTGCCCTGATTGGGTGGTTTTTAAAATATAAAGCGTGTTAAGATAATAGTTTA
This sequence comes from Potos flavus, assembly GCA_028534135.1. Taxonomy (NCBI): domain Eukaryota; kingdom Metazoa; phylum Chordata; class Mammalia; order Carnivora; family Procyonidae; genus Potos; species Potos flavus. The sequence continues at coordinate 144,476,064 of CM052899.1, read as the reverse complement.
GACTTTAGGAATTCTTTTGTTTTTATTAATTCAGCAAATGCAATTATAATAAATTCTAACATTTACTAAAAATTAAAAGCAAATTTTAAAGCGTGGTAATTAAGACTTTTTTTAGCTGTTGGTGATTTTTTTTATTTTTAGGAATACAAAGAAAAGGAAATTACAATCATCAATCCTGCACAATTCCCTGATAAATCAAAAGTAACAGAATATTTGGAGCCAGTTGTTTTGGGTACGATTATCACACCAGATGAATATACAGGAAAAGTAATGATGCTTTGCCAGGTATAAGTGTAATACAGTTTAATATAAAAGTAAATTTTAGTCTCCTCTAACAGTGGTTTCCCACTCAGGTTTTGAAAGATTTCTCTCCATAGAGCACATTGAATTTGTAAGAAATTTTCAGAAAGATCTACATGTATATGTATATGAGATAGAGATGTAGATATAGATACACTTTTAAATTAATTTTGATTTTAAATGAGAAAAATAGAACCAGAATTTTGGTCATCTGTGTTAATTTACTGACTTGTTATGTTAGCCCAGAGGAAAGAAATTTGATGCTTATTTATACTGACTAGCTAAAAAAATAATTTCTTTTAGCCTTTATAGTACTTGAAATTGAGGATAGTTTGAAAGATTACTGTAATACTTGACACTTTTGACTAAAGGGTGGGTATTTCCTATTTGGCCTTAGTTTTTGCCACAGTGTAATAAATGACTTAATCCACAAATCATAGTCCTCAAAAAAACTATTTGAAGTACTCTGACTTGTATTGGAAAGAACTCTCAAGTGATTACTAGTGGACTCTAATTTTAATTCTATAATCACAAACTAGAAAACTTCGGTCAGTTGCTTTATTTCTTTGGACTTAAGTTCATTTGTAAAACAAGAAATTAGAACTTTGACGTTATCTGTAATTACATTTCGTTTACTTTTAAATACAATATAATTTTAAAAAGATGAAATTGTTAGATAAAGACAAAGGATTAAAAGCTTTGGTAATAAATACAATTGAAATACGAAATAGTTGTCTCTGTATTTTAAGTGTTATTTGCAAGTTTTTAGTAGTAAATATTCCTGCATTTTGCCCACTTTTTATGAGGATTCGTAAGGAAATTTTTAGGTTGGTAATTGACATCTTTCTATCGTCATTGTAAATCATTTAAATAGGTCATCATTAAACACATTTTTTTTTTCTTTTTAGGCTCGAAGAGCAGTTCAGAAGAATATGATGTACATTGATCAAAATAGAGTTATGCTTAAATATCTCTTCCCATTGAATGAAATTGTGGTGGATTTTTATGATTCTTTGAAATCACTGTCTTCTGGATATGCTAGGTAAAAATGTAATTCAGATATCTGGATAATTCTTATGAAATACTGACCAACATGAGTATACTAATACTCCACTTATTTAATAATCTCTGCTCTCTTGAAGATAGTGGAGAAGTATAGAAAGGCTTGAAGCAACCTTAAAAGTGTTAGAGAGTACTCCTAATTTGTTTATGGAAGAATGAATTCCTTCAATTCATAAAACTATTAGCCGTCTTTTAATGAAAAAATTGTAGTGTCCTTTTCATGAAAGAGTATACTCCTATCTGTTAAAAACTATACGTAATTTCAAGAAGCAACTGTGATCTTAGTGGCATATTTGTATGGTGGCACATTGGATTTGTGTGTTTTGTAATCCTAGGAGCACCTGTATGTATTTGGAAAACAGAAGTACATATTTAGTCTGTAAAAAATGCTAGGTGTGCCCCTGTATCTGAACACTTTAATAACTTGGTCTTCTGCAGAATAAGTGGTCCACATTATGAAAACTATTGTCTCATCCCCAGGAGTGCATGGAGGAACAGCCTGATAGAAGTGAAGGAAGATTTAATACTAAGTAGCAAAGAACTCCATGCATAGGATTTTGGGAGTATTTTATGTTGGGGTAAATAACTCTAGATGCCCTTACTATCCTAAAGTCTTACATTATTGGATAGCATATGTTGGAATATAAAGAAAACATAAAATATGCTGGGAAAGTAGGGAAAATGAACATTCACATCTGTAAAATACATGTGTACCTACATGCACGTGCAAACATATTTAATATTAACATTCAAAGAAAAATTCCAGTGTTCAAAGAACATGCTATAATGACCTGGAAATTTAGCTTTATGAAATGAGTGTTAGAATGAAAGCGTCATCGGGGCGCCTGGGTGGCTTAGTGGGTTAAAACCTCTGCCTTCGGCTCAGGTCATGATCTCAGGGTGCTGGGATCGAGCCCTACATCAGGCTCTCTGCTCAGCAGGAAGCCTGCTTCCCCCTTCTCTCTGCCTGCCTCTCTGCCTACTTGTGATCTCTCTCTCTGTGTCAAATAAATAAATAAAATCTTTAAAAAAAAATTTAGAATGAAAGCATCATCATATTCGATACAAAGGAATGTTCTTTGTGTTTTTTTGTATTGGAAAATTATTTTTCCTACTATTTCAACCAATTTTTTTCTTCCGTGTCTTCTTTCAGACAAGAACTTAAGCAAATAAGTGGCAGTGAGATTTAAAGTAAAATGAATTGAGGCAGCATGTTGTTAAAAACAATTATTGTGGGGTGCCTGGGTGGCTCAGTCAGTTAGGCGTCTGCCCTCGGCTCAGGTCATGATCCCAGTGTTCTGGGATCGAGCCCTGAGTCAGACTCCTTGCTCAGCGGGAAGCCTACTTCTCCCTCTCCCTCTGGCTGCTGCTCCCCCTGTTTGTGCTCTCTCTCTCTGACAAATAAATGAATAAAATCTCTAAACCAACAAAAAACAGTAATAAAAGATATTGTGGTTAAAAGAATGGTTACTAAGCTAAGTGTTTATAAACATTTTTAACAAAGCCTGTCAATTGTAGTTTGCATTTGGATACCACTTTATGAGCTAAGTGGTCTTAAAATCTTTTAGCTTAAAAACTTAAACATACTTCAGATTAAATGAAAGAACATATTTAATTTTGAACTATGTAAAAATAAAATAACGCCAGCTTCCAGAATTAAGGTGATTCTTATGTTCAGTATGGATCTTTTTTACATGTAGTCAGTTCCTAAGAATAAAAATGCATCATAGTCTGTGAGCTTCTAGCCTAGGCCATCGGCCTCTCGTGGACTGAGATATGGAACAATTTTTTTTACACCAGGTGGCAAGAATCTTCTGCAGCTGGTTCAGAAGAAGGATTCTTTTATTATATGAAGACTGTAGTGAGGCTGTTTCTGATATTTAACTTGATGGAACTGTTTGTCCTTAAACCCCCAAGTAGCCTTTTGGAGTCCTTAATGTGTTCCTGCATTCCAGGGGTACACTTGAATGGATAATCTGTGTTTTTCTTTTTTTTTTTTTGTAAGATTTTATTTATTTACTTGTCAGAGAGAGAGCAGAAGCACGGAGAGCTGCAGGCAGAACAGGCAGAGCAGGCAGAGGGTGAAGCAGGCTCCCCGCTGAGCAAGGAGCCTGATGTGAGACTTGATCCCAGGATGCTGGGATCATGACCTAAGCCGAAGGCAGACACTTAACTGACTGAGCCACCCAGGTGTCCCAATAATATGTGTTTTGAATAGAGGTTAGGTTTCCATTTGGCTGGCTTGGAAACACAGACCTTTGTTTAATGGTATCTTTTGGAAAAAATGAGTGAAGAAATTCTAAATTTTTGGAGCACAGAAGATTTTAAAGTTGTAAACAGGTGAAGTCTAGGACTATGTCTACATTTTATCTTTCTTTATATTCTGCGTATACTTAAGATGGTGTCTTTCATATAGTAAATGCTTAATGTTTGTTAAAGAAAGGATTTTAGCAAAACTTTAGGTAATATGGTTTTGGAGAATATTAGTATCAACTTGTGGCCTTCCCGCTAAAAGCTTTAGAAACCAAATATTTGCAGCTGTAGGCATTAGTTTGTTTTAAATTAAGACAGTTTAGGACTGTACATGTTCTTATCCATAGTTTAAAAGACATGTAAGCATAATTAAAGTTTTCTTTCTCATTAGACTTCAGTTTTGAGAGTTAAACCTGTTTTGATTAGCATTATAAGCTGTGACCATATTGTTTAATAGTAATAGGTGATGCTAACCAAGTGCTTTTATGTGCTAAGCTGGGCTCTGTTCTAAACACTGTTTTTGTATTAGGTACTGTTTCAGTGCTTTACACATATTAACTCATTTCATCCTCAAAAAAGCCCTGTGAAGCTTCAAACCAAAGAGTAGTATATGAAATCCAAGTCTTTTAGCTTAGAAAAAATCTTTTAGCTTAGAAACTTAAACATACTTCAGTGACTCTTTATCAGTGCCATAGCATTTGACTGGTAATAGAAAGCTAAACAGAAACCCATACTTAATGAATCTCTGAGAATGACCCGTTAATATATACTGTTGTCTACAGCCAGCCAGCTCTTGGGAGGAAACATTGGGAAGAAGGTGACATTTGCCTTCAGTGTCCCATTTTCCTAGACTGGCTTACGAGTTTATTTTCCTTTCCCCGTAAAGCATCTTCCCCTTGCTTTTGCCTTTCATTTCGTAAATGTAAAAAGATTAGGGTGTTTGTTCCTCACTGTGGTCATCTAGATCCGTTTATGTGAAATGTATATTTAATACTTTGATAGAAAGTTAGATCTTTGGGTTGGGTGTATGGGGATGGGTAGAAAAAAGATGTTTTGCAAAGAAAAATAACACAGTCTTTTGGGAAATATTTTTATCTATCACTTGGATGTTTTTTCTTGTTAGTTTTGATTATGAAGATGCGGGCTACCAGACTGCAGAACTTGTAAAAATGGATATTCTGCTGAATGGAAATCCTGTAGAGGAGCTGGTAACTATTGTACACAAGTAAGTTAAATGTGGAATTCACTTGAATGTTGAATGTTGAATGGAACATTCAAAATGTTGAATGGAATGTGAAAGTAACCACTTTTGACATGTTTTTATTTAATTATTGATTGCTTATTTTTATTTGACAGACATATTTTGAAAACTTAAAAGTAATTAAATTTCCATGTACTAGTTTTTCTTTCCATTCTTTTTGCATACTTTTTCCAAACTGTTAAATATGAAAGAATAGAATTACAATAGCCAAAAAAATAGTGTCATGGAAAGAAATGTTTCCCTCACCAAAGTAGAAGAAATGGTTTTAAACTTTATGATAGATTTAAAATTGAGAACAAAAAGTTTTTTATATTCATAAAAAACTTACAATGAAAAATGAAATATCCTACATGTTCAGCAAATAGATTGATAAAAGTAAATAATGGAGCACCTCTTTAAAAATCCTGTTAAGCTATTAAAACTATAGTGTGAAGTAATCTTAAGTGTCATAAAAATGCCTATTAAATGAAAGGGTAGACATAGATTTACTATGATTCAAACTGTAAAATGTCAAACATATGCAGAAAAAAAATGGAAGGATATATGTTTAACATAGACATTCTAAAATGTTTCACACTAGTTTTCTATGGATGAAGGGAAGGGCATCAATATTGGTTTTTATGTATGTTTTTCTGCATTTCCTGTAATGGTCATAATGTTACTTTTGCAATCAGAAAAGTCATACGATTCAGAGTAAGGGATGTTTATAACAAATGAGTTCCATTTGAACCTCCTTGAGAAATCACCTTTACATTGATCATGCATATGGACTAGAAAGGTACTTTAAATATTCGTATTTAGGATATATAAATAGTTGCATTTTCTCTCTCAGAGACAAAGCACACTCCGTTGGCAAAGCCATATGTGAACGTCTTAAGGATTCTCTTCCTAGGCAGCTGTTTGAGATAGCAATTCAAGCTGCTATTGGAAGTAAAATCATTGCAAGAGAAACGTGAGTTGAAATTCATTTTTGTTCCCTGTTTTAGAAATGATAAATGGTTAGAAATGATAGGACTAGGACTGTATTATGAAATAATACTGAAAAATTTAACTTCACATTGGCCTAAGCTTTGTTCCTACTTGTAGAAACACTAATCAGATTTTTAATTCCACTTAATTGATAACCGTTACAGTGATTTACTTAAATAACACCTAGTGATATTATTTATAATAATGGGCATGGGTTTGAGGAATTGCTTTATTTCTACTCATTTTACTGAATGACTACTGAATTTCCTGGGTAACGTATAGCTTATAGGCTAATAGCAACAGAAACTTTTTAAGAAGTTTTGAGGAAAAAAAAAGTTTGAGAGATACTCTTCCAAAAGACAAAACTAAATTATGATTTTGACTTGAAGCATTTAATATCACTTCTCAGAACTAGCCAAATTAGAAATCAGAGAGATGACAGAGGAATGCTAACATGTTGAACTTTGCATTGTAGATGGATTATATGATCTGTAGTAGACATGGAAGATGGGCTGATTTATGTAGAAAACTGGTCTTTTTTTATGAGAGATGTGATATTTCAGAACATGGAATAAGCTGCTATACTAGTAACAGTAGGTGCAGGAAGTATTGTGTAGTATATTTCCTTGATTTCTGGAAAATCAGAAGTGTCCCGTAGCTGGAAATTGCTATTCAGTTGTAGTTTAAACCCAAATCTGCATGTATCAGTAGTGGTGAAATTACAACCAACATTTTACATGGTCATGGGACAAATTTTATGCCTATATTTGCAGTGAACTTCATTTCCTAACACAATTTTGCTTTAGTTAATTGTTTTGAGTTTCATGAGTACCCAGAGATTAGGCAGAGTGTAGTTGATAACCAGGGAGCATCCTGGAAAGCACAATTTGAAATAGCAAATAATTCTAACATAAGTTCATTAAGGTAGAAGGTACCTTAGAGGAAAAAAAAATAGATTTTTATATCTTATAAGGAATACATATAAATGAAAATTTTTTCAAATTTCTAAATTTCTTAGAAACACTATAGAAGTAGATTAGTTTGTATCTGCTTGTGTGGATGTATTAAAATTATTTATTTTGTCTTGAAAAGGGTTTTATAAAAGTAGTAAATTTTTTATATTCCTAGTCACTCTTAACCTACATGTGGTAGAGTTAGTAACGTGATAACCATTTTTAAATTTTTTGGAAGTAGTAGTGGTAAGAACAGTTTTAGGTTGAGCCAGAAATGATGTTATGATGTTATACTTACTCTTGAATTGGCCTAATCAAGACTACCCACAAGCCCTGATGTTTTTATTCTTAATAAAATTTATGTTGATGTTCATGTTCAATCCATTTTCTATTTTATGTGAAATACATAAAAATAGATATAAGAGCATTTGAGCTATTCGTTTATGGCAGTTTTACTTAGGTATGACATGATTATTTAAATCTTGAAAGAGGAGATTGTTTTTGAAAATAAAATTCTTTTAAAGAGTATATTGAAATTATGTAACTTTTATATAAAATTTCTTCTTTTACAGTGTGAAAGCTTATAGGAAAAACGTTTTGGCAAAATGTGTATGTATCTGCCTGTATTCTACTTTTTATTAATATCTGTTTCTATGAGTTTAAAGTAAGAGGGGAGATATAAATATACTGGTTTCCATTGTTTTTATAATCATTTCATCTCCAGTTTTCTTTTTAAATAGGTAAATCTCAGCTTGACTGTTAATATATTCATTTTGGAAACATTCTTATTTTTCCATCTTATTTATAAAAATTTTCTCATATGAAGTACTACCCAGTAAAGTATTTTTGTAATAGTTATGATCAGGATAACATGTTTAATTGATCTAATTTATAAGGAGAAATTTTGAAGACAATGTGTCTTACAGTGGGACGAGTATGGCAATTTGAAATCAACCTCTCCTACATTGCTTTGCTGTTTGTGGTCTCCTCTATTAAAATTTCTTAACTCAGTTATGAGAAATAGTTAATGCTTTTTCTAAATCATTAGTGTCAGAACTGGCACCCTTATGCCTATGTGAATTTATTAGACTACGGCTGTATGATCCAGAATTTTAAGACTTGCATCAGTAAGAGGCTTGATAATTCTTCTTGACATGAGTAACATAATATTGGGTTTCCTTGGTGATCTTCATCTCCATCTGAAAAATAAATAAACCCTTTGTCATTCTTTGAGAAGATGTTAAATTATGATCTATGATGGTAATTAGAAAGTTAACTTTGCAGATGTCTACCTCATGGGTAATAATTGTAAGGTTATTGTATTGATGTCTGTATGTAATTGTATGATTTTCTATGGAGTGATTTGGACTTCCTATTTTTAAAAATATTTTTCAGTACGGTGGTGATATAACCCGAAAAATGAAACTTTTGAAGAGACAAGCAGAAGGAAAAAAAAAACTGAGGAAAATTGGCAACATTGAAGTTCCAAAAGATGCTTTCATAAAAGTTCTAAGAACACAACATGATAAGTAATTGGTGGAAAAAAATACAATGAATTTTCATCAATTAAAACTTGTGTATCTTTTCATTTTTCTTAGTAATTTATATGTTGACAACAGAATGAAAATCATAAAATTTGTTGGTTGCTTTCAGGGTTTTTAGGTTTAAATAACCTATTAGCTCTTCTTTGAAAAGGAAGTAGTGGGTGGGTAAGAGCTTGGATTCTGAAGCCATATTGTCTGGTTTCAAATTTCTGTTCCACCACTCACTAGCAAGGTAAATTATTACTTAACCTGTTTACTCTTTAGTGAAGTCAGGATTATGCCATTATTTACCTCCATAGGTTGTTGTGAAGATTGTATCAGATAGTATGTTTAAAATACTCAGTGTATGACACAGTAATGTTTAGTGAATCTTAACTATTTTGTTTTCATGCACATTTTTTCTTATATTAAAAGGCCCCATAGTTAAGATTCTATCTAATTCAAGTCTAAGATGAAGTATTTTCAAAATCATCTAAGTATCAATTTGTTGTTAGCTGGATAAATTTAGATTAATAGGAGTCAGTTATTAAATAAAGTCAATAGCATTCTAGCTGGACATGTGCTGTCTAGTTTTTGTTAAAATTTTTATAAATGAAAGTTTAATACATATCTAAATTAACATAAGGGTAGGGGCTTTTAAGATGCATTTGGTGCAGGGGCACCTGGGTGGCTCAGTGGATTAAAGCCTCTGCCTTCGGCTCAGGTCGTGGTCTCAGGGTCCTGGGATTGAGTTCCGCATCGGGCTCTCTGCTCAGCAGGGAGCCTGCTTGCCCCTCTCTCTCTCTGCCTGCCTCTCTGCCTACTTGTGATCTCTCTCTCTGTCAAATAAATAAAATCTTTAAAAGCATTTGGTGCATAGCAATAGGTGTTTGGTATTAGCAGCAGCTGTTATTAATGGCAATTTTAGTAATTATTGTCTAGATTTCATAGTTGAGGAGACACAGCTTTAGTTAACTTGATGTCACACAGCTAGTAAATGGCTGTCATGCTTCAAAGCATGTGTTCTTACCTCCATTCACCCAGTTAGTGAACAAACCAGAGGGCAGAAGATTGTATTACAGTAAGATACTTAAGCCACTGAATTTTGTCCTGTATTTTGAATGAATTGAATGAGGTAAATCTCTTTTAGGGATTAGACTATCGATATAGTTTAATACTAAGGTTATTACATTATGAGGTAATTCTAACTATAAGATAGTGGGATTTACGTAAGATTGTGTATAGAAGAAGTTAACCTGTGAATTCGTCCTACTTTTATAATCTCAGATATCTTCCCTGTCCTCTCTAGCTGTAATAGAACAGATGAAATACGAGGTTCCATAACAATATTTGTATTTTGTATAGTATATTTGAAACTAGAAGAGCATTTTCATATAATTTCTAAGACAAAATATTCTGTTCTACCATTATTGTCAGGAGAAAGTTACAAGTTGGTACCTGGCACGAAGTATGCACCATGTGTCTACTATTTAATATTTGTGTTTTACTAGTATGTGTATAATTTAGACACATTTAGCTCTCTTCCTTTAAGCAGTTTTACTTGTAGTGATAAAAGTATTTTTCAGATTTTGTCATATAAGCTTAAGTTCTCTCCCCTGACCACTGTACTCTCCCAGATGATTTTCATGATAGAGTTGTGTGCCTTCTAAGTATATTCCCCAAAGGACCTTAACAATACTGAGATTTTTGCAAACATTACAATAATTTAAATATGAGTATGAGAATAGCCATCATTTATTGAGCTGAGCTCCATAGGCATTGCCTCCTTCAATCTATACAACAATCGAGGTACAGGTACTCTTACCATCTTATCTTATAGGGCAGGAGGTTAGACTTACACTTGCCGGTGTCAGTTATTGACAGAGCTGGAATTCAAAGAGTGGTTTCTTTATCCAAACCCTACCAGTTCTTAGTTGTCATACTGTATTGCCTTGTGGAAATCTAATAGGCTTCTTAGTTCTTTAACAGTAGCTTAGCCTCTGACTTAGGGAGCTAGAGTGGCCAGAAATCAGTTTGCTGAGGGGCTTGAGTACATGGGCTTGACTCAGACTAGCCCCCTAACATCAGGGGCAGTGATGGAAAAATCTTCTAAACCTTGTTTCAGCTAGCACATTTAAGCACAGAAATAATTAGTTGAATCATGCACCAAGACAGTTATCTTTAGCTTTTTCACTATACTACTATGACTTTCTAAGGTAGGGTAGTTCGTAGTAATCAGTACTTTATTTACCAGATGTGTGACTGGAAGATGATACAATTACTAGTTATTTAAAGACCATTTGTAACACTTACTTAAAAGGCAATTATAACTACATTATTTGGAATTTAAGGAACATATTTTATACTAACAGTTTTATTTATTTTTATTTAATTTTTATTTGCTGTTTAAGGAACTTAATTATAAATACATTTCAGTCACATTTCAGTTAAGTTATGTAAATAATCTTCTCTGTGATGGGCTTATGAGATGTAAAATATGCTGAAGAAACAGGAGAATTTTTTATTCCCCACTGAGTGACTAAGAAATTATAGGTAGAATTACTGTCTTTTAACTTAAATCTCTTAAATTCCTGATGGCAACAAACAAAAAGTAAATGCAGAATCAATACTACTAATAATGTTGGGAGTATCTCGATGCATGTATTCAGTTTCACTTCTGGAAATAAAATTTAGATAACATTTGTTTATTATAAGCTTTATTTGAGTTAAAGATAAAAAACAATGTACTTTTATTTGCAATTTAATGATGCAAGTTGTTAATGGCAATCTAAGTTTACAGTAATTCCTTTTATATATACTTCATGTTATCCTTTTAGACATATAAGTAAGGAATAAAGCTAATCATTTATGAATTTAACAATAATCAGAAAATTGTCTTCAAAAGAATTTCTTTAAGTGTGTTGCTAGGTATAAAGTTCATAATTGCCAAAATACTTATATTAAAAGCATGAACCCAAGTCATTAAATAAAAATAAGAGCACATTTGTAAAAAAGTGCTATAGAAGGTGGTGCACAAAAATCATGCACTTATACATACTTTCCAAAAGGACGTAAACTGTACTTTTAGGCACTGGCATCTCTTCAAATTCTCTGTTCCAACAATATACAGCAGGATTTTTGATGTCCAGATGCTACTGCAGAAAGATGACTAAGGCAACCACGTGCAGAAAAGCTTGTGTGTCAGAAAATACAAAGATTACATTCCAAAAATAAAGGTTTGCAATGATTGTTTGATATCTGAAAGGCTTGGAGTGTCTTTATGTGATTAAAAAATAAAACTCTGAGAATGCCACCAGATTCATATGAATGATATTTGATGTATAGATTCTTCACATTTAAAATGACTTGAAATTTTTAAACAGACATTTCATTTCTGTGATGTTTTACAGAGTGGCTGTGTGGCTTCTGTACTTTATAATAAATAGCTATTTTTGAGAACCAACTACTTCTCCTAAACCTTAGTATAAAATGGACACATTCTAAATCTGGAATGTTTAACATATAGATACTGGACTTCAAAAATGACAGTCTTCAAAAAATCCCCATGTTTTATCATATTGCATAGCTGAAAATTTACTACTTATAAAAGTGTTGTGTTCATTCAAGTAGAATTTTGCTCCAATCTCCTTCAGTTTCCTTCTTTCATACTGTATAGTGGATCCACAAGTTTATTGTGCACATGCATTAAACCTTAAAGAAAAAAAAGCACAATTCTAGTTTTATTTTTAATTTTGAATTATATCTCATTTACCTTAGAAAACAGAAGAATTTATAAAATACAGTATAAGTATACTGGTTCCCATCTGATACAAAATAGTTAAGTTTTACTGAAAAATGTAAATAGAAATGTTTCATAATGTTTGGTTGTAACTACCTAGCAAATAGCAATTTACAATTATTTATGAAGCTGTAGATAGAGAATGAGTACAAATTCCTTGGGAGTAGAAGCAGTTCTTGCCTTCAGAGCTTCAGTATGGCAAAATAATAAATCTGAATACTGACTTGGTTAACACATTTTAATTATTTCCTATAAGTCTGGTGAGTTTGATCCGCTAGCACTTCTCTACCAGACGTCAGCCCAGGAACTCAGAACCACTGTTAAACTGGGATAGCTAAGTTCTCCAAAGTATTACCCTATCCATTCATCTGGCAAATTATTTTCCATGATATTGACATGTGTATTTACAATAGGGGTGATAACAAACTACTGAAGGAGGTTAATAAAAAAATCCAAGGTGCCGTTAAAAAGTTGAAGACTCCATATTTAAATGTAACCAATGATTTAAACTTCTTAGAATGCAAAAAATATAGAGCAGTCAATACTGAATGATTTCTGACTCCCAAACTGATGACAACTGGAAGCTGTCCACCTGGCAGAAATCAAGTACAGCCTCAACCTTAGGCTATAACAGCACTAGAGATGGTTCAAGGAGTCTTTGAATCTCCCACGTTAATATACAAATTTGTGTATGCAAGTGTGTGTGCATGTGTGCATTTTTTTCCTGAGGGCAGTCTCTTCACCAGATTTTCATAGTGGTCCTTGATCCAAAAGAGGTGAACCCTGGTTTTCCTTTTCGCTCTTAACCTCTACATTCCCTTTTGCTTTTAAAGTATAATCTAGCCCAGGGTCTCCTGGCTGGCTCAGTTGGAAGAGCATGCGACTCTTGATTTTGGGTTTGTAAATTCAAGCTCCATGTTGGGTGTAGAGATTACTAAAAATACATACATACATACAATCTAGCCCCATTTTATCAATATAGTTTAACTGTTCTCTAGTCTTTTTATCAATATAGTTTAACTGTTCTCTAGTCTATTAACGGGAACTTGTTCTGCTCCTGTGTTAGCTCTTCCTTACATGTGGGCTGTTGCTTAATGCTATTTCCTCCCAATCTGAGTGCTACTATCCATTTTCTAGGGCTTTCCATCCTATCAAAAGTTTTCTTCAACTACTATTTAACTCTTTCTCTTTATTTAATATCCTTTGGGCTTCATAGGATGATTTACATAATTTAGTGCTTAGACTTTGGTGGTTTCACAGTCTTGTGTTCGTTCTCCCATACATCTACCTGTCCAACTACCCACAATTTATCAAATGCCTCCAATGTACCAGGCACACTTCCAGATGCTGAAATAATGCAGTGAACAAAACTTAAGTCCCTACCTTTGTGAAGCTTTTATTTTAATGAAATATGTTCCATTTTATTTTCTCGAATCACTTAAGCCAGCTTTTTATGATGCTGAGTCAACTACTTTCAGGAAGAGATACTTCTTACACTTTTTTTTTTTTACTAACACCATGTGAGAGACTATGTACTTGAAGGCATTTTGGCCAGTTTTCTTGACTGATGACACTAACTGGAAAATATAATTCGTATTTACCAAAAATATACATTAAAGGGTAATTTTTATAGTGCAGAAGAAATATTTGCTAATGAAAACAATTTACGAGATGGTATCTCTAAAGAGAACCAATCCTATTTAAAACAGGATTTAACTGAAAAGTTTAATCCATTTCAACAACCAGAATATAAAGAGGAGTAAAATAGTTACTGGAGAAAACCAGGAGAGGGGACAACAAAAACAATGGTAATTTTAGCCACTCAGTTTAGAAGATGTAACCTCTTATGGAGAAGCAGCTGCAATTAATAGGATCATTCTACTTGATAAAATTTATCTATCATTTACTTACAGCTTTGATCATGGAAAAATACATTAGAGCTTGAAAACACAAAACATCAGAATAAACATTAAAAATCCAACTCTATAAAGTTTAACTATACATTGGCTGTAACTATTACATATAAGGCTGTTTCCAAACTAGAGATGCATTCTGGATGATACATAAAGAATTTATTATGACTTAAGGTAAAACCGACAATTTTTTATACAAGAATTTGATAGAAACAAATCATTGTTATTTAAATCATGAACAGAAAAAAATAAATTCTGAGTACTAAAATATACAGACTTCCTAACATGTTGCCAGAAGAAGTTAAATGTCAGATTCTAAACGTCAATTTTATGGTTTTTGACTCAATCTAAAATCAATGAAGCTACTGAGTAGGGCCTACAAAGGATGAACGAAAAAAAATGTTCACCATAATGACGATGTCTTGAAAATACACTCTCAAGGACATAAAACACAGGCTTTATATATAATCAATCAGCAAAAACAAAAAAATTAGAATAAAACATTAAATATTAAACAGTTTTCCTGTGATTTACTTTTATCTTCCAAAAGGTATATACTGAAAAAAACTTCCACTTGCTAATGATTTTTATTGTTTTAGATGCAGTTAACCTAGATTTTCTTCAGGACCTAAATAATTAGAGCCCTTTTATGCACATTTTAGTGACAGCAGAAGAAAGGGTAGTATTGTGACTGGAATCTGAAGAATTACAGAAGGTAACTACAGGATTCATATCCTTCAGAACATCTTAAAGTGATAAAATACCTCACTGAGAATATGGCAAATACATAAAACTATACTTACAATATGTATAAGTTTATGAATATTCAATTCTACCCTATATTAAAATACCTTATTGTAAAATGAGGTCTGCATATAGCCCAGAATAATATCTCAATTCCATTTTTCTCCATATTGACGGGAGGCATTCTGACTGAGGCTGATACCCTGAACCTCTCCAGAAATATATACAGATCCATAGTAGAAAATATAATGTCCTCAAAAGAGCAGTGCAGCGATTTTCTCAATAATCTATACTTCAAAATGTTTCAGAACAGTTTAGAATCTGGATAGATGAATTAAAAAAAACAAATACATGTAATCACCTACCTCTCTTGTGTTTTAAATTATCTTTAACCTATGTCTATACCTTTTCGGAAGCAATTACTATAGTATGAAAGCAACCCAAACAAACAAATATTATTTAGCCAGAGTTTTATTCCTCTTTTATGAGGCAGTATAAAAAGTGGACAAAAGCCCAGATGCCAGATAAGCCTGGTTTCATTTACCCAGCTCTGCCCACATATGAGCTCTATCACTTTGGGTGACTTAACGTCTCTATTAAACCTGTTAACTCATCTGTAAATGGAATTTTAAGAATATCCACTTCATTGAATTGTGAGAAGTAAGTTAAGTATAATCCATTTCAAATAATGCCTGGTCATACAAGTACTGGCTATTATTAAGTATCTTATTAAATATTTACTTGACTAAAATGTAAACATTTTATGATAAAAACGGAATTGACCACATTTGATAAGCACAAGGTTTACCTGAGGATTGCTGGTACCAGAACATGGGAATGTTAAATGAATCTCTGGCATTAAAATATGTGACTAATGGGGATTCCTTCTATTAACTTTTTCAAGGAATCTAGTATTTGTAATCAAATCTGAAAGACTACATGGAAATATATGGGTAAAACTCCATACAAGGGCTCTTATTCACAACTCATCACAGATCTTTCTCTTTTACCTGACAACTTATTTAAAAACTTGACAATATTTAATTTGATACTTTTGTGGCTTGGTTAAAAAAGTGGTAATTTTTGATAAAAATATAAATGACTGGAAATAATCTAAGCATTTAACAGTAAGGAAAGGTTTAAATAAAGTATGATACATCTACTTATATAGCCATTAAAAATGCTTTTGGAGAATAGTGAAATAGGAAAGTGCTCACAACAGCTAAGTGCAAATATAGAACTATAAGCATGATCAAAATTTTGATTGTTCACTACTCATCAAACTTCATTTGTGATTCCTCTTCAATATTTTTGCCACATTCACACCATTTACATGAATTATGAATTAAGATTTCCTTTAAACTAGCTTATAACTTAAATTTATATACTATTATTTCATGAATGAGACGCTGAAGACTATAAGACACATTATTTTATGTACCATTAAGAAAAAATGCTACTAGGTAACTGATAATGACCAATTTTAAACACATTCCAATTCCAGACAAGATAGATGTGAAAAAAGGTGTGTCTCAGAGGCAATAAAATACGGTAACTTCTTTATCTCTGTCAAAACAATGATATTCATGGAATACAGGTTTGATCAGTTTAGTATATTTTTTCTAATACATGTTAAACACCTAGTAACTAGAGTAAAAAGATTAAAAATACATATTCATGTAATATCAACAGTACACATACTACATACTCTGTGAATTACTGATACATATACACACACACACACACATATATATGACCAGTTATAGGATATTTCCATATCAGCTATATAAAATACAAGTACTTTATAAAGAGCACCTATTTATACAGCTTATTATGTGTGTGTATCTATATGTGGAATTCACTCTTAAGCAGGGAATGGTTTCTAAATAGTCAAATTTTCCTTGAAAATCTCTTAAATCACCCATTACATCAAGCACATGTGGTTTCAAATATACAACCTGGTACGGTAAGGCTTAAGAATTACTGAACTAGACTGCAGGAAGAGTCAAGAGAACAAGCTACATGCAGAAGTCTGGGCGGTCAAACCCCTGCTTACTTGCAGAGTTCATTCCATACTGCTCTGACACTGAACCATTATAATTCGTATATGGGAATAATTTGAAATTGTGAAGATATTTAAATGAGATAGTGGGTGACGTATCTGCTGATTAGATTCTAAACCATAGCTTGGTGAGGAAGGTGGGACAGGGAAACAAAAGATGATCAGAAAGAACATATATATATTTCTTTTTGGGTTATTTAATCTTATATATACAATATGAAAGTAAAATATTTTATATTTTATTAAATTTTGGATTTCAAGAAAAAAATAAGAAACTATTCTGAAAACTACTATTATTTGAGGTGAGATTCTTCTATTCTTTAAAAAGAACTGGCTAGTGTGTTGGCAAAATGCCAGTTTCAATAGGCACAGTGCAGGATGTAACTCCACCGTCTATTAAGTTTTAATTGTCATCTACACTGGACATTTTCACAGTCTGCTTCTGAAATTTCAATGCTCACCTTTAAAGTATTTCACAGTTTTAACTCTTAATTCTAAAGTAGCATCTTCGTCACACACAAAAATAGTTCGAGGATGCTGCTGGAAAGCAGAAACAGTCCACATGTGATTTACTCCTTCTTCTATTGCTTTGTAGAGAGCAAATGCCTTGTGTGCACCTGTTATGAGGATCATTACCTGAAAAGTCACGACCATGACATGTTAATTAATTCTTAAAACATGTTTCAAATGACTAAAAAAGCTCTATTAAAAAAAAAGCTCTATTTTTTTTAAAGAAAGATATTAGCACCAATATTCTTCTCAAAGGTAAAATAAAAATAAATAGCTACATATTTCTTCACAGTTCGAGGTATTTATTTTTGTTCTTCAAGGTAAAAGGCAAGCATAAAGTGTAACTCTCTTCTGGTTTAAGAAAATAAAATAGTATCTTCTTATGAAGTATTACTGAATATACCATAATGCAGGTACTTATTAATACATTAGACCCTGATGTGCAGAAGTGACCTGGGAAAATGAAGAAAAGAGAAAGAAAAGGGCTGTTTTGCAAAAGCAGAACTCAGGTCAACAAAGAATTTATGTAACCAGGAAGGATATACCAAATTGCTCTAATCCAATCAATACAGCAGATATTACTTTGAAAGTTAGAGAAAGAAGCCTAAAGACCATTTCATTGAACAGATGTTATCAAAGTTGTCTTGACACAAAAACTAGATTTAAAGAAGGATTAGGGATCTACTTAAATATAAGAACTGTCCTTTAAGCACACAAGACAAAGAATACCCTTATGAATTATAGAGAATCCAAGCTCTTGGTCCCAAATTCCTAAAACCCTATAATTCAAAGAACATGCACAAATATAAGTGTATATATGTCAGAATGAATCTTTACCATTTTTATGATTGAGAAGGGGTTTGCAATAATCCTTGAAAAAACAGATATATAGACTTAACAGGCAGTGGTGATGTAGATGATTTATTTACCTCTAAGTTATTTGTTAAATGGTTGGGATTTGGTGACTAATTAGATGTAAAGAAACCGAGAATGTACACATTTCAAGCTTAGATAATTTTCATGGTAAGTGTTGCTATTCACCAAGGGAGGGAATATTCAGAAGAAAGACAAATTTGGTGGAAGGATAAATTTAAATTTTGTACAGCTTAAGTATAGGGCATCTAAATATCGAGATGTCAGCTGGAAGTTGGAAATACAAAACGTGCAGCTTCAGAAGGAGTACAAGGTAAAGATACGTATTATTATCACTGTATTGACAGTACTTTACCTTTTTGGAATAGTGGTAAAACTACTGAAAGAATGTTCCAAAGAGTGACTGCTATTGACGTGTTACCAAAAAAAAAAAAAAAAAAAAAAAAAAAAAATGGTCATGCCCCAAAGCATGCAGAGTGAATATACAGTTCCAGAATGAAACCCTAGGGAACAATATTCAAAAGAGAGATGAAGAAGAAAAGCTTGGGAAGCAGACTGAGAAGAAATGCTCAGGAAGTAAGAAGATTAATGGCAGAGTTTTATGATGGGAGGGATAGTCAACAGTAGTAGATGATGAAAAGAGACCCAGTAGGATAAGACCTGCAGAGAAGATGCCAGTGTTAGCAATGAAGAAGTCATTACTGACCTTGGTGGTTTTCAGTAAGGTAGCAAAATCGAAAGCAGATTTTTAAATTTTACTGGTTTTTCCTATGTCACCTTAAGAATAAACATCTAAAGTATTATATGTAACAATTATAAAGATGTTGCAATAGTGGAAAATAATTTGTTTACTCTTTTGAAATTACCTTTAAAATATATGACATTATCTTTAAATATACCTCAGTAAAAACAAATTTCAATCCTTTGAAGGTAAATTTAGATTTTGGCAAAGAGCCAAAAGTCAATAAAAATCAGATTTGATGGTTCAAGTAAATGACCAAGCTGTGGATAGAACTTTGTCCAACATGAATTATGAACATAATTCATTCACACTATTCCCAATGGTTATTAAATACCTATTATGTGACAGGCAGTGTAAGGTGCTAGATATACATGACCTATATACTCACAGAGATTGTAAATTAGTGAGAAAAAAGTTATTAAACCAGTAAACATACAAGAACAATCAGAAATTGTGAAAAGTACTACAAAGGAAAAGAACAGAGTGGTCTAAGAGAAAATATAAGTTTGACTATAAGGATTATGGTCAAGAAAGGGAGTTCTGAAAGCTGAAAACTGAAAGGTGCCATTTTAGCTAAGCAAGGTCTGGAAAAGTAAAGCATTTCACACAAACCATCAGTATGAAGGCCTCAAGCCAAGGAAAGAGTGATAAAGTAGTGATCGGTGTAGTTCCTTATCTAGCTGACAATTCCCAAGTCTTAAGGAAACCTATAATAACTTCCAAGGTGTGTACAGAAGGTCCTCATTAACAGAGTTGCCAAATTGTGAAGCTGCTTCCTGATTCACTAACTCCTTAGAAATTTAGTTTACCATTCATATGTACTTTCCATCTAATAATAGTATTTTCCCCACATGTTGATTCAAAATTTTATTAATAATTTGTTCTTAATGAAACTAAAATTGGAGAATAGCTCACATCACAGTTCAAATCACTGGCAAATGAAAATCTGTACATATTAAGTTCCTTACAATTAAAGATAAAATCATTAAGTATGATGACATGATACTTGTTTCCAAAGAATGATATAAAAATCAAAGCACACTAAGGCCCCTGGGAAAATAATGAAGTCCTAGAATAGTTTTGCTATAATAATTTTCTCTGTAATCATGCTGGGAATGAGTACTGTGAGGTGAATGGCATCATAAAATTTTGTTTGAAAAACTGACCAAATGAAAAAAAAAAAATCGGTGTCTTAATAACTCTCTGTTCATTCTAAGAATTGGCTGGTTACATTACAACTTAAATCTTGTTAAATGCAAGAAATCTATTTGCATAACTTTCAGTTTCATATTTTAGAAATACAATTGCTCTAAAATCTTTCTCAATTACTATGGAATTTCAACTCGTGAAAGGTCTTTCTTCACATACTGATGATTTTTAGATGAAAAACTACATTTGGAATGATAGTTCTATTTGTATGTTCAAGTCTAGACATATTTACATTAAGATCCATTTCTTATTCGTCATAACTTGTCTGTATGCTTTCCTCTGAACCTGTCCCATCTTGTTACAGGAAGGAATGGAGTTTCCATATAATTGAACCACTGATAATCATGAGCTGACTATAATTCTTTCTGTTACTCTCAGGGAAGGAAATGAAAGCCCAATTAAAAATTTAAAAATTAGGCAGGGTCTATTCAGAGTACTTGCCTTCTTAAGTATACCAAATTTAGAACAAATTCAGCCTTCGATGGGTTCTTTTTCCGCTGGAAACTAACTGGCTATCCTCCCACAGTCAAGAAGTACTTTACACTAAATTATCCTGAACCTCCAAAAATAGTTTAGTGTTAACCAGCATTGCATCTTCGTTACAACAGACCTTTCACCAGACCATTTCACTTAATAACAGACCATTTGATGTATGATTTTAGAAACTCAAACTGTGAAGCAGGAACAGGCCGATGTAGCAATATTCCTGAAGGGGTGGTGCCTAATTCTTAGTTTACATAAGCTCCAGAAGACTTAACTTAGTTGGATTCTCAACATGGCAATGAGACTGACAGAAGTCACTGAAAGCTAAATAACAATTTACATAGTGAATAGGATGTAACCAAAATTATTTGGTGCCATAATTCCTTCAAAATCTACAGACATCAAAGAATATTGAATTCTTACTTCTCTTGCATCCATCACTGTCCCCACACCAACTGTTAGAGCCATAGTTGGCACCTTCGACAAATCTCCATCAAAATATTTAGCATTTGCCAAAATGGTGTCCATTGCTAGAGTCTTTAATCTTGTCCTTGATACTAAACTGGATCCTGGCTCATTGAAAGCAATATGACCATCTGGACCAATTCCTTTTAAAAGAAGTATACACACACATAGACACATAAAGTAAATAAGATTTCTCAACATTCAACTTGTTTTTAAGAGCAAACAGTCATAAACAGGGTCACCTTGTTTTATATGACAGACAAATTTCTAATGCTGCCTTAAAATATCTGTTCCTGTATTTGACTCAACAAGTATTTCAATATATTCCATGTGCTTAGTACTGAGTTAGCATTATTGTAACAGCAGTACCTTAGCATATTAGCTTATATTAGCACACTTCACAGTTTATAAAGTATTTTCACATCTCAAACAACACATATATTTAACAATCTAATGAGATAATCTTATTAGGAATATCTATTTCCCTCATCTCCTCAAGTTTTTTTCGAGCTCAGAAGGAAACTCAGACAATGCACAGATAATACATGACCACTTAAGGTAACAATTTAGTAAATACTGCGACAAAACTCAAATCTAAATCTTCTGATGCCTAACCCAGTGGTCTTTATGGTCAACACTTCAACTTGCCTGGTTCTAGTCTAGATGGTGCGATTAACTACTGGGCCTCCCTGTGGTATAGTTTCCTCACTTACAAAAATGTCTAGATTGGACCATATAGGGCAGTAGTTTTCTTCAGACATTTTGACTACAGCCTACTACAAGAAATATATTTGACATTGCAATCATATACATGCACACATATACACACATACAAATCCAATTAAAAACAACTGCATGAAACAGTACTTACCCCTGCTAGGAGTCATTCTATTTCATTAGCAAAACATACAAAAGGGAAATGCAGAATGTGAATGACTATATTGATTTCATCACCTAATAATGGGTGACAACCATAACCTGAAAACACTGCTTTAAAGAGACCTACTGCCAGCTCTAATATCCTAGGACTGCCTCTAAAATATAGATAAAAATACGACATTCCTTATTTGAATGAAACTGGAAGTAAATGTTTTCTTTTTTTAAAAAAATTTTATTTATTTATTTATTTGAGAGAGAGAGTGCATGAGAGGGAGGAAGAGTCATAGGGAGAAGCAGACTCCCCGCCGAGCTGGGAGCCCAATGCGGGACTCGATCCCAGGACTCCAGGATCATGACCTGAGCTGAAGCAGTCGCTCAACCAACTGAGCCACTCAGGCGCCCAGTAAATCTTTTTTTAAAATGAAGAATCTTTATATGGCATGAATAAATCAAGTTTTACGTATGTGTACCTTACTAGCTAGTTGGAGTTCTGATAACCTCAATGAAAAAACAAACCCACAAGTTTTGAGTCGAAATACCTGTTACATTTATACTCTGCATTTTACTTTAATGATAGATATGTGTATTTTACTGACTCTTAGCCTACAATTCACCAATTTCTCCCAGATTACAACAAAGTAAAATATGACAAAGAATAACCTAGTTTTCATAGAACAAAGAAAAAATGAAAATCTTAGGGAGCAAATATAAGCTACCAAAGCACCACATTCTAGGAATTTTTAATGTGGTGACATAAAGCCCGACCTACATGTGGTTAATACGTATGGATTTTTCCATTAGCATATATATATACCTGCCTATAAATACAGGTTTTAAATTACAGATATGCATTTCTCTCCAGATTTGTAAAACTAATGTTTCTCCTCTTAAAGTATGTATCTGTGCAGATATTTATATTTCTCTATGTATGTATAAAGAAGAAAGGCTGGAACCAGGAAAATAAAAGTTCCAGAAAAAATAGGAAGTCTTCAAGAATCAACATTAATGTTCTAACTAGTATTATGTGTCATACAAAAGTGTACAGTAAGGCTGAAATTACCAGCTGTGGTTCATGATATATATTTCCTTACTGACTATAAGTACCTATTAGAAATTGAGCTTTCTGATATAAATATGTTTTAAAAGCATTCAAAATGTTTCACAAAGGTTTACAAAACTTTTTTTTTAAATAATGAAATCTAAAAACCATGTCACATTCTCATTCAGTTTTTAAGTCTAAACTCATATAATTACACCTTTATGAAATACCTCTAAAACCTCAGAGTCTGGAATACAGGCCTTCTCTGTGTTCGTACAGTTCTGTGGGGTAGAATGTAAATTTCATTGCAGTAAGGACTTTCTCTTATTTACTATACCCTTACCTCTTAGAACAACACATGACAGATAGGAGGCCCTCAATAAATAATGGCTGAATAAAGGAACAGATGGTTACTATTCTTTGGTATGCTCAGTATAGTTTCTCTCCTCCTTCTACCTTGGTCTGCTCCCCTCACAATGGAGGGGACCTTTATCTGCTCTGTATCTCTCTGAGTCAAGATGATTGTGGTCTAGTGATAAATACTTGTCCCAAGCTGAAACAGTCAGAATTTCTCTCAGGAAATTCTGAAACTTGAGCAGGGGGACAGAAAAGACGGCAGGCATCTACAGCTGAGGTATCTGATAGCATTGCAGGAGAGTATCCGTAAGTTCCTGCTTTGGAGATTTGAGGCTCCTTGGTTCTTGTTCTTCCACAGACTTGGCTGTTTCAACTCTTCTAACAATTCTGCGAGTTAGCCAGAATCATTCCAGTTAATTCACTTTTGGTCCCAAAGTAGATTACATTTACTTGTAAACCAAAGATTCTAATCATGTACGCAAAGGAGAGGGTTAAAATTTTCTCCACTGTCTTATTTTTATTTTTTTTAAAATAGTACCTTAACCTAATTCTAAAGTTAGTAATATCTTTAGAGTTTATAAAATTTCATATTTGTGTACTTTATTGCTGGGGGTGGGTTAGGGATTGCATGATACATTTTACTCTTTCTTTTAACAATTCTGTTGTCACAGGGAGAATGAGAACTTTTGGCAGTATATATTTCCTTTCTCTATTCTACTGAGGAAAGGGAATTCCTGTTCTATTTCCCAGGAGTAAGACACAATGGATTCATAGTCTTGAGCTCCTCATTCTACTATTTCCAGATTAGAAGGGAAGAATAGGAAACCCCATTTTGGCCTCAAGCCCAACCTGAAATCTCTAATCCAACTTTACCTTTAATAAGGCTGATATTTTGATCCCATTTGGCTCAGTTCTTAATGTTTTTATTAACCAACAAACCCTGGAACAAAAGAAGGGTAAGTGGTAAGACCCAAATACCAAGCCTCATCTTGAAAATCCAATAACAAACCTAGATCAACAAAGGCAAAGAATCAAGTGAGATTCTTTCATGAGTATGCATCCAATAATAGGGCACCCCGAATAGGAAAAAGTTCAAAGAAAATGCAATAAGTTAATCCTTCTCCCCTATGAACAGAGTAATTATGTCCTTTGGATGGTAAATATAAAATGGCAGAACCTGGATCATGACAGGACTACAGTGAAGATGTTAATGGAAGAGGTAAAGAAATCGTATTTACTGACTGATTAACTGATTGGTCAGAAGAGAATGTCTACAGGAAGCTTAAGACAAAAATTGGTTAGAAAACAAAGTAAAGTTCTTTCTAGTAGTAAGAGTCAGTGATACACATACATAATTATAATTTACACTCCCTTCTGTTTCAAAGGGAAAACTAAGGTGACCTATAGTGAGGAAATACACCAAAAAACTTAAGCTAAGAAGAAATGAGAAGTGACTTAAAGCTATAGGAAAAGAAGAAAGTTCTACGAGAAATCTTTGAGAAGGAATATTGAGGCTTAAACACTACATTAAGCTGTAACTACTTTCTGGAAAGCAGAAAAAGGGAGAAAATGGAGTTCAAGAGTTTTTAGGATCCCCCCCCACCCCCTGTAAATTCTATTTTCTGGCATGGGATCCCCAAGGGATTTGTCACATGGATCCTTATGTAAGGCAAATAAATTAACAGGAAAAAAAGGGATATTCAAATGAAGAAGTTTACTTCTTTTTTGAAAGATATATATCTTTTTTAAATGATATATATCTTTTTATATATATCTTTTTTAAAAGATATTTTTCATTAAGCCATTTTTAATAATGAACCTCTATTAACTACCATGCCTTTTCGTATAATGGTAAATGAGTGAAAATATTTCTTGATATAACTAAAATACAGATACATTAGGTATAATTACATTACAGTAATTAAGTATACACTATAGTAATTCTACTTGATTTTTGGAAGGAGTTTAGGAAACCTAAAGAATGCATGGGTAGTGTATTTCTTAAACATTTCTAAATACGGATTGCCATAGCCTTGATATTGGCAAGTACAAATAGTAATTATTTCAGAATTGAACCATAAGGACAAAACTGGAATACAAATGTTTTCCAGGAATACTGAAGTAATTATTAGCAAATTTTATTTAGAACACAGGTAACTTTCTATTATGAAAAGCAAAATAGTCTAGCTTGGATTCTTGCTCAGATAAAAACCATCCCACCTACAAAAGAAAGTAAATTATATTGGCTCTGTTAGGCAGGGAAAAAAATTCCCTCAAAGAGAAAATTTCAATCTCACTCGATACCCTTAGAGGTAATGCAGTAAAAAAGCAGGAAATTCAATGAACTAAGGAACAATTATTTCATCATCTACAGTTCAGAAAGAGAAGACTGAAGTAACATTTAATAATGGAGTACCAATTACACACCAACCATTATGCAAGCATTTTACATGTTCTAACATGGTTAATTCTCCCAAGTTTTGGAATGATTAATATTAATTCCTGTTTTACAAATAACTTAATTATACTGAATTTCAATAAACTTCCCAAGGTCATACAGATAATAAGTGACCAAAACAGAACGCAAATTCATGTCTGACTGTAATACCCAATTTTCCCTAAGGGCAACCAACCACCGTAACCATACCTGGCCACCTCAACCATCAGTCGGCCTCAATACAGCTCTAGTGAAGATCTAATTTATGTACTTTTAAGCAGTCTTTTAATAAATTAAATATAAGATATATCCAGACAACTTAATTTAGAGCTTCAGTGCATTTAGTTGAATACTAAAAACTTTGGCAAAAAGCATTTTAATTTCAGTTTAGTTGATATTGTAATTTTTACGGTAATTAATTAGCTGTCTCAGGCTTCATAATGATGACAGAAAACCATGTTGTCCTTACAAAGAAAGAAAATTCCTATTTTCAATGGTACATTATGAACACACACATGCATGTAGATATATATGAATTTTAAGTGGAATTTAGCCAATTAAACATTTATTCATGTGGAGTTTGTGAAGTAGTTATACAGCTTAACTCACATTAACTAAAGGGTGATGGTAAAGTCTTACATCATTCTCAACTGATTTTTTTAGTGAGATGAAACAATTTAAGTGATCAGTACAGAAATGCTATAAAATCCACCTATTCCACATGCAAACTTTTATTAGAGATTTAACCCTGTAATTTGGTAAGAAAGTAGGGTTGGAAATTTAAAGAAATCATCAAAGATAAGAATTGTCATTTAGGAAAAGAAACATCACTCATTTTGTAAGATATGATAAACTGTTAATTCTAGAGATAAAAGTTTTCCGGGTATTGGAACTTATTTCTCAAGACATAATTTAAACAATTCTAACTTGCAACCTTAACATTATTTTTTGATGAAAATAAAATAAAAATCAGTAGCTGAATAAATGGTTATTATAGACAGTTACAGGTGTTCCCTACATTACACAAAGGTTAAGATTAATGACAAAATGTTCTACGTACCTCCAACAAAAAGGTCAATTCCTCCTGCTTCTTTTATTTTCTTTTCAAAAGCATCACATTCTGCTTGTAAATCTGCAGCATTCCCATCAAGGATATGAGCATTCTTAGGATCTATATCAATATGCTTAAAAAAGTTATTCCACATATAAGAATGGTAGCTTTCAGGATGATTTCTGGGAAGTCCTAAATAAAAAGTTAGTAAATATAAATGTAAGTACTTCCAGGAATAAATCCAAAGTTTACTTTTCTGATTAGGCTATAAATGCTATTTAAAATATATAACCTTTCTATTCCATATCCAACAGGTATCCAAATTAAATCCAATTTAAAGACATTTTTATGCAGAATACATGCTCATTATATGCCAGACGTTATTTTAATCACCTTACATGTATATAATAATTCAAATAATTTATAGAACATCTGTGGAATTACTTTTATCATTCTTATCTTATAGATAAACAACAAAAGCACAGAAATGTTAACTTTCCCAAGGTCACACAGCTCATAGAAAGACTGGAATTCAAACAAAGAAGTCTAGTTCACATGCATTTAATCACTGTCCACTTCTCAAGCACACCAATTTCTACCAATGGAACTGATTTGTGTGTTAATTTCAACATAAATTAATTGGCCATACATCTGAAATGCTGGTCCATGTTTCTCATCTATTTTTCCTATATGCATGCAAAGTATACTGAATCACAACAATTCTTTGGCTATCACTTAGGCTACCATTAAAAATGTATTCCTATGTTCAAAGTTTAAAACGAGTTTATTCGCATCACAGATCTTTCCTGTTAAGCAAGTTAACAATCAATATAACATAAAAACTTCATAGTCACAAATATAAATATACTTATATTTGAAAAATCTTTATTTTACTAATTACTTTTACATACATGGTATTCTATCCCCATAACAACACTGGTTTTAATTTTGCCTTAAGGGAGAAAAAAAAAATAGAACTGTGAGGGACTGGCTCAAAGTTGCAGGATTGGTAAATGGCAGAGCCCAAGAATGAATACAGATCTTCCGATTTCTAGGCCCATATTCCTCCAGGATATTGTGCCGGCATCATATAAAAATATATATTTTTTAAATATAAACTTCCAACCTCATCACAAGGCAGTACATTATCTTCTAGAAATAATCATATTACATTCAAAACATAAATTCAAATAATACATTAATTCTTAGACTATATTCATTTTATTTAAAATATAACACATCCAAATAATATGTACAAATAATATAGCTTACCTACATACTCATCCATGTTAAAGGTCTTCACATATTTAAAAGAAAGGTCTCCATTTTTGTGATATTCTATTAGTTTTTTATAACATCCTAAAGGTGTACTCCCTAAAAAGACAGAAATTCCATTTTCTAACATAACATGAAAAATTTTTTAAAAAAAAGTTTATATTTACTTTATTCTCTTAATGATATTCTCTATTATTAATTTACTAGGGAAACAATAATTTAAATACACATTCAATTAACAAATGTATTTTGAATCATACATACATTTGCAAGGTACCTTGAAATCTTAGTAAATTAGAATTTGCTGAATAAAATTGGAAATCTGTCAATAGAAATTATAGTTTGGAAAATTATTCTAGAGTTGTTCAGTATTTGGAATTAATGTTGTATATTCCAAGATTAGAAACTTCTAGAAAGCACATTTGAATTAAAAGAAAAATAAACACCTCACCTTTTGAGAAAAAGTTTTTAAGAAGGATTTGTATCATATAAACCAAATATAAAAAGGTCAAGTTGACCATTTAATGAAATCAAAAGGGAAACCAGAACTAAATTTAAATATTGCTTCTACTTTCAAAATAGACTCAGAAATTGGAAAGGACTCTTTGAAGAACATTAGCCTTTATGATATTAACTGGAGGTTCTGTTTCCTATTTTGTGTAATCTTCAGCATGTATCAGCTAAAATGTGTAAAGTAAAATGACCTCCTGGAAATGGGATTTTGGCTTTGGATCCTTCAACTGCGTTCTTGTTTTAATTGTTTTATAAATGTGATTTCTTCACGTTTTATAAAACTAAAATCAGTTTGATAGTGCTTCTTGACATAGCACAAGATAAATAAATTTAGCCACTTGAAGATGGCTTCCGTTTTCAAGTCTGTATTTTTTCACTTTAAAAACTGAATTTTTAATTTTTTAATTTAAATTTTTAAATTTTAATTTTTTAAATTTTAATTTAAATTTTAAATACAGCAAATTCAAATTTGCTGTATTTTTTCATTTATAAAAACTGGAAGGTTAGATTGACTGCATTCTTAACAAGTGATCTGGCCCTCCCAATGCTGGCTGGAGTATTGATTATATCCACAATCATAAAACAAAACATTTGCACACAAAATTTCTACTCAAATGGCAGACAGAAGTATGACAGAACTAAACAGTCTTTGGCAAAAAAAAAAAATACAAAGGAAATTCTATAGTAGTAAAAAGATTGCCTTTCATTTGAGATAAAAGAATGATACAAGTGCCTATAAATAATAAATATAGGTTCAGAGAACAGAAGACTAAAAAATTTTCTTAAAGCTAAAGCAAACATACTGTTTTAAATTATAATTAATAATTTATACAAATTTTATATTTCCATCTCAAAGAACTATAGCCCACTAACATAAAACCTTTCTAAAAGATGGATAAATGTGCTTGTCCTTCTTTCTTTCCAGAAGCATAAACAAATTTGTGTTTGTTTCAATGTCAAGAGTATAATTATAGGACTCCCTCAATTTAAGAATATATTAATAAAAAAAGTGAGAAGTCAAAATGGTGAAGACAAAAAAAACCACATTCATCTTTCTACTTTTTAATCCATGTGGCTGAAGAAAATAAAATAATGAAAAATATGGTACATGGTGCACTGGTTAAAGAAATTTCATTTTAATATTTCCTTTGCAAAACTCATTTACTAATATAATTATGACCAAGTACTTACTATGATTCAGATAAAACAAAGATTAGAACTGTTTCTATCCTAAAAAAACTCACAAGATAGGAACAGGCAAATACAAAATAATCATAACAAAGAAAAATATTATAAATAACCTATAAGAAGTCTGGAGAAATGTTGTAAATTAAAGAAGAAAAGATTATAGTCTTGTTGGAGAAAGGATCCAAGAAGATGACATTTCAACTAAGTCTTGAAGAAGGGGCAGAACTCCAATAGGTAAAGTTAGGGTTAGGCTGTAGTTGAGAACAAAAAAAAGATGGGGGAGGAGGCCCAGAAATGACATTTGTATGTTTACCATGTGCTAGATACTATATACCAGTATTTTTATACATCGGCGCATGTAAATCTCACAACCTTGGGAAACTGGCAATATCTTTCCCATTTTGAGAATGAAGAACTGGGTCAAAAAGATTAAGGAATTTGCCAAATACCATATGGTAATGAAGCCAGAGATTCAAGAGATTCTGTCTGGTTCCACAGCTCATGTAGTTTTCATTATATAACACACTAGCAACATGAGTGTAAGTAAAGCCACCAAGGTCAAGTCTATTCTTTGAACTACAAATAGTCCGATCTTCCTATCATGATTCAGAGTAAGAGAATCAGGGAATAAGTTTGGGAGGCAGGAAGCATGCAGGCCCTTACATGTGAAGCTTGTTAAGATCACATCAATAAGCACTGAAAAGACTGTGCTTGGTGGAGGGATAATTACAATACAACATGCTACATACAATTATAGAAATGTATGTTCAAACTTCAAAAACAAGGAGGAGAGAGCATGATTAACACTATTAATGGTCAATGAAGGAGGAGAGTGGAAAATGTCAACAAATACGTCATAGGCAGGTGTATTATTAGCAGTTAAATTATCCAAAAATAAGCAAACCTTGTAAATTTAAACACACAAAAGAATGTTTAGGACTGTTTTGCATTCAGAACTTTGAAGACTTTCTGCCCCCAAGCTAAAATTATTGTTTATTTCTACATCATATTTAAGACAGCATGATCAAAGCAGCTAGCTAGTTGCGGCCTAGGTTTACAGTATGCAGATGGATACAGAGGCCATGTCTGACCACTTGGGCTCATGTAACAAAAATGTGGGTGTTGAGGGTGCCAGTTTGGTGTGTGCAAGTTTTAAAAATCCCTCTTTGCCATTCTCACCAAAATCTACTGCCCTAGACCAAAAGACAAAAAGATTAATAAACAATTTGAGCTAAACAATACTTTTCATGGAAATTACACAAGTGGAAAAAAGTATGATTGTAGCTTTTATGTAGTTAGCACATATGGGGGGAAGAGCAGAAGGAAAAAAATTCTGTTTCAATAAGACACACTTACGGGAACTTTAAATTTATACAGTATTTACAGTATACAAGGAAGTGGCACAAACACTGCCTTATTGAGCCTCAAACCTCATTATTGGCTATTATTATCCTTCTTTCTTAAAGGTAAGGAAAGTAAAGATTAGGGAGGTAGAATAAATGCCTTGCAGTTACCAAGAAAGTAGCTCTGATTCCACGTCCAATACTCTTTCCTGTGAAAGTCAACAATATCAAATCAAGTGCCATGAGATCAATGACACCACTTGGTTAATTTTTAAGAAAAACCTTAACAGGGAACTAAATACAATAAAATGTGCAATTCATATTTGTGTTTACTCCGTCATGAAGACATACCAGTCTTCAATTTTTCAGTCATAATACTTCTACAATAAAAAGAAAATAAACACAGAAATTATAAAAGACTAATAAGATAATAAAAATGTATCAGGTAGGGGAGGTGAAACGAAGAGGCAAGAGTACATACTTCAGGTACCTCTTTTTTTTTTTTTTTTCTTCAGGTACCTCTTAACAATCATTAGAAAGGCTAATCTGCTAACTGATTATATGAATAGTGAAAGTAACATCCTTAAATACAAACAAAAGATGACTAGATAAAGGTACAAAAATATTATGACCATCACTGAAATTAGGATATTTCCTTTCGCATTTTGGAGTGACAAGTGATGTATAATTTTAATACAAGAAATTTCCTTTTGCGTTTTGGAGTGGTAAGTGATATTTAATTTTAATACAAGAACACAATAATGAAACACAGATACCAGATAGTTACATATATGTTTCTGGCTTTATATACTAAAATGTTCAATCAGTGATATGGCAAGAAATAAAGGGGAAACATATTTTACTAAAGGAAACCCTTCCATCCCATAATTTTAAGTATCTAAAAATGGGAAAAAAAAATGGTATGTTACCTGTTGGTAAACCCAATGTAAAGTATCTGTCCTGTCCAGGTTTGAACTGAATGATGCGATTACAGATGTATTTGGCTGCCCATTCACTAGCCAAGTCATAGTTATCAAGAATTACAAGCCTCATTATGGTGGTGCACAGCTTCCAGGACAAGGAGTTCAAACCTGAGAAAATTTCATTGTAGAGCACTTTAAGTAATTTGCAGACACTCAAACGTAAGTGTATTAAAACTGATGACTTCAAAAAGGACATTACTTAAGAAAGACGTACTTATATACAAATACAACCTGTACTTTGAAAATAGTAATAGCCTTTCTCTTTTGAACAGACCTTGATTTCTGAGCAGTGGCCTACGTAATTTAAGTACATACAACAATCTTCTGAAGTAAATACAACACCCACTTTTAGATGAGGAGAAGTCACATAATTTGACTAAGGTCACACAGTTACTAAATGACAAAGCCAGAATTCACATCAAGACAAACTTACAGTTTTTGTAAGACACTACACTATACTGTCTTGTGGGGATGTTATATAAAGCAACATAAAACAAACCTAAGGCAAACAAAGCAGTACTCGTTTCTTGAATGCAAGTTAAAGGGAGTAATGATTACTTAGCAACCTTTCGGTTACTTACTAAAATCCAGAACTCTCCCTATAAAATACTGTAATAACTAAACATTTATTAATTACTGTAATAACAAAAACTTCAATATAGAAAGTTTTAAGGAAAAAAAAAATCAACCCAAATCCTACACTCAGAAATAAAAACTATTATTATTAGGTATTCAACATCCTAGATGTCTACCTAATGTACACACATAGTAGAATGTATAGAAGTAGAATGTATAGAAATTTTCAACAGTAAGATCATACTAGACATGCTTTTTTTTTTTTTTAAAGGTTTTATTTATTTATTTGACAGAGAGACACAGTGAACAGCGAGAGAGGGAACACAAGCAGGGGGAGTGGGAGAGGGAGAAGCAGGCTTCCTGCTGAGCAAGGAGCCAATGCGGGGCTCAATCCCAGGACTCTGGGATCATGACCTGAGCCGAAGGCAGACGCTTAACAGCTGAGCCACCCAGGCACCCCTAGACATGCTGTTTTATAATAAATAACATGTAATTCTTCCTGAATTTAACAAAAGAAAAAGTGAACTAAAACTCCTAATCTCTGAAGAAAAAAAAATTCTTCATAAAAAGCAATTTTGGAAAAAAAAAAAAAGCAATTTGGTTCCAAAAGAGTACTCGAAGGTTAAGACAAAATATTTCACAAATACTATGAGATCAGAGTCATTTGAAAACTTTAATTCCATTTTAGACAATGTGGTTTGACTACTACCATGACTCACAACCCAATTTCTGTAAAATGTATTATTTTTATTTGACAAGAATTATAACATTTACACTGTATTCTATAACCATAATTTCCAGATTTTAATTCTTAGTTTCATATTTAAATGGATCTGTCACCCATACCAATCCTTTTACGAATGGCTTCAGCAGTCCTGAATTCCCATACAGTTTACATACAAAATTAAGTCAAACTCTTGAAATTAATGGGAATAGTAGGTCTTAGGTTTATGAATATAAATATATATGAAACCCAAATGATGTCCTTAAGAACATAACGATTTAGAATTCTGGCATAAAAAGAAATTAGATCACCATGATTTAAAATTCTGGCACTGTAACAAGAGACAAATAGCATTTACACACAATAATTTACATAGTAAGTCATAAATTCACTCCAACACAAATGGACTTGACCTCTATTTAAATTCATTAATGATCTAATGCCAGAAACAACTTCAAAGTTACACCAAGAATCAGAAACATTTCCGGGCCATGAAGAGATATACTTAATTCTAATTAAGTATGGCCATCAAGAGATATATTTACTTCTAACTAGAATATTCAGCAAACTGATTAGTGATAAAAAGAAAAAAAAAAGAAACTGTAAAGTAAGGAGGAAGAGCATTAGAATTTTCCAAGTGTCTTCTGTGTTCTAGGCGCACTCTTTTTCTCAATTCAACACACTTGTGAGGGCCTATTAAATGCCAAGCACTAAGTTCTGTAGTCATAAAAATGATTAACATAGGGGCCCTACCATTAAGGGCTTAGAATCATTGAAGAGTCTCTGGGGTAGAAATTATCATCTTCATTTGTCAGATACAAAAAACTGCAACTCAGGAATTTATTGCTAAAGCTATAAAGCTATTAATGGTAGAGGGTCTGACTGAAAGACCCATGCTCCACATGTGCCTTCTTAAAAGAAGCACTTAGGATGCTTGCTATAGATATAGATTCCCAGGCCCCTCTCACTGGACATTAAGTGTTTCACATCACTGAGATGTGAAATGGGATCCAGGGAATCTTCGCTTTTAGAAATATCATAGATGATTATTACAATCAGGTTAAATTTCGAAAAGAACACCATAGGAAGAGGTCTCATTGCAAAGAAGTTAGGTCAGATCAAGTACAGGCAAGTTTTGTTTGTTTTAAACTCAGAGAACTCAGACTTCATTACAAAAGTCTCAAATGAATCATCCCATGCAAAGGAGAGCAGAATGTTTTGGTCACATTTATTCAAATTAAAAAACGCGTTTTTGCCAATCCTCATTATTGCAAACTGGTGTGGCTCTGGGCAATTCTCTGGCATCACAACCAGATAGCACCGAAAAAAAATGACACAGCACCCTCCCTCCCCCGCCCCAATTCCCTCACCTTCCTCTGGTGCTGATTCATTCTGAATGTGCATTAACTTGGAAAATGGGGTGCTGAATACAAATCTCAGAACTTTGGAGCAGGATGGGAACTTGCACACGACTTAGGTTGCACAGTTAGTCTAGAATCTACACTAGCATCTGAACTTCAGAATTCCTCCTTTGAGCTTTTTTTCTACACCTGACCTGAAAATGTCTCTGAAGTGCAGGGCAGGGGAGCCGCATCCCTCAGAGGGGCGAGAAGCAGCAGAGAAGGCTGGGGTCCCTGCCCGGAAGGCCAGGGCTGCAAACCCACCTCAACTGCGTGGCTGCTGAGCCCAATCAACTCCTCAAACTGTAACGAATACAAATGAGGATGACTGTTACTGACTTTTAACAAATGTCAGGAGAAAGCCGCCAAGAGAGGAAGGTACAGGAACCCGCTCCCGGAGGCCCAATTTCGAAGGGCACCAGCAGCCACGCGTCACCCTTCGCCCCGCCTCGAAGCTCCCAGGACCCCAATCTGCCCGGCCGCACCTCCCCGTTTCGGCGCAAGTCCACCCTAGGGGGCAATGACCAATCCGTTCCCCGCCCGACTCCCCTTCTTGGTCCCCACTCCTGACTCACCTGCCGACCCACCCGCACTTCCGATGTTGGAACAGCGGAAACAACCAGCACCCAGCAACCCCGAGCGACCCCAACCGGCGTGTGGAGCGTGAAGCCCAAAGACCCGGATGTAAATCCAAGACGCAGAAGGGACAGCAGCGCAGCCTGCGGGTACTGCGCATGCGCGTATCTCTAGCGCTCTAGGGATGAGCTCTGCGGAGGTTCTTAGGAATTCCGTGAGGCAGGATCCCTTTCCCACACGGAAGTTTCCAGTTCCTGGGCCGTCACCTTGCTGCTACTCTTTTTATCAACTCCCAGAGGTTGACATGAGGTAGATACTTTGGGTTTATGAAATTTAGTATGTAGGACTGCCGTGCTCATACATAAGCATTACTTAAATTGTTCCTATAATAGCAATATGAAGTCATCTTTATCTCTAAGCTATTGAATGTTTACTCCGCGCGCACAGCTATTGAATGTTTACTAAAAACCTTTTATCAATAAGCTCATCAAAGTTAAGTTTGTTACGTGTTGCAGAAAAGCAAAGTGTAAACCCTGGGAAGCTTAGGAGTGGCTCACTAGGAATAAACCTAGGAGGACACTAGGGCAGAATTCTTCCTCTACCCTTCACCGTCTTCCAGCTGGCCTAAGAATTCAGTTTTCATGACCTAGATTAACAGGAGGAAAAAACACAAAGTTTTATTATCCATGCATAGAGGACCAATAATATATTGAGATACAAAGAAATGACCAAGTCAGGCAGCTTTCATACATTTAGACAAACAATAAATTTGTGAGGAATTTAAGAAAAACAGGCATTTGGGAGCTTACTAAGGGGAATTTAGGCTGAGGCTGTAGATTAATAAAAATGTAACAAGGTTTATTTCTACAGCTTTCTCAACTTTAAAGTCACTATTTCTGGTGATAAGAGTGTCTTTTTTTTTTTTTTTTTGAAAGAGAGCTTGCTCACCAGCAGTGGGGGAAGGGGCAGAGCGAGAAGGAAAGAATCCCAAGCTTACTGGTGCCGAGATCAGAGCCCCTTGGCAGGACTCCATCTCAGGACCTGGAAATCATGAGCTGAGCGGAAATTAAGAGTAGGAGGCTTAATTCACCGAGCTACCCAAGTGCCCCTGGAGTCTCTTTTTCTTAGTACAGGGAGGGTATTTTTCATGCAGGTTGGTTTCCTGCTTTGGGGTGACTGCAGGGTCTCAGTATCCTTGCACAGGTTTTTCCTCAATTAGCTTCAATTCAAAATAATTAATATGCCATTATGGTACATTTCAGGGTGGCTTGTCCTGGGCTCTGGATTTTAATAGGATATGGACTTGTGCTGAACCATTCTAAGAAGAGGTAGAGGAAGCAGAATCAGCTACGAACTGGTTATCTCAGATCTTTGTTCAGGATGGGGAAAGAAGGAAGCAGCGATAGGGAAGTTATTGTTAAAACAGCAGTAACTCAAAAGAAGGGTCCTGTGGCCTCACTAATGTTTCCATTAGAATCACTGTTTAGGGTTCTATTAGGAACAATACAATCTGACTACCAGCATGAGGTGACAAGCGGACTCAAGGTACTGATTCATTGAACATGACAAGGTTAAGATAAATGAAAAATGCTATGTCCTTAAACTCTTTGAAGTTCTGCACATGGGTTGTAAATCCTTTCTCAGGGTCAAATTCTGCAATTCTTCAGGCAAGAGTGGGATGTTCCATTCTCAATGATAAAACTTCACACAGCAAAGTTTCTCCTGAACTGATTAGAAGACAAGATTTGTTAGCACTATAGGCTTGAGTTCATTTTATAACAGCAATTTTTAACAACTTCCCAGTACTATAACTTATCATCTAACAAAAATCTATTATACATCTACTGTAGTAAAAAAAACCTGCAACTAATAAGAAAGAGCTTTGCAGGGAATATTATTGGAGCATAGAAGGATATTTGTGTAACGCATTCTTTCCCAATGGTTTTACTTACTTTATGTGTTTCTGACACTAGAAATACAAGTTCTACCCCTACTGTAGGTACTGACTATGGTTAATCTGCCTTGATTGCCCTATATCATATCCTGTCTTCCTTTTCTCTCAAGTTGATGTTTCTCACCTCTTGCAACCCATATGCCTTCTTTTTGTACCAAGATTAAAGTAAGGGGTTACTGCCATTAAAAGAAAAATACCTGAGGCACCTGGGTGGCTGAGTTGGTTAAGTGTCTGTCTGCCTTTGGCTCAGGTCATGATCCCAGAGTTGTGGGATTGAGCCCTGCGTCGGGCTCCCTGCTCAGCAGGGAGCCTGCTTCTCCCTCTCCCTCTCCTCCTTCTTGTGGTCACTCTCTCTCAAATAAATAAATAAGATCTTTAAAAAATAAAAATACCCAATACTAATCAGAAAAAATGTTTTTGACAAAAGCGGAGACATTTGAGCTATTCATTTGTCCATTCAAAAAATACTTGCCAAGATAGTATTATGTGCCAGACATGAGTAAAACAGACACACAGTCCTTGCTTGGAATAAAGCAAGTCTTGTGGGGATATAGAAATCACCCACCAAATCCAAAAAAAGGCCAAGTATTCTCATCATGAGATTCTAATTAAGGTTTTCTTTTATAGTTAGAGATGGCTTGAGCAAGAAAGGACCTGTGCCTTGTTCTCCAAATGAAGCCCCAAGTAATGGCAGGATTAACAGAAAGATACCCAGAACTAAGTCTTTGGTTGGAGAGTTTGGAAGAAAAGTTTTAATAGGCTGTCACTCAAAGATTATGACAGATTTACAGTGCCATAGAAGCACTAGAGTAGAGGTGGCTATGTAGGCAACAGGAAAATATGGCTGATGACAACCCTGGTCTACTACAGGGCACCGAGAGAAGCATCAGATGACAGTCATACCCTGTAGTCCTGAGTAGCTGACATGCAGCTGAAGTTGAAGAGAGCGTGAAGCAGTGTTTCAGTCAACATGGATCATGCAGATGGAGGCCAACAGGCAAAAAATGTTTCAGCAGATACCAACAGGGATATAAGCTGAAGACTAAAAATACGCAGGAAGAGATAACTATCATTTTAGTAGATGGTGGAGGAGAGAAATGACACCAGTACAGATGCCTCTGCTGATGTAAATACCAATAGTGTCTCTACCTTAGATTCTATTCTGAGTCAAATGTAGGGAAGGGGGATACTCAGAAAGCAAGGAATTTATATATATATATATATATTTTTTTTTAAAGGTTTTATTTATTTATTTGAGAGCGAGAGCGAGCGAGCATGAGCAGGGGGGAGGGGCAGAGGGAGAGGGAGAAGCAGACTCCCCGCTAAACAGGGAGCCCTATGTGGGACTCCATCCCAGGACCCCAGGATTATTATTATTATTTTTTTTTTTTAGGACCCCAGGATTATGACCTAAGCCTAAGGTAGAAGCTTAACTGACTGAGACACCCAGGACAGAATTCATATTTGAGATGACTAAGAAAACACTAAAACAATTTGATGAACCTGAAAATAATTGACTTAAGTTTCTTGCTCTCATGAGAAGGGGGCTTGAGGGAAAGATTTAAGTAAAAGCTATATTAAGGATGTAGATTATATAGAGCTATTAAAGAAAAATAAGAATGACGTATTGGAATTTGTGACCTATGAGATTTCTGAATGCTCCAAAATGTTTTAATAGGGTAAACCACAATCCAATTTGTATGTAAGAAAAAAAAAAAAAGAACAGATTGAAGCTAGGTCAGGAGTAAATCAAGGTAAGCTAGATTTTTTTCAGAAAGAGAATACAGGGGCACCTGGGTGGCTCAGTGGGTTAAAGCCTCTGCCTTCGGCTCAGGTCATGGTCTCAGGGTCCTGGGATCGAGCCCTGGGATCGAGCCCCGCATTGGGCTCTCTGCTCAGCAGGGAGCCTGCTTCCCCCTCTCTCTCTCTCTGCCTGCCTCTCTACCTACTTGTGATCTCTCTCTCTCTCTGTCAAATAAATAAATAAATAAAATCTTAAAAAAAAAAAAAAAAAAAAAGAATACAGAGAAGGACCCTTTAAGCCCAGGAAATAGCTTGCACAAAGTATGCAGCCAGGGAAGGAAAAAGCATACATATGGAATTCTGAACAACTCTCATGGAGCTAGGAGTAGAATATATTTCAAAAACTAGCAGAAATTGAATCTGGAGAGAAAGAGGTGAAATGAAGTACCTTGTAGACTATGCATTGAACTTAGACTTTTATTATAAGCGATGGGGAGCCTCTTAAACTTCATGAATGTGGTAAGAGACTAGCAGATTGTGTTTTAGGAAGGAGGTAGAATGGGTGAGGATTGTATTATAGAAGCAAATTTCCAAATTCAGAAAGACTCTAGGCCCAGCCCTAGTATAGACATTTCATTAGTGGCTGATAGTGTTTATTATTTTTTTTAATCAAGAATGGACATTAGGTTTTATCAAATATTCCCTGTGTCTTTAATAGTACTGTTTGGCTAATCACAGTGATTGATTTTTGAATGTTAAATACACTTTGCATTGCCCAAACTTATCAAACTGTATACATTAAATATGTGCAGTTTTTGTATATCAATCATACCTCAATCAGTCTGTTTTGTTTAAAGAAATAAACTTAAAACAAAGGCATGGATAGGTTAAAAGTAAAAGAGTGGAAAATACAAACCATTTGAACACTAATCAAAAGAAAGTTAGACTGGTGATAATATCAAAGAGATATTGGAGCAGAGAATATTACTGTGGATGAAGAAGATCCTTTCATAATGATAAAGTGGTCAAGTCACACATTCTAGGTAGTTTTGCTTGAAAGCATTTTCACCGCATTACCAATTGGCCACAAGGCAATTTTGCTATAAAAGATAAAATCAGAAAAAATAAAAAGGCATTCATTAAAAAAGACATAAACACAAAGACATAAACACAGTTTTATACAAATTAAAACTTAATATCTTTCTTAATGCTTTATTTTCTGAATTATATAATATGAAGAAGTTAATACAACTTTCCACTAGCCTGACATGGATGCCCTCAAAACTCCACTAATTTACTTCAGTGTGCTGTATGTATATGATCTTTTTTTATGTGTCCCATTACGTGAAAACATTTGTAAGCCCTTAAATGAAAAGTGAGTCTAAATCTTGAATGACCTTTTGCTGTAAGTAGCAACTATAGAAATAGGAATTAGCATGACTGAGCTCATGAGTGTTGGTAGGGGGGACCCAGAAAGTTTGTGTGTGCATGCATGTGTGTTTTAATTTTAGAGTTTATAATAAAAGCAAAGGAAAGTCTAATTAGATTCACAAAGGAAATAATTTTATAGTCATTATTACTGGATATCTTGTGGCATACTGATTGCAGAAATGGCTTCAATTCTCTATCTTTTCTTATATATATACCGTTTCTAATATGATTGGGCTTTCACATCATTGTTATAGCAATTGCTAACTGATACACATCTGTTATAATGCATTAGAGAAAGAATGTGGTCATGTATGGAACCCTCCACTCTCAAACATGAGCTCATACAGATGTTGGAAATGTCAGCTGAGGTGGGTTTCATGACTCCTAAGCAAAGAGGTTGCCTTACCTTTTGCATCAGGCAGGAGTAAATATTGGTAGATTAGGTTCTTGGTTCATGACTTAGGCCTCCATAGACAAGGTAGGCATTGCAGGAGCATTACAATTTGACAAGTTTTCATTCATAATTTTAGCCATATTTTTAAATATATACAATAAGATGGGGCAAAGCATTCCTAGGGGAAAATGGAAAATGATTATATCATTCATTTCTTAAAGAAAATATAATATACAGTCTGAGAGGGCAATGAGGGCACTTAGATTTTTAATATAAGTAGGCTTTTTGAGTCAGTCATTTAGGTGTAATGAGAGACTGGGGAACTTGATTTGAAGCTATATTTCCATAGTGGGCTCAGTGTTTTATATTAGAATTTAGGTTTATTTGGGGTCATTTGGGGTTTAATATACTTAGAGGAGGAGTTAAAGTCACTACTCATACGACTAATCTTAACTAGATAGTCCCCACAAACATTGACGTAGAATAAGAGAGCACTCTTACAGTAAGAATAAGAGGGATTGGGGAATTGATTAAATGAGAAATGCTCAGTAGGTCTTCACACTTAGGAATGACAGCACAATCTCCTGATACAGAGATACGACGATCTAGTAAGGGTGAAACAGTAATCCTTGTGTAATCAAAAGCTAGAATGGATGAGTATTGGTTTAAATATTTCTTTAAAGTCAAATTCTCCCAAATATGCCTACCATGGTTTATATCTTATATTTGTATTCATTATAGGAAGGTTCATTTTGGGCTACAATATAATGCCATCAATATCGGCCAATACTATTGATTTGCTATTCCTTTAAATTAAAACAAGGACTTTGTTTTTGAAAGCCACAAATACCAGGTAGTAAAATTTGAGGAATTTATATCAGCACTGAGATTTTTCAGATTTTTTTTTAGATAAGAATCGTAAAAATGCAAATGTTAAGAACATATAATGAGATTTAGGGTATTTCAATTTTAGTAACGTAGACTAAAGCATTGTCTCTTATTGGTAATTTAATAAAGAAAGTTTTCCTGGGATCACAAACTATGAAATTATAGCCTCAGAGGCTTCTCTGTGACAACTAACACTGAGATTAAATAAGAGCTTTAGAATTAAGCATCACAATGTACTTTACTGAAGGTTATATCTTTACAAATAATAGCTATAATACTAAATCAGGGTATTATGAAATATTTACCAGAAGAAGTTAAGGAGAAAAGTTTAGGGGCAAACCAAATTGACAATTTAATATCATAGATTAAAGAAACTATTGACAATATTTCTTTTGTAACTGATAAAACTGTACCATATGATGAAATGTCTACTCTTCATACACAGATTTTCAAATAGAATTTAAACATCTGTGATAATTAAAGTAAGTCCTAAATAATTTCTATGAAGAGAGGGACCTTGTAGGTCTTATCCACAGGTGTATCCTCAGCGGCCAGCATAGAACCTGCAACATAGAACCTGAAAATAGTTTTCATTGTATTTCAATTTAAAATAGAAGCTGCTATGCTACAGTTAGACACAAGAGGGCATGATTGAACCTGAAATAGAATGGCCTGTGCTGTAAGAAAATGTACAGCATTTTCTTATTGACTGGTTTTGTTTTTACCAATTGTTCTTTATAGTTAGTAGCTCTGTCTGGTTGACCTTCTATAGCATAGCCATAACAAACAATAAAGACTATTTTAAAAATCCATTAAACTGAAATTTAGTATAATATACAACTTAATATCTACTTTCATTTATAATATTTAAAAGTTTTATCAGAGAACAGGAAAAGAAAAACGTGAAGTAGAGTGATGTAAAATTTTTGGATCTTTTTTTGATAGTAACAACTCTTCCACAAGAACTCGAACTCTGTCTCAGATCACTGCCACAGGAATTGTGCTTTTATTTGAT
This sequence comes from Potos flavus, assembly GCA_028534135.1. NCBI lineage: Eukaryota > Metazoa > Chordata > Mammalia > Carnivora > Procyonidae > Potos > Potos flavus. Next base: position 144,433,177 of record CM052899.1, on the reverse strand, counting down.
TAGCATATTCCTTAAATTTAATTTTTCTTCATTTTTGAGTACTAAACTGAAGGAAATTAGTGTAAGAAAATTAACCTTGATAAAGAAAATTTATTCTTCAGAATAAAAATAAGGATAAAAAGCAAAGGGTAGAAATGAGAAGTGGCTTCCAATATTTTATATGTGGGGAGAAAGAGAGAGCTCTACAGACCATCTCAGATTCTTGGTAGGTGGCTGTGCTGGTTCTACAGTGATCCAAGGCATGGATACTTCTTGGCAGTTGTATGTTATAATTGTATCACCATTATAGGTCATTCCTATTCCCCTATGTTTTAGCTCTTTTCCTATGGGCTCACATTGCCCTCATAAAAAAATAAACAGCATAACAAATAGTTAAAAAATTTTTTTCTATAACTACCTCCCATGTATTTTTCTTCCTTAGCAGTAGTTACTGTGACATATTTGTTGCTAAAATTGATAGGCGTTCTTCATCTTATATGATTTCTGGGAAGCATTTAGTACCATTGACCTCTCGTCCATCTTAAAATACTGCTCTCTCCTACCTTTTTTTTTTTTTTTAAGGGAGAGGGAGAGAGTGAGGTTGAGGGAGAGGGAGCAGGAGAGAGAGAAAGAATGTCAAGCAGGCTCCATCTCACAACACTGAGATCATGACCTGAACCATAATCAAAAGTTGGACTCTTAACTGACCAAGCTACCCAGGCGCCCCTCTTCTGCTTTATTACTTTCATGGACTTTACTTTTAAATCTCTCAAATGGGCTTCTCTTTCCAAGATTCCCTCTTTTTCTCTCTTCCCCTCTCACATTGCTTAGCTCTATGAATGGCAATACCATCTGGACAATGGTCCAGGTCAGTTGTCTAAGCAATTATTTTGACTTCTTTGTTAGCCTCCACAGCTACTCTGGGAGACACTGTTGGTTGTCTCTACAACAGCCAATCCCAACCTTCCTTTCACTGCTATTAGAACCTCCCTACTATTGTAGAGGCTGAAAAGGCCAGATTTCATTTTCTCAACTTTAACCGCATTTAGGCATGGGCATTCGGCCCAATCTGGTTAATGCAACATTAGTGGAAACCTGCATGAAGGCTTCTGGGCAAGACCGTTCTCTCCTTCCTGTTATGGACACTGCTGTTTGAGGATATGATGCTCCAGGCTGTTGCTTGAGAACAATGCACAGAGAAGTCAACACAGAGTTCTGACAGGGATGTAGCAACTATGCCTATCTCCATTCTTCTCATATAAGAAAGTGAGCCCAAATTATTCTCTTACTTAAAGTAAAAATTATTCTAACTTAAAGTTGTAAAGAGACAACTTGAAAGCCAATTGATTTTAGTTCCAAAATCTCTTAAATCTGTCTCTTTCTGTCAGTTCCCTTTCTTAGTATCTCTGTTTGGGCCTTTATCATTTCTTATGTAGATTACTGCAATAGCAGTCTGACTGGTTTATCTTCTTCCATTCTTATTTCTTCTTTTCCAGTCCAACTGTCCCTTTGGCATCAGAGGGATTTTAATTTCAAACTTGAAGTCAGATCATGTCTCTGCCCTTGTTACAAAATTTTCAATGGCTTTTCTTACATTGTAGTTATGGTTAAGTGGTCAAACAGTCCCGAAGCAGCAGCTACTACTTCAGTTGTGAGACTGACTTATTTCCCACATTTCCATAAATGTGGTTGGTAAGAAAACAATGAGTTTAAGTGGATCTAGACAGCTTATTACTCATGGGACATCAAGCAACATGAGCTTTATGATTGCATTGGTCCCTTTTGCCCCTCTTCCTCATCTGTGGGTGATGAAGGCTGGGTCCTAGTAGACATTGCACACACAATGGGTTTGTGTCATAGCTGAGGAACACTTAGTTTTAGGAAACCAGTCTCATTACGGGGTTGCAAACTGCAAGCAAATCTGTTTAATGTCTGTTTCCAAGGGAGACATTACCTTAATTATCTTGATGAGTTAATAAATCAGCCTTTCAACCTGAAAGGAGACTTTCTTTTCAGTTTCCAAGGATGTTTTGTGTGTAAACATTCTTGAAAAGGTAATCTGAGACATGTAGAAATGCACTGAAAAGTTTTTCTCAACAGTTAGGAGCTGGATTTGGAAATCAAACAGATCTGGAATTACATTTAAATGTCAATGTCTTCTAAATCTATTTGTCCAGTCCAGAGTCTCCACTAAACTCCAATCTGATTCCAACTTTCTACTTGACAAGTACACGTGAGTATCTAATAAGAACATCAGACTTACCATATCCAAATCTAAGCTCCTGGTATTTCCCAACAAACCTCTTCCTCCCAAAGATTAATGGCAGTTTATCCTTCTGGCTGTCCAAGCTTCAAATCTTGATGCCATTTTTGATTCTTCTCTTTTTCTTATACCCCATATTCAGTCTATCTGCAAATCCTGTTGGCTCTACTTTCAAATATATTGAGATAACTTGCCATTCCTCTGTTGTTAGCATAAGGCCCTGCGTTCTCATGTCTAGGCTTTTGGAGACAGTTCTAACCTGCCTCCCTGCTTCCTTTCTTCAAATTGTTTTTGGCATAGGAGCCAAAGTGATTCTGTTAAAACATGTCCTCCTGGAATAAAAACCCAGGTTTTTGTTTGTTTTTTGTTTTAATCAGGAGCAAATCCCAAAGACCCGACTGTGAAGTTTAAGAGCTGCCCCCTCCACCATTACCATACAGATTTCATCTTCTGCTGTCCTTCCCTACTCTCATTTGGCTTTATCAGGACCTTTTTGACTGCTGTTTATTCTTCCTTACATACTTTTCCCTTCGACATCTGCACATCTAACTCCCTCACTACCTTTAAGTAATTACTCAAATGTCACCTTCTCTTGTATATTCACTGACTACTCAACAAATACACTTGGATGTCTAACAAGTATGCCAAATTTAACATGTTCAACATGAGGAGTTTGCTAACTATCGTAATTAAAATTTCAATCTCACCCCCTTCTGTATTACTTACATGTTTCATTTGTTTTAGTGGTATTTATCATAATTTACTATTACCTATGTATTTTTTTAATTTTTATTTTTCCTATTTCCTATATTCCTTTCTAGAATATAGATTTCTCAAAGATAGTTAATTTTATTTGTTGTCTTCACTACTGTAACCTCAAGATCTGGAATATGCCTCATACATAGTAGGTGCTCAATAATAAATCTATGAAAAAAATGAATGAGATTTGGCTTTATTCTGTATTTTTCTCAGGCCTTGGATAAATTAGTTAGCGTATCTTTACATGAGCCTGATCTTTCTCATCAGTTACAAGAGAAAATAGCATGATCTAATGGGTTTATCGTGAGGGTTAAATGATATAACATGCATAAAACACTTAGTATGCATAGTGCCTAGCATATAATAGGCACTCTCATTTCCTAGGACTAGAAATACCTCACCATCCCCCTCCCAATTTGTGTTAGCCATAGATCCTCATAGCATGTTGTGTCTTATGTTGTATGTTAATTGTTTGATTATTGTTTAATTCTTATTTGTGTGCCTATCTTGGTGTTTGACCTATAGTAGAAACTGAGGGGGAAAAAGTGATTTGACAGGTTACAAGTTGCTTTAAATGCATTATCTCATTTGATCCTCAGAACTAACCCTTATGGGGGGTAGTCTGGTAAAATCGTATAAAAACCTGAGGGTTACAGGGATTCATAGGACGTTGCCACATCTTACCTGGTGATGATTTCTTCATTGTTTAGATAACAAGAGTCTCATACCTTTCTAAAAGGTACTGAAATGAAAGCATTTTTTGAAACAGAAGCAATCTGTATACCCATGAATATTAATTTGAGTTCTGCAATTCCCAGTTCTGTTTGACTTTCAAGGCATCTAAACACATTATTACTATCTTGGTGAAATTGCATTAGAAGCGAGATAACACCTTTATTCTCCTCCTTCTCTTATGTTTCACTTACATGCCTATTATTGGAAGATCAAACACGCAATGCCTAATTTTCTTAAATAGTCTGTTTTTAAGAAGAGATCAACTCATAACACAAACAGCAGATTTGTCTTCTCAAAAATAAAATATCTCATAGAAATCATGTGCTATTTGAGGATTTAAAAATATATTTTGCTTCTAATTTGGTGTCTGAGTGACATTAATTAAAATAGCTGTATAATTATGACTTAAATATTCATTAAGTCTTCAGTAATATCTTTCCTAGTAATTGTTTTGACAAAGCAATTTATAGAAAACATCACTATCTTATCAGATTATATTCATCATCTTACAAATAAAGATAGTTTGGAAGTAGTGACAGGTGACTGAAATAGGAAAGGGTATATGGTGAGGGAGCACTTTCTGGACATTTGGGGAAGGTAGGAACAATTTTTGCACATATATTAGTTTCTGATTGCTGCTGTTAAAAATTACCACAAAATTAACATCTTAAAACAACACAGACTTATTATCTTCCAGGTCTGGGAGTCCAAACTCTGAAGTGGGTCTCGGTTGGTTAAAATTAAGGTGCTGGCAGGGCTGCATTTCTTCTTCTTGGAGGTTCCAAAGGAAAATCCATTTTCTTGTCTTTCCCAGCTTTAGAGGTTTCTTGGATTCCTTGGCTCTTGGCCCCCTTCAGTCTTCAAAGCCAGCAGAGTCTTTCTCATGATGCCATCTCTTTGGTTCTGACTCCACTGCTTCCTACTTCCCCATTTGAGGGACCCTTATGATTACATTGACCATCTGGATTATTCAGAATAATTTCCTTATTCTAATTTTGGCTGATTAGCAATCTTAAATCCATCTGCAACTGTATCTCCCCCTTGCCATATAATGTAACATATTCACAGACCCTAAGGGTTAGGGTATGAATATCTTTGGGGGCACATTATTTTGCCTACCATAGTGGATAAAGCAAAGATAGAGGACTAAAATGGTATGATCATACCATATAGTTAGAGTTGTTTGTTTAGGTAAGGAGTTCAAGGGCGAATATGCACTACCATTTAATATTTTCCTACATATCAGATAGATACTTATTTAAGAAGTTATGATCATTTTAAGAATTCATGCTTTTCTATGACTGTTTGACCCAAGTTAAACTCATCACTAGCAATTACCTTAAGTAGTTGCTTTTCTGCTGGCATGCCACTTCTATTTTTTTAGCAAATGATTTTGCAATCAACAACATATGCCAATTGATTTGATATGAGCTTTCATGTACTTGATATCCCTTTATTGTTACTTGCTGGTAGGTAGAGGACAATTTTAATGATTTTATTAATTTTAGCTCATATATATTCTACTCACCACTAAGGGAAAGGGATAATGTTTGAAATGGGGCAGATGCCAAAATAAGCATAATTTTTGAACATTTAAAATTGTTTTTTTTTTTTTAGAGAGCGTGCAAGTGGGAGGGGGAGGGGTAGAGAGAGACACAGAGAGAGAGAGAATCCCAAGCAGGCCCCATGCCCAACTGGAGCCTGACACAGGGCTCAATCTCACAATCCCAAGATCCTGACCTGAGAGGAAATCAAGAGTCTGACACTCAACCAACTGAGCCACCCAGGTACCCCTGATTTGAACATTTTTTAAATTGACAGAACATTTTCTTCAAATGATATGTTCTTGAAAGTCTATGGACTGTTATGTGAAGCAGATAAAAACTGAACTTTTTTTGTTGGCAGAGAGAAAGTTCTAACCTCCTTCCTCTACTTCCTACTCTTGGTGACTCCAAGAGTTGAATTGAAATTGAATTGAAAATTGAATTGAAAAAGAGTGAATTCATGTGTCCTCAGGAAATGTATAAGGAGGTTGAGGATAAAACAAATTAAACCTTTTATTATTTATTAAAAATGTTTTCCCCAGCTTTAGTGAGATATGACATATAACGTTGTATAAGTTTAAGGGATACAATGTAATGATGATATATTTATATGTTGCAAAATGATTACCACATTAAGATTAGTTAACACATCTATCACCTCACATAGTTATAATTTTTGTATATGTGGTCAGAGCTTTTTCAACCTATTCTCTTAGCAATGTTAAAATATACAATACAGTATCATTAACTGTAGTAGTCACCATGATGTACATCACATCCCCAGAATTTATTCCTCTTATAACTGAAAGTTTGTACCCTTTGGCCATTTTCACCTGTTTCCCTTACTCCCAACTCCCCATCCTTGGCCACAAATGAAAACTTTAGTAGAAGGCGGAGTGGATAAGTGACAAGGGTGAGGTACAATGTGGAGTGGAAGTTTAGGAAACACAAAAATCGTCGTAAGTTTCTGGAATTGTTTGGTATAGGAGTCATGACTCAAAGGACACATAAGATTTTGGAAGAGTTGAGATAATGTGGAAGAAGCACAGGCAGACAGCAAAGAGGTGAGTGAGGGTGAAGAGGACAAGGTATGTCTGTGGATAGCACATAGATCACTTGGACACCAGCATGGGCTAAATTTAAGAGAGAATTGAGAAATATGGGTCAAGATATGAAATGGGGAAGGCTGGGGAAAGCCTTAAATATCAGGTAATAAAAACTGAGTTTCTTTCATTCATTCCTAGTAAACTTGCACTAAATATAAGAGTCAGGAATTAGTAGCAGATTGTATTAAAAAAGCGAACCTCAATTATAAAACTGGTTGATAGTATGATAGTTTCCTTTGAGCTAAGCAAAGAAAGCATGTTTATGAACCATGACCAGTACTGTGACTTCCTTTCTGTCATGCAGTAATGTGTCCTAGTTCATGACAATGAATGCTCAGTTATTTTCCCTGACCCCAAAGACTTTCTCTCTCACAACCCACTCTGCTATTTTCTATAATAGCACATATGAAATTTTCCTGTTCCTAGAGGGGCCTTTAACTTGATTTAAATAGTAGAACCCAGTGAATATAAAGCCTATTTATATAGCATCCTTGACAATGGTTTCATTTTGGTGAATTCCCACATGAAGGTTGATTTGGCAGATGTGAATGGACCTTATATTACCTCAGACCTCAAAGGAAATCATGGCTTGTTTTCACACATTCTGTCACTGTTTGCTATAAAAGTTCAGTAGATTACACTGCTACATCATGACATGTAGTTTTCAATAACTTTTTTAAAAAATTGAGTCTTATGTTGAATATTCTATCATGGATCTTTCCATTGTTATCATTCTGTTGTTTGTATAGATTTATCTTCTGGACCACTGGAAACATGCATGGAAATTTTATTCACTTTCTGGGGAAAATGAGTGAGGGCTTCTACTGGCTTCATCTATGCAAACGACACCATTATCATCTCAATTTCTTTTTTTTATTAACATATAATGTATTATTTGTTTCAGGGGTACAGGTCTTTGATTCATCAGTCTTACACAATTCACAGCACTCGCCACAGCACATACCCTCCCCAATGTCCATCACCCAGCCATGCCATCCCTTCCACTCCCCTATCATCTTAATTTCTTAGGCAAGAAACCAGGGAGTCATTATTGATGTTTTCTTTTCCTCTTTCTCATCAATTCTATTTCAAAAAATGCTGACAATTATCTACTATTTTCTGTATCTACACTCTTTACAAGGTGACTTTGCAGCTCTTCCTATCAAGAGATGGATTAACTTCCCCTCTCCTTGAATCCGAGTAGGTATTATGGCATTAATATATATGTATATACATATATATATGTGTGTGTGTGTGTGTCTTTATTATATAATATATATAATAATATATTTTTTCTCTTGTTCCAAGTATTTATACATTAAACAGAGAAGTTTTTTTTTTTTTTTTTTTAAGTATCAAGTATAATAGCCGTATTTGCAAATCTGTAGTTCCAAGGTCATCCCAGTTTCCCTTTATCTTTGGCCCAATAAATCTTCTTTTAATCTAACAACTTTATTGGGATACAATTCACATATTATAAAATTCAACCACTCAAAATGTACAATTCAATAATTTTTAGTATATTCACAGAGCCATGTGACTATCATTACAACCAATTTTACAACATTTTCATCACCCCCAAAAGAAACTCTGTATCCATTAGTAGTCATTCCCCATAGCCCTCCAACCCCTGGACCCTAGGCAACCACTAATCTATCTTTTAACTTTATAGCTTTGCCTGTTCTGGACATTTCATATAAATGGAAACATGTAACATGTGGTCTGTTGTGTCAGGCTTCTTTAATTTGGCATATACTGTTTTCAAGGTTATCCATGATATCTTAGGATTTTGTTATTTTTTATTGCCAGACAACATTCTATTGTATAAATATACCACTTTTTATTTATCTGTTCATCAGTTGGTATACATTTGAATGTTTCCACTTTTTGGCTATTATGAATAATGCTGCTGTGAACATCCATGTACAAGTCTTTGCATGGACATGTGCATTTGTGCCTTAAGTTATGCGTAGAAGTAGAATTACTGAGTCATATGGGAACTCTATGTTTAACTTTTTGAGGAGCTTCCAATCTGTTTTCTAGAGTGGTTTGCCATTTTAGATTCTCATACACCCCAGCAGTGTGTGAGGATTCCACTTTCTCCACATCTCCACTAACACATATTATTTATTATCTGTCTTGTTTATTAAAGCCATCCCAGTGGGTTTGAAGTGGTATCTCATTATGGTTTTGGTTTGCATTTCCCTTATAGTTAATGATACTGGCATCTTTTCATGTTGTTATTGGCCATTTGTATTTCTTCTTTGGAGAAATGTCTTTTAACTTATTTTGATTAATAGATGTTGGAGCTATTTCCAAGCCTCGCATCAAGCAATCTTGCATACTTCTGCTATTCTCACCAACACCTCTGTTCTACCGTCTTGAGAACAGGCCTGGGCTAGCCACTGGGGGCAAAGGACCACAGAGTGGAGCTGAATCAACTGATTCATCCCAGCTGAGGCCCTAGATATGAGAACCCAGCCAAGATCAGCATAGCTGTCTTACCAGTTCACCTACTAGTTGATTTAGACACATGAGCTAAACCTTCTGGCCTTAGCTAATCCATAAACTTAGGATTTAAGTAAATGCTTCTTATTTTATGCCACTAAATTTGGGGGTGGTTAATTATGTAAAAGCTAACTGATACAGCCTCCTTTATTTAATCAGTTTCAGTATCATAGCTCTATTTCTTTAATATAATTTCTCTGCATTTCTTTTTCTCCTTTATTGCCTTCTATCTCAATTTTAATCTTGTATCATTTTACTATTAGAATAGTTATATTATTCTTCTACTTAAAACCCTTTAATGGCTCATCATTTTCAATGTAATATAATATATACTACTGAAGGGAATCAGCCTGATGGTCAAGAGCCCATCAGACTTCCTGGCTCTTCCACTTTCTAGCTATGTGACCTTGGGCACATTACTAAACCACTCTGTGCTTCAGTTTCCTCATGCTTAAAATGGAATAAAAATACTACCAAACTGGTGTTTTTTTGTGAGAATCAAATGAGGTTATACAAGTATAGTCTAGAATAGAACCTGGCACATCAGAATTACTCAAATATCTGTACTACAATATTTTCTCCTTAGTATGAACTGGCTCTCTTGTTCTCTCTCTAAAGTCTTCACTGTGACTTCTTTATCCCAGCCAAAGACCTCAGCTTTTCCAGTATGTACCGTATTGTTTAAATTCTCCATATTTTTATGCATGTTGCTTCAGTTTTTCAATACCTAGTCCCTGCCTCTCTTATTTCCTGCTTCCAGTCCCCCTCTCTGCCCATATGACTACTTCTCTCCCAATGCTTTCCTTAAGCAGTGCCACCTTAATAAAGTCTTTTCTAGGCTCCACTGGGATAATCAGCCATGCCCTGATTTATGCCCTGATAGTATCTGCCCATACTTGTTTCATGGCATGTATTGGCTTACGCACTCCAGACTGTTGGTTCCTTTTGGGAAGAAACTGTGTCCTATTTTGTTCTTATTTCTCTGTCACCTAATAATGTTTGACACACATTCTGAACTTCATAAATGCTAATTATAAATTTAGGACATTATAAAGAGACAAAGGAAGTAACTGAGAAGACATTGATCAGGCTCTAATTTTTTGTTTCCCAAATGCTAAAGCCATGGGTGCTGTTGGAATGATTGCCGGTAACTGTAGGCAAAGAGGCCAATGGGGTCGGGGTGAATGGAGGCAAGAGGGTGGAGGTAGGGCTCATGTGAGTAACACTATAGATCCTTATGAATCCTGAAAAACTTGGAAGGTGATAATATTACTAAAACTCCAGGAAAAAGTTGAAGTTCAGGAGCATGGCAACACTAAAGGCATGTAGAAATTCCCCAGTTTGGTCAGAATAGAAGGGTTTCTGCCACTTTAGTGGCTATGAACGACTATAAGCACAATTTAAAATTTAGGACCTTTGGGGC
>CM052899.1:144333537-144422360 GCA_028534135.1 Potos flavus | reverse complement strand
TCTTTCTCTCTGTCTCTCAAATAAATAAATACAATCTTTAAAAAAATAAGAAATTTTAAAAATCAAAAAACACTCCAATAGATTCACTTCTTGTAAACCAAATATCATATATTTAAATGGAGAGAGATGTAACTGTGTATCAATGCACAATAACTCCCTGCAACTCCTCCCATACCTGGAAACCATCATTTACTTTCTGTTTCTGATTTTGACCACTATAAGTGCCTCATACAAATGTAAGCATAGAATAGCTGTCTCTTTGTGATTGGTTTTTTTGACTTAATGCCCTCGAATTTCATTCATGTTGTGGCATATGTTAGACTTTTCTTCCTTTCTAAGACTTGAACATATTCTATTGTGTGTATATAAAACATTAGCTTATCCATTCATTCATCAATAGACATTTGAGTTGAGTCTACATTTTAGCTATTGTGAATAATGCTGCTATATAAACATAGGTGTACAAATATCTCTTTGTGAATCTACATTTGCTTCTTTTGGTTAGATACCCAGAAGTGGAAATGCTAGACCATCTGGTAATTATATTTTTAGCTTTTTGCTACACTGTTTCCACAACAGTCGTACCATTTTATATTCCTACCAACAATGTTCAAGGGTTCTAACTTCTCCACATCCTCAACAATATTTGTTTTTATTTTATTTTTTTAATAGTAGCCATTCTAATGGGTGTAAACTTGTTTCTCATTGTGGTATGTATGAGGTAGAATTTCCATATAATTTTGATTTGCATTTACCTAGTGTTTAGTGATGTTGAGTATATTTTCATGTGCTTATTGCCATTTGTATATCTTTGGAGAAATATCTATTGCCCTTTTTTGAATTGTCTGTTGAATGCCTATGGTCCTTTTTTGAATTGTTTATTTTTAATTGTTGAGTTTTAGGAGTTGTCTATTCTGGATATTAATCCCTTATCAGATATTTTCTCCCATTGTGTGGGTTGCCCTTTTACTCTGTTGATAGTATATTTTGATGCACAAAATTTAAAAATTTTCATGAAGTTCAGTCTGTTTCTTTTGTTGTCCCTGCCTTTGGCATTATATCCAAGAAATTATTGCCAAACCCCATGCCATGTATCTTTTGCCCTGTGTTTTCTTTTCTTTTGTTTTTTTTTTCTAAGGGTTTTATAGTTTGAGGTCTTGTGTTTAGATCCATTTTGAGTCATCTTTTTGTATTAGGTAGGAACCGAACTTCATTCTTTTGCATGTGGATATCCAATTTCCTCAGCACCATTTGTTGAAAAGACTGCCCCTTCCTCATTGAATGGTCTTGGCCCCTTTGTTGAAAATCATTTGAGTATATATTCAAGGGTTTATTTCTGTGCTTTCTGTTTCACTGACCTCGCAGTCTATCATTATGCCAGGGCCACAATGTTTTGATTATGGTAGCTTTGTAATACATTTTGAAATCAAGACATATAAGTCCTTCAGCTTTGATCTAAGTGTCTTATACATTTTTGTGGTTCCCTAATCCATGGGAACATTTAACAGATACCTCTGAATACTTGTGGATTTAATGATGAAACTGCTATAATTATGTAATGTGCTCCCATCTTTCCAAACCTAAAATAATTTCCACAGCACTAATTTAAACAAGAAAATATCAAACATATTTTTCATAAAATAAATTATTCCATATACTACTTACTGGAAGCTGTTATTCTGGTAAAAAATAAATCGATTTATTCTCATAATGTTTTGCCCTCTTTTATAATCATTAAAATTCAGGTGATTGGTATTACAGAAAGAAAATCTCTTTCAATTAGTCATGGATTCTGAGCATAAAGTTTTTCAAATGCTAGAAAATTGATCTGACAGAATTTCTTATCCATAGAAAATAGTATGATCTCTTTATTACAGTTTTCACTTAACATTATGGTATGGGTTAAAAGTCTAAGGAAATATGATAGGGGATGTTAAGGTTATATTTAGCAGTGCCATGACATAAAGAAAAAGTGATTAGAATCTAGCGAAGTGAATTTCAGAAGTGATGGATATTATAAATCATCTTAGTAAAAGAAGTCTGGTGCTGGGGATTCTAGTTTCATAAACCATAATCTGTTTGTTTTGAAATTTATGAGAATAACATTTACCACCTTTTAATTTTTCTGATTAAATTTTGGAATTTCAGAATTTAAAGTCTCTGAATGTTCACTGTACTAGTGAAAGTAAGGATTGTCAGCTCTTACAGAAAGAACTAACAATAGTTTAGTGGCTTAAAGAAAATAAAAGTTAATTTTTTTTCCTCACTGCAAAGTGTTGTAAGCCAGACCTGGAAGAGGTGTTACTTTTACTGACATTTCATTGGTGAAACTCAGTCAGTAAGCCACACCTGTCTACAAGGGGTACTGGGAAGTAGTTCTGGTTAAGCAGTCATGTCAGCTTTAGCTGTCTTACTATAGAGAAAAGGAAAAATAAATTTCAAGTAACTAGCAGTGTCCTCCACAATCACTCAGACCAAAGCTGTCAGCTTATCAGTGAGGGAAGGGAAGCTAGAGAAATGTGATCATTTATCATCTATGTCATCTTGGACATATAGCCTCTACCACTGACCACCCATCTGACCTTGAATATCTAACCTCTATCATTTATTTCCTATGAGACTTTGGCCACATAAACTCTACCAGTTACTGTCTGTGTGACTTTAGACTCATGACATCTCGCATGAATACCTTTGTGACCTTTTACTTCTGATCTTTACCACTTAACACCTTTGTGACCTTGGTCTATAACCTTGCTTAGCATATTTTTCTCTTCTTTACCTCATAGGATTGTGTTAGCCAAGAAAATTAATATAGAGACATTAGAACAGTGACTAGCACGTAGTGCTCAATAAATGGTAGCTGCTGTTGCCGCTGTTACTATCATTGCTACTCATGTTACTGCTATTTTGTTATCTAGTTAACAGAAAACTAGTAAACATTTCTTTTTTTAAAAAAAGATTTATTTATTTTTTTTTAGGGGGAGGCAGAGGCAGAGAGAGAAAATCTCAAGCAGATTCTGCACTGAGAGCAGAGCCTCACATGGGTTTGATCCCATGAACCTGAGATCATGACCTGAGCTTAAACCAAGATGCTTAGTTTAAGCATCATATGGTTTAAGCATCAGGTGGTCAACTGGGACACCCAAGCACCCCAAAACTAATAAACATTTTAATTAATCTTTCGTTGATCATAGAGAGGAATGTTTCAGGGCCTCCAGGTTAGTTATTGCTAACCATGGAAATTTTCCCAGATAAAAAGTTATAGTTGATATAATATTGCCCTAGTCTCAGATTAAGTAGGAGAATAATAGATTTGTATATTCTGATTCTATTCACCAGTTATAAAATTCAATGACTTGTTTATGGGGTATTGGTACTATAGGGGAAATTAGAACGTCAAAAGTGACATAATTTATTCTGAATATATTCTTAGAGTGAAATCAACCATTAATGCATTTTATTCATCCTTTTGTTATGCTAACATCTCAGGGAAACTAAGTGGCCCTAATGATAATTAGCTCAATGAATAAAACATTTAGTTGGAAATTGAAGTCCCAAAGTAAAAACCCCAAGTAGTAGTTTACCAGATTTTCCAAAACAAAATTCTGTTAATTTGTAAATGTGTTCTCACATGTGAATGACCTGTCCCTTCCCACACAGAGCAAAACAACTTGGATAGTTGAAAGTCCTTATAAACTAACCAAAGTAAACAAATTACTTTCAAAGTCAGAATTAGTTTTTCTGTATTTCATAGACATCAGAGGAAACATTTTGAACATTCAGCTTCGACTGATGTTAGCACGCTTTTCTCTAACTCAGTTTATGTTTGCATTACCAAGAATTTCCTTTCAAAGTGTGTTGAGACTTCTGTTACCCCAAATGAGAGTTCATAGTTGTCATTGACCACATGTACAGTGTAAATGCATGTTTTGATGTGTATTTTGAATCTCAGCAATAATTCAAAGTTTATAGATTACAGAAGATCCTTGATATTTGCAAATTATCCATTTGCATTAATTCATGTGCGCAAGCGCATGCACACACACACACAAGGATTTAGTGGATTTCTATTATGTTGAAAATAGACACGAAAAGGAATGAAGGTTTCTGCTGGCAATGGAAATAGTGACAAAGTAAAAAGTCTTATAAAATGACTTATTAGGAAATAGAAGCTCAGGATAAATTAAAACTAGGCAGTCAAATTCAGTGGTGGGTTGGTTATATGTCATGAGCAAGTCCACCACATGTTTTATAAAAAATGTAAAAATGTGAATCATGATATTATTTCAGTAAGTGCTCCAGGGAGAATTAGTTTTTATAGTTTTGTAAGTGGGAAAGTTTGGAGCTATTTTATAAAATCAAAAAGGATATGAAAAGACACTAAATGTCTATGTTTAGTTATTATACATTGTGAAGGAAAGTATATGTATTATAATATTTAAGAATTTGAGGAGTCTTCATAGGCTCACCATGTAAGACAATATTTATTTAGCACAGAAATAATCATTGCACTCACTACTAATCTCTCACTCTCTCAACACATACAAGTCAATTTGCTAGGTACATGGATTGTGTTCTGTCTGGGTTTTGCTGAAATAGCATTAACATTAAAATGTAGTTTAAGATCAGCTATTTAAAAAAAAATTATTGTGGTCAGTTTAAAAGTTTATGTTCATAGTTACAGAATTTAAGTCCATTTTCAAATTAATTAATTTTTAGAATATAGTGAAAATGAAAAAGTGTCACTGTATTAGAATTAATATAATAACACCATTTAATAGCAAGATAATTGGACAATAACATTCTACTTCTCATTAGAGATATTTAATGAAAATTTAGGAGAGAATCATCCAGTCTTTTTCTTTTTTATTTTGATAAAGATATGTTTACTACACACTAACATTCCACAATTAGTCAACATTGTTCCGAACAGCATCTCATTTTATTTTGGTTCTTCAATTTGCAGATACAAGTTTTGCCACTGGGAGTCGCTATTTATCCATATTTTGAAAAATCTGTTGCTTAAAGGTGAAGTGATGTAACTGGATAACTTGTAGTGCGTGGTTTACATTTTAAAGAAACATTGCTGCAGGAAAAGTCTAAATTTAGATAGAGATTCCTAAAGACTAAAATACCATCCTTGGTAAATTAAATGATTCCACAGAGCCAATGATTTTTCTAGAGATTTTATTCAGAGATAACTAAATAGTAATTATGTTCAAAATACCCATATATATATTTTAGGAGTTAAAAATGCTTTACTGATTTGAGGCAGTTTTGGACTGGATGCTTTCCAAGGCCCCCGAGGAGGCATGCAGCAAGGAAATGGACAAATGTGCCTGAGGACTTAGGAAGAAGGGCCAGGTTCCCCTCTGGCTCCATCCCTCACTGGCTAGGGACCTGCTCCAGTCTCTCTCTCTCTCTCTCAGCTTTTTCCTTTGTCACATGAGGGTGGAAGTGTCCATGATTTCAGCATTTCTTTCTGCTCCTGTCTTTTCAAGAATACTTGTATCTGTCTGATTTTAAAGTTTTTGGTTGAAAGGGAATTAAACTGTTTTTACTCTTTCATCTCCATGATAGACAAAGAAAAGACAGCAACAACCAAAAAAAGTACTGTTTTTTTGTTGTTGTGTTGAACATTTTATGGCAGCAGAATGAAGTAACTATTTCTAGAAGTTTTTCTTTCATTGCAATGTAAAGTACAAAGGGGACCCTAGGCCCTGGTAATTTTTATCACATTTTAGGTCAGGTTAACATGCTTCTGATCAGTGTTGCTTAAAGAATTTATGTTATTAATGCCTATTTTCCAACTAATTGATCCAAAGGATAAAAGATTCCTGGCCCAGGAGATGCTGGATTCTTTTTCTTTTCTAGCCTTTGGCCAGGGGAGATTCACTCTCAGATTTACTTACTCTTTACCCATCAACTTCAGGCTTGCTGCTGTTTCAGTCTCCAGCAGTAGATCTAAACCAGGTATCTCCTGATCTTGTTTCTCGATCTGTCAATGATACAAAAAATAGCTAGTGTCTGTAGTACATTCTATAAAGAATTTCACACATTTTAAAAAATATTTTATTTATTTATTTGAGAGAGAGCATAAGGGAGTGGGGGGGAATGGTAGACAGTGAGGGAGAAGCAGACTCTCCACTGAGCAGGGAGCCTAGCATGGGGCTTGATCCCAGGACCCTGAGATCATGACCTGAGCTGAAGGCAGACGCTTAACCAACTAAGCCACCCAGGTGCCCCAAGAATTTCACACATTTTATCTTCATAACAACCTTGTGAAAGGAAGTAAGTAGTAATACCAACCCCTTTTTGAAATTCAAGGAATCAAGATCCAGAAGAGGTGAATGATTTATCCAAGTGATTTGTCCATTTGTAAGCTACTACTTGAACCCATATCTTCAGTCTCCAAATTTTGTATTACCTTTTCTTTCTTTTTTAATACCCGGATTCTCTTTTATTCTGAAGTTCAGTTCACAGACCTCTGTTCTGGCATGTTTCCTTGTGTTTGAGACTCTGGACTAGTCTTACTATGCCATCCATTATGGGCTGAGGTGTGTGTCTCCACAAAATTCATATGTTGAAGCCTTAACCCCCAGTACCTCAGAATGTGACTGTATTTTGAGAGGGGGCCTTTAAAGAGATGATTAAGTTAAAATGAGGCTGTTAGGATGGGCCCTAACCCAATTTGGCTGGTGTCTTTATAGGAAGAGGAAATTTAGACACATGTCTAAATGTTCATGCACAGAGGAAAAACTAATGAGAACATGAAAAGAGAGTGACTACCTACAAACTAAGGAAAGAGGCCTGAGAAGAAAACAAACCTGCTGACACCTTCTTGGATTTCTAGACTTCAAAATGGTAAGAAAATTAAGTTCTATTGTTTAAGCCACCCAAAACACCAGACTGTGGTGTTTTGTTTGGGGGCCGTAGCTGATTAGGATACCATCCACCCACCTGTTATCCACAGTGCCTTATTATCTAACATGTGCCCACCACCGTGTTGATCTTTAGGTTACAGACATAAAAAATATAGCCCATGTTTTCAACGCCCTCATAATCATATTATGTATACTTGTAGTGGTGATCGAGGGGAGGGGAAGGCAAACAGCTAATACTGTAGGGTGGGTATGGTGAGCTTTGATAGGGGATGCACAGAGAATCATGGGAGTACCAAGGAGACTTAAAAAAAACATTATTCACTTTATTTAAACTAAAAAAAAATAAAAATAGTTCACCAATTTCTTCCATCCTCCACCCCTATCTCTTGCAACCACCAATCTGTTTTCTTTATCTATAAGCTTATTTTTGTTATTGTTGTTAGATTTCACATACAAGAGAGATCATGTATTTGTCTTTGATTTATTTTTATTTAGCATAATGCACTTGAGGTCCATCCATGTTGTCACAAATGTCAAAATTTCATTTTTTATGGCTGTAATAATATTCACTTGTATATATATACCATATTTTCTTTGTCATTCATCCATTGATGGACACATATGTTGTTTCCATGTCTCGGCTATTGTAAATAATGCTGCAGTGAACATATATATATATATCTTTTCACATGAATGTTTCAGAGGAGACTTTCTCTCAGCCTGAGTTAAAATGGGGTAGAAGTAGAGATGAGCCCAGAGATGGTAACCTGAAGAATATTGGAAGTTATTAATAATAACATTATATCATATATTAATATAACATAATAATAATATATAGTATAATTGTAATATATAATAATATAATTAATGTCATTTTCATATATTAAAATTACATATATAATATAATAATGGAAGTTAGGCACCCCCTCCTCCATAAACTATTTTGTTGGATCTAGTAATCATCCTGAATTACATCTGGATGAAATCCAGTTCCCTACTAAGACATCCTGGAACCTTTAGGTTTTTTCCTCCCTTACTCTGTTGACAAACCTAATAGATCTCTGATACCTATTGTTTGCCTGAAGTACCTACACCCTCCTTTCTGCCAAAATCCCTTTGGAAGCTTGTCTTAGCATGTGCAACTAATTCTTTTTTGTGTGTGTGCAACTAATTCTTGCCATATCTTGTGAAAACTTGTAATTCTGTGCTCTTGGTGTAGTAATTTCTCCTATTGAGTAGAAGTTGACCTTGTTCTAAGGTCTAACAGTGTCTGTATGGAATGATACAGAAGTGATATACAGTAGTATAGTGATTCAGCCTTCCTACCAAATATCCCTTATTTATGGACATCACCAAGAGTTTTTATAGCTCATTTTTATCTGTCTTTAGAAAATTAGAGAGAAATATGATATAATTGGTATGGCCACACTGAAAATATTGTCTACTGTGAAATAGGTTTATGATGTCCGTAAGTAATGTAGGGCTTGAGAGAAGATGGCATCATGGAACTTGTGGTTCCATACTTGGATCTACTCTCAGGATATTAACTATCTAATATACTTCAACAAGTTATAACCTCTTCTTGATTATCTGTAAGTAAGCGATTAGATTATCATTATGGACTATTCTGATTTTTTCACCATATCATTTTCTTTCCTAAGGCTATTTCCTCATAAGTTCAAAAACAGTCACCTTTCTTTGTCAGCAATAGTTACTATCTGCTTTTTCTCAGCAATCTTTATTAAATCCTATATTTTAAAAATTTGCATGCAGCCTTTAAGATGTTCTAATGATACCATTGTTGTAACAAACCCATTTAAGTCCCTGATTCCATGAGGCTGTTTCTGATCATGATTTTAGCTGTTTAAATAAATCGCTAGGTAGTTCCAGTTTTGATAATGGTAGAGTACCTAATATATGACTAACTCTCTCATAGACAGCAATTAAAAGTCTAGATGAGCTATAAAATAAAACTATTTTAAGACTCTGGAAATCAACCCAAAGCAAATAAGGCTGGAAATTATCTAACCCTTGAAATAAGGGAAGCCCCCTAGGTGAGTTCAAGATGTTTATTTCCTGAGGGCACATCCTAGTTCATATGGTGAAGGGGAATTAAGACTCAAGCAGAAATCCATAGTGCTAAAAGCTTAAGTGGTTAGAGCTATAGTTTAGGATTGCTAAATCAGCTGGAAATTGAGGAAGGAAGTACTGATAAGGAAGGAGTCACAGAAGGGAAAGTCTGTAAATCTGTGTATAAACTCTCATATCTTTGGATAAACCTGAACTATATATGCACAGGGCTGATTCTAAGGAATGTAGGCAAATGCACAGGGCTGATACTAAGGAATGTAGGCAAAACAACAGCTTGTAGACTGAAAATGTGAAGCAAAGATTTGAATTACTGCCTACCACATGCAGTGACAGGAATTGACATTTAAATCTTCTCAAATGAGGAGGGTTTTTCTTTGAAACTGTGACTAAGGAATAATTCTTATTTCTTCAGAGCTAAGCATTCTTTCTAAGATGAAGGCTAAAGTTAATCTGAAATAAACCCTTCCTAACAAAGTGTAAAAGCAAACCTCCACGGGTTCAAGATAGGCACTAAACAATTCAGGTATCTGCTAATCAAATATCATGACTCTTTTGAGGAAGATTCCAGAATCCAGAGTTTTACTATGATCCACAGTATACAGTATACAATTGAAGTTTACTGCACACATAAACAAAAAAGGAAAATGTGGCCCAAGTCAAAAGGAAAATGTGGCCCACAGTCAAAAGAAAAATAGACAGTAGAAACATTCCTTAAAATAATTCAGTAGTTAGAATTGGGAGACAAGGACTTTATTTATTTATTTTTTATTTTTTGTTTTTTTATTTTTCTACGAGAACAAAAGTATACACCATTTAATTGTTTGATACGGAAAAAAAAAATCAACAAGTTTGCAAGGATGATGTCATAATCCCAGTTCCTTACAAAGTTTCATCCAAAATGTCTAACATAAAATTAAAAATAAATACATATGCAGAGAAGTAGGTAAATAAGACTTAAGAAAACAAACAAGTCATACAAATAGACCCCAACATGACCCAAATGTTGTAATTGGTAGAGAAATATTTTAAAGAAGCTATGAAAAATCGGTCCAAGGCCCTTGAGATAAAGATGATAATAACTGAAGAGATGAGAATCTCATCAGAAAAAATAGAAACTAAGAAAAGAACCAAATGAAGAATTTAGCATAGATTAATAAAATAGCTGAGATTTTGAAATGTACCGATTGACCTTAATGTTACTTTGGAGACTGCTAAAGATTAAAGATGAATTTATAGAAATTTCCCAATATGAAGAACAGAGAGAAAAGAGATTTTAAAAAAAAAGTAACCAATGCTTCAGTGACCTGTCCTCAGGGAGAGTAGCAGGAAATCTAGCATACATGTAATTGAAGTCTCAAAGGAAAAGGAAAGAGAGAATAGGACATTAAAGTAATTACTGAAAATTTTCCAAATTTGATTAAAAAACAGGAATATCCAGTTGGCTTCAACTAGGATAAAAACAAAAAAGAACCATATGTAGGAACATCATAATCAAATTCTTGAAAACTGAAGATGGAGAGAAAATATTAAAGACAGCCAAAGGAAAGCAATACAATACATGACATATAAGCAAACAATGATACAAGTAACAGATAACCTTTTTTTTTAGTCAGAAAAGAGTCAATAATTTACATGTACGATAAGACTGCCAGATAATAAAACCAGCATATATAGTATTACATATCATGAACAGTTTGTACTCAAAATTATTCTTGATTGGCTGTATAAAGAATGTAATTATTTAATTTAAAAAATAAAGGATCATAAATAACACTAAAATATAATTCTGGACAAAAACTAGTGGGACACCAAGGGACTGGATTGAGTAGGAACAATTCTAATTGCCAGCCAGATTCTTTTTTTTTTTCCCTAACACCTATGTATTTTTATTTTTTTGTTCCAAATTTTTATTTAAATTCAAGTTAGTTGGGGCTCCTGGGTGGCTCAGTGGGTTAAAGCCTCTGCCTTCGGCTCAAGTCATGATCTCAGGGTCCTGGGATCAAGCCCTGCATTGGGGCTCTCTGCTCAGCAGGGAGCCTGCTTCTCCCTCTCTCTGCCTGCCTCTCTGCCTACTTGTGATCTCTCTCTCTCTGTCAAATAAATAAATAAAATCTTTAAAAAATAAATAAATAAATTCGAGTTAGTTAACATACACTATAGTATTGGTTTCAAGAGTAGAATTTAGTGATTAATCACTTCCGTATAACACCCAGTGCTTATCACAAGTGCCTCCTTAATGCCCATCACCCATTTAGCCCATCCCTCACCCACCTCTCCTCCAGTAACCCTCAGTTTGTTCTCTGTAGTTAAGAGTCTGTTTTATGGTTTGCCCCCTGCCCTTCTTTTTTAAAATTTTTCCCCTATTTTCATCTGTTTTGTTTCTTAAATTCCACATATGAGTGAAATCATATGATGTTTGTCTTTTTCTGACTTATTTCATTTAGCATAATACACTCTAATTCCACCCACATCATTGTAAATGGCAAGATTTCATTCCATTTAATGGCTGAGTAATATTCCATTGCATATATATATTTTATATATATCTGTGTGTGTATATATATATATATATTTATATATAAATTTATATTTATATATTTGTATATTATGTATTTATATATATTCATGTATTTTTATGTTTATATATATAGCACCTCTTCTTCATCGATTCATCAGTCAATGGACATTTGTGCTCTTTCCATAGTTTAGCTATTGTTCATGATGCTACTATAAACATTGAAGTGCATGTACCCCTTCAAATCAATATTTTTATATCCTTTGGGTAAATACCTAGTTGTGCAATTGCTGGGTAATTCTATTTTTAACTTTTTGAGGCACCTCCATACTGTTTTCCAGAGGGACTGCACCAGTTTGCATTCCCATCAACAGTGTAAGAGGGTTCTCCTTTTGCTGCATCCTCACCAACGTCTGTTGTTTCCTGTGTTGTTAATTTTAGCCATTCTGACTCCTGTGAAGGGGTTTCTCATTGTGGCTTTGATTTGTATTTGTCAAATTATGAGTGATATTGAGTGTGTTTTCATGTGGGAAGACAAGGACTTTAAGCCAGATATTACAGATATAGTTTAAGAAAGGAAATAATGCTGAACAGATGAAAAATCTCAGCAGAAAAATGGAAGTTATAAAAAAGAAAATATGAAAATTCTACTTAAAAGTGTAATATTTGAAAAGTAGAGTATTCCAGTGGGCTTAATAGCAGACAGAAGATGGCAGACAAAAAGATTGGTCAGCAAACTTGAAGACTGATTGATAGAAATTATACAATCTGAAGAATAAGGAGAAAAATAATTTCAAAAAAAAAGAATGTTAGTATCAAGCTCTCTAATACAATGTGCAACTGATTTTACAAAAGGTAAAGAGATAAAACGAAGGTGAGAAATATTTAATGGTAGCTAACTTTTTCCAATTTTGGTAGAAAACCTTAATGTACAGAAACATAAAGCTGAGTAGACACAAGGAGCATAAAGACAACACAGATACACAACACGAGGCACATCATAGTCAAATGATTGGTAAAGAAAAGGTAAAGAAAGGTAAAGAAATCTTGAAAACAGCTGGGGGTAGGAGAGAGACACATTTCTTAATAGAGAACAATTACAGAAATTAAGACTGACTTCTCATGAGAAATAATGAAGCCAGAAGATAATTAAATGATAACTTTGAAGTTCTCAAGGGGGAAAAAAAAAGATCAATAGAGCATTTTATACCTAGCATTCTGTATCAAAAATAAAAGCAAAATAGGCATTTACAGATACATAGAAGCTGAAATATTTCAGTTTCAGAAGGCCTGGAGCATCAAAAATGCTAATGGAAGTTATTTACAATAGAGAAAATGATGCCAGATATAAATGTGTATCTATGGGCTTCAGTAAAGGGCTCTAAAAATAGTAAAATGAAGTTAAAGATAAAAAACGAATTTTTTCCCCAATTTCTTGAAAAGATACCTGTTTACTGAAATTTATACCCTTGGATTGTGAAGCTATAACATATATAGATATAAAATATATGACAGTAGCAAAAAGGTCATGGAGGAAATGGTAAATGGAATTACATTCTTGGAAAGTTCTTACAGTTTACATAAAGTAGTATAATATTAACTCTAAATAGGATGTTATAGAAATGAATTTTGTAATCTCTAGAGTAACCAGCAAAGTTACCAAAAGAATACCAAAAATTAAACCTAAAAGCTGCTAGAGGAATTAAAAATAAATTACTAAGTATATTTGAATACTTTTAAAGAAAGCTTGAAAACAAGAGAAGTAGAAACTAAAACAGATCGGACTCATGGTAAACAAATATAAAAATATTAAATCTGAGTACAGCAATATTAATTATATGAAAAAAATAGACTAGAAATTCATTTTAAAAGGCAGAAATTGTCCTACTGGATAAAAAAAAAAAGCAATCTCAACTGTATGCCATTTATAGGAGATTCACTTAAAATATATTTATTTATTTGAGAGACAGAGAGAGAACATGTGAGCAGGGGCAGGGTAGAGGGAAGGGGAGACAGAAAATCCTCAAGCAAACTCCCCACTGAGCACAGACCCCCAACTTGGGGCTCAATCCCAGAACCCTGAGATCATGACCTGAACCAAAGTGAAGAGTTGGACACTCAACCAACTGAGCCACCCAGGAATCCCATAACAAATTCACTTAAAGTACAAAACCCAAATAGACTGAAAGCAAAAGGATAGAAAAAGATAAACTGCGAAAATGGTAACCATAAAAAAGCTAATGTGACTACAGTAATAGCAGGCAAGATCTATTTGAAGACAAATAATATTACATGAAATAAAGAGGGTCATTTCAGCATAATGATAAAAGGACCAATTAATTGAGAAGACATAATTATAAGAATAGATACACCTAATAATAGAGCTTGAAAGCTCACTCTTTAAGAAAAACCAAGCAGAACTAATGGGAGAAATTTACACACAAACACAGTTAGGGATTTCAACATTGCTTTATCAGTATTTGATAGAATAATTATATATAAATCAGTAAAAATATACAAAATTTTAACTTTGATCTAATTAGTATTTAGAACACTTCAGTCAACAGTTGTGGAGTATGTATGTATGTGTGTGTATATATATATATATATTCTTTGCAAGGCACATGGAACATTCCCCCAAACAAATAATATGCAGAGCCATAAAATATGCCTCAATATATTTCAAAAGATTGTATTTTATAGAGTGTGTTCTATATCCTAACAGAAATACATTAAAAGTTTACCATCATTGTGATGGAAATGAGGGGAGAAGAGGTCTCTATTAGAAATCCAGAAGCTATGCTTATGCCTAAAATTGTGCCTGGTAAATTGGATCCACTATAAATATTTGAATTAGAAATCCACATTTACCATCTATTTCTGGAGAGGCCTTTCAGTTAATAATTCATAGTTATAGTCTAAAAGAGGCTTTGAAAAAATCCTTTAATACTGCCACAGTCATGCTGAGATTGGGTGGAGGTAGCAGGGCTCTTAAGAATATAATTGACAACTTGATGTGCCTGTCCTATTGCTTTCTATTGTTCTGTTTCCCCCATGCTGCTTAATTTGCCTTCCACAACATGGCCTTTCCTGCTCATCCAAGTCATCTTTCAAACTCAGTTTTGTTGGAAAATATTACATAGTACTTTATAAACCTAAATCCACAATCTGGATTCAAAATATCTAATTCTTCAGTAAAACCTATGTTAGTACCACTAATTACCCAGTTTAAGGACACTTTATGTTGCTTTCTCTGAGTATCAATAACATGATTTTTATCCTCCCTTCATTCTTACTTCCTTCTTTCTTTCTTCCTTCAAACAATAAATATTAAGAGCAAGCTATTTCCTAAATAATGAGAGTATAAGAGTAAACAAAATAAAGTCCCTTACTCTAATAGAAGGATATGGGTAATAAACATTAAAAAGAATATATCACATGATATGTACTGTCACTGCTAGAGGTCAATGAGAGGATGTGGCTGAAGGTTAACCAGTGAGAGACAGGCAGCCTGTAGAGAGTAAGATGTTGATGAGACCATCTGGACAGTATATGTAACTGAACCCAGTTAAGGCCTCCGTATACACTCTTGAGATTGCAGGTGGATGCAGAGATCTACTCATCTTGCAGCCACTCAAGACAAGCCTTGTGTACCAGTTCCCTTGCTTATTAAACCTATCACCTACATGAACAGGGGCCAGTTTCATATTTCACCTAGGGAATTTCCAAGGCTGCAAATCAATAACTGGGGAGCCAGTCAGAAGACTGGAGAAATGGGTCTTGGGAAAAGAGTATCCATGGGGGACATCCTTGCTTGGCCATCGACCTCTATGTGGGGAAGAATGTTATGGCTGGTAGGTTAGACACTTGCAGATGGCTGCATGGATTTTCAAGGGATGCCTTGAAAACTCCTGCTATTTTAATGAGTTTGTTTGAAGAATTATGCAGGGTATACTGCAGCAGAGAAGAGAAACGAACATGGCTACAGTAGGCTGGCCTCTACTGTGGGCAACTGTGCTGGCCACTGATGCCCAACTGGAGGCTGAAGCTCAGGTTAGAAAGTTGGAAGAAGGGCTGAGTTAGAGAAGGATGTGTGGGTTCCCACAATTCTGCTAGTAGCTTCTTGGCTAGAAGATAAGGTGGGAAAGCAGGACACAGGATAATAAGTTGGAAACCTTAGCTTGCTCTTTTGCAAAGCTAGGAGGGTGCAAGCTGCAGTGGATTAAGTGCTGAGTGCTTCTGACAAAGCCTGATTGGAACACTAAGAAGTGAAATCTCTGGAAAAGTGAGTGGAGTGAAGAGGAAGATGTTATTGTGACTGATTGTGAAGTGGACAAAATGCCCCTGCTCTCTGACCCGAAGCAATAGCATAGAGACAACCTCAGCCAGTGGGGCAGTCCCCAGTTGAGGAAGCATTCATGGTGAAAGAATATGCTCCCACTTTAGCTTATTAGTATGGCTGCCAAGTCCCAGCAAAAGGCCGGGGAAAGTAGCCAGGCATGAGTAGTGTGGCTAGGGGATACAGGGGGTAATGGCTTTTTTCTGACAGGGCAGGAGGCAGAGAAAATCAGCATTGTCACCACATATCCTGCCCTCTGTGCGTGCATGGTGCTCAGGGAGTTCAGTTTACTCACTCCCTTATGGTATTGATTATTCTATTCTGCAGGAAGGTTTGGTTCAATGAGGGGGATCATCCCTTTGCACGTGGGACCCTGGAAATCTATAGAGGAGGTACAATAAATTCTTAGGGAGTTGGGAATGAGAGATGCCATTTACTCCCCTGTCTTTGAAGACCCTGATCAGGCCACTGACTGCATGAATGAAAGTCAAAATATTCCAGTCTGCCCGCAGCACCTGGTGTGAGACACCGATATCCTAGTGGTGGGACAAGACAATCCATTGATTAACTGACGAATCCTGAGAATGGGTACAGACTGTGAGAAAGACCCAAGACAGAGAGGGAACTCAAGAAGCCAGAATGGTATCCTAATTGGCTCTGAGTGGTCTGGTAAAAGTAATCCTGAAGCGAATGTGGTTTGACCTCATTGTTGCCAAGACCCCACCTGAAAAGATAGACCTGCAACCCAATGCTGTGTTGGATGGCCTGCAGAAAGCACCTGAAAAGTAGTTCAGATCTGCCTCTACTATCACTAGTGCCCCACCTGCTCCAGCAGAGGCCTTAGGGATACAGTCCTATTTGGGATGGATGCCTTCCATGTCCCAAGTGTAAGATGCAGGCCAAGATCACCTCCAGGTCAGGGTCACTGGGGGTAATTGAGACCCCATGTTGAGCTCACTATTCACTAGCCCCCCAGAAATAAACAAAAGGTGACAGCTCTGGTTGATGTTGAAGCTGAATGTACTCTAATACATGGTAACCCTCAGAAGTTTTCTGGCCCCTCAGTGCCATCAGTTGTTGTAGAGGGCAAATGGTTATGGTTAGGAAGATCCATTTGACACTGAAAATTGGGTGTTCTCTCCCATGGGAATGTGAGGTTTTTATCTCTTCAATACCAGAGGACATTTGGCACTGATATCCTACAAGGTCAAACTGCAGATTTCTATCAGTGCATTCCACCTCCGAGTTAGAGTACTCAAACCAGTGCTGAGGGCAAACATCAACCAGGAACCGGCAAGCCTGTTGCCCTGCAAAAAAAAAAATGATAATTGTCAAACAATATAAATTTCTAGGGGAGAGGGGAGCATGAAGAGATAAGAGAACCCATCTGAGAACTACACTGGATGGGTATTGTATGCCTTGTCTATAGTGCTTTTGACAGCCTGGTATTGTAGTAAACACCAATAATTTTAAGGATGAATAAACAATTGTAAAGATGAATAAATGAAGATAAAGACAGGGTGACTGGAGGAGATGAAGTGACAAGTTGTGCTATTTTGTAGAGGATTATCAGGAAGGTGACATTTGATCAATATGTAAAGGCAACTAAAGAATGAGCCATGTGGATACCAGGAAGGAGAGGATTCTGAGCAGAAGGTAGCAAGTGCAAACGTCCTGATATGGGTTTGCTTGGTGTATTAGAGCAACAGCAGTGGAGTCCAGTGAATCTGGGGAAGGGTGAGTGAGCCAGCAGTGGTGGCCATAACTCCTGAGAGATGTCATGGATTATAGGTAATGATTTGAGATTTTACTCTGAGGAAAGTGAGAAGCCAATGAAAGACTTTATTAGGCGCAGACAAGTCTTTTAGATAAATTTGTGCTAAACTTTCTGAAATTCCTAAAATCGATTAAGTGTTCTGGTTCCAATTATGCCAGACTTCATATTCAAAAGTGGAAAGAATTAAATTTTTATGTGCTAAATAATTATAAATAAACAGTATTCTGGGAATAATGTAATTTCCCTGAAGTAAATGATAATGATGTCTTAAATTAATAAATAATAGCAATATAACTTTATTCCAGCTGTTCTGAGCTCTATGTGGGAGCACTTGGGACACTGTCAGTTACTTCCAGGAGTTAGGGTAGAACTCGGAAATTATTTCTTAATAGTTCCTCTTATATGAGATAAGCATAATACTTAAGTATTATCAAACACTGTCTAAATAAATATGGAGTTTTTGATACTGAACTTGTAGGACCAGGCTGAGTGTGAATCTTTGCTCTGTTACATACTTTGTGACCTTGAGCAAATTCCCCCAGTGTCTTTGAGTCTCAGGTTCTTTATTCCTAGCACGGGCATAGTAGTCTCTAATTTATAGATCATATATGTAAAGCACTTATCCCACTTTTTACCACAGAGTAAGCATTCAAAATAATTGGTAGCTATAATTATATTGTTTTTGTCTTTTCTATTATTGTTACATATTGAGCAGACTAAAATAGGTTACAATGTTTGCATTCTGTTCACTTAAGCATACTCATTACTCTCATTTTTTTGATATTCTAAGGATCTAAAAGTAATATGTACAAGAGTAAAACAAAGAAAAAACCTCCATAAATGAAAATAATTTAGACAGATAAGCAATACATTCTTTTACACAAGTCAATTAACATGAAATTTTAATTTCAGACTACCCAATATTATTAGGACTTAATATTTGTTCAATTATTTTTGTTCAAGAATGTGTGACAATTGCTTTATTTATTCTTGACTCACCCTAGCATGTCATAGATAATAAATGTTCAATAAATGCTTTCCAAAGAAGGAGTGTGTGTGTGTGTGTGTGTGTATGTGTGTGTGTGAGAGAGAGAGAGAGAGAGGGAGAGAGAGAGAGGAAGGGGGAGTTAAAAAGTAAAACATCTTGAAATTGAGATTTTTGTGCACTGCTCATAGGAATATAGAATGGTGTAAGCCACTATGGAAAACAAAATGGCAGTTCCTCAGAGAGTTCATTATAGAATTACTATATGATCTAGAAATTGCACTTCTATGTGTATGCTCAAAAGAATTGAAAACAAGGACTGAAACAGATATGTGTACACCAGTGTTTGTAGCAATGTTATTTACAGTCAGCCAAAAGGTGGAAACAACCCAGATGTCCATCATCAAATAAATGGATAAACAGGGGCGCCTGGGTGGCTCAGTGGGTTAAAGCCTCTGCCTTCCGCTCAGGTCATGATCTCAGGGTCCTGGGATCAAGCCCAGCATCAGGCTCTCTGCTCAGCAGGGAGCCTGGTTCCCCCTCTCTCTCTGCTTGCCTCTCTGCCTACTTGTGATCTCTCTCTCTCTGTCAAATAAATAAAATCTTTAAAAAAATTAAAAGGATAAACAAAACATGGTGTATACATACAATGGAATATGATTCAGTCTTAAAAAAATAAATGGAATTCTGATACATTCTATAGCATGGACAAACCTAGAAAACATTATACAATTTGAAATAAGCCAGTCACTAAGAAGCAAATGTTGTATTATTCCACTTATATAAGGTACCTAATTTGCCTAAATTGGTACCTTATATGCCTCTATGCCTCTATAGAGGCAGAAGGTATATAGAGGCAGAAAGTACAACAGAGGTTACTAGGGGCTGGGGGGAGGGGAGAATGAGTTATTGTTTAATGAGTACAAAGTTCTGGAAATGGATAGTGGTGATGGTTGCACAAGTTTGTGACTATACCTAATCCATATGAATTGTACATAAAATGGTAAATTTTATGTATATTTTATCTCATTAAGAAAAGAAAACATAATCTTTTCAGAATTTAAAAAAGCAAAGTATCTCCAAAAGTAAACTGTTTAAATACTGACCAGATGAATACAAGTATTCATTAGTAATACATATTGGATTATCCATTTCTTTATTGAATATTTATTACATATTATATTTGTTTTCCCAGCTCATTTCCTAGAGCATTGTATGCCAGCCATGCACTTTGGGGCAGGGGAATTGGGTGGTCGTATTTCTGTATCCTCCAGCTTTGTTTTAGCCTATCAGGGTAATTTAGTACCCCTTGACAGAGATTGTTGCAGAGATGGGTTTTGCCCAGGTATCAAGTGATACATTAAGGGTTACAATATTAATGTCTACAAAAGGAGCATGACTGTAGAGTAACTGCCTCAACTACTGAAGGCTTCCATTCTCCAAAAATGGAGTGTCAACGGTATTGTGGACACTTTTATAGCCTAGCATCACAAAACACAACCAACCTGTGCTAAAAACTATGTTTCAAGTAAATTCACTGGCATAGTATGAAAGATTAAAGGCTCACCTGTCCTTAGAATAGGTGTCAATGCTTTGGTATTTTTTAAATTTAAACTTTTGTTTAAAAAAGTGCTACTAGAAAAACCATTGGCAAATAGGAGAAGCATGTGAAACTATAAAAAGTCATGTATTTTCTTTCTCTTTGTTTAATATGCTAAATGCAGAATAGTGCTAGTATATTCCTAGGTTCATTTAACCTAAACTCTGCAATTCTACTCAAAAACATTCAGAAGAGATGGTGCCCATCCCACCCCTTCCAACCCCCCTTAGTTAAAGAGAATTTCCTAAAGCAAACAGAGACAAATTGTTCCCAGTCGAAAATAAATCACCTTTGGTGGAGGTGGGAAGGGCTTATGACTGCAAAGAACACAATAGCTGAAGTTATTTTGGTTCTGCTTCTCTGCTCAGTAAGTGCAGGCTTGTGTCCTTTCTCCTCCATCCCTCTCCTTTTCCATTATCTGTTTGTCAAAAGAGAAACAGCAAAAATAAAGTAAGATAAAATAATAAAATAAAATAAAAATTATAGAAACAAACTATTGAATGAGATATAATCTTAGAGAAACAGTCTAAAATTCTGGTTTTGATGTTTTAATGATGCGAGTGTACACATGATTCATTTTAGTATAGCTTTTGTAAAGGGAGATGCTTTTGTATCTCAGGAGACGTATTCAACTGGAGTTTAGCAAGTAAAATGGCTTTCTATAAATACATGGAATGGGGGTTATATTAGAAGGGCTATCAAATAGGAATGTTAACGTTGCACATCTTAAGATTTCAAAGCATTTGACCACCATCACCCTAACTGTCTAATTGTGGAGAATAAATTGCCAAAAATTGTTATACGTTTTTCTAAATAGTGCTTTGTGTAAGTCAGGAAAATGACATTCAAGGGGAGACAAATG
Organism: Potos flavus; assembly: GCA_028534135.1. NCBI lineage: Eukaryota > Metazoa > Chordata > Mammalia > Carnivora > Procyonidae > Potos > Potos flavus. The sequence continues at coordinate 144,401,307 of CM052899.1, read as the reverse complement.
GTTAAAGGGTTTAGAAGAATAAACAAATAGAAGAAGAGTGACAGAGCAAAACCCTAGAAGAGTGTTGAGGAGGTATGGGAACCACCATGTGAGAGGGATTTAGGAGAAAAATGGCTTCTCATTGCTCTCCACTCGAATTTGGAGCAATCGTTTGTGCTTTTCAGTTTAAATATATATACGACTTCAAATTTCCCCTATATAAGGAAAGTCTGAGTTTCTTTATTTAGAAACCTGATGGCATGACTAGAGAAATTCCTTTAGAGGGCTAGAAACAAAAGGAGGAATGAACAACCCAACCATGGACAATAAGTGGAGAAGTTTCAGTTCCCTTAGAAGATGATCTGAAAATATTGAAATGATTCCTGCAGCAAATGTGTGGTGGGAGGGGTCAGGGTAGGAGACCTGAGGCTGCACTTGAGGATCTCCCAGACTAAGGTGTCCACAGTGGTTCCAGGCTCTGGGTAAATAACTCACTCTCCCCACTTTGTAATTCCTCTTCCACCATATTTTCCTTTATGTGTATTTATTATGCAAAGAAAATTATGAGTTACAACTCTGAAATAGAGTCATTCAAAAACCTAGCTCTTAAATGATTTTTAATAAGTTTTGGTTTTTTTTCTTGCTTCTTTAAAGCATTTATTGTTCACATGCACTGTCACTTTTAAATAATTGTAATCCCTTCATAGATACAATTTTGAATTCACAGTCTTTTCACCCCAGCCTTTGTTTATGAGAATTACTCCATGTTCCTGTTAGTTTTAAAATAATCTCACTAGTGACTATGACTGCCTATTTCTGTAGTGTTTGACAATTAGGTTTTATCATTCTTTCATAGTTATACATAATATTAAGAATAGGTAGTAAAATGCCTTTTAGAGGGAACTGCTTTTATAAAAATATATTGCAAAAGTCTGAGGTACAAAGTGAGACATTAAGGCATTGGCTAAGACCAAGACTTCTGAGAATGTGCACAAGTACATGAGAGAAACATAGATGAGAAATTTTTGAGGATCCTTGTGAGACAATAGAAAGTGAGTGGTAAAAAGAGCCATTAATACTGATATGGTCACTGTTGATTAGCTTTTTTTCATTCAGTTTTTTTGGTTATTTTTATTTCTTTTTCTTATTTTCTTATTTTGCTTTTCTAATTTTTTCTTTATAAAGATTTAAAGAAAAAACATATGCCTGATAAGAATTGTTCTTCATAAAAATTGCAAAATTATTTCTAAAAGTTTGTTATTGACTTTGCCATCAACATAAAATAAGAATAATAAATTCCTTTATTATTAGCAGACACCCTATGTTACACAGCATTTAAATGAACCCAACAAAATCTCATGGTAAGTATAGAGTGAGAAAATGGACTGCCTAAATTGCTTTAAAGAGAAAGGGAACAGGGTGGGTGTATGCTGACAATGATTATATTTGCCAGTTGTATTATATCCTATAGTACCTAGTTATTGTGCTATTGGTTAAAAATATCTTCTCTAGAAACCCTCTCCTCATGCCTTTTTATGGTTGCAGTGAGAGTTGCCATATGACTGCTACAAAATGTTGTCCTTCATTCTTATAGTTGGTTGGGCCAGACATGAATCCTTGACCCATGCGGGTGATTAACTCTACTACCCGGGAATGCAGATGAAAATTAGAGTCCATTTATCCTTGGTTCCAAGATTATAATGTGAAAGAGCCATGAATTATTGGCTGGTTGTTTCACTACGTGAACTAAGGAGGAGATGAAACTTATCGGGAGGGAGATTATGAGAGAGGAAGATCTAAAGGGAGACATAGACAGGATGGAAAAGGAAGCTGACGGCATTCAAGCTCATTGTTTTAATTCTTTCATGATCTTTAAATCTTGACTTCTCCTATCTTTCCTTTTCTACTCTTGAGGGTTCCTACATAGATGTACAGTACTCTTGTACATTTTTCTGCCTGTATGGTGATCTGCTCTGGAATCTGACCTAGGAATCTCATCCTTCTCAGTGATGAATTTTGCTCTTGGTTAAACCTCCATTAACTATCAGTTAAGAAATTTCTAGCTCCTGGAAAAATAATTATCTGATAGACTAACTCACAATGAGTTGTAAATATCAGTTAATAGTTTAGTATACATTCCTAAATCTGCTAAATCAGAATTTCCCAGAAAGATATTAAAATTTCCTATTTCTTTGTTATGGTAGTTATTTCAGAAAACTTAAGGACAATCACTCAGCAAAATGTGTGACTTTGACATAGTCTGGATTGGTTTCTCTATTTTCTGACTTTCATCTCTGCCTATCTCTTTTTCGGGACTTCCTGCCTCTCTCTTCTGAGCCTCTTTTTTATTTCTGCTTATCTTCAGCTGTCCGTATGTGGTCTATATGAGGTGAGGGGAGGGAGGAACTATATACAAAACTGACAAATAACTTTAATATATGGTTAGAACTAAACAATTCCACTTAGGCTCCATGATCACTCCATAAACAATAAAGTCCCATGCCCACCTGCTAACACCACTCTTCACTTTTCATCTACTTATAGCTTATCCTGACACATGATAGGTTTCACTTTTAGATCCACTGATAATCAACATATTCTCACTATATCCCTTGTGCCATTGGCTGAGAGAGACGAATCTGATAAACAAAATTTGTCATTTCACCTAGCCATGAGTCACATGCAGACTGATGGATTGGCTACCTTGTCAGGTGTTCACTACTGATCCAATTCCAATGGCAGGAAGTGCAGATTTACAGAGAATGAACCAGTCACTTAGGCATAGCATGGGGAAATCCTTTTAGTAGAGGGAGTGGGAAGACATGATATTAAATGATTCAGTGTTTTTACTGAAATCTCAATTCATCTTAACCATGAAATGTGATAAGAGAAGTAATTTTAAAAAATATAATAGATAAACTAGTTCCTTCCTCCCCTCCCTCCCTCCCTCCCTCCCTTCCTTCTTCTGTAGGAATGTATACACACACACAAATACATACACACATACATACACACACACAGTCTCTGGAGTTGCAGTTAATGATCCTAATTTTTCAGAATACCCCGCAGTGGTTGTGGTCTCTAGATTGACTCAGCTCTTAGGAGACATGTTTAGTCGTAATTTTCTTTCTTTTTCATTTGTCTTCCTCTTCTCCGTCAGGAAACTATATAGGATAGCACGGTAGAAAGAACATTTGGAGACCAACAACATAGATCCCCTAATTACCATCAACTAGCCAAATGTCTTTGAGAAGTATCTACATTTGTGCATATATTTATATTTATATTTAACATAGATAAAAGGAAAATTCGATGACTCTGATATTTAAAGTGTGTATTTATAAAATTGTTAGTTTTTCAAATATGAGTGGCTATGGTCCAAATTTTTGAGTAGTAATACAAAAATGAATAAAGTGTCATTTATATAATTTACAATATCTAGAAAATAAGGAATAGTTTCTGGCTCCAAAAGAAAATAACATTTCTTTTTACTAAAGCGAAGAAGCTGTTCCTTCCATGGGTCCTCATGGAGAGGGCATCATATAAATATAATAAAAAATATTCCTAACTATATCCTGAAAGTAACTATAGAGTAGACATTCCTGCTGTCATTAAGGGAATAGGCTCTGAGTGACCTTAGGTAAATTACTCAATCTCTTTGTGACCCAGCTTTCTTATCATAAAATAGGGAAAAAAATAGTGTCCCATTCAAGTGTTATTTGTGAGGATTAAATGAAATCTTATGCACATGATTCTTAGAATAGTGCCTGGCACATAGTGAACAAATAATAATAAGTTATCATTATTACTGAATCATGGTTTATTATTTAAAAAAATTATATCAAAGTAGAATAATAGCTTAAACACCAAATTGCATTTCTCTCACAATAAGGTTTTGAGCAAGCCAAAAGTTTCAGAGTTCTGTGATGGTCAAACTCAATCCACAGAGATACTTTAAAATAGATGAATGAATGGACTACCTGTTCTTCAATCATCTATAAATAATTTCATTCAACCTAGTTTTTGATAGCTATTGATCAGCAGTGATTTTTGTGGTTATATTCTTTGACAAGTACTTGAAAAACAGCATTTCTGAGTTGTTAAGAGCAAAACTTGTGTTTTGAAGGGGCTAAAAGGAGATTTCAAGTTGAGGAGCTAGATAAAGACACATGTCTTAATAGAAATCCTCTATCTCTGCATGGACAGGGACAAAGGCTATCTGGGGAAATAGCAGCGTTTTAGTTAAAATATAATTTTGGGTTTGACCCAGCATCTAGATGAATGTGCAGTTGAAGTTCCCACATTTTGGCCAGAGAGCAGAGGCACTACGATTTCACCTTGGAATGTTTTGAAAGCAGGTGTAAAAGAATGCTCACCTCAGCCGAAAATAAAAGCTCAGTGAAATACTCATAGAATTTTTAACCTTGAGCAAAATTCTTTTCTTGTATATGCTCCAAATATATGTCAAAATAACTAAAAGGATTTAACATACTGTACAGGTTTATTGATTAAAAGCCACTTAAGAGTTACAGAATATGTGCCCAAAATAATCATTTTGGTTATAGAGTGTTTCATGGTACAATTTATACTTAAAATTACTCTGGGGGCTGTCTGTAGACTAGATTATTGGAAGGTAGTGGTGAAATCAGGAAGATAAATTAGGATGCTATAGCAGAAATATAGGTGAAGGATTTATGGCTCAAGGTAAATCAGTTCAAGGATTCGTAAAACCATATCATAGGCAACCCACAAGATTCATCCCTAATCCTGATGTTCATATCCCCAGGTTCAGCTAAATCTGTCAACGAATATGGGAAATAAAAGCTAAAATGTCATCAAGCTGATATTTTTTATCTTAGCAGTGGATGTATTCCTTGATGGGGACAATGTATACTTTAAAACCATGCACAATTTTTCAGGGCAATGAACTGAATTAAGAGTTTTCAGTGGTAGGAGCCAGATGACAGTCCCTTTACAGTTGACATAGATAAAGATGGCCAAACTATCCTTCTTTTGCCATTTCTTTCATCTGAATGCTGGAGATTTAAAAGTCCACAGAACTATGAAAGTGAACAGATAATTCCTCTAAAGTTCCAAGTTTCTTGCTAGAAAAATAAAATCAGAAAAAAATTCCATGAGGGTTCTTATTTTTGCCTGACCAACTCGCCATATTTCAGAAAAGAAATGATAGTAGTTGAAGTTTATGTTCCAGGGTATCTACTACACTAAAATTAGGAAACTTCTGAATCAATATATTTCTATTGCCTACCTGGCAGTATTAAGAGATATTACTAATAGAGAAATTGTCTAAAGGCAGATGAGGTCATATGTGTTAAATTTGGAAATTTGTCAAGAACTGTGAAGGGTCTGAGATTTTATCCTACTTGCAAGCTAACAAGTTGGCCTCTCAAAGTTTCATGGATACTGGCAGAAGACATGAGACTCCTGGTCAGAGACAAGGGATTTTATTACTCCCAGCATAGCAGATGGCATGAATTTCAATTTGCATGTGACCGCCATAAAGTCCCACAGGAGCAATGTAGAGGTGAGCCCAGGTGGATGCTAGGTACACCATGTATTTGTATCATAGCTGAGGAACCCCAGGTTTAATCTCTTACAAGATGGCTACAAGTAAACCTGCCCAGTCTTTGCTCTGAAAGGAGACCTTTATCTATATTATACTTGACAGCAAACAAATCTGCCCTCTGCTTCGAAGATAGTATATCTGTCTTCCATGGCTGTTTGCTATTCAGATATTCTTCAAAAGATAGTCCAGAAAAAAGTCTGTCAATAACTTTGCTCACAACACATACAGAAACATGAGAGACCCATAGAGAATTTTGTCCCACAATGGGGAACAGAAATAGTATTCATAATAATTTTAACTGTGGAAAATTTGTCATCATTGTAAAAAATTATTATTATAAAAATGTATTACTATCAATGCCTTGTGACATATCTATATCTCATTGAAGTAGCTGGGTTGAGAAGCTATTTTGTATATGATGTAGTCAGCTTAAATTGGGCTCTCCCATCAACCAAGAACAGACAAATGTTCTTCCTTGAGTCTTCAAAGCAGTGGAACAAATTCAGCCAGGCTTCTTTGTGAGGATTCCATTCTGTCTCTTCCAACTATTTCTATTTTCCCCTACTTGGTTTTTTAGTACAAATAATAGCTAGAGGTCCTGTAGCCTGTGGGGAATAGTGAGAGGGCTACAAAGAGAACATGGTGTTTTTCTTTCCCATCATGTATGATATTGAGACGTTTTATGAAATTATTGGAAATGGTTTGCAGAAAACCAAAACACTGTGTCCTAAAAAGTAGCAGTTTTCCTGAGTTATATCTTGTATTCTTTTCACTGAACTTTGAAAAGAAACTTCAACTGTTTATAAGTTAATAATAAATGGTGTTAGCACAATGCAACTGTGTCTGTAGGTTTCTTACTGTGAATCTCGGTGCTATAACTAATAACGCATATTTTTCAGAATTAATCATGGCTCCGTGGGTTCACGGTCGCTTTGGGTGCTTATTTGGTAATCTGGAGGTATGTTTAGTCTTGTTACTCTTTCAACAAGCTGTTTAGCACTGCATTAAATGACTTGTAATCATTCCTTCCTCTTATTTCACTTTCCTCTCCATTTGACGTGACCACCAAGCTAATGGCATTCTAGATTTTTGTGTAGAGTAACTCAAAGTAAAATTAAATTTCTATAAATTCATGAAATGTGAGTGGATAAAGAAATGCAGTTACTGTATTTTTTTTTAAAGCTAGAAAACATGATAATGGAAGTCATTAAAAAGAAATTGCTCTCAAATTAGGATTGGGTGAGTCAAATGTGAATGATTAGGAAAAATAAAGGAATGAAAAAAATTGAAAGATTTTGTACTATATTCCTTGAGTTGACTCTAAGTTGTCCTCTAGTTTAAAGAAGCCTATACTGGAAACTACAGATATTTAATTTTGTATGTAGTTTTATTCATGAAGAAGGCACTGAAGTATAGTCAGCAGATCCGTATGTAAGGACTAGGCTTTGGTCATATAAAGTTTGGTGAAAGAATATTTGTCTTCTTATCCATTTAATTTTTTAATTCTCCATTTTAACCAATGTTTTCAATTAAGTGATAAATCTTGGTGATAGAGGATATGGGAAGGTGGCTTCCTTCTCCCCAGGTAGCAGTTGGTGTAATGGGCATACTTTTGGCCCTTCAGAAGCTTCTGCAGATGTATATTCTGACCCAGTCTGCGCCGACTTAAAATGTGATCTTTTGAGGACAATTCATTTCCCCCTGAATTTTCTAGGAGAGAGAGGGCTAGCTCTCTTTACACAAAGCTGGTAAATAATGCATGTAGCTTTTTTTGGTTTGTTTTGGTTTTAGTTAGTTTTGTTTTTTCCTTTTTTTCACTTAGAATTGAAGTAGGAAAATTTACTCATATCATGAAGTCTTGGAAAATGGTTTTTTTTGGATTGCATGGCATTTCATCAAAATAGTACCTTTTAAATTTACTTTAATACCCACGTAATACCTACATTTAGGTTACTAAAAAGTCTGCTATGATCATCTTCTGTGTTTGTTGTCCAATTATTCCTTTGGCTACATCACTAGAGGTAGAATTGCTATTTCACACAGTATGAATAATTTTAAAGTTCTTGTTGCATGCAGCCAATGAAGAGCTTATTCCAGTGTAATAGAGCTTATTTCAATTTAAATTTCCCCCAGCTAGTTTATTGCATCTTATTGAACAGTACATATTGGCGTTTTTATAATCTTTGTCAAATTGTTAGGCAAAAATGGTGTTTATACTACTTTAAAGTACATCTGGTTTCAAGGGGAACGTTTCTTCCGTATGTTTATTGATCATTTTTCATTCTCCTCTTATGAATTGTATAAACTCTGTACATTTCTTAGGAATATATGCTTGTGGTTTTTTGTATTTACTGCAATTATTTTTCCCCCCTTATTGCTTTTTAATTTTATGGTGTTTGAAATTGTACAACACACCAACAAAACTAGAAGTATGGAAATTTCAATGTTACTGTTTAAGTAGGCTCCACACCCAGTGTGGAGCCCAATATGAGGCTTGACCTCACCACCTTAAGATCAAGACCTGAGCTGAAATCAAGAGTCGAACACTTAACCAACTGAGCCACCCAGGCGCCCCCCAATGCTGTTAGTTAAATGACAAATATGTATTTTTTAAAATCAGGAAACATTTAAATTATTAAAGGGCTTACTTGTAATTAACAGTAATTAAATCAAGCAGTGCTGAGATTACTTGATTAGAGTTTACCAGTTTTAAAGTCTGTCATAAAAAAAGTGAAGAAAGGGGTGCCTGGGTGGCTTAGTAGGTTGAGCAAATCTTGGTTTTAGCTCTGGTGATGACCTCAGCGTGATAATATCAAGCCCCACATCAGGCTCTACAGAGTCTAGATGTCAAGTCAAAGGTCCTCTTCTGTTTCAGACAAAAAAGTTCTCAACTTAGTCTAGACAGAGAGTAAAGAAAATAGGGAACCAAGGATTAAACTTTAAACGTGATTAAAAACTGAACCAAGTTGAGCTTGTTATATCAAAATAAAGACACTGATTAGGAAAACCTGGAGGCCTGACAAAGAGGATGGGGAGATCTGAGTGGATTTTCCTCAAGGTTGTGTTTTCCCAGACTCCTCTGAATATACTGAGGCTGGAGATGGGAGTCCAGTTCTTTCTTTTAGGACTCTGTCTGTTATAAAACAGTACATAAGGGAACATGTGCTCCCCCACCCCAGGATATTCCTTCATTTCATGGCCATTTCTTTCACAAATATAACTAGGATTAAGTGATAGCTTACCTCTAGCATATATATTCTGGGACTGATATAGGAGCAGGATCCGGGAGAGTCTGCTTGGGTGTGGATTCTGAAATTGTTTGATCAACGAAGTCCTTAACGTAAAATTAGATAAAGAAGGATTTATTGATTTGGAAGTGCTTTCCCAAAATACAGGAATCAACACTGGCAGAAGTCCCAGGGGATGGAGAGAACTTGCTATTCAGATGGCTCTCAGAAGTATGAAAAAAAAGTGATGGCCCATGCTGAGTGAAGCCAAAATGCCATAACTGCCATGGCAGATGGTAGAAGAAGAGATTAAAAGGCTCAGGGTATTGGAAATACTAGAATGGATCTATTATGTATGGCAAGAGAACTTTCCAGATGACTGTGTTCCATAGGAAAGCTTAAAAGACATACCATTTACTGAGCCATAATGTGCTGGTGTATGTGCAGGTGAATGTATCAGGATTCCCAAAAATGTTTAGTGGTGATTGTTCCCCATAGCAAGGGCTTAATGTAGGAGAAGCATTAACAACTTGGGTCCTGCATGACCATGAGGGTAAGAGGACTCTGAAACAATGAAGGGCAGGAGGTGGTGCTTAGCCACTAGATGTCAGAGTATCAATTTATTATAGAACGGCAACCCAGGGAGTTTGACACACAAAGAGTTATGAATATGGTCACTTGAACTCAACATCACAAAGGAAAATACATATGGGCATCCAGTAAAAATACTGGTAAACATAAATAATCAAAAGAAAACAAGAATGGAAAAGCAGGAGGCTGAGAAAGCCACCCCACAAAAATTTTCCAGTTTTCAGACATGAACTCCACTGACTGAAGAAGTCATCAAGCCTCCAAAAGAAAGTATACTACAACACTGATTCAAATACATAGTACACTTATTCCTCCAGTTCTTTTTTGATATTACTTCTGGCCATTTACTTAAACAATGATACACAGGCTAAAGGGGCATACCCGAGAACTCTTGGATATAGGGTCTGAATTGACCTTGATACTCTTGTCACCATGGACCCTCATTGGAGTGGGGACATATCAGATCAGTTGAAAAATGGAATGCTGGCCAAGGTCCAGCTTATGATGGGCCCACCACATCTCCAAACCCACCCAGTGGTCATTTATCCATCTCCTGAATATATAATTGGAATTGACATGCTTAGCAGTTGACACTATCATATACTGAGTCTTTGATATATTGAGTAATGGCCAAATGAAATGGCCCTCCTCAGCCAAGATAGTAAACCAAAAACAATAGAGCATTACAGAAAATGGAGTGTGGATCGAGGAGGTTGGAGCTATTATTAAGGATCTCAAAGATGAAGGGGTGGTGGTACTTCTATTCATTCACCAGTTTGGCCATTGCAGAAACTAGACGGATACTATAGGATGACCATGCATTACAACAAGCTTAAGTAAATAGTAGCACTAACCATAGCCACCATGCCAAAGATAGTGTCTTTTCTAGAAGAGATTAATATAGCCTGTATTTACATAATTATGCTCCATGGATACTTTAACTCTCTTGCTCTCTGTCATGACGTAGTCTGAGGATGTCTGGACCATTTCTGATATCCTGAAGAGTATATTGATTCATCGCATCAATAACATGTTTATCTGCCAGGATGAGCAAGAGGTAGCTATCTTTGCTATAGGCCTGATAAGAGAAATTTGCTTCAGAAGGTAGGATATAAACCCTGAGAAGATTCAGGCGTCTAGCCACTTGAGTAAAATTTTAGAGGTTTGGTGTTAAGGGCCTGCCAGTATATCCTCTCTCAAAGTAAAAGATAAATTATTACAAATTGCTTCTTCTACCATGAATAAGAAAGCACAATGCCTGATGCGTTTCTTTGTTTTCTGTAGGCAGCATATTTCATACTCAGCTAATATACTGAGTGACAAAAATGTTTTTTGCTAGCTTTGAATGTGGCCAGAGCAGTGAAGGGCCAACCAGGTCAAGCCTGGTTTTTATGGTACAAGCCTTGCGTTCTGGAATATGCAATCTGTCAGAACCAGTTTGTTGGAGATACCAGTGGTAGGTGAAGGTACCAGGTTGATTTTGTGTCAAGTACCAGTGGTAGAATTATAACATATGCTCCTAGGGTTCTAAGAACATTTGCATGAGGGAATTACATGTGTTTTGAAAAATAACTCTTGGCAAACTACTAACCCTGAGCATGGGACTACAAGTAACCATATGGACAGAACTAATTATCATGAGTTAGGTCCTGTAATTCCCACCAAAACATAAAGTCAAGTAATACCAACAGTAATATATCATAAGATGGATTAAGAGTTATACCCAGGACTGAACACAGATTTAGAAGACACAAAAAAGCTACATAACCAGGTAGTCCAGGCACCCATGGCACCCAGCAGTACTAGTACCAGCACTTTTTCCCTTTCTGTGGTTATATAGGCGATCTTGTGTAAAATCAAGTGATCTATTTGAACGCCTCTTTCTTCTTTCTTGCCCTGTCATAACTACAAATGAAGTTAAAGCAACCTTAGCCTGGGCATAATGACCATCATCAGGGACTTCGGAGATGAATGTGTGCTTTATGACACCAGGTAGCTACTGCTGTGGACTGAATTGTGTCCCCCCCAAAATTCACATGATGAAAATCTAACCCCTAATATTGAAGTATTTAGAGATAGAGCCTTTGAGCAATAATTATATGTAGTCGAGGTCATGAGGATGGGACCTTCTTGATGGGAATAGTGCTCTAATAATAAGAAGAGATACCAGAGTTCTCTCTACCATGTAAGGACATAGCAAGAAGGTGGCCATCTGTGAACAAGAAGAGAGCCCCTACCAAGAACCGAATTGTCTGGCACCTTGATCTTGGACTTCCTCACCTCCAGAACGCTGAGAGATTAATGTCTATTGTTTAAGCCACCTAATATATGGCACTTTTTATAGCAGCCTAAGCTGACAACAACAACCATCAAGGTCAACAGGGTTGGTACCTCATGGTGAGGGGACTCTAGAATGGGTAGCAAAGGAGACAGACAATAAGCATTGGATGCCTACCTAGGACTAACTTCCATATTCTTCTCTTTTAAGTTTCTCTTCAGGAAAAGAGGCCTGCGATAATCCTGGAGAGGCTATCCTCTGAAGATTTGTGAAGTTAGTACCAGTAGTTCCATGGGTGGGCAATGGTGACTTAGAGATGTGTTAAGGAGATATCCCTTCAGAGAAGCACTTGCTGCTCAGCTGTGTGCATTACAGCAGGAGACAGCGTCTGGCTCTCAGTTCCCTCAGGACTTGGCTCGGTTACCCAAAGTTGTTCCACCCCGGGTCATACTCTTTCTAGAGAAGCCCACAATTGGTGACTGAATAAGTGAGTTATCTAACACCTGGCCATTTTGGCCTGACATAGAACACTGTGATAGCCAATACTGCCTCTAGAGCTCCTGACCAGTTTGGACAAGACTTTCTAAGGCCTGTACTGCAATTAAAATTCTTCCTGGGCCCAGTCCTACTTTCCATATCTTTCACAGATCCATGAATTTTTTTTTTTTTAAGATTTTATTTATGTATTTATTTATTTATTTGTCAGAGAGAGAGAGAGATCACAAGTAGGCAGAGAGGCAAGCAGAGTCAGAGGGAGAAGCAGGCTCCCTGGCGAGCAAGGAGCCCAATGTGGGACTCAATCCCAGGACCATGGGATCATGACCTGAGCCAAAGGCAGCTGCTTAACCAACTGAGCCACCCAGGCATCCCAGATCCATGAATTTTTATAATGTATTTTTAATCAGATTGTTTTTATTGAAAGGGTTCCTGCAAAAAGAAGTTGTTTTTTGGTTTGGGGCCCTGCATACCTTAAAGTCAGCCACTAGCCAAAATCAATGAGCCACTAGCCAAATTGATCCACTTCAGTCAATTTTTTGGCTAGTCTTCTACACACACAATTCTACTAAAGAATGCTGCCATCAGATGTCTTCTCCCATAACAATAATGCACTACTGCCCAGCTGGTGTTGCAATAACATTCATTCTTAATTTCTAGAAATGAGAAACCTTATGTAATAAAAATGTCATACAAGTAAAGAGATGGTCCTGATTATAACTAATTTTGACAGTTAACATATTCCTTTTGTATATTCAGGAAGATACTATTTACCTCTTTACTGCTTCCTGAAACACCTTACATACTTTCTTGGCAGGCATTTAGAACACCTGCACATAAACCATAGGTAAAGTATGGAATAGAGGCTTCTGTATTAATTTTCTGGGCAGTGATTAGTTGAGGTTGTGTTTGTTCTTATGAAACTACTGAACTACTGCTCAGAGTTGGCTCAGTTTTGATGGAGGAGATTGATTTCTTGGCAATATTTTCATTCTTCTACCCCATGCTGATAACAGCTGGGTGAGAAACACATTCAGCATTGCTTTCATGCCTGACAGTTATAGTTGTGACCATGTTAATTACTATCCTGTCTAACAGCACAATGGGGACACAGTATAGTAGTGAGAGTGATTATAGTCTTGCCTTCTCTGGGAAGATTTTATTGGAAACTGTGTGCAATTTGTAATTAAAGTTCTAGTCATCCTTGGTAAATATATCTTTCTCTGGTAAAAAATTCTATTTTACTTTTGCTTTGATTAGATATTTTGCAAGTTAGGTCTACCTGGGATGGGATCTTAAAGGTCTCATGTTCTTCTTTTTTTTTTTTTTTAAAGATTTTATTTATTTATTTGACAGAGAGAGAGAGATCACAAGTAGGCAGAGAGGCAGGCAGAGGGAGAGGGGGAAGTAGGCTCCCTGCTGAGCAGAGAGCCCGATTCGGGGCTCAATCACAGGACCCTGAGATCATGACCTGAGCCGAAGGCAGAGGCTTTAACCCACTGAGCCACCCAGGTGCCCCAGGTCTCATGTTCTGTAGCCTGTGACAGGAAGGAGAAAATAACAACATTGTAGTATGCCTTATTCTTATAAAACTTTTAAATTAAGAACTTTAATATATTTAAATGAAAAAATAAAATGATTTATATTTTTATATTTAAAATACATTTTATTGAGGAGTACATAAAACAACAATGTACAAATCAATGAAATATTATAAAGTGCAAAGTGAACAACCATGAAATCAAGTCTACTACCAATTACTAAAGCCTGGGTCACCATCCCTGTCCCCAAAGTAAGGTCTCCTTGACTTTTATAATATATGCTTTCTTTTTTTTAATTTTTTTCCCTTGGAGCACAAATCTCTAATCATTATACTATAGTTTTACCTGTTGTAGAACTTCATATAAATCAAACCATGAAGTAAATGTTTCATTTTTTTTTCTGGCTTCTTTTGCTCAATGTTCTGTTTGAGATACGCTCCTTTTGTTGGTGTATGTAGAGTTGACTCATTTTCATTTTTTGAGTATTCTACAATTTGTTATTCATTCTAATGTTGATAGATATTTGGGTATTTTCCAGTCTGAGGTGTTTATAAGCGATATGCATATTTGTAGATATCTTTTGCTGCACATGTGCACACATTTTTCTTGGATATATACCTTGCGGTGAAATCCCTGTTATAGTGTGTGCATATGTTCAGTTTTAGCAGCTGATTCCAAACTTTCCAAAGTGGTTGTCCCAGTTTATTATCTCACCAGCAATGTATGTTAGTTCCTGTTGCTGTACATTCTTGTTAGCACATGGTTGTAAGATCTTAATTTTAGTTATTCGTAGGTTCTAGTAGTATCTTTTTGTGATTTTAATTTGCATCTCTCTGGTTTCATCTAAGATTGAAAAGATTTTCATATATATATTGGCCATGAGGCTGTCTTCTCTCTGAAGTGCCCATTCCACCCTTGCTTATTTTTCCTTTTGATTGGCTAGCTTTTTCTTTTTGATTTGTAGGGGAGTTCTTTACATATTCTGATATGTGTGCTATATCTTCTGTACATTGGTTTGCTCTTGACTCTCTTGATGATATCTTTTGAAGAATAAAAGTTCTTAATTTTTATGTAGCCCAATTATTAAATATTTTTCTTATGTTTAGTGCTTTGTGATCCGTTTAAAAATTTTTTTCTTGTTCCAAGGTCATGAAGATAAATTATTTTATATTACATTTTGAAAATTGATAGTTTTGTCTTTTACATCAGAGCTATATGTCAGTAAGTTTTGGTTATACGTAACATGGAGTAGAAGTATATTTTGGATTTTTTCCCCATATTTCATGTGGTTGTTTCAGAGCTATGTATTGAAAAGGCTGTCTTTCTTGCATTGTTCTATAATGCTACCTTTATTTTAAATTAAATGTTCATATATGCATAGATCCCTTTCTGGGCTCTTTTTAAATCAACTTCAGTTGCCTGTTTGATATTCAGGTATTAATATCACATCTTCACTCAGTGTTGCTGTAAAATAAATCTTTCTATGAAGTGTTAAAACAAATATTTCCCCTTCTTCTTCTGTCTTGGATATTATCTTGACCATTGTAAGTCCATTGCATTCAACTTAAATTTTAGGATGATTTCTAAAGTTACACATACATCTACTCAGTTATAATTGTATCAATTCTTTAGAAATTTGAGAAGAACTGATACCTTCATAATATCAAGTGTCCTCATGAATAAACATATTATATAGCTACATTTATCTAGATCTTCTTTAATTTCTCTCAGTAATGTTTTATTGTTTCCTACGTAGAGGTCTTACACATCTACTATTAGATTTCCTGTACCTCATAATTTGGATGCTACCATAAGCAGTACGTTCTTCAATATTTTTATTTTCTAATAATTCGTTATGGGAACTTAGGGAACTATAATAGATTATTCCACTTTCATCATGTAATCAGTAACCTCCTAAAATAATTTATCAGTTCTAAAAACATACATGTGGATTGTTTTATACTTTCTGCATCTACACTGTCATATGATAGAAGAGTATGAGATAGTGATTAAGAATATAAGTTCTAGAACTGGGCTGAGTTCCATTTCTAGCACTGCCATGTTTTGGACAGGTCTTTTGGTGAGCTATTTAAGCTTTTCTGGTTTGTTATCTGTAAAAATGCTGTAATAATAGAATCTATCTTATAGGAATTTTGTGGAGTTTAATGAGGTGCTAAGCCGAGTGAGCCTCCTGAAGGAGCTAGCTAACTATAGCTAAAAAGCCAAGAATAGAGACCAATAATACATAAAAAATTATATAATATATAAAAATAAAAATCTTTAGAGTAGTTTTAGGTTTACTGAAAAAAAAATGCAAAGAGAGTAGAGTTCCCACATACCTCATATCCAGTTTCCTCTATTATTAATATCTTACATTAACATTTTTTTCTGTTCCAGGATTGCGTCCAAGATACCATATGACATTTAGCTGTCATGTCTCTTTAGGCTTCTCTAAGCTGTGACAGTTATACAGTTTTTCAGACTTTTCTTGCTTTTGGTGACCTTCAGAGTTTTGAGCAATTCTGGTTAGGTATTGTGTAGGGTATCACCCAATTTGAGTTTGGCCCATCTTTTTCTAATGCTCATACTGAGGTTATGGATTTTTGGAAGGAAGACTACAGAGATCACTTCATATCTAGGGTATATACTGTCGACATGTTTATCATGGTTGATGTTAACCTTGATCACCTGGCTAGATAGCGTTTGTCAGGTTTCTCCACTAAGTTATTTTTCTGCCTCTTTCCGTATTGTATTCTTTGAAAAAAGTCACTGAGTAACGTGCACTTCAGGAGAGGGGAGTTATGCTTCAATCTCTTCAGGGCACAGGATCTATATAAATTATTGAAATTCTTCTGCATGGGAGATTTGTCTCTTCTTATCCATTTGTTTATTCAATCAATTATATCAGTGTGAACTCAGAGATACTTATTTTGTACTTCAGGTTTTAATCTAATAATACTTTATTTTGTTGTTCAAATTTTTCCAGTTTTGGCCATTGGGACCTTCCTTTAGTTAATTCCTGTGTCTCTTTGAGATATATATATATACATATATATATGTATATATCACCATCAGTGTAGGCTTTTGTTTTGTTTTGTTTCCTTTTTGGGGTCTTATAAAAAAGTGAAACTTTTAAACAGGCTCTAGTGGAGAAAAATAAAAATAATAAAAAAATAAGCCCCTAAAGAAATTCTAAAGGGATGAGGCTTTATGTCTGGCCGAAAGAAAAGTGAGGGAACACTAATTGCCTTAGAGTTTATGATATATCTTAGTTGTTAGAACTAGTACTACTAATCACAATTCAAAGGGCAGTGGACAAGAACTTGGGATTTTTTTTTTTAATATGTAGCTCTGAGACTCTAGAATTGCCAAGACAATCTTTCTCTGACTGTTACACTAAAAAAGAAAATTAGAAAATTTAAGTTTTAAGGTAACTGGAAGGAACTAATTTTCGGGAGTACTTACACTATATTCCTGGCACTTTGCATAAGTTATATTATTTGAACAATAGCCATTTTCCTCTGATTTCCTCTACTCAAAGCTTGAGGAATAAACTCTTATTCTCATGTTCTCATGTTTCATTGTATTCTATGAATCATCAAAAGCCAACTGAAGATTTTCGGGAAATAAGAAACATTAGTTATTTTTGTAGAAAGAAGTCATATTACATCCAAATTCCATAGAAATGACTTTCTTGCTACTTTACTTCTCTTCTTTATAAGTTTCTAAGAATAAGCAGTGAGGTACAAATAATAGGATTTGGAACAGCATGTTCCAAATACATTCAATTGTGGAGTGTCCTTTTCTTTTCACTTACCAAGAGCCTACCCCTAAATTCTCTAATCTAACCTGCTGTTCCTGATAAACACAATTCACCAGTGGAGAGAGTGGTTCCATGGACCTTTGACTCATGTGTGATGCATGATGCTTGGAGACTCCCAACTGGGGCCAATCTATTCTCTCTGCTGTGTCTCTGACCTTGGATTATCACCTGAATTTGGTTCAAGTAATGAGATTCTCAGGTGGAATCACACATTTATTTTCTCCTAGAATTTAAGAGATCTCAGGGACTAGTTATGTCATTACCAGTCAAAGTAGGGATCCTTCGTTTCCAGGTCTCCCTTTGCTGTCCTGACAACAATTTCAGTCTCTTCCTTCTGAGTTGGAGCCCAGAATAAATAGAGGCTTGGGAGTTCCTGAATATTTCCCCAAGCCCCTATACATGCAAGTTTTTTTCTGGGAAGGATTTTTACACCCACACTGAGAGAGAGAGAAATACCCTCTTGCAATAACCCCTTTAACACAATTTCTATAATGACTCCTTTTAGCACAATTTCTATAATGTTAGCATATTAGTTTCTTAGGACTGCCTTAATAACTTGCCACTTAATTTGATGAGTTTATTTTTTTTTTAAGAAAGTAAAACAAAACCCCAGAACAAAAAAATTTTCCAACTACACAGGCGAAGAGTATGGGTAAGGGGAGATGTTTATCCATCCCGCTGTAGCCCTCAGCCCATGTGGTTTGGCAACAATAGGGGATATAAGATATTGGCCCCCAAAATAAAATGATATGTGTGTGTGTGTGTGTGTGTGTGTGTGTGTGAAGGAGAGGGCTATAAAAGCAGTGGGGAATGGTGAGGGAAAAGGGAAAAGGACAGATGAAGGGGGCAGTGGAGAGCTTGGGCCCCGCACTGCCTCTGGACTGATGCTGTGTCTGATGACTATAAAAAACAGAAATGTATCTTCTTAGTTCTGCAGTCTAGAAGCTGGAAATCCTGGTGTTGACTGTAGCATGCTGCCAGGAAAGCTGTAGGAAAAAATCTTGTCTTGCTTTTTCCATGTCTGGTGGCTCCCAATAATCTTCGGCTTTCCTTGGCTTGCAGCTGCATCCCTCCAATCTTTGCCTCTGTCTTTACATGGCCTTATTTCTGTGCATTTTCTCCTTTTCTTATAAGATCACCAGTCATTTGATTTAGGGTGCTCCCTAATCCAGTATGACCTCATCTTAACTAATTACATCTGTAAAGAATTTATTTCCAAGATAAGATTACATTCTGAGGTCTGGGTAGACATGAGGTTTTGAGTATTTTACAGTATTCAATTTACCCTGCTTGGCTATTCATTTTCTCAATTCAAAACAAGTTAGGAATACAGATGGGGCAGTTTAAAGAGACTTTGGAGGTTGTGCATGGAAAACAATGACAAATGCTGGCTGAGAATCTTGCAATGAGACAAAGGTTGAAAGCTCTAAAACACACTTAGGATGTTTGATGTACATTATATCAGAGCCCCCAAATGTATATATGTAATTAATCTATCACGAACATGTTTATGTGGAGGTATTGTACCATTACTAGTTCTTAGACACCATTTTATAAATATTAATTCTTTATAATGAAACATATTATTTTTTCTATAAAGCAAAATATTCCTAACAAATCTTATTTTCTTATTATCAATCTCATTTTCTCATCTAAAATGCAACCCCCTTAAGAAAAAAAGATGATGGATGCATTACTTCCAACATCAATTAGCACAATTTCTCAATAATATTAAGTATTTATGGTGCATGCCCTAATTAATTGGAGGTTTCTGTAGCATAATAGTTAAGAGTGCAAATTCTGGTAATAAACTGTCTGGATTTGAAGCAATGCTCTACACTGTACTATCTATACTTTAGGTTCCTCATCTGTAAAATGAATAATATAGTATGTACTTCATGATGTTGTATAATAATTAAATGAGTATACAAATGTATGTCAGTGCCTATATGCATGTATATATATAGATATATATATATGCATACACATAGTATACATGTTATATATAGCTATATATATTACATATTGTAGAAGTTATTATATGCTTACCACTCAAAATTCTAAGTATTTTATTGGATCATGTTATGTAATCTTCACAATTAACCTTTGAATTAAATACCATTTTATCATCTCCATTCTATGAATAGAGAAAATGGTATTATCTCCCAAAGAGGTAAGTAATTTGCTGAAGGTCACACAGTGGAGTAGTTAGGATACTAACCTACGTAGTCTAGTTTCAAAAGGTGATACCATTAACTATTATATAATATTGCCTCACTATTTTATAGGTAATTAATGCACACTTATTGATGACTTATTATTGACTCTGATTTCTGCTGGTTTGACTTGTTCATAAACCTCTCAGATTTCTCTTTAGTGGCTGAAGGTCACTTTATGAGTTATATATTACTATACAACTAATTACCTCAAATTCTAATGGCTTAAAAACAATAATAATTATTTGTTATCTCACTGTTTCTGTGAGTCAGAGATTTGGAACTGTCCAACTGGGCAGGTTCTAGATTCTAGATCTAAATCTAGGCCTCTTACTAGATTTCAGTCAGACATTGGCTGGGGTGGAAATCATCTGAAGCCTTGACTGGACCTGGAGGACCCATATCCAAGGTGGTTCATTTCCATGTTTGGCAAGTTGGTGCTGACTTGAAGGGAGGTCTCCATCCCTCTTCACATGGGGCCCTCCTTAGGGATCTCCACTTGACTGTCCTTATGGCATGAAAGCTGGCTTTTTCCAGAGTAAACACTCTAAGAGATCAGGACAGGAGTTCCAATGATTTTTATGGCCTTGACTTGGAAGTCACAAATCTTCTTCACTTCTGTTATATTCTCCTTGTCTCAGAGATCTGTCCTGATCAACATGCAGGAGACTATTCAAAGTCATGAGGTTTATCAGGGGCCATTTTGGAGGCTGGCTTGTATGCACAGCACGTTTCTGTCTCTAGCCTCTCTGTTTTGGTTATACCCTCTCTTCATCTGGATGATGCCTCTCGTGGATTCTACAGTAACCTACCCCCTGAACTTACCTCCCCTTAGGTTTACAAAAGTAGGAAAGTGACCTACTCAGGGACAAGCATGTGTCACTCACAGCAATTTTATTCTTGCACTGAAAGATACAGATTCAAAAGATCATCTGTCTAAATTATCCAATGAGTACATAGGAGGATTGTCTATAAATTTATCTTGGCTCCCCTGGTTCCTGCTTCTTTCACAGCCTGGGTGTTCAGTTCTTCCAGAATCTCCTGTGTTCTTAGGTAAATCAGAGTTGGTGTTTTTCTTCATCATCAGAAAGTCCTAATAAGTAACCCCCCAAACACATACACACACCTCCAAGGATAAAATACATAGTGTGTGTCATGTGGGTTAGAAAATCAGGAAGCCTTTTTGTTGTTGTTGCAGTTGCTTGGTGACTCAGGCAATTGAATCATTTTGCTCAGAGAGACAGCTGATCCCTGAAAAGGACTTGGGAAACCTGCCGTAGAGACATCTTCCTCTTCTTTTGTCAGGTTCTGCCATCACAGACTCAGTACTGAAAGACTACATTCCTTGCAGATCTGGGCTTAATAATAGGAATTCTATTCAGAGAGAATTTGTAATTTAGTTAACATTTTAGACTGTCGGTATAATCCTGTACATATAAAAATCAAAATATGTATCAATCATATATACTATTGATATTTCATTAAATATCCTGAAAAATTTGAAGTCTTTGATATATTTATGACTGTCTCATATGCTGAAAGATTTCCACATACTTATGTGTACAAGACATTTCCTTTGTGAAAAAAAGAATTTTTTTAAATGTAAATTCATTTCAAATGCTCCGGTCTTCTTGATTTCATTATTATAAACCATGAACACAAACTTCTAAAATATACTTTCTCAGCTGGAAGTATATCTCATTAGTTTAGTCTTCAAAGCTAATAGAAATAGACATTGTGTTCCAATCTTTTTACAACCTGAAAAACAAGCTTAGGGGAAGAAGGGATAGAATTATGTGTGGGAAGGTAAAAAGAAGGATAATAGTTTCTGGCACACTGTTAAGTGTGTGTGGGTGGTCAGGACATCATCAGCTGAGAAGGAAAAATAAGAGTATTTATGTAAGGTGCTTTCTAAACATTGTCCCACCAAATTAATGTGTTGAGGTCTTTACCTGAAATGATTAATTGGTATCCAAGTCAGTTATTCCTTATAAATGAATCACATGTAACGTG
Source organism: Potos flavus (assembly GCA_028534135.1). Lineage (NCBI taxonomy): Eukaryota > Metazoa > Chordata > Mammalia > Carnivora > Procyonidae > Potos > Potos flavus. The sequence continues at coordinate 144,379,557 of CM052899.1, read as the reverse complement.
ATGAATCAGGGACTAACATGACAAAGGCTACTGGACCATATTTCATTTGAAGATGGGATTTCAGTATATTCTAGGTAGAAAAAAAGATGCCTTGTGTCATTTGCATGTGTTGAGTTTTGCTGTAAGTATTGATAATCACCTGAAACACTAAGGCACATACATGCATGTGAACTTTCATAGGGAATCCCAGCTTTCTTTTACACCCAGCTAGGGGCTTGGCTGTTTCACATGTGTAGTGACTGTGTTCTGACTGCTGGTAGGGTTCATATACCTGCAGATCTGAGTGAATTCATGTGGCCATGCAGACATGTGCATATTTGTTTGCATGTTTTATCTGTGTGGGCCTTGTATGTGGCTCTGTGTTTGTATGTCTTCTTACGTGTCCTCTTGTTAACTTATTTCATTCCGCACTCCCTAGTTAGTACTTCTTCACACCTGTAGTATTTCGCTTCTCTTTCTTTCTCCTCATCACCCCAATACAGAGTTCACATAACCCTTTGAACCATGTAAGTCTTTCTTAGATTAAATGACTATTTAAGAATTCAGAATCCCTTTTCTTCCTTACACTTTTCCTAAAGTGTTCCTCTGTATTTTACAGAAATCTCTTCACTATTGTGAGTTGACAATATCTAAGATACATTTTTCCTTGTATGGGAGAGGAGATAGGCGAAGAAAAATAACTGATATTCCATGGAAGGGAAATATAAGTCAAAGAGATCTATGGTTGGCATCTTTTGGCAGAGTGGTTTTAAAAATTACATAGAATGGGATGCCTGGGTGGCTCAGTTGGTTAAGCAGCTGCCTTCGGCTCAGGTCATGATCCCAGGGTCCTGGGATCGAGTCCCACATCGGGCTCCTTGCTTGGCGGGGAGCCTGCTTCTGCCTCTGCCTCTGCCTGCCTCTCTGCCTACTTGTGATCTCTCTCTCACTCTCTCTCTCTGACAAATAAATAAATAAAATCTTTAAAAAAAAATTACATAGAAGCAATATATTCATTTATTCACCCAGCATCTATTGATTTTCTTCTGTGGGCAAAGTAGTGTTCCAGGCAATATTTAATAGTGATAATTGTGTTGGAGAAAAAATATCCAAATCCAAATAAGTGACGTATTTGTTTAATAGGAAGCTATCTCTCAAGAGGTGATTCTAATAGAAAGAGCTCTGGACTTAGAGACTGAACATCTGCACAGATACCCCAGCCCTCCAGATTGCCACACTGTAGCTAGAATCTTTTATATTATTTTATTTTATTTTTTTAAATTTTTAAAAATTTTTTTAAAGATTTTTATTTATTTATTTGACAGAAAGAGAGACAGTGAGAGCAGGAACAAAAGCAGGGGGAGTGGGAGAGGGAAAGCAGGCTCCCTGATGAGGAGAGAACTGTATGAGGGGTTCAATCCCAGGACCCCTGGATCATGACCTGAGCCAAAGGCAGACACTTAAGGACTGAGCCACCCAGGTGTCCCTAGAATCTTTATTTTAAAATGCAAAACCAATCGTAGTGTATCTCCTTGCCCTTTAAATGGCTTCTTATTGTCCTTAAGATAAAGACAGCAATCTTTAAGATGGTCTACAGATCCTGCATAGTCTCGTTCTGCTTCTCTAATTTTACCTTTCAATACTGCTCCTCTTCCACTGTTTCCTGTAGCTGCTGTTGCCATGGTTCATTTCCTAGACAATGCTCCATCTCTCAGGACTGTGGCCCATTCTGTTTTCTCTCTAAAGCACCTCTCCTTTCCTTGCCTTTTTAACTACCAGTCACCTCACTTAAAATAGGTTAACTTATATTGGTTTCTTGAAACTATGATGTTTTCCTTTGGATCACCTATCTCCTTTTTAATTGTATATTTATTTGTTGTTATTAATGTTGTGCATTCCCACTCAACTATCTGGCCATCAGATTCCCTGTGCCTATCACAGTTTCTGACACACACAGTTTTTGAAAAATTGAATGATTGGAGGAACTTACTTAACTGATTTGAAACAAAGTTTCAGCAATTATAGAATGGGGATAATAACACTGTCGATTAACTGAGAGAGAATGTGCACTGAAACTTTGAGAATGCTGTAAAATCCAGGGTAGGTAATACTTATAATAATCAAGATGAATTTCTATTCTAATTAATTTGGTTAATAGAAAAGAACTGGTTGGTGATGTGGGTGTGAAGATTAAAAGAAATCATGTTTTCTTGTAGAAAAGAAACAAGAGGAAGCTCTCTCTCCCTCCCCCCATATATATATATTTATATTAAGATAGTTTGAAAGGTGGGGCGCCTGGGTGGCTCAATGTGTTGAGCCTCTGCCTTCGGCTCAGGTCATGATCTCAGGGTCCTGGGATCGAGCCCTGCATCGGGCTCTCTGCTCAGCGGGGAGCCTGCTTCCCCCTCTCTCTCTGCCTGCCGCTCTTGTGATCTCTCTCCCTGTCAAATAAATAAATAAAATCTTTAAAAAAAAAAAAGATAGTTTGAAAGGAAATTTTAAAATGAAAGTTTCTTCCTTCCTCTGTCTCAACTTCTAACTGCACTCTGCAGTTGTAAGCACTTTAAAGAATGTTTGTTTTCAGTTCTTGTGTGGTTATTATGGCTTCTTTAAATTATGTTTTTATTTCTATTTCTTGATTTATCAACTTCAGACAGTATCTACTCAGTTTGCTTCATCATATTAATTTCTACCTTTCCTCTGTCTAGTACCAAATTATTCATATTATTTATAATTCTTCTAGTATTATATTTATGACTTTAAGTAATATTCTTCAACAAATATTTCTTGAATCATATAATTTATGAGTGCTCATTGACCTCATATTACATATGAGAAATAAAGTAGTATACTTACATTTTCCTTAATTCTCCTTGCCCATTGTGTTTTCCACATTCTGTCTGCTATATCATTTATTTTTATTTGAGAGAGAGAGAGAGCACACAAGCAGGGGAAGCAGCAGGCAGAGGCAGAGAGAGAAGCAGGTTCCCCATGGAGCAGGGAGCCCGATGTGGGGCTTGATCCCAGCACCCTGGGATCATGACCTGAGCCGAAGGCAGATACTTAACTGACTGAGCCACCCAGGCACCCCAGCCATATCATTGTTTGATTTACAAACTTATATTTTGTTTCATTTTTTCAAGTTTAATGTTATTACCTATGTTTTCGTTGTAGATTGATTTTAAAAATTGAAACCAAATCAACCTCATAAAATATTAACATTATGTAAATATGGTTACTGTTATGCATAAATATTATTTTAATTATTTATTATATTATTAAAATATCTAAATATAATTTCAATCTAAGTACTGTTGTGGGCCCACTGGAAAGGGAATATAATCCTACATAATTAAAATCGTGCCAAAAGAAAGAGAGCATTCTAAGGTTTTAATGCTCAAAATCATTATATTTTAGTGTGTTCAAGATGTGGTCTCTGGGTTTCTTATACATATTATGGTTCTCCAAAGAGTTTCTAACTCCATTTTTTTTGTTATTACTGGCAGCAAAACACCCCATAAGTTTAGTCATAGTGGTAAAATCTTTCAAGACCTTAATTATACAGATCATTGAATGGGATCTGTCTTTTCCTTAAGGAAAGTTTTTATAGAACCCTTTGACTTACTGTTTTTATTTGAATGAATTGCACAGAAATTTCATTGCAAAATTATAATGAATCCAAATGTGCTTCTCTTCCTTGATTTCCTTTTTTACTTTTCAGGAATAAAATCTCAAGTTTTTTGAAGGATGCCTGCAAGGATGTAATCATTCTTAATCCTGAAGATGTTTTAATCTGAAAATGTTTTTAACTTCTCCTCAACCTTGATTGGTATTTTGACTGGATATTGAATTCAAGGTTCAAACTAATTTTCCCTTAGAAATTCCAAAGTCATTGTTCCATTGACTCTTAGCCTTCTGTTTGGCTGAGAAGATTGATAGTCAGATTCTTCTTCCTTTGTAGGTAGTGTAGATATACTTTCTAAAGATTTTAAGCACAGTTTTATTTTGGGTTTGAAATTCTGCTAGAATATGCATCTGTAGTGATTAATTATTCATTATGTATATCTTTTTATCTTTTATATATTTGTTTTTATGTTTTATATAAATATATTTAATATTTTAATAGCTGTATCTTATGTTTTTATTATGTTATTTGTCTGTTATATTTATATTTATATATAAATATATATAATATTTAAGCCCCACATTGCATGTAGAGCCTAATTAAATATATATTTATATATTTAATATATATTATATAGTTAATATATATTATATATTTAATATTTATTATATATTTAATATTTATTATATATTTGATATATATATTTATATCTTTAATTAGGCTCTACATGCAATGTGGGGCTCGAATTCACAACCATGAGATCAAGGGCTATATGCTCTACCAACTGAGCCAGCCAGGTGCCCCTTCATTCATATTTTTGGAACAAAGTATGGTCTTTCACTCTGGAGATTATATTTTCCTTCAGCTCAGAAAAATTAAAAAAAAATTTCTCCTCATTTTAGTTCCTCATTTCTTCATTTCTAGAATACTTCTTAGACATTGTCCTTCCTATATTGATTCTCCCTGTCTTCTTACTTTAATAATTTACATTATTTTGGTCTTTTTGGTTTATAATTATTAATTAATTAATATATTAATAAATGTCTATTGAATAAGTAAAAACTGAGCTCTAAGCTCTGTGAATAAAATAGGAAGTAGGCAAAAATCCTTGTCCTTACATTATAGAATCTAATATACCCTAGTCTAGGTTTTCTAAGTGATTTCCTCAGCTCTGTCTTAGAGAACAGTAATTTTGCTTCATTTATTATGTTTACCTTTTTATTTTTTAACATCTACTGAAATTTTAAATTTGTTATCATATTTATAATATATTTAAAAAATCTTTCTTTTTTCTTCCAGTTTTTTTATTAGGCTTCCTCTAATTTTATGGTTTCAATATATACTTGAACAGCACCAAGATAGCTAATTATGTTTCTTAACAAAATTTTAAATTTCAGAGATGTGATGTAAAAAATTTTTAGGCACACATGGAAAAATCAGACCTGATCTCAGATGAAGACAACCTGACTAAATAGCTGTATTGTCTCTCATGTAGAAGCTAAAGCTCTATGGGTGTGATATACTGTAGGACACAAAGGAAGGGTAAGGGTACACATAGCACATTCCTCATTATCTTTCTCTGGGGTACTAATGTTCTTAAATGCCCAAGACACTCTCTCTCCTCCAACTCATTACTCATTACTCATATTTGAAGGCCTGATTGGAATACACTGGGGCAAACCTATGATCCAAGTAGGTCTAGGCCTCCGCATTGGCTGTACCTTGGCCAAGTCTCCTCCAGGAATCACAATATGAGTCTGGAAGTCAGTGGCGTATGAATCTACACACTGGATGATAAACTTTTTTGATGGTGGAAAGGGAAGAATAAACATATTTTTGGAAAACAATACCATGGTACTCAACATGGCAAGAATTACATTTCGTCTCCTTATTCATGTACTTATCATGGTGAGGGTAATATACCATTTGGTTCACTGGCTCTGTAAATTTCTGCCATAGAAAGCTATTAATCATGAGCTTTTTAAATAGAGATGACTGGGGCTTATGTGGCTAGAGGGAATGGGATACAAGGGTAGCATTCAATATTAGTGTGGAATTCTGATAGATCTACATTCAAGTCGTTTTCAAATTTGAGAGAGGCATTTATGGAGTACTGTCTAATAAGAGTGCTAAAGTTAACATAAGTTGGGCACTCAGTAGTGAGGATATATATACATACATGCATACCCAGGGTGATGTGTGTGGTAAGGATGGAATTTTAGGGACATGGAATTTAGTTACAGCTGTGGGACCTGGGAAAATGGGAAATGTGAACTTGGATTTCTTACTTTATTCAACAGAGACTTTCCATAAAGAAGAGTTAAACCCAGAATCTACTCTCCCAACAAAGATGTGAAAAACCAAGATTTTTAAAAGACCTATGAACTCATTGGCCAGTTTGTGAATCCTGTCCCAGGATAAGTCAGTAATTATTCCTGCCAATGGTACAGTGCTCTTGAGTATAGTTATTGGCAGAATTCTCTTTGCCGGTGATGTGCTGCTCAGGATGGAAGAGCCGGTAGTAAGTGTCAGTACAAACTTCCATCAATAAATGTGGGTTTCACGTCTACAAACAATACTTTGGAGACAAGCTCCCTAACACACATCTCACTGAAAGTAGTAAAGGAGTCACTTCCCCTATGCTGCAATTGTCTTGTTACTTGGCTAGATGACATGTTCCAGGCAGTAGAGCTCCCAGCAGTCAATTGCTTGTCTGAGCACCAGGCTGGCTAATGTGATAGAGATGAATGTATGGATATAGCTATTGGTTAGGAGCTGAACAGACACAGAGTCCTGGTTACCATGCCAACAAACTAAGGTTCGAGGTAGTAATTCAGTTTTTTGTTTTTTTTTTAAAGTTTGGTTTTAACTTCCAAATGATCTCTTTTGGTTTAGAGTGTGTAATTGTGTTTGTGCGTGTTGGGATTTCTCTTTTAGCATAAAGAGGCCCGCAAATCATCTCTATGATACTTAGTTGTTTGCCTGTATTTATGAATGTGATTTAGAGGTGTTAGCATAGGTAGCTGGTTATACAGGTTTCTTTAAATTTAATAGAGATAGGTTCAGAAATAGGAGGGGAGAGGCAACACATCAAATGATTCAGAATATCTAAAATATAATAGCCTTATTCAGAAAATAGCTAAATTTAAATTAAGTTGCTGTACTGTTTTTTAATAATGATGCTGTTGTCACCATCATTATGATTGGCCAATATTTCCTTTCCCATAAACTTTGGTGTTCACTATATATTGATAAACTCCAGTAGAGAGAAGGATATATTGGTTTAAATATTGGCTTAGATTAAATAGAATCCCTGTCATAGGAAGATTTAAAGCCTACTGGATCTAATTATCTTTCAGGAACTTTGGAAGATGCATCAACTTGTCAAACCTGGCATCAACTTAGCACCGAGAGAAAATATTAAATAATGAAGATGGTTTATTATAAAAAGCCCATGAGTAACTATTTTAACTTATTTTACAAAGATTTTCAGACATAATTAGGACAGAAAACAATCAAAGGAAATGTAAACTGTCTTATGATAGTTCTTTCCCCTTTGCCACAAGGAATGTGCTCCATTTATAGCCCGTTAAGTGCTGGCTTTAAAATAATGTATTGCCATATTTTATATGTTCCTTCATATGTTCAGAGATAAAATAACAATATCAAAGCAGTAAATACCACACGGAAGAAATTGATGGAAACAGCAGTATAAGAAAAAATATAACTCATTTTTTCTATTTATATGGGAATATTGGAAAACAAAGAGAAAGGGGGTTGTGTGAGAAAAGATACCTTTTTAAAAGTGCCATATATATATTTGTTTCCTTTTTAAAGACTATTTTCTTCATATATCTTCACTCAACTCTGTGGCATGACACTTCTAGAAGTTAGTATTAAATCAGGATCCAAGATGACTACTGTCGACACTGACACTAGTCCTGTAGAGGTCACAAAGGGGAGTTCTCTCAAGTGATTATTTCTCATTTCATTTACTATGCAAATAGCTTCCATGATTTTGTTCTCTTGTAACTTCTTTTCAGTGTTTTGTAGAATGATTTGGAGGCACGATCAAAGAACAATAAAAAAAATTTCAGTTGTTCATGACAGATGGTTTAACTACATATCTATCTTAAACTGTGGCCTCTTTTTTCCTCAGTTATTATGTTGATATTTTTATATTTTTTCTATCTTATTTAAAGTAAAAGAACGTCATGAAATTTACTTTAAACATTCCTTTTCATTAGATAGTAATAGGTAAATATCACTGTGATAAATTGTCTACTTTGTTATTGCAGAATTCTGGACTTTCCTTAGATTGTCATGAAGTCAGATCATTTTTGCCTACAGTCATTGTTTAAATGGCCCCCAATAGTTGAACACAGAGCGATTTCTCTGACTCTTGGTGCCACTTCTGGTATATGATAAATTTTCTTTTCTTACATATCTGTACATGGTTCTAAACCATTGACTAACTCAATAATAAGCCTTAACCACTGGCATATGGCCTTGTCCCAGAGGATAACTTACTCACTTGTTATGAGGACTCTGGTACTGGAGAGATAGGGCCTCATTCTGAGAAGCCACAACTATTCCTTTCCCAGAGTCCAGTCCAGTGAAATCTCTGAGAACCTTGACTTTCATGAAAGAAGTCCTGACTTCTTGGACAATACTAGACATTTATACCAAATACTCCAAGGTGGAAGAAGAGGAGACATTTCTATTTCCTAGAAGGCTGTTTTGCTGAAAGTAGTTATACATCATTACAAATAACATGGTTTGTAATGTCGGTTTGTAAATACCTAATATAAAGACTCTCTCTCTCTCTCACCTGCCTTCTGTTTTAGACGGTGAGTTAATTTTCATTATGAAAGTAATAACTTATTTGGAGCTCTCCTTAGTACTAAAAAATGAGTACCCTTTTCCTGAAACCTTTGGATGTTTAAATGTTCAGTCCTATATTTTGTCTACCTGTACTCTGTTTTTGTCACCAGAATCAATATAGTTGCTTCATATTTGACTGATGACCCCAAAGTTTGCTTAGCATTCCCTATAATATGAATTTCTATAACTATGTTCTAATAACCATTTTTACTCTAGGTCAGTTGACTCTGCATTTTACTGAAGTTTTTATTGCTCTCATAACTAGTCATAGTATATCTGTTTGCTCATACATTTGTCACCACAGGGCTACTCTTATTTTGCTCTATCCTTATAAGAGTTTGCTATATAGAGCAATAAATCAAAGATTGTACACATAAAAGTCCTTGTAAGAATTTCATTAGTTAAAATCTATTGAGGAAAAGGTGATTCTCAGGGGGCAAAGTGTATCATAATACTATATTTCATCAGTTTTCACATAGTAACATCTCTGAAATTAGTTTCCATGGTACAATCAATGACGTCTTAGATTTGATTAAAAAATGATGCCGTCAACCAGCCTTCTAATGCCCTCAAGCATTTTATAATTTTATATCCCAAATGCAAAGACTGAATTGGGCCAGATATTTTAGGGAATGAATTATATAAAGAGTCATTTTTTAAATAAAGCATCACAACTTTATGGAGATACTAGAGATGTTGGAGAAATCCCAAGAATAGGCATACTCTAATCAATAGTGTATAAATTAGACCCTGGGTTATAACAATGTCAATTTTCCAAGATCCAATCAGGCAGGGATAATTAGAGTGGACTTGCCAAAATTAAAAAAAACAAAACAAAACATAAAATGCACAAAATCACAACTGGCACAGTATTGCTGTGTACTGACAGATGTTTGAAAAAGTTGGAAGTAACTCCCACTCAAATGGGAAGTTTTATAGTAGAATGTTCTGAATAAAAAAAGATGGAGACAATGACCAAAAGATATATACTTTTGACCAGTATAAAAATTTAATAAGGGAGAAGACTTAGCCATCTTGTTAAACTCATACACATACCATTTTATGTTGAAGCCACTTGATCAAAATACATTCTGATAAAAAGGCCATTAAAAGATGGTATCCAAGCCCTCTGGCTCTTTTCAGTGGATGACCTTACAGTCCGCTGTTGGTTTCACAATTACTAAGAGTTGGTGAGCATAGGCTTTTTATGTTCTACCAACATTTTGAAGTGGATAAGCTAAATCCGCCTGTCAGTATACAGGATTCTGCAGAGTTAGCATCAACAGTGGCTATGGCTGATGACATTGCCCAGTAAATGTCCTCCACACATCATTCAAGACAGAACCATTTTTAAAAAGAGAGATATATCTTGGTCTTGGCAGGCCTGATAAATCAAATCTAGGTTTTGAAGTCAAGAATAGATTCAGTGAAACCATATGAAGCCATGAGTTGGTTCAGAAAAGCTATATGGTAAAATTCAATGTTTTCCAAATGTCTATATATGCTTAAAAGCCCCATTTGGTTGGAATTTAATAATATCTTAATTAATTCATGTACCCAAATTATTAGGGGAATAACACCAAAATTTAAACAGCCCATAGACTCTGAGATTAGATGTCCTTATTTTTCATTTGGGGCTAAACTAGATAAATTAAGTGATTCTGAACTTGATGGTAAAAAATAGCTGGAAGTGTCTCCCACTGAATTCTAATTCCTACTGAACAACAACTGCAGTTAATAAATGGAAGGGACAGTGGTGAAATGGAAATGCACTAACCAGATCTCCCTCAAGGCAGCACTTGTTCCAGCAGACAGCCTCCAACTATTAGCTCCTTCAGTGTTTGCCTCAGCTGTAGAGAGCTGCCTCACTGAAGGGATAGCCTTCCTGGGGTTGTCCACATCAAATGACTAATCATGGTGGGGTATATAGGCCCTGCCGTTTTGGTCCACCAAGGAATGGGCCATATGTACTCTAGGGTTAATTCACGGTTAGCCAAAGCTTTTCTAGGACTGCAGTGCTGTTCAGTGGCTCGCTGTGGCTGATCCTGCTTCCTTCCCTATCCATGTGCTCTCATAGTCGTCCTGCATGCCAAACTCCTCTGTGTCTGCTTCTAGAAAACCAGCCTGCAAAAGACTGCATATAAAAATGATCTCTGCAGGAAAAATATCAAGCCCCAGCTCTTCTCTGAATATCACAACAAATGGTTCAACCTACAGAGGGTTTTGGTGCCCTAAAAAATGGCAGCCTGTGATATCTACTCCTGGTTGCACCTGGAACCAACTTCCTCACTGCCTTGCCAGAAAAAGTTATATATTATTTCCTTCTTTTTCAGACACTTGCCTATGAAATAATAGTTATTGGGCATTTTCTCTCTCTCTCTCTTTCTGTGTGTGTGTGTGTGTGTGTGTGTGTGTGTGTGTGTGTGTACTATTAGAAAAATCTGGATAAAAAATAATTTACCTCTAGGGGAGAGATTTCCAGAGGAGAGAAATGTATATATAAACTGTTGCAGAATGACTCCTGGGCTGGCTTGCTTTTAACAGCTTATTTCACCTAACATACCTGCTGATTTCCACTGAATTAAGCAATCTTAAAATCATACAGCAGAAAAATAAAGGGGCCTATTTTTAAGAAATAGAAAAGCGTAATGTTAATCCATCCTTGAACCTCCCATTTTTGGCTTCAAGGGAGATATCTTTCACTATGGGAAGCTTCTTCTTCAGGACATATACAGCTGGCAGATATGGGATGTGACTTGGTTGCATAGGGCCCCTGTGTGTTGTGCTTTGTTCTCATTCTTTATTTTTTAAGATTTATTTATTTATTAGAGAGAGAGAGCAGGTGGAGAGGCAGAGGGAAAGAAAATCTCAAGCAGACTCCCCACTGAGTATGGATTCCCCTTGTGGGTCTTAATATCATGACCCTGAGATCATGAGCTGAACTGAAATCAAGAGTCTGATGCTTAACCAACTGAGTCACCCAGGTGCCCCACTTTGTTCTTATTCTTAAGAGGGAAGTGAAGAGAGTTGAAGATGGGTCTCAAGGCATCCTCTAACCATTATGGCAACCTCTTCTCTGACAGGAGCTCTTTCAGATAATTGCAATTTCCCCTTCTGTCACATTTCTAGTCCCTAACACCTGTCTATCAGATACAAAACTTCTTGTAAATAGCACCTCCAATGCTTAATTATGGAAATGGAGATTCATCTCTTAAAACTTCAATTACTTTTAAGTCCCTATCAGAAGATTGCAGAGCTAATTATTTAATGCTTTTAATTTTATTAGTTATATAAAATAATAAATATTAGGAATGTGAAACATTCCTCTTGTTATATGTTTTTTGAAGGGGGAAATATATTTATTACTGAATCCTGAATGTATTAATGTAATTTCTCTATTTTCCTTGAAGAAAAATCCAACAAATAAAAGCCACAAAGAAATTATCATACTTGCTCTTCTGTTTTCTCCTAAAACTGAAGATTACCTATATAATCACAACAAAGCCTTACTACTACCCATCTGTGCTTTCTAGTGAACATGGAAATTGCTCATGGTTTGACTATTCTGATTTGAGAGCAAGTAGTTTTTCTCTTGTTCTTTTGAAAATAACAGCCTTAGCAAGCTCTTTTTGGAATATGTTAAATTTAGTGTCCTCCAGTAGTATCTGTTTTTCCTGCTATCTTTTCTGACTAATCAATTATTTTAAGAATACAACTATGATCTAGCGTTAGAAGTTGATGTCAGATTGTGCCTAATTCGCCCATACTCTAACTGACTCTTCTTCCTTTCTCTTCCTACCACCTTATTCTTTTTCACCGTCAGATCCCACGTAAATGATCAGCAATGCTTCATGGTCTAGGATACCTCTGACCACAAGTAAGTGATATTTTAGCAACCAAAGCTTGACATTTATTGAGTTGTCTTTTCTGCTAGGCCATCCATGATATTGCTCATGGTTTTAGTAAGTGGGCTTTAGGATGGTTCCCTATGTTTGACTTTGTTTGTTGAATTGGGTTTTATGCTGATAAAATGGGGGCAGGGGGAGAAGAAGCTGTTCTACCTATTCCTCTGATCTCTTCGGAACTCCATCCCAGTGACTTCTCTTTGTCTGAAGAGTTAACTCACCTCTTTACTTGAAGAGTTACTAATCTGCATGAAGGTGTGATTTTCACCTGCTGTGTTACCACTAGGATAGCAATAAAAGAAGAAAAATATGATTGGTTTGATATAAGTTTAGAGAAATTGGTAAATGGGCACAACTGAAAGAACTAGGAGGTGAGATGGTTAAGGATGTTGGTGAGATAGACATTGAAATAATGGATTCTCATATTTAGTTGGATTTGGAAGTAAGTGCAGGTACAGGATTTATAGCTTTAGATAAAGTGGATGTATCAACCAGATGCTAGTAGAAAATAGATGGTATTCTTGAAAGAGGTGAGGGTTTATATACTAATATTTGGGCAATCATAAAAGCATGGTAAAGCTCGCAAGGACTGTCAAGAGCAGGGAGCTCTTACATGCCCTAGACCTGAATGGCTATCGAAGAAAGGGAATGGGGCTGGGAAGAGAAACAAAGAGGAAGAGGGAGAGGCTGAGAGAAAAAAGATAATGAGAATTTTGATATTAGAGGAGGCCACTGAAAATGAAATGTAGTCTTTGGTAGTACAAGGAAACAGGAGAAAAAATTCTCCAACCTCACTCTCCTCCCACCCTCTGATATCACATCTCATTGGCTGAATCCATCCAAAAACCAGAGTTGCAAGGGATATTGGTTGAGACAGTACATCAGTGGGTCTCCTAGGAATGAGACCAGGTTAGAGAAGATCAGACTGTTGATTTGTGTGGAGTACAGAAAATACCTGCTATAAGGGTGGAGGAGATTGATAGGAGATTTTCTTTTAGTGTAAAGAACTGTTAAAGTTATGGTACTTTTTAAAACAGAGATAGATCTAATTGATTTTAAGCATTCAGGGGTGAAGCAGTTTGAAAAGTGACAAGTTCTAGGGGCTCCTGGGTGCCTCATTCAGTTAAGCCTCTGCCTTCAACTCAGGTCAAGGCCGAGTCCCACATCTGGCTCCCTGCTCAGCTGGGAGCCTGCTTCTCCCTCTCCTCTCTCCCTTCCCCTTTCCTTTCTCCTCCCTTTCCCCTCCCCCTGCTTGTACTCTCTCAAATAAATAAATAAAATCTTTAAAAAAAAAATAGTGACAACTTCCAGTGTGCACTCAAGTGAGTGGTTGATAAAGTGGAGGAAGAGTGAAGATCATTATGCTTGCTCTTGAAGGTAGAATGAGATTAGTTTTCTTGAGACAGAGTTTTCTAGGGATATAGGACTTTCAGTCCTAAAAGTGCCTGGAGAATCCTGGACAAATTAGGAGAGTAGGTCAAACATCTTGAAGGATAAGTAGATTTGACAGAAATTCCATTCAGATGGGAAACATTAGCCAAGGTATAGAAATAGAGCACAGGGAACATTTGCAAGGATAATTAATCACATTTTGGCTGTAGTTTAGGGTAGATTTATTTATTTATTTATTTATTTATTTATTTATCTATCTATCTATCTATCTATTTATTTATTTATTTTAAAGATTTTGTTTATTTTACACAGAGAGAGAGATTACAAGTAGGCAGAGAGGCAGGCAGAGAGAGAGGGGGAAGCAGGCTCCCCGCTGAGCAGAGAGCCCAATGTGGGGCTCGATCCCAGGACCCTGAGATCATGGCCTGAGCCGAAGGCAGAGGCTTTAACACACTGAACCACCCAGGCGCCCCATAGGGTAGATTTAATAGGAAGAATAAATAAAGTCAAAAGTGGTATCACTACTTTATGGAAGAACAAGGAACTTGAACTTAATGCTATACAACTAGTATTTTAGTTTCCAGTATTGGTGTTGAATCTCATTGAGCAATTTGCAGACATCACAGAAATAACGTACAGGCATAGATGCTGTGTATACCTCCCATATAGCAGTATATGACTTTTTTCATTCCTTGGGTATCTGCGATTTTGTCATTTTTATCAACAATTCAAACTATCTGAAGTTTTTAGATAAAATCTGTTAGTGTATTTAGTGTATTTTTCTATATTTCTATGGTTATAATTATCCAGGGAACTCAAGTTTCAGAAACAGCTTAAAAAAAATCACTGGAGGAACCAGTAATCAGTAGATTGAAATAATTAAAATTCAGTTTCTCCCCTTATATTCAAGTTTAAAAATCCCAGGTAGGAAATTAGTGCCAGATAATGCCAGATGTTTCCTTAAATTTGGAAGAACACAAACATTGTGATATCTGTTAATTGAAGCAATCAACTCAAATTAAAAATAGAAATGGCTGGAGGTGGGTGGGGGGATGGGTGAAACAGGTGATGGGGATGAAAAAGTGCAATTCCGATGAGCATAGGGTGATGTATGGAAATGCTGAATCGCTGTATTCTATACTTGAAAGTAGTATTACACTGTATGTTAACTAACTGGAGTTTGAATAAAACCTTTAAAAAAAAAGTAAAAAATAAAAACAGGGGTGCCTGGGTGACTCAGTGGGTTAAAGCCTCTGCCTTCGGCTCAGGTCATGATCTCAGGGTCCTGGGATCGAGCCCCGCATCGGGCTTCTTGCTCGGCGGGAAGCCTGCTTCTCCCTCTCCCACTCCTCCTGCTTGTGTTCCCTCTCTCGCTGTGTCTCTCTCTGTCAAATAAATAAACAAAATCTAAAAAATAAATAAATAAAAATAGAAGTGGCTGTTAAAGTATAAAATAATAATTCCTTTTCTATTTTAAATATAAAGTTATAAACTGCTATTTCAAATGATCTAAAATGCTTCATTATGAATCACATTTTAAAAAGCCTATATCATATTAATATTGATACTGAATAATATTTTTTTCATGGGATTAGTCAGTTCACTAAAATATTTAAAGAATCCCAGTAACACCAGAAATCACTGCTTTTGAAAAATAGTGTTGAAAAAAGTCAAGTTTTGTAAGTATATGAGGATGTTCTAGTATTGTCATGTGATATTCATAAGACTTTAAAGTACTCATGGATAGGCAAACATATCCCTGTTAAAGTGGCCACTTGTGCTTAAGAATTCTAGCCAGGGGCGCCTGGGTGGCTCAGTGGGTTAAAGCCTCTGCCTTTGGCTCAGGTCATGATCTCAGGGTCCTGGGATCGAGCCCCGCATCGGGCTCTCTGCTCAGCGGGGAGCCTGCTTCCCCCTTTCTCTCTCCCTGCCTCTGCCTACTTGTGATCTCTCTCTCTCTGTCAAATAAATAAATAAAATCTTTAAAAAAAAAAAAAAAAAAAGAATTCTAACCAAAGCTGTAAAGCTGGTAGCAACTGTGAGACTACATTTCAGGCTTATTTGTCTTTGGAGAAACTCAAAAGAGGATGTCACGTCAGATTAAGTAAAATATCATCATAATATCTGTAAAGTAGAATTCCAACATAAATATCTGAAATTGGTATAAGTTAGTTCATTGAAAAGCATAAATTAAATTTTCTCCATGTAGAATTTTCCCTAAAAAGTAATCTGTGGAAAAAAAATGCTTGTTAATTATATAATACCATGTCTATCATAAACTCTTAATGGATTTATTTTTAGAATGTTACCTTTGAATGTCTATTTGCTGTCTTTATGTTCATCACTTTAGCCAATTCCTCACATGGCAGAATTACCTGAGCAACATATTGTAATATTAATCAGTCATAGATTTAAATAACACAAGATCATTCCTGTTTTCAGAAATGAAATTTTGACTTTTATGAATCAGATAAACTGAATAGGTCAGTAAGAAACTGTCTATGATTTATTTATTTATTATTTAAAGATTTTATTTATTTTGAGAGCAAGAGAGAGTGAGAGAGAGATCATGAGCATGGGGAGAGGTAGAGGGAGAAGCAGACTCCCCGCTAAGCAGGGAGCCAGATGTGGGACTCAATCCCAGGACCTTGGGATCATGACCTGGGCTGAAGGCAGTCGCTTAACCGACTGAGCCACCCAGGCGCCCCATGAACTGTCTATGGTTTAAAATAGAATTCTAAAAATAAATAAATAAATAAAATGAAATAAAATAGAAGTGTCTAATTGTGATTTAAAAAATGGGGCTAAAGTGGTATTATTCAGTTTATCAATTATTTCTTATGTTAATGTTTTCTTCAGGTGCTAATAGCCATATTGACCTTTACAGAACAGAGAATGTTTTTATATAATAATTTATTGTTGTATTTTACTATTTGACTAGAATTTTATGTCTAATTTACAATAAAGAATTCTGAGCACTAAATAAGAACCGATGAGTAGGAGTTATAGAGAGGTCTCATCATTCTCAAGAAATACCTGTGAAACTATTATGACTGTTCAAGTGTTTAAACCACTTGTGAGTTTTTAAATTGTCAAGAATGCAGTGACAAAAGTACAGCCAGGCCAACTTGGACCAAGAGAGACAGAGACTGAAGTTTTAGCTTCACTAGTTGTAGGAGGCAGCTGGTAAAGCTGCTCAGCGAGCAAGAAAGGCATATTCTCTGATGCCCTTCTCTAAAGTGGCTAAGATGATGATAAAAAAGAAAGAATAACCCAGAGGGTATCTAGGACCTTTTGGCAAATAAATTCCCCTGTTCCATCCCATCTCTGCACTCAAAGGAGTTATTCAAGGTCAATATTTGATAAGCCATAGGAGAAAAATGTACTATTATATACTCTCCTCAGAACGTGGGCTGCCTACTTTGATTATATTTACATTTTCATAGCTAAGAGAGATTGTAATTTTTTTTTTCTTCCATAGTAACAAAAATCTGACCAGGAAAACTTGCCTTTTTACTTTAGTAGCAGAAGTTCTTCGGTTGGCAAGTCCTGTGTAGTTGTGAAGTTCCCTGTGGCAAGGTCAAGTTAGCTTTGTGACTATGTGTTGGAAAGTGAAAACTTTTCTTTTCTTCCTCCCACCTCCTCCTTTTGGAGTTATTTCTTCACTGCTAGCAGTTCCACATTGCACCTAATATTCCAAGACATATCAGTTAGTAAAATGTGTGAACTACTGTTTACTTAGAATTTTCTGACTCTTCGATCCTTTTTATCTCTCACAAAATGTAGCAAATTCTCAAAGTTATAGCACTGAACAGATCGAGGAAGTTGAATCTCAATTCATAAAATCAAGTCTTTCTATATTAAACATACTATAGTTATCAAAAGTGTTCTTTATTGATTTCTTTCATTGGGAAATTTAAAGGATTTAGCATGACTGACTTCAGAGAAAGGAGTTTTTGTTTTTTTGTTTTCAAATAAATATTCTGAAATTTATATATCCAAATGGGGGTAGTAATTGCAAAGAGTGTAATGGTGGAAGGAAAATTATCAACTTTAGCTTGGTAAGGGGAAATTGATAATTGCCTTGAATCATTTCAAATGGTGATATGTGATTAAAAGATTAGGTTTATTCTTTTAGCTTCAGATGTCAGAACTAAGGGAATTGGTAGATATCTTATGGAGGAAAATCCAATAGAATCAACCATGGGCTTAACTAGACTCTGAATGATCACAAATTACAGATATTATAGATTCTTATATTGAATGGGAGATTAGACAGTATGCATACTAAGGCATTCTCTAACTTCAAAACTTGATTTCCCAAATTTTATAATTTGAGGAAGATATAAACTTAATCCAGAAAGGTAAACATTACTCAGATCTTTTTAAAAATTTTCTTTTTATTGGAATAGTCTTCAGAGCCCATTTCTTTCCTCCACAAGAAAAATAAAGTTACAAAAATGGCTTTCCTGATTTTCATTCTTTTCTTCCTCTGCATGTACCTTCAAACTTCTTTTCATCTTACTTCTTGCCTCTCTGCTTGTGATTGATGCACATGGATTCATTGTACTTAGCAGGTCTTTGACCCAACAATCTGGAATATCATTTTTCTGTGGTGATGCTGATTAACATAAAACTCTTGGGGGATGACAGGCTGTGATGTGGACCCAGACTTAGAATGAGAAGCCTTCTAAGAAGTGCATTAGAATCAATATGGTTCTTGCTCATGTGTGTTATATAACAAAACAACCTAGCATCAAAAAGCTGATCATTAGAGTTTTATACTCTATAAATTCTAGGATTATTATGATCTCTACTATCATGAATAAATAAGTGAAAAAAATGGCATTCCTAATAATTTGAAAGTTCATCTAGAATTAGGAAGCACTGTTATTACCCAAACATTTACCACAATTATAAAGTTAAATTACTTCTGTATGTTAAGTCTTTTTGCTCATAGAAAATTCTTAAAATACCAATGTAAACTCTGGAATGGATAATACATAATGCCACATCCTCTCATAACTCATGAATACTTTCTCAAATCATCTTTCTTTTAGGTAGCAGAGAGAAGTTACTTCCTTGAGTTAGGGTATAAGAAGCAATGCTGTATGTATGGAGCAAGAGTAGGGGAAAGCCTGGAGGGCAGGACTCCATGGGGTTTTGAGGGGCCAAGGACATCTTTGACAGCTAGGAAGCAGCAGAAAGATTGAATTGCTGGTGGGAAGAGAGGAGTCCATTGGGAATAGATTTGAGGAAGGACTCTAACAGAAGACAACCTAAATTTGTGGAAAGTGCTTAAATTAATGCTAAAATATCTTTAGATCTGGTGTTCTCTTTGGCAAGTGGTTTAGCCTATATAAGCTTCCTTATCCTCATCTGTAAATAAGAACTAATTATTCTTCATCTTGGTTAGTATTTAGATAAAATGATGTTCATGAAAGCATATTACATTTTTCTAAAGGGTATGCATGAATTAATAATATTAATGATGATTGTCTTAAATTATTTCTGAAGTCTGAATGATATATACAAAAATTAACCAATAATTAAAGCTAATTAAACTACTGAATATTTGAGGGCAATAGCAGTTTCTTCTAAGAAAAAGCTCAGTGTTACCTTAATAAGCAACTACCCCTGACACTCTTAATTCTACAATTTGCTTTTTCTGTGACCTGGCATTTGGGTAGAAGTTCTGACTGGAGGGTTGAAACAGGGAAAGCAAAGGGTAAGTAATTGGATGATAGTACAGCTGAATATAGAGTATCTCCACATCCCGGTGTTTTCCTGATTCTCCAAGCTTGTCATCCCCACTCCTAATTTGCTTTCTTTACTTTTATTTTTATTCTGTTGTAGTAAAGATACTTAACATGAGATGTATCCTCTTAACAGATCTTTAAGTGTACAATACAGTATTGATAACTATGTATAATTTCATACAACAAATCTCTGGAACGTATTTATCTTGCATAACTGAAACTTTATATCCATTGATTAGCAACTTCCTATTTCCCTCTCCCTCCCCGCTCCTGGAAACCACAATTCCACCCTCTGCTTCTATGATTTGACTATTTTAGCTACCACATGTAAGTGAAATCACTTAGTATCTGTCCTGTGACTGGTTTATTTCACTTAGCATAATGTCCTCAAGGTTCATCTGTGTTGTTGCATATTGCAGATTTCCTTCTTTTTGAAGACTAATATTCTATTGTTGTATAAACCACATTTTCTTTATCCATTCATCCATTGATGGACCTTTTGATTGTTTCCACATCCTGGCTATTGTGAATAGTGCTTCAGTGAATGTGGGAGTGCTAATATGTCTTCACGATCCTCATTTCAGTTCTTTTGGGTAAATACTCAGTGGGATTTCCAAATCTTTCGGTAGTTCTATTTTTAATTTTTTCAGGAATGTCATTACTGTTTTCCATAGTGGCTGCACCATTTTGCATTCTCACCAGTGTTCTGGGATTACAATTTCTCCACATCCATGCTAACATTTTTTATACTTTGTTTTGTTTTTGATAAAACCCATACTAACTGGAGTGAGGTAATATCGCATTGTGATTTTGATTTGCATTTTCCTAGGTTAGTGACACTGAGCATCTTTTCATATGCCTGTTGGTCATTTGTATGTCTTTGGTTAAATAAATATTGGCTGATATCCCTACTGATACTAGGGAACTGGTAACCTCAAAAATGAGGTAGTAGCTAGCAATTGCTTGGTTTCTGGGACCTTGTAGATTGATCCCAAAATACTCAGGAGGGTTTTTCACCAGTGCTTTCTGCTCTTAATCACTTCCTAATCTGCTCCTAGCCAGTGTCAAAAGTTTAAGATCTAAGATACTTATTTAAACATATGTGTTAATCCTATTTAACTGTGGCTAAATTTGTCCAAATTTGGGTTTATATGCAATTTATATGTATGCGTGTGTGCGTATATTTGGTATCCTGTTTTAAATGCCTTAATTTCTAGAAAAATCATATATGTCCAAAATAATGAGTCTCTAATTCTACATTTGACTGTTTTATAACTTCTTAATACACTTTTTTTCTCAGTGTTATAGAACTACTACACTGTACTTAGTATAGCACAAAAATGGCAATAATAGCAAAGTGATACCTTTTTAATTATACCTTTAATGTGGGTATATTCATTTCTGATTGACAAAAGCAAAAAAAAATCACGAAGTTCATGTTCTAGAAAACTTTTCCTATCAAGATGTGTTATCTTGATGCTAATGATATTAAATTACAAGGTGCTTTTTTTCATCTTCAACTAGAGATCTTTCCCACTGCATTTCTGTAAAAACTATAAAAAACTCTTAAAAACCAGAATCACGTGTGGTTGGAAATTGCTTAGTTATTTAGAGGTGCGTACCATTTTCAGTAGACACATAGTTGTTCTCAAAAAAATAAAGAATTAACCTTTTCTGTGGTCCTCACTGTCTGATGCTTCAAAATACCTACCAAATTAGATTCTTATCCCAAGAAACAAAATGAACTGTCCCATTAACTACAGGATGATTTTCCTTGTCAGTGATGTTCTCATTTCTAGTAGCTTGGTTAGAGTATGGGTGCTGAATCTAGAGTTCATGAATTTGACCAGTTTTACTATTTATAAGCTCAGGGCTGAGACTTGATTAATACACATTGTGATGATTGCCTGTTCTAATTTTAGTTCCTCTTTTGCTATTATATATTTGTAATATTACCTCTCACCACCTGTCTGACTTTGGATAAGTTATTTAATTCATCTGTGCCTCAATTACCTCAACTGAGGGGTAAAATTAATATCTATCTCTTTAGGCTGTTGTGAGAATTAAATTTATAAATATCTGTACAGCATTTAAAAAGTTCCTATCACAGGAGCACCTGGGGGGTGCAGTTGGTTGAGCATCCCTCTTGGTTTCAGCTCAGGTCATTATCTCACATTCGTGAAATCAAGCCCCATGTGGGGCTCCACACTTAGGGCAGAGTCTGCTTGAGATTCTCTCTCCCTCTCCCTCTGCCCTTCCCACTCATTCTCTCTCTCTCTCTTTCTCTAAAATTTTAAAAAATTTAAAAAATTAAAAGTTCCTTTCACAGAATAAGTGCTTAATACATGCTATGTATTGTTGCTTTTTATCTCTCTCTGGGTCCTTCTGATGTATGATTCTGTTTCTTACGTTCTTTCACTGTCTTCTTCCTGATATTATGCTCTTACAGAATGTAAATGTAAGGAAAACTGCGGAAAGAGAAAAAGTAAAGATAAGGACACTAGCTAGGAGGTTATTTCAATTGCCTGTTCATGAGGTAACAAAGAAGACCTTATCTAATGTACTAGCTGAGAGAATGGAAAGCAAAGACTAATGATAATAATTGACATATATTGAGCCTTTACAATGTGCTGAGCACCGTTTTTTTTAAAGTGGTTCCTTAAATTCATTCTGCTGTGGACCTTATTCTAGGTATTCCTATCAACAACTTAAAGACACTAGAGTTTACTAAGGTTAAATAATTTGACATCTAGTTAGTGATAGAGTTAGAATTTTAATCCAGGCATTTGAGAGTCCCAAACATATGCCCTTAACTACTATACATTGTTTTTCTCCAGGAAAAATATGTATTCAGGCATTGCACTTGAACGAACCAAGAGAGTCTAGTAGATATGACTTGTTTGAAAAAAATGTCAGAAGATTGTATTTTAATTTTTTGGCATATGATTTCAGTAGCCAGAATGAAGGCTTTCATCAGAAGCAGCTTTGTTTTTGATCTCTAAAAGCCATAGGGGTCTTATCAACAACAAAACACCTGACAGTAATAAAGGAGGACTCATTAGCCTTATCTCTGTAGACAAGCTTAACCACTAGCTACCTGGAGTTGTCTCATACTATTTTATCTGGGCAGAAGATGGTAAATGGCAAAGCTGTCCTTTAAAAATAACTGTTTCTCATTACTCTTTTTCATCCTTGCTGCTTCTTGGTCACTAGTATATGAGGAAATTAAATAAAGCCTGCCTGCCTTTGCTCTGAAGGAGAAGCAACGACAGATCGCTTTTATAAATGATCCCCTTCTTTGCACAGAAGAAATGTCACTCTTTAACATAATTTACAGCAACTCTTACTTTTTATTTCCCTGAATTTGTACATTAGTTAAATCAGTCATGGAATCCACACACCAGGGGCTGATGATAAACTTGAGTTTTGGTTGATCTAATTTTTCTTGATTATAAATATCAGAAAGAGAATGAGTTTGGGAAATAAATATCTCTCAATAGATTTCTATTTTATAGGCATCATATAACATACTATACTCAAAGGTTTAAGAGGAAAACCAAAAACATAGTTACACCTGCAAGCACAGACATTAACATATATTAAAAATTACAGATGTTCATATATACAGTTTTGCCAAATTGCATTTGTGAGTTTTGGATAAATTCAATAATCTGTGACATTTCATAAAATGTCAAGGTCTTAGAAAGAAATTTTCTTTCTAATTATTAACTTCTTTTTATATAATACATGTTTCTTTTTTCCCCGTAGATTTTGTAAATTTCTCCCCATTTTAAATATAAAGAAAGACTTACTTTTGGGAGTATCCATATTTAAGTCATGTCTCATAAATAAATGATATTTTTATAACATTTATTCAATCAATATATATTAAAGGGACAACTGTGTACACGTTCCTAGTCACTGTAAAGAAAACAATGAGGAAAACAAAGTCCCTCTGCATTTGGATGTTACATTCTAGTGAAGAAAGACAGGCAATAAATAAGCAAACAAGTAATATGTCATGGTAATAAGGGCTATGATAAACAGTAAAGTCAGTAAGGGTGATAGCTATCAGGGTGCTATTAAATGTCAGGGATCTGTGGTTAAGAATGTCTTCCCTGAGAAAGTTCTTCACCTATCCATAAATGAACAAGTCTTGTTGTCTAAGACATCACTCTTCTCACAAGAAGAACCTTCAGAAAGGAGGCAACAGAAGGTAAACCAATACCTACTCATGTTTACCTAGGTAATGCAGAGGCCTGATTTTGCCTAGGCTTGAGCCCTAAGTGGTTTATTTTACCCAAGACTAAAAGATTTCATAGAACTTACCGTACCAGTTAAAAACTGAAGCCAATTACTATCAAAGGAAACAGAAAGAGAGTGAATAGGAAAAGTAAACCTGCTTCTGAGAGCTGTAGTGAAAACCAAATAGGTCAGGATTTTTGGTAAGAGATCGTGGTTTCCCACAGTTGTGGGAGAAAGAAAGTGCAAAATGGATGGAAAGTAGCAGAGGGCACCTGCCTTGGTGCTTTTGTGCTTCTATTTCAGCTGCCTTGGAGTATTTAATAATCACTTTGATCTTTAATTTCATTTGAAAAATCTATCTCTAGAAAATAGTTCCCAAGTAGTGTCCTCAAAGGTGATTACGTACACATTTCTGAAATGTTGGAGTAATAATCTCTGAAAATCCACACCTCCATAAGATCAATGAGCAGAATGGCAAAAATTTCCTGAATCAACCATTTCAGAACTCTCTCTGGAAATTAAGCAAAGACCTATAATGATCTGAAGAAGCATTTATTTATTTTTTTTAATGGCCAGATCTTGGTATGAGTGGTAAGCTTTGTAGCATTTTAATTTGTTCTGTTCCCATCCTCTTCTCCCCAGGTCCAGAGGCCTTAAAAACAGCAATATCACAACCACAGTATCTGTGAAAACCAGAAGCCTAGTGCTACTGGAGGAGGCAGACAGTTTTGGAGCTCCCCAAAAGTCCCATTCCCAGCAATGTATCATTTTTTTTTTAAAGATTTATTTATTTATTTATTTGACAGAGAGGAGAGAGATCACAAGTAGGCAGAGAGGCAGGCAGAGAGAGAGGGGGAAGCAGACGCCCTGCTGAGTAGAGAGCCTGATGTGGGGCTCGATCCCAGGACCCTGAGATCATGACCTGAGCCGAAGGCAGAGGCTTTAACCCACTGAGCCACCCAGGTGCCCCCCAGCAATGTATCATTATTTGACTTGTTTGGCAGCATTCTGGGAAAACACCGTTCATAGGACTTGCTTTTATTTGACCTAATTTAGCACTCATTTGAGAAAAGTTCTATCCTCAGGAGGGTGTGTAAAAAACAATTGGTGGTATTATTTAACATTGGAGTCACCTAAGCTGTGATACTAGTCAGTTTTAACAAAGGACTGGCAAAAAAAAATCTCAAAAGAAAAAAACTGGGCTATTAGATGTACATAGGAGGTGTTTTTTTTTTTTTTAAAGATTTTATTTATTTATTTATTTGTCAGAGAGAGAGTGAGAGAGAGATCACAAGTAGGTGGAGAGGCAGGCAGAGGCAGAGGGAGAAGCAGGCTCCCTGCCAAGCAAGGCGCCCGATGTGGGACTCAATCCCAGGACCCTGGGATCATGACCTGAGCCGAAGGCAGCCGCTTAACCAACTGAGCCACCCAGGTGTCCCCATAGGAGGTTTTAAAGAGTTTTGACATATTTCTGAGGGATCTAGTAGGTTGTTCTCATACACAGAGCTGTGTGCATACTTAAGGAATATCTGATTTGGCCCAAAAATCTCTCCTCTCTGGCTCACCTTAAGACCCTGTACAAGCAGGAAGTAAAGAATAAGTAGAGTTGTAAAATACTGAAAGGTTAAAGACTTGCCCTGAGAACAAAGACTGAGAGATTTACTGGCTTAAGACATTTAGAAGAAATCTCTGTCAATCATTAGCAGACTGTTAAGTAAACCAAGCAGAGACTTCAGTGACCACACATGACAAGGACTACAGACTTTACAGAATTAGCCCAGGAAAACCACTAAACAAACAAAAAGCAACAACAGCAGGAGCAACAACAACAAACAACAACAAACAGCGATAACAAACAAACCCTGGGCAGGAAGAGGAACCTGATTTCCATCCAGAGTAGCCACATCATATTAATTAAAATATCCAGCTTTCAAGAAAATTTACAAAGCTGCACAAAGAAGCAGGAAAGTTTGGCCAATACACAGGAAAAAAACAGAAAAACAGTCTATGTAAACTCTCCCTGAGTTAGCCTAGACGTTGGACTTCCTAGAAAAGTTTTTTAATCAGCTATTATAAATGTTTTAAAAAAATAGAAAGGGAATCATGTCTAAAAAATTAAAGGAAAGTATGAGGAAAATGCATCACTAAATAGAGATATCAAAAAAAGGATAGGCATTTTAAAAGAACAAATAGAAATTCTGAAGTTGAAAAATATAAACACAAAAGTGAAATCCTCTCTAGAAGAGATCAAAGTCAGTTTGAGCAGGTAGTAGAATCATCTAACTTCTGGATAAGTCAATTGAGATTATCCAGACTGAAGATCAAAATGAAAAAAAAAAGAAGGAAGAAAAATGAACAGGGTTTTGGAGACCTCTGGAATACCATCTGGTATACCAACATGTCAAGGACCAGCCTTGACTGAATGGAGAAACCTGAGTTCAGGGCTGGGAATGAGAAAGAAAGAAACACAAAGAATGGATCGGGAGGGTTGCAGCCAATGTTGAGATGACATTTATTGGTTTACAGCAATTTTTCAAGCACAATACAGTCACGTGGGAGTCATCTTTATCATTGAATAGATAATTCAATAGAACAATCAACAGAACAATCTACCGGTAAATAACAGTTTTCTCATTCAGCCCTGTTACACTGCATTGTGTCAGATCAATTAGCTTAAGGACAAATCTATTTTTCTAGGCCTAGTTCCTGCTGTGTGGTTTACGTGCTTCTGCAAGCTGTGGTTATGGCAGCGCTTTAGGGCTGAACTGTGGTGGGTAGGGCTGGTCTCTGACCTGGCCCTAAGACCTCAAGGACCCTGTCAGCTTGCTGTCTGGTCACCACACCAACATATACATTATGGTTGTCTCAGAAGGAAAGGAGAGAGAGAAAAAGGTATGGAAAGAATATTTGAAGAAATAATGGCTGAAATTTCCAAAACTTGATGAAAAACATTTACTCTCTATATCCAAGTAGCTAAATGAATTCTAAATCAAATAGACTCAAAGAGATACACGCCAGATTATAATCAAACTATTGAAAGTCAAAACCAAAGAGAGAATCTTGAAAAATATCGTTATCCATATGCAAAAGAATGAATTTGACTGCTACCTCATACCATTTACAAACATTAATTAAAAATATATTATTGACTTAGATATAAGAGCTAAAATTCTGAATATCTTAGAAGAAAACATGGAATTAAATGTTCATGATTTTGGTTAGGGAATTGTTTCTTAGCAACAAGTGGCTGAAGAAAATGTGAATAAATGGGCTTTGTCAAAAGTAAAAAAAAAAAAAAAAGCCCTTTAAAGAGTACTGTCAAAACAATGAAAAGACAACCCTGAGAATGGGAGGAAATATTTGCAAATCAAATATATGATAAGGACTTGTATCTGGAATATATAAAATACCTCTTACAACTCAACAATAAAAAGGCAATTCAAGTAACACCTGGACAATCAATTTTGAATAGACATTAACCCAAATAACTCATATCCATGGCTAATACGGACATGAAAAAATGCTCAGTACCATTAATTATTTGGCAAATGCAAATCAAAACCAAAATCATATACCTCTTCACATCCACTAGGTTGGCTAAAAGACAGATGAAAACAAATGTTGGCAAGAACATGGAGAAATTGGTACCTTCATACATCATTAGTGGGATCGTAAAATGGTTCAGCTACTTTGGAAAACAGTTTGGTGGTTACTCAAATGTTAAACATAGTTATCTTGTGATACAGCAATTCTGTACATCCAAGGATTGAAAACTATGTCCATACATAAACTTGTAGTGGATGTTCATAGCAGAATTATTCCTATTAGCCAAAATGTGAAAGCAACCAAAATGTCTATCAACTGAAGAATGACTAAATAAAATGTGGATATCTATACAATGCAATACTACTAAGTGGTAAAAAGCAATGATGTATTGATACATGCTATAACATGCATGAACCTTGAAAACATTATGCTAAGTGAAAGAAGCCAGTCATAAAACACCACATATTGTATGATTTCATTTTTATAAAATGTCTAGCTTAGGCATATCCATAGAGACAAAAATAGATTAGTTATTGTCTGGGGGTGAGGTGGGATGGGGAGCAACTGCTAATGGGCATGAATTTTCATGTGCGGGCAAGATTTTTGTTGGTGATGAGAATGTCCTAAAATTGGAGAATGGCAATGTTGGCAAACTTTGTGAATAGGCTAAAAAATCAGTTAATTGTATATAGTTTAAGAAGGAGAATTTTATGGTGTGTGAATTATAAGTCCATAAAGCCAATATTGAAAGAAGATGCTTATAACATTTATTATTGAACCAATCTGGACTTGTAAAAGCCACCAAAGTTATTAATTTAGAATGAACTGAATAATATCAGTATAATTAGTCTTTGTCTTAATTGATCTTCCACCCTCATTTTACTTGTCATTCTTCTATATCCTTCTGTTCTCCAAAGTTCTCTAGGGACCATGCTGATCACCCTGCTAGACTAGTTATTTATTGTGTCAGTGCTGGCAAAATACAATTTTAGTTTGTCTCTAATATACATACTTTCTCACCTGCATTTCTTTTACTTTGGCTATTTGCTTCTGTTTGCTAATACCCAGATCCATGTGAGTTAAGGACATTTATTATGCTCCACTGTGTACTTGCCAAAGTTGCCCGTTGTCCTGTGAAATCTCTTCTCTCTCTAAACTATAATGTATTGGCAGGAAAAATTATATAGATACTCATTATTTTAATAAGAAAATATAACAACTTGTATTTGAGTGCTTCTTGAAAGTTTTGTCATATAGGAGTTTCTGCTTACTTAGTTAGTTGCATTGTTTTACATGCCACCTCAGATTCCTATATATTTTCTTTTAAACTATCGTTAAGTCCATTCACGAGTATATTATATTAGTTCTCCAGGGAAACTATATTTACATGTATATGTAAGAGGAGATTTGTTATAGGAATTGGCTCATATGATTATGGAGGCTGAGCAATTCCACAGTCTGCCTTCCGCAAACTGGAGAACCAGGAAAGTTGGTGGTATAATTCAGTCTGAGTCTAAAGGGCCACTAGAATTAAGTCCTAGAGTCCAAGGGCCAGAGAACCAGGAGCTCTGATATCCAAGGGCAGAAGACAGATGTCTCAGCTCAAGAAGAGAGAATCCATCCTTCCTCTGCCTTTTTGTTTAATTCAAGCCTTCAACAGATTGGTTAATTGCCCACGTTGGTGAGGGTGGATCGTTACTCAATCTGCTGATTCAAATGCTATTCTCTTCTAGAAACACTTTCCTGGAGGCACCCAGAAATAATGTTTACCAGCTATCTGGGCATCTCTTAGCTCAGTCAAATTGACACATAAGATTAAGCATTGTAATAGGTAATTTTTATATGAAAGGGACAAAATACATTATATCCCTAAGGTAGGTAGAGGATAGTGCCTTAGGACAATAGTTGGCCATCTCCTCAGTTTGCTGACTTTCCAAATAAAGTTGTTCTTCTTACTCTGATATCTTGTTTCTCAACTTAATTGGCCTATTGTACAGCAAGCAGAATAAGCTTGGATGCAGTCAGTTACAAAAGCAAGAGATGGGTATATCTTGCTTTGGAAGATAGTACAGTAAATTTATCTTATTGTATTTTAAATTCACTAAATCCAAATGTCTTTACCATAATGGCATCTAAAAAGTTCACATTACTGTCATATGGTCTTTTCTGTCTTAATGGATATAAAACTAGCTACCAGGAATGAAAAAAATAAAGCTTTTTAATACTATATATACAGAGGCCAAATCAAATGGCATTTGTGGGGCTATCACTAGTAGGATGATCATGCTGTATAATTAGCACTTTATCATGTTAAATTTTGCCTACACTTAGGAAACATAAATTTCTTAATGTCCCTAAGAAACAACTAAAAATGAGCACATTTTAGATGACAGCAGGAAAATGACCATGTCTACTTTTCTTCCTTTAGTGTCTGTTTATTGTGCTTCAGTGAATCATTGAGTAGTATATTTATTATTCATCAATAAATACGTAGCTAAATTAGGCAAGAGGAGTATCTTTTAAGTATGAATTAGTTTATTCCAAAGAAACAGTACTTTTCAGAACTGAGTATGGAGTGCTGATAATATTTCAATAAAAATTTTTCTCAAGATTTTTAAAAAATCATAATGTACTTTTATAAGTACCCAGAATGAATTATACTTATTTCAAAGACTTTGCCATTTTTTAACTTAGGGAAAAATGCAAATCAATGTAAAGGAGATTTCTGAACCTGTGTTTAACTGTATGTGAAATTCTGTTTATAAACAGGTGGTATTTGGCAGCTCCTTTAATGGCCTCACTGTGGGGACCTTAGAATTGACGTTTCCCTTCTTCAGGACAAGTGAGAGTAGAAATGCCCTCATACTCGATCTCTGCTGTCAAATATCTGTAAAATATTACAAAGGTATAACATGAAAAAAAATCTAATGAATATACTATAATTCTAGATGGATAACTCTAGATTTTTCTAGGCCGGGTTTTCTCAACTTTGCATTATTGACATTCGGAGCTCGGTAATTGTTGTAGGGGGCTGTCTTATGCATTGTAGCATGTTTAGCAGCATCTGTGCTCACTAGATGCCAGCACCTCTCTAGTTATAACAACCAAAACTATCTCCAGACAAGATTGAATGTGTCCTGAGGGGCAAAAACACCCTTCCTTCCCCTGTTTCACTGAAAGCCACTGTTTTAGGCAAAGTAGTGATGTAGTATGTTTTCTCTGATTTGGATGCGGCTGCATGGTTCTGACAGGGATCCACCATGGTAGGAAGTACTGGGATGAGTTGTATGAATTCTTTGTAAGTTTTTGATATTAACTTCTTATCAGATCTATGATTTGCAAATATTTTCTCCCAGGGATGATCAAATAGTCTTGTGTGCATAGGAGAATGGTTACATCCATTAGTATTTCTGTAAAGTTACCAGGGAGCTGGGGCTGATCCTTGATAGCTGTGTAGCATTCTGTGGGCTTTTAATCCAGATTAGTATCATTTGTAGAAAGTTGGGTTATAATTCCCCATTGGTAGTTTCTGGAAAGGTCATTAGATTTCTACTACCTATTTCTACAAAGCTTTGTAGACATCAAAGTTCTTCCAACTTCTTCCTGCTTCCTGGGAATTCCCTCTTTTCCAAAGATACTCCCTGATTTTTTTGTTTGCTTGTTTTTGTCATGGAGAGACTCCACTTTGAGATACCGAAATCTCTTTATCTGTTACTATATAATAAATTACTCCAAAACTTAGTAGCTTAAAATAATAATAAGCTTTTAATACCTCACACAGGTCTGGAATTTAGGATCTGCTTGGCTGAATGGTTCTAACTTGATACCTTTTGTTCGGTTGCAGTCAAGTTATCAGCCAGTTCTTCAGTCCTCTGGACCTTTGACTGGAATTGGAGGATCTGTTTCCAAGATGGTGCTCTCACATTGCAGATAGCAGGACTCTTTAATTCTTTGCTGGCTGATAGCAAGAGGCTCTACTTGGACCGCTACAGAGCTGCTTGGGAATCCTTATGATATGACACCGGCTTCCCCCAGAGTGAATAAGGCAGTAAGGCAGAAGCTATGAAGTATTACAACTTCATTGTGGAAGTCACAGTTGTTATTTTTGCCAAATTCTGCTGGTTGCAAAGTCAGCACTATTCAGTGTGGGAGTGGACTACACAAGGGTAAAATACCAGGGGCAGGCATCATTGGGGACTATCTTATTAGCTGGCTACTGCAGTCTCTGAGTTTGTACCTGTTCTTTGCTTTTCTCTCGATTATCAGTCATACTTTTTGCCTCTTTGCATGTCTAGTACTGTTCATTTATATGACAGGCTTTGTGTTTAAAGAGATATTGTGTTGAATCTCCAAATAACATTATCTTTTACCTGAAAGACTTTGCTTTGCTTTATTTAGCAGGTACAGTGAGGGGCATACTATTCAATCTAGCTTGGGCCTAGGTTGGATCAGGGATGGATTGAAGGCTTGTTGAGACTCTACCTTTGAATTTTCTTTCTTCTGTTGTATCCTGTCTAGGCTTTTTATTGAGAGCCTGGCAAGGCACTGTCTCCTCCCTGAGAGATAATAAATGTAACATGGGGAAAATCTAATTGCATGTTTCGGATTCATGGTATTCCCAAATTATTAAATAATCCTAGTGTTGCATGACTGTCAAAAGCTTTTCTGATTTCTCTTTCTCCCAGTAGTGTACCACTTTGTGGGCCAAGCCATCATCAGCTTGAACTTGGAATTGGCAAATGTCTTTACAGAATAGGGTTTTTGGCAGCCCTACTACAGAAGAAAATGGTAACAGATTTGCTTCCTCACAGAGCCTCTCCCATTTCTGATATTCTGATATTTCAGTTTATTGTTCCTCTTTCCTACAACTCTAATGCTTGCAGTGGGAGCATAGTCTGCCTTGGAACCTACTATTGTTACATCCTAATTGGAACTAGAAATCTCTGTAGTTCATTATCTCAGAAAAAAAAAAAAGAAAGAAAGTGGGATATACTCTTTACAATTCTATAAAAAGATTCTCTGGTTTTCTCATATGTGTAGTCTAACAGGGAGAGTTTCGTGAATTTGTGCTTATGATGTATTTTGTGTGTATTTTTTCCCCATTCTTTCTCACTTTGGAAAATAAAATCTTAGATTTCTTTGCTGATATTGTTTACAGTTCTTATCAGTAAGTCTAAGAACCAACACCCTGTAAGGATTTTCTGTAGCCCTTGCAGAAGTTCCCTTTGCAAAGTTTGAACATCATAAAGAGCATATGGCTCTCTGACATGAGATTGATGTGCTCTGCTCCTTGTAGTTCCAATGACAGCCAGTGTAAAATCATAGTGCTCAACTGTAATGAGACCAACCTGACTGGGTATGCAGCGAATATTGAACAGCTTTTCCAGCTTGGGGATGCTATAAGCTGTGCAGCATCACAATCACAAACAAGATACTTTATTATCGTAGTATCTGCATATGCTTTTAGGACATATTTTTTAAAATTTTATCATCCCCTTACTAAATTTATTCTTGAAAACGAAATTTACTTACTAGGGCTCAAAAGTAAATTTACTTGCTAGGCCTCAAATGATGAAATCAGACTTGGAAATTAGTGCCACATATTTGTCATACTCCCCATGATTGCCAGCAGGTATGCTAATTAGAAGTCTCTTGAGGCCTTTGGTTTGACAATTGAGGTTAAGCAGCTGTGTTTAATTACAGACACCAGAAACTTAAAATCCAAATGTGTCACTAAGGCCACACCTTAAGAATAAAGTATTGCTCATTAATTACACACATTGAGATATATGTTATACATTCTAAGATGTATGATTGCTATTCTTTGAAAGAATCATAGAATCAAGGAACTAGAACAGATTTTAGGGATTACCTAAGAGAATTCTTTTCACTGGCAGCCACCTACTTGTTCTGCTACTGGAAAGCCAAGGTAGATCCTGATTGTGTCCCACTTTTCATTCCTTCCCTCTCACCTTCCTCCCCACCAGTGTTTATTATCTTCAACTCTACCCCATTCTATTTAATTAAAATAAGTCCCTTCTTCCCTTCCCTTTCTTTCCTTCAACAATGTTTTATAGGAACTCATATTTAACATTGCCACATTTCTTTTTCTGTTATACGTCCTCTATCTCTTGATGTTAACTGAACCCCAGAACCCTGCTTCTCTTATGATGATTTACACTTACAGTGTGCTTTAAGGCTTGGTCTTATCTTTTTAATTACATTAATACTAGACTTCTCAGGTCCTTCACATTTGTTATTCCCTATCCTGAGGACCCTCTTCCCCCCCCCCAAAGATTTATTTATCCATTTATTTTAGAGAGAGAGAGACAGCATGGGGGTGGGTGGGAGGGACAGATGAAGAGGGAGAGAAAGCATCCTCAAGCAGACTCCCAACTGAGCATGGAGGCCTACTCAGGGCTCAATCCCAGGACCCTGATATCATGATCTGAGCTGAAATCAAAACTGGACAATTGGGGCTTCTGGGTGGCTCAGTTGGTTAAGCATCTGCCTTTGGCTCAGGTCATGATCCCAGAGTCCTGGGATTGAGCCCAGCATTGATTGGGCTCCCTGCTTAGTGGAGAGCTTTCTTCTCCCTCTCCCTCTGCCTGCCACTTTCCCTGCTTGTGCTCTCTCTCTCTCTCTCTCTCTGTTAAATAAATAAATAAATAAATAAATAAATAAATAAATAAAATCTTAAAAGAAAAAAAAGCTGGACACTTAACCAAGTGGGCCAACCAGGCACCCCCTGAAGACCCTCTTCTACATGCTGAGATCTAAAAAGATAAGGATCATATGGTTGTCTACCTCTGAGGAGGGGACACCTCAGATAGACATCTGCCACCATGCTGGGTTGTGTGTAGTATGCCCTCGTATTTGTTGTATTAACTAGGAGTGAATGGTGAGTTGATAAATAAATTTTAAAATGTGGCTCATATTTACTGATCATATTTTCTCACCTTCTTTCTTTCTACCTTTTAATAATTTGCCTGTCCCTTCAATGGGAATGAATTTCTCAAAAGGTTGAAAATGACCTTTAGACCAACATATTTCTAAATCCAATAGTCACTCATCTTACTGATTTTTCTGGCCTTTCTTTTTACCTTCTTCTTTTGCCATCATCACCCCTTTCAGAGGAAAAGGATGCTCCCATTAATTCCTACCTTTTTGTTGTTGTTGGAATGAAGTGATTCCTAAAACTCTTATGATGAAGTTTTGTGTTTTAATTTGGTAACTTAACATTATAGTGGCCTGTGGCAATTTTAGTTTTATATATATTCTTATTTTCCCTGTTAGACTATAGTTTCCTTGTGGCTAATAATGACTAATATTTATAGACCCATGACAGGCATTTTTCTAAGTGTTATATACATAGTAACTGAGTCTTCATAACTCTATAAATAAGGTATATTCCTATCATTATTTCCATTTTATGGAGTAGAAAACTGAGGCCAAGAGAGATTAAATAAGCTCTCAAGGTCATGTAGCTAGTAAATGGTGAAGCCACAAGTAGAACATATAGTTTGGCTCAACAGTCTATGTGCTTACCTCCTACTATAAGACATCAGTCCATCACAGCATGACCTGCATTTTATTTCTCCTTGTATTCTCAGCCGCTAGCTCGGTGCATGAGATATAATGGGTATGTAATCCATTTTGGGGGGGAATTAGATGTAGTTATTCATATCAGTCCCTTTATTGAGAATTGCATAGATCTATACCACAGAATCAGTACTAAAAGATCTCTATATGCCTTCTTTAGGGATCTTTCCACTGCCTTTAGAACATTATAGAAGCACTGGTTTTATTTTCAATAACCTTTACTTGATATGAACCTACTGACAAATCCTTGATATGTTACAGTTTATTGCATATTTTTACAATTTCAGTTTTAATGTGAATCACATATGTCTCCCAGTTAAATTGGGAGTTAAGGCTTGATTTCTGGTTGTAGGTCTGTCACTAATTAGCTGAGTGACCCTGAATAATTCTCTTTACCTTTCTAAATCTAATATGTTAAGCATGCAAATTACATTTAAATGATCTTTATTTCTTCCAGCTGAAATTCTTGTTATTTTTTCGTTCTGTATGTTTAGCAACCTAATACTGATCTTTAATGGAATCATTTATTTAACAAACATTTATTGAATGCCTGCTATGTGTAAGAGATTGTAGATCCTCTCCAAAGATAGGAAGACAGAAGGAGAAAATTAATATATCCTTTTATATTATCAGGTTGCATGTTTTTCTCAGAATATCCCTTGATACTCATTTGCAAAAAGTAGAGTCCAATTTGCTTTTATGCAACCCACTGAGATATCTGTGAATCCAGGTTCCTCCTGGGGTTTAGATATTTATGACTTTAATTATTTTTTCAAACAGATTCATCCCTTTGTATAATTCAGCTTGTTTTCTTTGATAAGAATTATTTCAGTTAGTGTTCTATACACATTTGTCTTAATAGTATATCTCATTTGATGTCATCTGGGTAATTGTATAGCTTTATATTTAAAAATGAGCTGTAGATATTATAGAAAGCAAAGTCCAGCAGTAAGGACTGGGCCCAGAGGGCATGTCTGCAGAGCTGGGGGTCTCTGCAATATAGTGAATCCCAGTGATTGCCATTACAGTGATGGCTCTGTTTTATCTGTTCTCTTTTGTAGATGTGGATACTAGGTGACCATTCCAGAGCAACAGCTTTAAAATTTGCCTGCTCTTGAAATCTTCTGACCTCATGTGGCATTTTTAATTTAGGCATTAATATTACTATTAAATAGTAATATCAACTGCTATTTATTGAATATATAATTACATGCCAGATGGTGTTCTAGGTACTTTATAAATATTACTGCATTTAATTATCCCAAATCTGTAAGGTGGATTTTATTATTCTGATTTTTCTCATGAAGAGTGTTAAGTAGCTTGCCTAAGGTCATGTAGCTAGTAGCAAGAAATAGAGCAGGAATTTATATCTCATTCTGACTAACTTCAATCTGCTATTAGCCTTTATTCTAACTACCAAGTACCATTTTAAGTCTTAATTATATATTATTCCCTAATTGTCTCCATATAAATTTTGTTTTCTATCACTGACGAAAGTAGAGCCTCTGTTTAAACCAGCTTTGTGGATCTACATTCCACTTATGACATAAATTATGTATAATTTTATATAACAAATCTAAAAGATTTTTAAAGAAAGAGATTAAAAAATGTATGTCAAAATCAGTGTTTTATATTCATAATTTTAACTTGGGAGTCCAAGAACTTATATATAGGAAATGCTGCCATTTCTTAAAGTACTTTTGGAAATAATTTTCCCATGGGAACACTTATTTTTTTTTGGTATTTATTTTCCTGTTTAGGCACAGAAAGATAAAATGCTTTCATTTATGCACAGATAATTATGGTATTCACATAATCTTTAGAAGTCTTTATTATTATTCTCTTTCCTTTTAAAATTTCTGTATTTACTGAATTTTATATCAGCCTTTCTTCTAGTTTGCACTTAAACTAATTTTCGAGAGAAAGCAGGATAATTTATACCTTACATTGTACAGTATTTATGAAGCCACATTTATTAAATCTTTGCAGAAAAATGCATTTAGGGCTTGTTGGCAGTTTTTCATGGTTTGGATTGATTAGTCAGCGACAGTTTATGGCAGTCTTCCCTTTTTACAACTCTGGATGTTTTTCAGTAGTAACAAGGAAAATCCTGTAACTACATTTACTGTAGAAATTATGATTTCTCAGTCTCTGTTCTATATAACAAGTTTAAGGATCTCTTATTTTCTGTTAACGTATTATCTACTAAAATAATTTGCAGCTTCTTATATATCTTCTCTCTGCATTCTGTCAAAATATGCAAAACGGAGCAGCTTTTCCTCTTTGTTCAGGATGTTCAAAGGAAGGTAGAATAGAGCAGTGTGTAGATATGGGCTATGGAGTCAATACCTGGGTTCCAGTTTTACTTCTACTGTTTTCAAATTATATGACCTTGGGGCATATTCATTAACTTCCATAAACCTCAGTTTTCTTACTTGTAAGATGGGATTAATACAAATAAGAGCTAACAGTAATTGAGCACTTTGTATATTGAAAAAGGTTTTCG
Organism: Potos flavus; assembly: GCA_028534135.1. Lineage (NCBI taxonomy): Eukaryota > Metazoa > Chordata > Mammalia > Carnivora > Procyonidae > Potos > Potos flavus. The sequence goes on along the minus strand of CM052899.1, from coordinate 144,342,114 downwards.
AAGCTTTATATTCATTTACACATTCAATTCTGACAACAACCATATATGGAGCTACAATTATCTCCATTTTATAGATAAATACATTAAAACACAGAGGGGTCAAGTAGCTTGCTCAAGTTCTGTTGGATTGCTGAGAGGATTGTTAAGTAACTAACAGAGTGCTCAACAAAAAAAACACTAAAGAAAGGTATTTTTTCAAGCATACAGGAAGTGCTCTTGGTCACATATTTGTGTACCTTTAAGAATAAATAAAAGGAGTATAGGTTGTTCTAAGAAGTTCTAAGAACTTAGTTGTTTGTGTTAAAAGTTCTGGAAATTTGATAGAGACCTGGCATCCCATTTTATATATGAAGAAGTAGATACTTCTAGGTTACATGGCTTGGCTAAGATTTCAGAGCAAATGGGTTTGCACTTCAAAGACTAGAATCCAGGTTTTCTGTCTTGATCATGGGCTATTCTTCCCCATAAGCCCAATGTGATAGCTCCTCACATTGCTATCAGCTTGTTGGCAATTCATTTTTTAGTTAGAAATAGCGAAGGTCAAGGAGCTGCGGTTTGTCTGATCTTTCTATTTCCCAAGAAGTAGTGAAGACAAATTACCTTGGTACCAGAATTACAAACTTCTGGCAAGAAAAAAAAAAAAAAGTGATTTATAATTGTACTTTGTCCTACATAATCACAATTTATGTTTGGTTAAAATAATGTAACATAGTTCCTTCAGTTGCTTTTCTCTGTGGGGAGAGTATAGAATGTCCACTTCATTAATCTTTCAAATTATCTAATCAAATTACATAACTTAACCTTTTTATTTAGTACTTTCTTTTGGATACTATGTAGGAAAACTAAATGTCAGATAGTGACTCTCAAGTAAAGGGACAGACAAAGCAGATAGCAATTAACATATCCAGGGTGGGAAAAGTTTTCTAAAAGTAAGAGAAAAATCTAATATCAATTTTATTGGTTATGATTTGCTTTATGGTTTTGAAATAAAGATAGCAATTTTGCATCAAAACTAAAAACAAGACAAATCAAAACCTCCGAGAAATTTAGGGAGCATTTTTATGCATGAAACATTACTACACACTCAAGTCCAAAGTTATTGCTCAACCTTTAAATACTATCAAACTACCCCAGAAATAGTGAATGTTAAGGTTAACATGACAACTAGGCTTTTTGTGTGCAGTGTGTACCTAAGAATTCTCCAAGTCCCAAAAGCAATTGAATTGGTAGATTTATTTTAACCTTCCACATAAATACAGACTTACACTGAATAAGAAATTTTTCTTTTCATTTTTTTAATGTTCCTTTGTATTCTTTCGTTGAGAGTTATCTTTCTCTTTCCTGTTACTTTCTCAGTATGCCGGGATGTAGATATTCACAGTCTAAATCGGATTGTCGGAGGTGCTATAAGAGATGAAGATTCTAAGTGAGATTAATTTGATTGAATTAATTCAATCAACATTGATCCCTATTCCACTACACCATATGAAAAACAAGTTGCTTGGGTTTTGAGCGTTTTTATATTACTTTTATCTGATTCTTTCCCCTGGCATTTAACATCTAACAATTTTTATCTAATACAAAAACATGTATTTAGTTTTTTTTCTGTATATTATAATTGAATAGATATTTATCAAATATATGGGCAAAGTGGCATAATCTCTGTGGTTAAGTATTTGAGCTTTGGAGCAAGACTACCTGGGTTTTCAATCCAGCTTTATCACTTACCACAAGACACTGGGCAAATTACTTTCAATGCTACAGTTCCCTCCTTTGTAAAAGGAGGATAATTATGTGAATGCTGCAAAAAGTGGTGAGAATTAGATGAGTCCATATGTGTTAAGTGCTTAGTATAGTGCCTGGCACAGAACAAGAGGAGGTTTGCTATGATTATTGATTTAATTGTAATAAGTTACCCTTGAGGTTGAAAATGTTTTTGTTTTTGAACCATTTATATTTCTTCTATGACTTCTTGTTCATATCACTTGCCCATTTTTATTATCATGTTTATCTTTTTATCTTACTGATTTTCAAATGTGTATCATTTACTGACATGTTGTTTTGACTATCATCAATGTCATCAGTGTTCAAAATAATTAATAAAAAATACTAGCCAAGCATATTCAATATCTGAGACACTATGCTAGGTGGTATGCAGAATAGAAAAATGAATGACATTGTCATTTTCCTCTGGGATTTTTAACATAGTAGGAGGAAAAGTTAACATCCAAAATAATTTTGTGCAATATGTTGTAATAGAGTTTTCCATATCCGTGATTTTGGTACATTGATAAGGGAGACATTAATTCAGATTGGAATCACTGTAGAAGCTTCTTAGAGGAGGTCACATTTAAGATTCAGTTGAGATTGAATAATGAGTAAAATTTTAAGAAGCATAGGTGGATGGACAAAGGCATTCTAGTCAGAATAATAGGAGGGAAGACAGAGTGGGGAAATAAAAAGCTCATTTAAAAAACTTATTTTTAAATCTTTTATACATATGTGATACTTGTTTTCTTTTTTTTTTTTACATTTTTACAGTTATTTTTATTAACATATAATGTATTATTTGTTTCAGGGGTACAGGTCTGTGATTCATCAGTCTTACACAATTCACAGCACTCACCATAGCACATACCCTCCCCAATGTCCATCCCCCAGCCACTCCATCCTCCCACCTCCTTCCCCTCCAGCAACCCTCAGTTTGTTTCCTGAGATTATGAGTCTTTTATGGTTTGTCTCCCTGTCTGGTTTCATCTTGTTTCATTTTTCCCTCCCTTCCCCTATGATCCTTTGTCTTGTTTCTCAAATTCCTCATATCAGTGAGATCATATGATACTTACCTTTCACTGATATACTTATTTCGCTTAGCATATATGACACTTGTTTTCTACAAAACAAAATAAACATTATGGTTACTTCTCCCTTAGAGCTTTGAGTTATCAGGGAAAGATATGACTGGTGCTTAATTTAACATAGGACTAAATCAGGAATTCAAACTAATGGTGGAAATGATCCATTGAATGCTGCAATTTACATTAAAAGTCTAAAACAAATCCATAGGCCTGACATAAAACACGATAACAACAATTTCTTTTTGTCAATATTGAATAGAAAAGGTGGATTGTGGCAATTCCAAGGTTTAAATATCTAGAGGCATAATAAACAAGATTTTGTTGCAAATTCACAAGGGCAGATTTGAAAGAAACCAGCTAATGATCCTTCATATATTTGTGTGTTTTTTTATGGGTACCTTATTTTTTTTTTATTTTTAATTTTTTAAATTTAATTTTATTTTTTCAGTTTTCCAAGATTCATTGTTAATGAACCACACCCAGTGCTCCATGCAATATGTGCCCTCCTTAATACCCACCACCAGGCTTACCCATCCCCCCACCCCCCTCCCTTCCAAAACCCTCAGTTTGTTTCTCAGAGTTCACAGTCTTTCATGCTTCATCTCCCCCTCCGATTTCCCCCAATTCACTTTTCCTTTCCTTCTCCTAATGTCCTCCATGTTATCCCTTATGTTCCATAAGTAAGTGAAACCATATGATAATGGACTTTCTCTGCTTGACTTATTTCAGTCAGCATAATCTCCTCCAGTCCCATGTATGTTGATACAAAAGTTGGGTATTCATCCTTTCTGATGGCTGAGTAATATTCCATTGTATATATGGACCATATCTTCTTTATCCATTCGTCTATTGAAGGGCATCTTGGCTCTTTCCATAGTTTGGCGATTGTGGCCATTGCTGCTAATGAAGTTTTAGAATATAAATCAGGTTCAGTGGGGTGGAGTCCGGAGCCATTGACCAAGAAAGAATTCTTGAGATGTCTTTGGTGCAAAATGGTGGTTTATTAAAGAATGGGGACAGGAGCCTTGGGCAGAGAGAGCTGCTGCTGCTGCTGCTGCTGCTGCTGCACCAGGGTTGTGAAGAGTGGTCCATTATATACTTGCAAGTTGGGAGGGGGTCAGGAATTTTGGAAGCAAGGTTTCCAGGACCTTGAGGGGCTAACTGTTGTTGGGAAAAGGTAATTTATTACCGTCTAATAAAACCTTAGTCATGAGACCCTTCAGATGTATATCGGTGGGCCTTATGCTAGGGGATGATTGCCCACATATATCTTGGAGGGTTTAGAGATAAAGGAAGTTTCCAAAGGAATTTTTATATGTTAAAGTAGACTTACAGAATCCTGGTTGGGGTGTGTGTGTGGGGGGGGTGGTCAGGCTGGGATTGCCTTTTGCCCTTAGCCAAGTATTAAGGTGGAGGCAGTTGAGTCCCTAGAGTAATGTCACTCTGCCTGTTTCAAGGATTTGTCAGTGGGCTCTAGATAGTAAGGAAATTTAATAACTTTTCTTCTCCCTCTGTTTCCCACATCACTGCTATGAACATTGGGGTACAGACGGCCCTTCTTTTCACTACGTCTGTATCTTTGGGGTAAATACCCAGTAGTGCAATTGCACTACTGCAGGGTCATAGGGTAGCTCTATTTTTAAGTTTTTGAGGAATCTCCACACTGTTTTCCAAAGTGGCTGCACCAACTTGCATTCCCACCAACCGTGTAAGAGGGTTCCTCTTTCTCCACATCCTCCCTAACACTTGTTGTTTCCTGTCCTGTTAATTTTGGCCATTCTAACTGGTGTAAGATGGTATCTCAGTGTGGTTTTGATTTGAATTTCTCTGATGGCTAATGATGGTGAACATTTTTTCATGTGTCTGTTAGCCATTTGTATGTCTTCTATGGAGAAGTCTGTTCATGTCTTCTGCCCATTTTTTGACATAATTATCTGTTTTTTGGGTGTTGAGTTTGAGGAATTCTTTATAGATCTTGGATATCAGCCCTTTGTCTGTGGTGTCATTTGCAAATATCTTCTCCCATTCCTTGGGTTGCCTCTTTGTTTTGTTGACTGTTTCCTTTGCTGTGCAGAAGCTTTTTATCTTGATGAAGTCCCAAAAGTTCATTTTCGCTTTTGTTTCCTTTGCCTTTGGAGACATGTCTTGAAAGAAGTTGCTGTGGCCAATGTTGAAGAGGTTACTGACTATATTCTCCTCTAGGATTGTTTTTAAAGATTTTATTTATTTGAGAGAGAGAGAGTGAAAGAGAGCGTGCAAATGAGTAGGCAGAGCAGCAGGCAGAGGGAGAGGGAGAAGCTGGCTCCCTGCTGAGCAGAGAGCCCAACACTGGACTCAATCCCAGGACCCTGGGATCATGACCTGAGCCAAAGGCAGATGCTTAACTGGCTGAGCCACCCAGGTGCCCGAACCTTGATATGTTTGAATAAGCAGAGTTTTTCAACCTGGCATTATTGACATTTGAGTCAGATAAGTTTTTATTGTGAATAGCTGCTGTGCTATGCATTCTAGGATGTTTAGCAACATCCCTGGCCTCTATGTATTATATGTAAGTATTATCCCTCCCCACTTCAAGATTGTGACAAACAAAAATATCTCTAAACATGTTGAATATCTCTTGGGGGATGAAATTTGCCCCTGGTTTAGGACCACTGAAATAAAACATATAATTATTGCTTTATTTCTGATCTCTTTTTACTGTTTACCATATTCTCAGGAACTATATTGTACTTTTTTATAGTTATAATACCAATGACATACCATTTACCAAATATAACCATTAAAAGGTTTTTAAAAATATGTGTATGTTCTGTATGAAGTATGTTGTGTTAAAGAGAAAAACACTGGCTCAGAATGGTGTCATTTAGATTAAGTTCTCAAACCAGGACTTGATACCTAGTCAAATGCAATTTCAACCTCCTCCAGGAATGTCATATTAACTGGTCAATCAGGAATTTTTCAGTTACCACCAAAGAGTTGGCCACGGGGCCCTCTCCATCCCCAAGAGGAAGATGAGGTAACCTGGTTGGTAAGACATCTTGCTTTTGCCCTTAAGGGAAAGCCTTGACTGAAACAATGCTTTTCTTTTGCCAGTAACTTTCTTGCCCCACCCTCCTTCTATAAAAACCTTCCATTTTTGTACACCTCCTCAGAGCCCCACTCTGCTTGCTAGATAGAATGTTGCCTGATTCATAATCATTTAATAAAGCCAATTAGAACTTTACAATTTACTGTTAAATTTTTGTTATTGGACAGTTCCAAAAGTAAGAAGTCTACAAACCAAGCTGAGCTAATTTTCTGAATTCACCCATGTCCTAGCAAATGCCTTCTTTATCTGTAGCAACTTAGTATTCCTGCTATGAAAAATTAATCAGGTTGCTCTAACTTAAGAAGACCTATGGAGGGATGCCTGGGTTACTCAGTCAGTTAAGTGTGGAACTAGTGATTTCAACTCAGGTCATGATCTCTGGGTCATGAGATCGAGCCCTGTATCAGGCTCCACCCTGGGCTTGGGGCCTGCTTGGGGTTCTCTCTCCCTTGCTCTCTGGCCCTTACCCCCCTTAAAAAAAAAGCAAGATCTATGGAATTACATTCTTTTACAAACTTTATATTTTGAAATAATTTCAGAATTAAAGAAAAATTACAAAAATTATATAAGGTATTTCATACATCTTCATCCAGAGTTCTCAAATGTTAACATTTCACTGCATCATGTTTTTTCTGTGTGTGTATTTTATGTGTGTGTGTATATTTTAGAACCATTTGTATGTTGTGTACACAACGCCCCTTTACAACCAAATACTTCAATCTTTATTTCCTAAAAACAGTATATCCTCTGTTATAACCACAGTGCAGTTGTCAAAACCAGGACAATGACATTGATTCAGCACTAATATTTAATCTTCAGGCCTTATTTTGCCAATTGTTCCAATAATATCCCATCTAGGATAATGTGTCATATTCGGTTGCCATGTCTCTTTAGTCTTATTTATTTATTATTTTTTAAGATTTTATTTATTTGAGAGAGAGAAAGAGAATGAGCAGGGGGAAAGGGAAAGCAGACTCTCTGCTGAGCAGGCAGCTCTATGCAGGGCTTGATCCCAGGACCCTGGGATCATGACCGAGCCAAAGGCAAACATTTAACTGACTGAGCCACCCAGGTGTCTCTTTAGTCTCTTTTAATACAGAACAGTTCTTTTTTTTTTTCTTTTTTTTTGACTATTATGGACTGATGTTTGTGTTCCCCCAAAATCCATATGTTGAAGCCCTAACCCCACAGTATGGCTGTATTTACAAATGGATCCTTTAAGGAAGTAATTAAGGTTGGGTGAAGTAAAAGTGCGGGGCTCTGATCCAGTAAGACTAGTGTTTTTACCAGAAGAGACACCAGAGAGCTTGCTCTCTTTTGTTCTGCATACAGAGGAAAGGCCATGTGAAGATATAGGATGTTGGTAGCCATCTGCAAGCCAGAAGAAAACTCTCACTAGAAACTAACCCTACAGATACCGTGATCATGGACTTCTAGCTTCTAGAACAGTAAGAAAATAAATTTCTGCTGTTTAAGCCATCGAGTCAATGTATTTTGTAATGGCAGCCTGAGCTGACTAATACAATGACTTTGACATTTTTTTTTTTTTTTTAAGATTTTATTTATTTATTTGACAGAGAGAGAGATCACAAGTAGGCAGAGAGGCAGGCAGAGAGAGAGAGAGGGGGAAGCAGGCTCCCCGCTGAGCAGAGAGCCCGATGCGGGGCTCGATCCCAGGACCCTGAGATCATGACCTGAGCTGAAGGCAGAGGCTTTAACCCACTGAGCCACCCAGGTGCCCCTGACTTTGACATTTTTGAAGAATGCAGACCAGATATGGTGCTTAACTCTTAGTTTTAATATCTATCAAACCTATGATCAGCTAAGAGGCTATTGCAGTTATAGAGGCAATACATGATGGTGGATTGGTCTAAGATGTTGGCAGTGGCATGAGATGGTCCATATTCAGGATATATTCAGGATATCTATATTAAAGCCTATAGGCTTCCTAATGCATTGAATATGAGGCATCAGTGAAAGAGGGGAGACCCAGTTTCAACAAACATAATGAAAATCTATGACAGTTTACCGTAAAGCAATTTCTATTTAGAAATTATTTTCAGCCCTAGTTGCATAATATTTTTTATAGATTTTCTATGTAAGTTTATGGAATGAAAGATGACTGTCTGGGTGGATAAATAGCTTCATTTATAGCATATTTTTATTTTAGGGTAAATTTAACTAGGAATAATCCAAAAGCCATAAGGTAAGTAAGTTAGATGACCACTTTAAGCCATAACATTTGCAGTCAAAAATATAAGTAATGACTCTGATTTCTTTGCATTGTTCTTAAACTGATTCTGAAAGCAATTCCAAGGGAGAATTTTCAAAAAAACTTTCAAGCAATGATAACATCATTAGCAAAAGTGGCTATGTCATAAAGATTATTTTTCTTTGAAGGCAACAAAATTCAATAATAGCCATAGATAATATAATAGCTATTTATATCTATAAATATAAGTATCTACAAGTTTTGTTATTTTTCATTATTTTCATGTCTCCTCTCTGTCTGTGGAAGATTAAATTCTTTTCCTTCATTTTTTCTGTTTTCTGGACATGGCTATCTCTAGGGTAGCCTGATGTGGTGATTAAAGAAGTATCTAGACCTAAACCTATCTCTATCTATATATCTTT
>CM052899.1:144274883-144333037 GCA_028534135.1 Potos flavus | reverse complement strand
TCACAAGGCTCAGAGAATGAACTCTGTTCTTTCTTCCTCTTCTGGTAAGGGGACTAACCCCTCATGGGGGTCCCACCCTCATGAACTCATCTAAACCTAATTACCTTCTGTAGGCTCCACCTCTAGTTACCATCATATTGGGGAGTAGAACTTCAACATATGATTTTGGGGGGTGGGTGCGATATAAACATTCAGTCCATAACATATATCAATGTGTTTTCTTCCTTGATGGAGCTTACAGTCTAGTGAGAAAAACATAAATAAAAATTTCTTGTAACCAGTGTTATAAAGTGGCAGAATAAGGTCCATAAGAGAGAAGGGTCAAAAATCAACTTTAGGTACAATTTTCAGGAATGCCCGCTCTGAGGGAATGTTTGAGATCTGATGGGTCCTGGAGAGCTAGGCCTGGGCAGAGAAGAGATGTTCAGAAAAAGGGAGTTTCACTTACTAAAGTCCTGAAGAGAGAGATATTGTGGTGTGTTTGGGGAATGAAAAAGTTTTCCAACTAGGACACGGAGAAAGGAGCATGCAAGACACTGGAGCCAGAATCCAAATTGTGTAGATCTCCCAGGCCATGCCAAATGCAAATAGATGCAACCAGTTTTGAATTTTCAAACTTCACTCTGCTTGCTTTGATAGCCACTAGAAAACTTGAACAACAAACTTGATTAAAATGTTGGCTGAGGAAAAGAAGGAAATTCAGTTCACTAATTTATCTCCTGTTTTATTTATTTATTTTAAGAAAAATCTCTTTCATGTTTTATTTGGCAAACCTGGAAAAGACCTTAATGACAGGCAGATGTATTTGGAATAGGCGTTTGCCAAGAAGTCACCCAAAAGGTCACATTGCTAATTAATGGTAGACTGTACATAGAGCCCCCGCTGTGAATCTGCTTTTCCTTTTGCTACATGGTTATCTGTTATCTTCAGAGTCAAGAGGGAAAACATCAACAAACAAAAAGACACTACTGAAACCTAGAGCCCTAAAAACATGGATCTTCTGGGCGAAAACAGCTTCCTACTCTCTGTTCCAGACACTGTTGGTGGTGTTCTCTGTGAGCCCTAGCAAGCTACTCCAGACCAGCGGGAGGAAGCACTTGTTTTCTCATACAGTTAAGCACTGGTTTAAATCTCAGGCAAATGGCAGGCTGGGGCTCTGCTCAGAGGCACCATCTGTTCTTCTGATTTTGGAAATGATTTAAGGGATTTGAAATATTCCATTTCATTGTGTTTAAAAAGCCAACTTGACAGTTCTTTTTTAACCCATGACCAATATATTCCTCGAAGACGTACAGTTTCAGTTGAAAGGCAAGACAGGGAAACAGCTCAATAAGGTTAGTTCTGGCAGAAAAGAAAATTTTATTTCACAATGAAAATACACTTGCAAAAATGTTATATTTTACTGTCTCTTCCATTAAATATATTTACTTAATTGAAGTAAATATGAAGGAAGGGACTTCTTTTCCTTAAAGTTTAAATATTTGTCATATCTAAAGAGAATATATGACTGCTTCAAATGCAATATTCTGTTTGTACACAAAACATTGCTTCTGAAAAGTTAATAAAGGCATGTTTTGGATCCATAAGCATAATGGATATATGTGCTTTCTACAATGAAAACATTTAATGAAGAATTATATCTTAAGTCTGCTCTACTGTAAATTGGAGTATGGGAAATTTGCAATGAATTTGAAAAATGCAGGTCTGTTTTATTTTACCTTTCCCCTAACTTACCTGGGAAATCAAGATAATGTAAAAGAAATATACTTTCATTTAAAAATAACTATCTCATTTGAATTGGTATAATTTGAAATTTAACCAATGAATATGGGCAGAACAAATAGATGTTTTAGTAGGGGGGTTAAAGTATTGCTTGAGATTAGGTAGGAAGGGTTAAAGTATTGTCTTAGGGACGCCTGGGTGGCTCAGTCGTTAAACTTCTGCTTTCAGCTCGGATCATGATCCCAGGGTCCTGGGATGAAGCCCTTCATGGTGCTCCCTGCTCAGTAGGAAGCCTGCTTCTCCCTCTCTCACTCCCCCTGCTGTGTTCCCTCTCTCATTGTGTCTCTCTCTGTCAAATAAATAAATAAAATTAAAAAAAAAATAAAACTATTGTCTTAGGTCTTTTGCTATAGCTGCTGTATTGTAAGTGGAAAGAAAAAACTGACATTTTTGTTTCCTTCATGGAGGAACATAAAAGAATGCTTGTGATTTAATTTAAAATATTTAAAGGGCTTGACTCTAATAAGTTAATTCTTAATTTTTAATTACTTTCTCTTTTCCTCAAAATGGAAAAATGATTTGCATGTTAGTGCACATAATATTCCTTAAACTCAAAGTTCTTTAAACCAACAATGCACAGAGAGACAGATGTTGTTTATTTATTTTAAGGACCTAGAAATGAGACTGCTTGAAGATGATGTTTAAACAATCACCAGCGAGTCAGTTTTAAATATGCTTCCTTCCACACTGTTCTTCTGTAAATGAAATGGTAAACATTTTGAACTTACCTATATTTATTAACTAACTACTGTGTGCCACTCATGGTGCTCAGTACTACATGTGTTAAATGACTATGACCTAACACTTGCTTCATGGAGTTTTCAGTCTCATTTGGAATAAAAATACTTAAAATTTCAGGTTAAGTAATCCTTCTAATTAAAAAAAAATCTGGTTTCTTACCATAATGAATTAGCCTGTTTATAAGCTACACTTTTTTCTTCCTTTCTTTTACAGCTTTATTAAAGAATAATTGAAATACAATAAACCATAAAGTATACAAATCTGTTAAGTTTTGATATGTGTGTATACTGTGACACCATCACCACAATCAAGATAATGAACGTATTCTCTTTCCCTGGAGGTCTTCTCTTATCCCTTTGTGATCCCTCCCTCTTGCTTATCCCTGCTTCTGACACATACTGATATTTCTGTCACTGAATTCAAGATCTTTATAGAGTTCTAGGATTTGTTCTTTCTTGTATAGTTTGTTTCATTCAGTATAATTATTTCAGATTCATCTATTTTACTGCATGTATTAATAGTCCATTTGGTTTTATTGCTCCGTAGTATACCAGCATATGGATATACTACAATTTGATCATCCATTCATCTGTGGTTGGCCATTTGTGTTGTTTCCAGCTTTTGATTATGATTATGAATAAAGTTGCTATGAATATCTGTATACAATGTTTATGTTGATATGCATAAGTCTTTGTGTGGACATATGATCTCATTTTCTTGGCCAAATAGCTTAACAAGGAATGGTTGGGTGATATGGGACGTTTATATACAGATTTTTAAGAAATTGCCAAACTTGCCCTGCCCAGCATCACCCGCTCCATGCCTGTCCTCAGCCGGCCCCTTTACCCGTGTCCATCACTCCTTGGGGAAGCACCTTGAGCATGTCAGACAAACTGCCCTACAAAGTTGCCGACATCAACCTGTCTCCTTGGGGGGACACAAGGCCCTGGACATCGTGGAGAGAGATGCCAGGCCTGATGGCCATGCAGGAGATCTACTTGGCCTTTAAGCCACTGAGGGGCACCTGCAGGGCTGCCTACCTACAGAGGATGGTAGAGACAGCCGTCCTCATTGAGACCCTTGGGTCACCCTGGGTGCTGAGGGGCAGTAGTTCAGCTGCCACATCTTGTCTATCCAGGATCATGCAGTGGCTGCCATTGCCAAGGCTGGCATTCCAATGTACACCTGGAATGGTGAAACAGATGAGGAGTACCTCTGGTGCACTGAGCAGACACTGTACTTGAAGGAAGGCCTCTCAACGTGATTCTGGATGATGGAGGTGACCTCATCAACCGCATTCACACGAAGTACCCACAGCTCCTATCAGGCATCTGTGTCATTTCTGAAGAGACCAGAACGGGATCTACAACTTATACAAGACAACAAATTTTGTTGTTTGTTTACTTATTATTGAAGTTTGAGGATTCTTTACATATTCTGGATATAAATCCTTTATCAAATATATGATTTGCAAGTAATTTCTTCTAGTCTTTGGTCTTTATTCTGTTAGTATCTTTCAAAGACTAGAAGTTATTCATTCTGATGATGACCAGTTTATTATTTTTTTCTATATGGAAAGTCTTTGCCTAATCCAATTTCAAAAACATTTTCTCTTATGTTTTCTTATGGATGTTTTATAGTTTTAGTTTTTACTGTTAGGCCTATGTTCTAGTAAAGTTTATTTTTATATGATGTAAGCTGTAGATTGAAATAATATTTATTTTTTAATATAGTTATGTGCTGTTTGTTGAGAGCTAATTTTTGTATATAGTGTAAGCTATGAAAGCTATAAACTGAAATAATTCTTCCTTTTTTAAATATAAATATGTGCCATTTGCCTATGTGCACAGAATTGGCTTTGCATCTCTTTCAAAAATCAGTTCTTTCTGGACTCTATTCTTTTCCATTGAACTCTTTGTCTATATTAACACTGATACTACACTGCTTTGGTTATTGTAGCTTTATTATAATACTTGATATCACATAGTGTAGTCCTTCAATTTCTTTTCAGGAATTAATTTTTTATTAAGACTTTATTTTGGGGAGCACCCGGGTGGTACTGTCGGTTGAATGACCGACTCTTGGGTTCAGCTCAGGTCCTGGTCTCAGGGTCCTGGAATCGAGTCCCCTGATGGGGTCCGTGCTGAGATTTTCTCTCTCCTTCTGCACCTTCCACTTGTGTGCTTGAGCTCATTCTCTTTCTAAAATAAACAAATCTTTAAAAAAGAAGACTTTATTTTTTAGAGCAGTTTTAGATTCACAGCAAAACTGAGGTGAAGGTACACAGAGTTCCCTTATACCCCTGCCCCCACACATCCACAGCCTCCCCTTTGTCAGCATTCCCTACCAGAGTGTTGCTTTTGTTCAAACTGATAAACCTACATGGATATGTCATAACCACCCAAGGTCTATATAATTTATATTAGGGCTCACTCTTGGTGTTGTACCTTCTATGTGTTTGAATACATATATAACAGCATGTATCCATCATTATGGTATCATACAGAGTATTTTCACTGCCTTGAAAATAAGTGCTCAGCCTATTCAACCTTCCCCCAGCCTGACCCCTGCCGACCACTGATCATTTTACTGTCTCCATAGTTTTGCCTTTTCAAAATGTTATATAGTTAGAATCATACAGTATGTAGCCTTTTCAGATTGGCTTCTTTCACTTAGCAATATGCATTTAAGTTTCCTCCATGTCTTTTCATGGCTTAATGCTCATTTCTTTTTAATGCTAAATACTATTCTGTATTTATTTATCCATTTAGCTACTGCAAGACATCGTGGCTGCTTCTGAGTTTGGCAATTGTAAATTAAGCTTCTATAAACATCCCTGTGGAGGTTTTTGGGTGGACATAAGTTTTCATTTTCTTTGTGTAAATCCAAGGAGTGCTATTGTTAAATTGTATGGTAAGAGTTTTTTTAGTTTTGTAAGTAACCTCCAAACTGTTTTCCAAAGTGGCTGTAGCATTTTGCATTCCTATCAGCAATGAATGAGTGTTCCTGTTGTTTCCTATCCTTGACAGCATTTGATGTCAGTGCTCCAGATTTGAGCCATTCTAATAGGTGTGGACTGGCCACTCATTGTTTTTTAATTTGCATTTCCCAGATGACATGTGATCTGGAGCATCTTTTCATATGTTTATTTGCCATCTGTATATCTTTTTTGTTGAAGAGTCTGTTAAGGTTTTTGGCTTATGTTTAAATTGGGTTGTTTGTTTTCTTACTGTTGAATTTGAAGAATTCTGTGTATATTTTGGATAATAGTCCTTTATTAGATATGTCTTTTGTAAATATTTTCTCCCAGTATGTGGCTTCTTTTCTCATTTTCTTGACGTTGCTTTTTGGAGAGCAGAAGTTTTTAATTTTAAAGAAATTCAGCTTAACAATTATTTCTTTCATGAATTATGCTTTTGGGGTTATATCTAAAAAGTCATTGCCATATCCAAGATCATCAGGTTTTCTCCTATGTTATCTTCCAGGTATTTTACATTTAAGTCTATGATCCATTTGAGTTTTGTGAAGGACTTAAGGTCTATATTTGACTTTTTTTTTCTTTTTTAATGTGGATGTCTAGTTGCTCCAGAACCATTTGTTAAGAAAACTATCTTTGGGGTCACCTGGGTGGCTCAGTTGTTAAGCGTCTACCTTCAGCTCAGGTCATGATCCCAGGATCCTGGGAGCGAGCCCCGCATTGGGCACCCTGCTCAGTGGGAAGCCTCCTTCTCCCTCTCCCACTCCCCATGCTTGTGTTCCCTCTCTCGCTGTGTCTCTCTCTGTCAAATAAAATAAAATAAAATTAAAAAATCTTAAAAAAGAAGACTGTCTTTGCTTGCTTATATTGCCTTTTTTCCTTTGTCAAAGATCAGTTGGCTGTATTTTTGTGAGTCTCTTTCTGGGCTCTTTATTCCGTTTGATCAATTTGTCTGTTCTTTTGCTAATGCTACACTATATTCATTATTGTAGCATTATAGTAGATCTTGAAGTCAGCTCCTGTCAGTTCTTCGAATTTGTTCTGAGGTTTTTCATAGATGCCCTTTATGAGGGTGATCATCACCCTTTTTATTTATAGTGTACTAAGAGTTTTTGTTCTTAAGAATAGATGTTGCATTTTGTTAAATGTATTTTTTACATCTGTTGACATGATCATATGTCTTTTCCTTTTCATTCTGTTAATAAGATGAATTACACTGGTTTATTTTTGAATATTAAACCAGTCTTACATTCCTAGAATAACCCCTCTTTGGTCATGATATAATTTTTATATTTTTGGATTTAATATGATAAAATGTGCTAAGAATTTTTGCATCAATTTTTATGAGAGTTATTGGACTGTAGTTTTCTTTTCCTTCAATGTCTTTGGTTTAGTACTACCATAATGCTGTCTTCATAGAATGAATTATATAGCGTTTCCTCTTCTGTTTTCTGAAAGATTTTCTGCAGAATCGGAATTACTTTTTCCTTAAATGCTTGATAAAATGATGAAGTCTTGTGAATGCTGAGGTTTAAGTGTGTATGGGGGGAATTTATAATTGTAAACTTAATTTTAAAAATAGATACAGGGCTCTCAGTCTTTATATTTACCCATGTAGTGTCCACTCCCAGTGTTCTTCATTCCCGTGTTGATCCAGATTTTTATCTTATACCATTGTCCTCAGAAATTCTTCACTATTTCTTGTAATACAGACTTGCTGGCAATGAACTCCTTTAGCTTTTATGTCTGAAAAAGCCTTTATTTCACCTTCGGTTTTAAGTGAAACAGAGTTATAAGGTGACAATCTTTTTTTCATTAAAGGTGTTGCTCCTTTGTTTTCTGGCTTGTTTGTATTCCAATGAGAAATCTGTTGTTAATCTTATTTTGTTCCCTTTTTTTTCTCTTTCTTCTTTTAAGATTTTATTTTTATCACTGGCTTCAAACAATTTGATTATAATGTGTCTTGGTATAGTTTTTATTTTTTTCACATCTCTTGTGCTTGTGGTTTGTGGAATGTCTTGGAACTATGGGTCTATAGTTTAATTCGTGCTTGGAAAATTTTTAGCAGTAGTTTCTTCAAATAAATTTTTGTCACCTCCCCACCCCCCTTTTAGGGACTGAAATTGTATTGTTTATGTGGCCACTTGAAGTTGTCCCACAGCTCTTTGAATTATTAATGAGTCTGTGTGCCCTCTGATCTGTGAACTTCACAACTGTCTCTTATTTACCCCCTCCCCCCAGTTAGGAGGGACTGGAAGGCTTCAGTGGGCTGGAGTTGGGTATTTCCTGTCCCTCTGGTCAAGTAAGCTCTACTAAAACCCATCTGTTTAGCCTTTGTTAACTAGTTCTCCCTGAGGGCAGGCCTTGTTAAGAAGAGTGTTCTGGTGTCTTTCAAAATGGTTCCTTTTCCTCTCTCCCTGCCAGAAGCATGAAGGGATTTTTCTCAGCTGTTCACTGGGGGACCCTGGTGGAGCTCTTGGACGTAAAATGGAACAAAAGTGAGTGAATGTTTTACACTATTGAGTACTGGCTATTTTTGTATTCTATAAATAATCTTGAGCTCTGTTTTGGGATACAGTTAGTTTACTTGGAAATGATTTAATGCCTGTCAATCCTTGCTTTAAAGTTTAGGTAGGATGTGTAACATTACTCAAGGGCAAATTTTGCCACAGTGGTAAGAGAACTTTTCTGAGTACTCTACTTGGTGGTGTTTGCTTCTGAGGTTTTCCTTCAGCTGGCGAGAACAGGAACTGTCTGTGGACTAGAGAGGATTCCTTCTACTGCTTTTCCCAGGCCTTGGTAATTTCTTCACATGCATGGGCTGGTAATAGCCTGGCTGAAGTTTCTAGGTGGGAGCCTCTACGAATCTCTGCAGGTCCTTATGTAGCTCTTTAGCCACCATGGCCTTTCTTGTCTTCCAGCAATACCTGCTCAACTCAGGGAGACTGCCAAGCTTTGCCTGGCTTCCCTTTTCCACACCACATCAGGTAAACCTTTTTCAGGAGTTATTATTGCCTTAGGTCACCTGAAGCATAATATCTTGAGAACTGTTGTTTCATACATTCCCTGTTCCAGCCTGTTTTTTTAGTAGTTAAGAGGAGCCTGTTACTCAGTTTTGGCCAGAAGAAAAATGCCTTCATTTTTAAATTTTGTTTTTCTTAGTCATCTTAATTGGGTGATTATGATTTATGTGAATATGGATTTTGTAACTCAGGGGCATTAAAAATATAACTATGCAAATTTAATGTAGAATAATTTAAGAATTTTAATTAACTCTCCATGTTTAACTTTTACATAATGCAAACAAATCCTCCAAAAAAAAGCCAAGAAATTTTAGGAATTATTTTCAAAACTGGACAGATCAATGGGTTGTGAAGTAGGTTCATGCTACTGGCACACTTTGGCACCATCTTTTGTTTAACTTAGTTGAAGTATGTTGGGTTTGAATTTTGCAAAATATTCAGTAAGGAGTCAGTTTTACAAAGTGTTGTTTATGTAAGTTTATCTCCTGAAGGGGAGGCATTATCATCTTTATCACCTAAGGGTAAGAGCTGAGGCTCACAGAGCTTTTGACATTTGCTTATCTGTGTAACTGAGAGAATCAGAGCAAGTTATGAGACCAAAATATTGCGGAGTTCAGAAATACTTTCTGCAATTCCACATTGATTTAGTGGTTGCTGTAAATTCTTAGGTACATTTGTGAATTAAAAATGGAAATGTAATGAGTTTAATGTATTTGTAAAAAGTTGAGGAAGCTGTATTTATGCTAGCTCCAGATTTTGTTACATGATTATGTACACTGATGTTTATTAAACCCCTCTAAAGGGAGGGACCGTCTGCTTTACTTTCCAAAAAGAATCAGTATCACTCTAATGTTGTTGCTTTCCTCAAAAGTAGGAGTGAACTATCTGACTAATGATATTTGGAAAAAAGATCTGAGCCTGCGTCTACTCTACCCTTTCCTGGTTTTCTCCCTCTCCCTTTTCCTCTTCATCTCTCACACTTGATCTGATTTGCCTCTTATTTCTGCTTCCTGGGGGAAATGTGGGAGGGAGCACTATCCGGGACCTTTTAGGTCTGCCAAACTTACTTGTCTTCTTCCTTCTGCCTCCTCTCTTGGATTCTTCAGCTCTTTGCATTTAGTGTGTTGAGAAGAAAGCCAGAATCCTCTGGTGATTGACTGGTGAGGCTTCGTTTGGAACTCTTAGGGAGTTCTTTTTGGCTTCAGTTCCTAGCTACATATCCATCCAGCGTTACCAGTAATAAATTTGATGTTTTAAAGTTTGTTTTTAAAGGTGAAAGCATCATTTCCTTCACAAACAACAACAGGTGCTTTCAAATCATATACTTATTTCCTAAGAGTAGGAAGGAATTCTCTTTAAGTAATCATGTATTTATTTATCAAGCCCATATCCCTAGCATCAGATTAATATTTAGCAAATATGCACTGGTACAGGTATACTGGTTGTTCAGTGTTGAAATAATTTTTTAAAAAAAGATTTTATTCAAATACCGGAGAAAGAGAGAGTACAAGTAGGGTGAGTAGCAGAGAGAGAGGAAGAAGCAGGCTCTCTGCTGAGCAAGGAGCCCGATGCAGAGACTCGATCCTGGGATGCCTGGATCATGATCTGAGCTAAAGGCAGATGCTTAACCCACTGAGCCACCCAGGCACCCCCAATGTTGAAATAATTTTATGCAATCTAGTAAGCATCTAGTTCCCCAAGCTCTCAAGTACTCACCCACTCTCCTAACAGTCATAGCCCTTCCTTCAGGGCCATCTGAACACCCCCAAAATGACAGCTAAAGGGTAAATAGCCGGCATAGTGGAACACTGCCAAGACTCTGTTTAAGCACTACAGCCTGCATCCATTTTGGTTGTCAGACCCATGGCAAATAGGCTATTGAAAAATAGACTGCTACCCCTGCCTAACACATTGAAAAGAAGGTAAGCTTAAAATACATATTGTAAAATAGAGAACATACAAACAATTTTGTGTACTAAATTGATGTAATTTTCAAAAGTTTTTGTTATGTGAAAAACTACATTAAATGTATCATTTTTTCCTCTATTGGTACTTATAAAAACAATATGAGATTCCCCCCTAAAAGAGGGGGGAAAAAACTATTTAGTCAGAACCTGCCTTTTTTTTTGACAAAAGATTTGAAATGCCTTATAGGAAATACATATACTAGAAATACAAAATAAAATATAAAGTTGAATATTCACCAAAGTGAGATGAAAGTAAAAATGTACATTTCTAGGCTTCCTGGAGCATACAGTTGCTTAAGATGGGTGATAAATTTAATTCTGAGACTCCTAGCAGTGAAGTTTAAATAAATCCAACAACAGAAGAAATAAAAAAAAAGTTGTCAAATATTTTTATATCTCTGGATGAATGATGACTTTTTAGCTTAAAATCAATACATGAAATCATGATGGAGAAATGATAGATTTAACTACATATAATTTTAAATTTATGTTATATCAAAAATAAAAATTAATTTGTCTTTAAAGGAACATAACAGTCCCAGAGAACTGTTTCTAGGGAATATGTCATTGTGTGATTTTTTTTTTTTTTCTTTTGGATTTGCAAAAGCTGCTTAAGAACTCAGAAGGATTGTCCTTGGTAAGTTTGTCTTCTCTTTCAAGTATTTTAAATGTTTGGCAGAACAGACTTATAAACCTACTAAGTGACCCACTTAATTCCTACCAGTCAGTTCCCCTCACCATTCTGGAGCTTTGTCCTAGGATGCATGCTTTTGGTGAAGTTCTACTTGATACAGAAATTACAGGTTGTGTGTTTGACTTCCAGGTATTTTTCGTTGCTCAGATATCCTTGTTACTACCTGGAGCAGATAATTGATTTAAGCCAATGAGCATTTTCCAGGAGGACTTTGAAACAATCCAAGTGGTTCTGATCAGTCCGGCATCACTTTTATGGGTGAAACTGCAGGGGGCTATTGGTGATGATAGCTCTCTATCATGAATGTTATAACACAGATAAAAGTCATTTTTAGAATGAGAGAAGAGTGAAGCAGATCAGCAGCAGAGAGGAGAGAGAGGATTTTGTGATTCTTTTTTTTTTTTTTTTCCTTCCCTGTAGCTTTTCAGTTATTGGTTCCATACCCTCCTTTGGCCTCAGCAGAAATTCTGCCCTTCACTTTCCTGAGAAGCATTTGTGTCTTTATAAGTCTCAGTCTCTATTTAAATTAGCTGCCAAACAGTTCCTATGAAAACATGGACCCATCAGAACTTTTGAAGTGTATCTTCACCTAAGTGAATTGGTGCCTGAGATTATAACTTCCAGCCCTGTGCCTTCATTTCTGATTGCTCCGAAGAGTTAGCCTCTGATACTGTGTCACCTACCTCCACACTAAGGTGTGCCAGTCTTGTGTTAGCTCCAATGCCCATCCTCCTTCTGACTTCTCCATGTTACATTTATTTATTTCATGTTACTTTTATTTATTTTTTTTTTCATGTTACTTTTAGATACTGACTTCTGTAATTCCTTACATTCCCATCTGGTCACACTATACAAAGAAGTGATTTAAGACATGTTGAAGATTCTGGTAGAAACAGCTTGAGAAGTTTTTTCTAAATATTTTTACATAACAATATAACTTTAAAATTCAATATTAAATTTAAACCTCCAGTATTGTACCTATATGCCATTTTGTTGTATTTTGACAATAAAACATTCTAATCCATTAATTTGAAATTAATAATTTTATGAAAATACATATTAATTGAATTTCAACTTATTTCTGTAGGGTCCCACGATCTGCTGGGCTTACTAGAACATAAAGTGAGAAATCAGCAGAATGTTTTGAAGAGTGATTACTAAAAAGATTATCATTTAAATTCCTTAAAAAGATCGTGTATAGAAATAATGCATTGCTTTTAGTATATAAATTTTAATTTATATATAGTACAGTAGGGATCGTGAGGAAAAATACTGCCATCCTGCATAGTGCAGTAACGTGTTGTTTTCTTGTGGGAAGAGGTCTATTCCATATTATGTTAGAGATTTAATCGTGGGGAGGAATCTTCTTATTTAGGCTTTCATCACTGTTAGAATAAAGGTACAATTTGTCTTCCATCTTAGGTCCTTTGAGTGCTTTGTTCAACAATTAATGATTTTTATTGCTACAGTTAAGATAACTAAGAATCTTTCAAATGCTATATATAATTGAAAAGTTTTTGGAGTCTTAATTTCTTAGACAAACATAAAACAATAGCGTCCTTAGTATTTGTTATAACTGATGCAAAACCTAGTGTTCAAAGTCCTTACTATTTGTTATAACTGATGCAAAACCTAGTGTTCAAAAAGGAACCAAGGAGAATTAAGTACATTTATTATTAGCATACATTTAAATTTGTTGCACCCATTGCACTGAAGATAAGTTTGCTGAAGACCGTGCCTTCCCACTCACTCTGCTCCTTAGAGACACTAGTGCAGTAATCTGGTGAGACCACTGTCTTGTCGGCACCTGTACTGCATTTATACGTTAGAAAAAACCCCACATCACATCCAGATACTTAAACACTTTTGCCCTACTAAAAGCCAATGGTAGCTAGGCAAGATGATCCTATATTAAGAAAAACTTGTAGAGCGCGAATGATGTTTGATTGCTTTCAGCTGTTTTCTAATCCAAAGCCAGGGAGCTGCTTCCTCCCTCAGGGAAAACAACTCCACAGCAACTCATTTTACACCAAAACGATTAACTGAACTTAATTGGGCATAGCATTTAATAAAAAGAGTTTCCTTTGGGAAAACAATTTTTTATGTGTCTGCAACCACACAGCATAAAATTGCTATGATTTGTGTATGTGTGTGTGTGTGTGTTCTAGTAACAACTTTATAAAAGATTCCAAAAACCAACCTAACTTCTGCATGGTGCTTGCCAAATTGTTAACTATTAGAAAAATGATGTCCATTTCTCTTTCAGTACTTCAATATGAGACTTCATCTTCTGAGCAATGATTTATTAAATTCTACAGGAATAGAATAAATGTGAATTTTGTTTGAAAAGTCTTCCTCTTTGAAGTGCCTCCTGTGAACTTCTCTGTGGAGACATGGAGTTCAAGCTTTATTTTCTGTGATAGAGGGCAATTCCTTTTTAATATCTGAAAAATGATGAAAATATAAATCGATGAAGTACAGATTGTGATACAGCTTACTGGTGCTCTTTTAGAATATTATTTTACTTATCCATTAAATTTTAAAATGTAACATTTTGCCCCAGGGTTATAATACACATCTTATTTGACATAGATAACAGTGCCTACCACTATGTCGTACAGAAATGTCAATTTATGCATCAGTTGTACATTAATTCTACCTTAGTTTAATAATACAATTGAAATAACTTTGAATTTTTGAAAGTCTTAAACCTTAATTTCTGAGGAAAAAAAATGACACTTGAAATTAGTCTTTTTACTGTCAGTGAAGAGGTAATGTGACTACAAGAGCAGATATGAAAAATATGCTTATTTGTCATTATTGGTTTTAAAACTCAATTTGAGTAGAGTGGAAAAGAGAAGGTTTTATTCTGATTCCCTTTTTGCGATAAATCTAAAAGCTTTTAAAAGTTTGGAGATGCTATTTCAGGACATGTTGGCATAAATATTTGTAAAATTCTTGCCTTAAAGTAAGAACTTAATGTTTCTTGGGGGGAAATGTATTTGTCACAGATAAGAGCATTCTAAAATAATCTGTTTTAAAGTAAATATAAAATGGGGACTATTTGGTGCGCTGCTGCTTTGTATTCAAATATAAATCTGAGTGCCCTGAAATTATTGAGATTTGCCAGCTCTGGAAGTCAAAAGTCTCCCACTTAGGCGTGTAGTCCTTTAACCATAGTAATAACTAAAGCATGAGCTCTGAAAGAGAGCATATGCAAAATGAAATAGATTCACCACATTTTATCCATAAATATGTCTAGGTCTAGTGAGGTCAAATGACATGCTGATGATCAAATTCATTAGAGCCTGGAAATAGCTGTAAATAGCTAAAAAATAATTTACTTTTCAATTGGTTCTTGTGCTTTTGCGATTTTTGTATTGAACTATGACTACAATAATGATCTATGAAATGACTGCCTGGGTTCAAATTCCAGCTTGGCTACTTAAAAATTATGTGACCTTGAACAATTTACTTTACCACCCTTTGCCTCGTTTTTCTCAACCTCTACCATGGGGATATAACAATATTTACTTCCTAGGATTGTTATGAAGGTTATATGATTTAAAACCATTTTGAATAGTGCTTAGAATGAAAACAGTATATTCAACTGGATAAGCCCAGTACATGTGAGTAATGGTCCTCTATCATTCCTAGGATGAAAAAATCCATTAAAGGCTTGGTTTGTGCTTCTGGTTTTTTATTCAAATATTCAAAGCAGTTTTATTTTTAATAGTCAGAATATTGAATCAACCTAGTTATTCTTTGAAAGATGAATGGTCAGCAGTTCATGATATCTGCATACCATGGAATACTAACGACCCAACAACGAAGTGGAATAAAGCATTGATACACACAGCAACTTGGATGACTATGCAGGGAATATTCTAGGTGAAATAAACCAGTCCCAAAGGTTAAAAATCACATTACCCCATTTATATGACATTTTTGAAATGAAAAAATTGCTAAGAGTTAGGGATATGGGCTAAGCAGGGGGAGAGGTAGATGTGGTTATCAAGGGTGATACGAGGGAGTCTTACAGTGATGGGACCGTTTGGCATCTTGACTGTGTGGTGGATGTACAAACCTATAATCGTAATATTTTATGGAACTAAATACACTGTCCACACAAACACATGCACATGCACAGATGAATATAGGTAAAACTAGGGAGATTGGAATAAGATGTGTGAATTGTATCTATTCAATATCCTTGTTGTATTCTGCAAAATACTGTATTATAATGGATAAAGAAAGTAACTAACTCCACAACAATTTCAATTAAAAATAACGTAAGGCAGAGCCAGCTTGGGATTTGAAAATTATTATCTGTAATCATGTGTAGAAGATAGGCCATTACAAATTAAAAGTGGACTACTATATAGAATAAGCACATATAAAATGTATCAAATGGATTGACATAGAACATGAGTAGAATCATAGAATCCAAAAGACATTTGAGAGTTAACTTCACCCAGATGAAGATTTTATTAATCTTTGGCAAAATGGGAAATATAAGTCTGATGGTGGTGGATATTGTTGGCATAACTTTTCTAACTGTCCTGACTTAGGAAGAAACTATACTTTATTCTGAGATTATGCCCTTTCTACTTTTTGATTTTATAATTTTCTTTCTTTCTGTCCTTTTACAAAATAATAGTTATGATAGTTTTTATAATGCCCTTCCTTGATAAAATAAAAAGTTGATAAACTTAAAAAAATGGAATAGGTACAGATATGCCTCTCCCCTTCCACCAAAGAATAGAAAAGGGATAGGATAGGAAAAACAAATGAAAGTAAGACTCACCAGCAAAAATATGGCACTTGAATAGAAAAGTGAAGTGATATCAAATCTACGGATATATGTCAATGTATAAAGGTGAGGGAGAGACTGAAAAACTGAGGGAAAAGTGAAGAGAAAGGAGATAGAACATGGGTTGGCAGCAGCTGACATAGTGTTGAGAATGCAAATGAGGAAGAACTGGAAAGAGCAGCCAAGGATTTTCCACACTGATCACATGCACAGAATTTCTCTTCAGAAAGAGTTCTTATATTTTGGGTGGGTTTGGGCTCAGCGAGATCGCACTGCATGTGCATGGAGTCTCTTCAACAGAAACTTTCTGATGGTCATTGAACATATTCTGTGTTTTAAAAGTTGCCTACATTCTTCCAACTCAAATATGTTCTTTATTTACAAATTTCCATCGTATGTTTAGGGTTGGACCCTAGCTAAAAGATTAATTGGTGTCCACAAATTCATAAGATTTAGCTTCTGATTGAGTTCTTTTGAGTAAGAATATCCTGGGAATTTTTCTACATTCATTATTTTTATAGGTTTCTCACTATCATTGCTTCTCAGAGGATTATTTAAACCTAAATCATTATGGACAGTTTTAACATACAAAGCACGTTTATGAAATCATTTGGGGAGAAGACAGACTGAAATTTTTGTCAATGTTTCCCACAAGCTCATCCTTCACCCGGACACTCTCATGAGTAAGTGCTTCCCTTGGGGTGAAGGCCACTCCTGCTGAATAGCTCTTTTTGGTTTCCTCGTGCTTCTTCCATCTGTTCCTTATGACCAGGGGCCAATCCACAGTAACATAATTAGGCCTTTTCCCTTGCCACCTTTATATTTTCAAACGGTGTGATGGATCATCATTAAAATTGCCCTAATTGAGGTTTGTTTGTTT
Source organism: Potos flavus (assembly GCA_028534135.1). Classification (NCBI taxonomy): domain Eukaryota; kingdom Metazoa; phylum Chordata; class Mammalia; order Carnivora; family Procyonidae; genus Potos; species Potos flavus. The sequence goes on along the minus strand of CM052899.1, from coordinate 144,316,160 downwards.
TTTTTTTTAAATTCTGAGTACATTTGCAGGGTCTGCACACTGCCTGTCAGGCTATAGCTTCTCATCGAGTGCCTCCATATTTCTCTGGGGTAGAGCCTGAGGACCCATGGCAGCTGGGTAAATTCAAATAAGAAAACGCTTCATCAAACACAGGGTCTTATGATGGCATGGACTTAGACACATACATGCACACCAGTTTTCAACCTCCTTACAGGACGGCCTATATAATATACAGAGATAGCTCAAGTATTATAAAAATGGATAAAGCTCAGTTTTTCTTCCTGTTTTAATGTCATGGATTTAGTACCAAATATGCATTCTGCGCACAGTAGTTATTTTGGAAGTAAACTATACACTCAAAATATGGATACTTTTAGTGATAAAGGATAACTGGGAAGGAATATTTAGATGGATTTCTGCAGTATCAAAATTCCCAAACTGGATTTCTTCATTTAAGGAAAATACAATTTCCAAATGAATATATTGAGAACGAATTATACTCAGAATAGGTTTGTCATGAAATTACCAAAGAATCTGTCAACCTTTATGCTGAAGTGATAACTTGGTTTGTCCTTGTATTTGTGTATTCAGCTTTCTCATGAGTTAATCCCAAAATAAACTTTTCCCCATTTTTGCCATAAAAAGTGGCCTGTTTTATTCTTAAGTATTACTGAAAATATTTTTATAAAGATTCTGTATATTATATATTAAAATCATCTATTCAGTTGTTGATATCTGACTTAGTAAAATAGTTACCATGATTATTCTCTTTGATTTACCAGAGACTTACTGTATTTTTGATCCATATAAGGCTTAGGCTCTTGCTCGGTTGCATTTGTCTACACCCTCTACTAAAGATCACTAGGAATGTGTGCGTAGTTGAACAAGTAGGGCTTGTTTCTTTTGTAAGGAGAGAGACTACACGCCATCAGGTACTGAGTTATATCTTGGTAATGGGGTGTTAGGGAGAATTTATTGTAGGATTTGGGCTCATGGAAGGTGGTTTTGGAGAGAGTTTAAAGATGATTTGCTTTGAATTGGATGCTATCAGAAAATGTGGGTAATTCCATGATTTGGTATTTTAATAGATCTTATCTAGAAGGAGGGCAAGGCTAAAGCTGAAATTTATAAAGAAACAGCAATTACTCATATGAGCTAGAATGGGGGAATGTTGAGTTATTTTTTATGGTTTGGACAATGTTTATGTTCAGACCTGTACAGGGGTTGGTTTTATTTTTTGTCTTAATCCATCACGACCCCTGAGTGGCTTTGTCTAAAGTTAATGTTCTGTAAAATTATTTATGTTCATGGGAAAACACTGAGATCTGTCTATGATTATCAAGTAACCTCTTAGCAACACCAGCGTCCAGCTAATCATCCCAGGCCAACACCTGATGTTAAAGACAGCTCTTCTTTTTCTCACATTTATTTTCTGTACCTTCTTTCCATTTCTGAAAGATAAGTGTGTCTAATTTTGAAACTATGTTGTTCACTTTTATCATTTATCATATTGCCCATGCCATGAGGAAGGTTTCAATAGAAATAATGAAGCTATTTTGGACTTCATGCTTAAATGGCAGTCTTCTGCTCAATGGTTCTCTAGTAAATCTCTCTCGTAGTGATACCAGATGCATTACTTGTCACAGTCTTCTTTTGTCAGCCTGCAGGACTTTTTAAGTAGAATCAACTGGTGATAATCTACAGTGCCTCTCAACTTAGAATATTTTGACCCTAGTTGTTATGTAGACTCTATGTAAGAATTTGACTTGATGATGCTAGAAAGGTTTAAGGAACACAGAAGCCAATATGAGAAGATGATGTCACAAGTTTCTGGGACCTCACATAGACAAGCCGAAAGAAGACCTCTTGGGCAAACATCGATGAGTGAAGGATAAAGTTCATTCGGCAGGATGAGGAAATGTTGGTTGGTTGGTTGGTTTCCTTTTTTGTGTGCTCTCCTTGCTCTGAACGTCTGTTTTGGAGTAGATCCCAGCTTAATAAGGGCCATGAAGATCATGGCATTATTAAAATCATCTAAGCCTTTGCAAGTCAAACTAGTCCAAATTATTTTACATTAAGTTATCCTACGACTCTTTAAAGCTGTGGCAACTGTTAAGGATTCCCGGGCCTCAGTAGCAGAGGAAACTTTTTCTTTTCATATTCTTCTTGTGCCTCAAAAAACAAAACAAAACAAAACAAAAAACCCAAACAAACAAATAAACAAAACAACAACAAAAAACCCCCAAAATATTTTGATATCACATGGGAACAATACAGGATTATATACCATTTAAACAGTTGTAAAGTTTTCTATTTTTCTTTTAATGATAACCAGTGCTTCCATGGCCTTGTTCTTCTATGTATGAAATAAAACCCGTTTGTCATCTTCTTTCTTTCACTGGAAAATGTGTGTTAGAGAAGGCATGAACTCTGGAGCCAGACTGAATTCAAATCCTGGCTCCACAAATCCTTGTGTGACTTTGGGCAAGTTATTTAATCTCTCAGTGCCTCTGCTTTCTCATCTATAAAACTAGGTAATAACAGCAACTCTCTCTGTTGGGTCATTGTGGTAATTGAATGTGTTTTTGTACATTTATAAAGTATTTAAAACCATTTCCAGCACACAGTAAGCATTCAGTAAATTCAAAATATTAATTACCTTTTAAAAGTATCTGTTCAATTACCAGTAAAATGTGTCAGTTATCTTTTGATTGATTACAAGTCTTACAAACATAGTGGGATAAAATAACAGCAATAATTATTTCTCACTGCTTTGTGGGTTGACTAGGCTTTAGCTAGTTGGTTTTTGCTCAGAATTTCTCATATGGTTGCTTCTGGATGTTGACTTGAGTCTTCTCAGAGGCTGCTTCTGTCATAATTCTGGTTGGTAGCTGGGAACTCAGCAGAAGCTTTTGTCTAGAACACCTACATACGGTCTCTGGATGCAGTTTCGGGTTCTTCCAGCATGGTAGCTATGTTCCCAGGGCAAGCTTCCCAGGAGTATGAGCTGGGGGTTGGGGGGAATCTATATCTGGTTTTTCTATTTAATCTTGCCCTTAGAAGTAGGTTAAGATGGGCCCATATTCAGGAGGAATTAGCAATTGATCTAATATTCTAGTTTTCATAATGGTTCATTTGGATTTATATATGATTAAAATTCATTGAAGAGCTGCAATATCAAATGCTATATCTGAAATAATAACTTTGTCTATTATCATAAGCTGCTGTGATGGTTAAATTTTATGGTCAACTTAGCCAGGCTACAGTGCCCAATTTTTGTTCTAACTAACTAATGCTAATCTAGATGCTGCTGTGAAGCTATTTGGATGTGATTAGTAAACTTTAAAATAATGGAAAATACTCTTGATAATGTGGATGGGCCTCATTCAATCAGTTGAAGGTCTTAAGAACAAAAACAAGTTTTCCCAGAGAAGAATGAATTCTGCGGCTAAGACTGCAATACAGAAATCCTGCCTGAGTTAGTTCTAGCCTGCTGCCTCCCCTGCAAATTTCAGACTTGAGGGTCTCCTACAATTTTAAGTCCATTCTTTAAAAATAACAACAACAACAAAATAACTCTTAATATACATTTATATCTATCCTATTGGTTCTGTTTCTCTGGAGAGCCCTTCTAATACAATTGCTATTTAGCATTTTATAATTGTGACTTAAAGGTCACAATTTAAGTACATGGTAGGGACATTGAGTGCAGGGAATTTATATTTTCCAGGAGTATGCCCTATGAATACTTATTGAATGAATCAATGAAAACTTGGTGACACTTTCTCCATAACTTATAATGCTCTTTATTTCATTAAGCTTCACTGATGGTTAAAGGACCTGAGGGTCAACTTAGTTTTTCTAAATCAACACAAAGTCATTTATATGTTAATTTATGATTCAGGCTTTATCTGTATTTTGAGTGAGTGAGTAAGACTAGATATCAGAGCTAGGTTAAAAATGGCTGGGTTAGCTCTGAAAACTGAAATTGAAATATTTGAAAATGCAATCAGGCTTCTCATTTTATGCCCTAATCTACTCCATTTATTAACATGTATCCTACTGAGAAGTTTACTACTCCAAATTTACATATATGACCAGATTCAGAAAGTTGGAGTATTTAGATGTTGCACAGTAGATATTTTGAACTGGCCATTCCCTTCAAATTGCTTTGCTTATCAGTATATTGCCTAGACTTTTGTTTTATATTTATTTATATGCATCTTCCCAACTTAAATCTTTTTTTTTTCTGTTTCATACACTCAATTTTAATGTGAATTTAAAAAGTGATAGTTGTTTGAGGTTCAAGAATCTAAAATTTTAGGAAGCTCAGGATGTGAGATGGCAGAAATTTCATTTGGTTCTATGTTTAATCTTATTAGCATACATAATTGAGACTAGACAAATCCTGACACATACCGCCCACCTTTTCTACAATTTTTTTAAAGATTTTATTTATTTATATGCCAGAGAGAGAAAGAGGGAGAGAGAGAGAGAGCACAAGCAGGAGGAGCAGCAGGCAGAGGGAGAAGCAGGCTCACCACTGAGCAGGAAGCCTGATGCAGGGCCCAATCCCAGGACCCTGGGATCATGACCTGAGCAGAAAGCAGACACTTAACCAACTGAGCCACCCAGACACCCCTGTAATTTACCCATTATCTTAATGTTTTAGTAGAATTCCCCTATGTAAGAACTACTTTATTCAGAATTTTTTTTAAGTTTTGTTTAAGTAATCTCTACACCCAATGTGGGGCTCTAACTCATGACCCTGAAATCAGGAGTCCCATATTCTTCTGACTGAGGGAACCAGGCACCCCAAGAATTTTAAAATAACATTTAATTATTAAAAGCCAAGTTTTTAAGCTATCATCAGGATTATATGGATCTTAGTGGCTTCTGTCACAGTGATTCCTGGATTTCCCAGATTCTTTTCATTTCTGAACCACCCTACATTACTTTATTTGCTTCTTCAGCTTTTGCACAGTAAGTGCTACATCTGTGTGTGAGTAAAATGGTCTCTGTCCCTAGCACCAGATAGAATTTTGCCCAATTTATACTCTCCAGACACATTCCTTCTTATTTTTTTCCGTCTGACCCAATTACTTATCTTCAGAATAAGACATCAAGGGGCGCCTGGGTGGCTCAGTGGGTTAAAGCCTCTGCCTTCGGCTCAGGTCATGATCTCAGGGTCCTGGGATCGAGCCCCGCATCGGGCTCTCTGCTCAGCAGGGAGCCTGCTTCCCCCTCTCTCTCTGCCTGCCTTTCTGCCTACTTGTGATCTCTCTCTCTGTCAAATAAATAAATAAAATCTTTAAAAAAGAAGAAGACATTGATTTTATGTGCATGAGAGAGAGAGAGAGAAGGCAGAGAGGGGAGAGTGGGGAGTGAGGGGAGGAGGGAGGGAGAGGAGAAGGAGAAGGAGAAGGAAAAGAGAGAGGAGGAGGAGAGGGAGACACCTAATAAACACCACTAGACTGGATTCAGGATCATTGCTCTGTGGTTCAATGGCACTTTGTATTTCCATTATCTTAGCATTCTGTCCACACTTGTCTCCTTTCCATTCTACAAACTTTGTGTTCACCATGTTCATTAAGTCACTGGTGCCTAACAAAGAGACTGATGCATTGTAGACACTAGCAATAAACATCAACAGTCAGAGATTTTGGAATCACTTCATTCAGGTGGAGAAAAATCTTTGAAGGAAGGCATAAGTGTTTAGAGATCAAAAGCTAGGAAAGAGATATTTATAGTTTTTGAAAAACTTAAATATTTGACCAACTGCTAATTTCTAATGTATTTTTTTCGAACCTCACTCCTAGTTATTACCTGAATTCAGTGTATTATTTTCATATGTTAACAAAAAGATAATGTAAACCATGAATCTGTACAGTACATGCTTATTAAGAAAAGAAAAAATGAAGAACCCATGCCATTTTTATACTATGAATGTGGCATTGAATTTCGTTATATGTCCTAAGCATGTTTTTATTTGCAAAAAATCATCTCTGGTAATTAAGTGATGAAAAGATAATTTTTAAGATGTAAACCAAATATAAAACTATGTGTATCAGTAATATGTGTATATTTTGTAAGTATATATGTATATTTGTGTATATATGTATCTGTGTATAAAATAGTACATACTTTATAGGATCATTAATGAGGATTAAATATAAAGTGCTTTGTAGAGTACCTGGAACATAAAAAAATGTAAATTTTGCTAATATGGTTATCAAGAATAATACTTATTTTGGGGTTGAGGTGATTGTTTTTTTTCTCTTTTCATTTCTACAGAAAATAAAAGATAAAATATTTTCTGGGCATCAAAGCTAGTTATCATATAGTGACAATTTGTGTTTTGGGAATCAGTGAACTGAAAGTAGCATCCATATCAGGTCAAGCTAAAAAGATTATGCATCAGTGCTTGCAGTCAAAACGCCATCACCCTTTCTTCTTTTCTTTGGACAGAGGAAAGTTCTCTCTGAGGTCACGATCAAGCAGGGCCTTTGCTCCCAGTGGTGATCTTGTGTCAGTTCCTCTAAGTTTCAAATTGGAGCTTTATATCTCCTAGAACTTGAAAGCTTTTAGAAATTTTCATCTAAAATTAGTTTTCTAATTGAGAAAACTCACCCTAGGTTTATTTTTCCTGATATATTTCTTTGCTTTCCTTTTGAAGCAATTGGAATAAACATAGGAATTTCAGATGTATTATTACTTAAACAGATGTCTCCCTGTACACACTCAACGCTGTCATTTCTGCATACTCATTAGCATGTTTTTATTCTATCATATTTCAATTCTGAGGTGCTTGCTCAAAAAAGGTAAAGACAATGAGTGGTCACTATATAAAATTCTGTTTAAGTAGAATGAGTATGTTTGAGCTCTATATTTTTATTTTATGAAATTAAAAGTATATTTTATTGACTATCTTTCCTCTTACTCTTAAAAAAAATTGTATTCACAGTATCTCCTCTCTATTTTTCATTAGTCTTTCCTTTCCCAATTTCTGTATTTCTAAAACACAGCTGGACTCAACCTACTATGAGTTGTACAGTGATTTACAATTTTTAAGGCTCTTTTGTGCTTCATTCTCACAAAGACCATATGAGATCATCATGTTAGGGAATAATGCCCCTCACTCCTTTTTCTGAAATAGAGTAAAAAATAGTTTAGTGACCTGACAGTGTTAAACTTCCCAGTAAATATTATGCAATGATTTGGTTTTACATTGCTGGTCTCCCAAATATATCCATTGCATCATGCTACTTCCAATATGGAAAAAGGCTTAATGTAATGAGATGATTCTAATCTAAAAGTAAAAATATAAAGGTAATTTTAAAATGTAGATTTTAATAATTATTCTTGCCCTAGATTCTTTGTGTTAATAAGCGGAAGAAGACCCAGCCTCTTCCAACTTGCCCTCATGAGTTCTTCACATTCATCAACATTAATAACAGTCACTATAGGAAAAGACACCATTTCTCCCGGGTAGTGAGAGATGAGGGAAAAGAAGGTGAAAGAGGAGGTTTGGCGTTGCCTATCCACTCAGTTTCCTCATTCAGGTATCTTGGCAGGAGACTCTACAGCAGGTATTATCCTTTAGGGTGTGTATGGTTAGAGGTCACAGTGGCCCCTTTTGCCTAGTGACTGACTTCTGTTTGTATCTATCTCTGCCTACCCCTCTGTTGCTCCACAAAAGAATCTGTTGACCCCTACCTACTTCACCCTCAGGGTTAGCACTATAGATAGTAATGACTTTTCTTATTTTCTTCCAAGATCTACTCACAGAAGCAGAGTTCTATTTAATAGATCAACTGCTTTATATTGTTGAGCAAAAAAAATTTAGAAAAAAAAATTGAACTGGGCCATTATTCATGACCAACTCAAAATTTTCTCTGAGGCATTTATTCAAAGAGATACATTCAAAATCAAATTATATTTAGAATAACTGTTACATTAATTATATAAACAACACATAATTGCATTGCCTTCATTAATAATTAAAACATGCCGGATAAATCTAAGTCCCCTTTGTCATGACTGCAGTCTTGGGCCTCTTTCTCCTTCTCCAGAAGTAACTAGAGAAATAATTCCTCATGCATATACTTTTAGTGTCTTTTTCTTTCTCATATTAGAGTTGCAAAATATACCAAACTGTAGAAAACAGTATTGTTTTGTTTTTGATGTAAAACACACTGTTTTGCAATTTGCTTGCCCCCCTCACACTCAATGATAAATCTTAAAAGATATCTTTATGCTTAAATATAAAGATCTACCTCATTCTTTTTTTCCTATTGTACTGTATTTCATAATATGGTATCCTCTTGTTTATTGTCATTTAGGTTATTTCCAGTTTTTACTGTTACAAGTAAAGTCACAGTGAGCATCCTTGAACATGACTCATTAAGTTCAGATGCCAGTGTTTTTCAAGAATGTATATGCAAAATTGAAAAAGGAAGATTATAGGTAGGGTACCCATAGTCTCAGTTATCCTAGATATTGCCGAATTTCCCCCATAAAAGCACTATCACAGATAATATTAAATAAGTGGTACATGTTTTTCCACAGTTTCAGTAACATTTGCTGTACAACTTCACATTTGTGCCAGATTGATAAGTGAAAAATGGTTTCAGGTTAACTCTTCTTTCTCTAGAGTGGGATAATCATAGTAAAAAAAATGCCAAACATAACATCATGTGATTCATTAAGCAAAAATCAAGTTGATTTATTAAATTTTTTTCTTTATTTCTATTTTACTACATTATACAGTCAGACATATCTGTGCAGGAACTGCTTTTAAGAGTCTCTCTTTAGGGTGGAGCTCCCTCCTCTCATCACATTTGGGGTGCTAATTGGTTTTTGAATCTGATTACTGATACAAATCGGATCAACAGTAAAAGCACTAAGCAGTTTATTTCATTTTCACAGTCCATTGCCAAGAAAAACTGCTGGCAAATTCCCATGAAACCAAAAGATGGTCTGTCCTCCTAAAAATCAAGCAAGCAAAAAAAAAAAAAAAAAAAAAAGGAAAAGAAAAAAGTCTCAACAGTTGTAACTGACAACTTGTTAAAGAAGCCTTTCCTATAGTCGGTCCCTTAGGTTTGGGGTTATGAGAAGAGTTGGAATATATTCAGGCTTTCACTACACTTTGTATTATACACATCTATCTGCTTTTACTTAGGATAAAAGCGAGAGGTAAGCTTTAGGGCCTCAAGGCCTGGCTTGAACAATCAAATCAAGTTATTTTTAGCACCAGGGATGCATCCTCAGCTTTAGTGGCTGTGCTGTGATGGTGATAAGGAGGCCCAGTGGCCCAGAGATTCAGGCTTTGCGCAGGAATAAAAAAGGAAGCCCCTATCTCAATAAAGGATGTTAGGGAAGAAGAATGTGCTAAACTCTTCATTACGCAAAGCAGTGCCAGGGCAAAGGAGAAGTGAACTCTCAAGGTTCAAGGTATAAACATTTTAGTTAAATGTTACAATATTTATCACAGGTGAAAGAAAAATACATTATATAAAGGCAAGGACTTTTGAATGAATGAATGTGGCAGCATAATTTAATTATTAAACCATACTAAAATTAATATCAAAGTCGTATATATGCATTTTTGTCATATACCTTATCCATATGGCTTTGTGTGAGAATTTAATCTCTCTACCTTTTTATTTACTCATGTATAAAATAGAGTTACTAGTAGTTTACTGTGAAAGAAGAGAGCATATAGGTCATATTGGGTAACCTCTAAACCACAGTTATGAATTCATTCATTTATTAATCTATAATCTATCCAACGAATAGTTAGTATGTATTTCGTCCAGGAATACACACATACACACACACACACACACACACTGTAATGTATATAATTAATTTTGGGGAAGTATTGGGGATTCTTTGCTATTACAACAACCTATAGCAAGAATTCTTATCCTAGAGGATAAATGTAGGCTAACAGAAGAGAAGGATAATTAAAGCAAGGCCAGAAGTGTGAGTTTGTTACTCAAGCTAGGAGCAAGGGGCTTAAGGGAGCAGGGAGAAGTACTTCATGTAGAAAAAAAGCATATAAAATGTCTTAGGCAAAAAATTAGCTAGGAGGTTCCTTGAGCTTTTCTGTAGTTATTTTTATGCTAATTTCCAATTCTTTTTTTTTTTTTAAGATTTTATTTATTTATTTGACAGAGAGAGAGAGAGATCACAAGTAGGCAGAGAGGCAGGCAGAGAGAGAGGCGGAAGCAGGCTCCCCGCTGAGCAGAGAGCCCAATGCGGGGCTCCATTCCAGGACCCTGAGATAATGACCTGAGCCGAAGGCAGAGGCTTTAACCCACTGAGCCACCCAGGCGCCCCCCAATTCTTATATAGTAAAATATATACATAATGTAATTCAAGGTATTTGCTTTAAAACCTTTCATTTTAGGAAAATGAACTAAGATTAAAATGAAGTAATGCTTACTTGAATTATATGTTCCAGTGGTAGATAGAAGGCTTCTAATATCCTTAATTCACATCCTGTTGTTATTTCAGAGTTTTATATATATATATACATTTGTTCCATTTCTTTAAAACCAAAACACCCTTTATCACTTCCAGTGTGTATTCAGTAATTGCTTTATCTTACAGTACTCTTAATTAGTTCCTTTCCCAAACTAAAATTTGAGGTAAAAGTTTGTAGGCATATTGAGTTAGTAATTCCAGTTATATTCCTTTACTGTGTTATACAAGCCATTTTGTCTTTAGGTGATACTCATTTAAAATTCATATTTTTCTGAATACAAAAATGTAGACATTATAGAACACTGACATCAGGCAGAAAAGTAGAACAGTTTTTGTTTTTTTTTTTTTTTTTTAGAGATTTTATTTATTTGACAGAGAGAGAGAGATCACAAGTAGGCAGAGAGGCAGGCAGAGAGAAAGGGGGAAGCAGGCTTCCTGCTGAGCAGGGAGCCCGATGTGGGGCTCCATCCCAGGACCCTGAGATCATGACCTGAGCCAAAGGCAGAGGCTTTAAACCACTGAGCCACCCAGGCGCCCCAAAAGTAGAATAGTTTAAACAAGAATCAAATGATGCTACCATCCAGAGACAGAAATTGCACAGGCAATTTTTGGAACATTTTGAAACATACAGTTACAATCTTAATTTTTTTTTGTCCCAAAAATATTTGTTTACTTAAAACTGAAAATTCTTAGAATATTCATGAATGTATTCAGCTCTTTCTAATATCTATACTATTTCTCCTATTAATAAATATTCCTTAGAACTATTTTAATATATGTAAAATGTTCAACAAATTTTATCTAAACACAGAGCTTACTCAAAAATACCTATTGCTGAATATTTAAGTACTTTCAACTTCTTATTAATTTAAATAATGCTATCCTAAATTTTTATGTATATAAATGTTTGTGTATATATCCGATTTGTTCCTGGCAATTTCTAGAAATTTCATACCTAGATTAAAAATAACAAGCATTCTTGATACATATTGCCAAATTGCCCTAATGTACAAATTTGTTTCTGTCAGTGTTTTTGTGTGTTTTCACATATTCCACAGGAATAGTCACTTATTTTTTAAAATTGCCAGTATGGTAGTCTTCGAAATGGATCTTTTGCTTAAATTTGAATTTCTTAGATTAAAAGAAAGACTCAATTTTATTAATTTTTATTTTTTTAATATTTTATTTATTTGAGAAAGAGAGAGCAAGAATAAGAGCATGAGTGAGGGTAGGGGCAGTGGGAGAGGGAGAGAACCCCAGGCATACTGCACTGAGCAAGGAGCCCGATGCGGTGCTCGATCTCACAATGCTGAGATCGTGACCTGAGCCAAAATCGAGTTAGACACTTAACTGACTGAGATATCCAGGTACTCCAAAAGACTGAATTTTAAGGAAATTTTTTGATGTAGAAAAGGTATGTATAAAGTATAAAACTTTGAGTTTGGAAATAAGTATATACTGGTGAAACCATCACCACAGTCTATACCAAAAACCTATCTAGCACCTGCAAAATTTCCTCCAACCTTCTCATTTATTATTATTACAATTTTTTTGTTATAACACTTAAGACTAACCTTCTTATCAAATTTTTAAGTGTATAATATATTGTTAATAACTATAGACACTATGCTTTATAGTAGATCTCTAAGACTTCATTTTGTTTAAATAAAACTTTATACCCACTTCTGTTATCTCTCCATTTGCCCCTACGCTCAGCACCTGGCAACCCTCATTCCACTCTCTGCTATGAGTTTTACTCTTTTAGATTCCATATATAAGTGGTATATGTCTTCCTGTGTCTGACTTATCTCACTTAACATAATGTCCTCTAGGTACATCACACATGGCAGAATTTCCTTTTTATGACTGAATAATATTCTGTTGTATATACAACTTTTCTTTATCCATTTGTCAATGGACATGTAGATTGTTTTCATATCTTCACTATTGTGAATGGTGCTTCAGTGAATATGGAAGTGCTACTATCTCTTTGAGATTCTGATTTCAATTCTTTCAGATAAATACTCAGAAGTGAGTTTGCTAGATCATATGGTGGTTCCGTTTTAGTTTTTTAGGAAGCTTTACACTGTTTTCCATAGTATTTGCACCAATTTACATTCCCACTGACAATGACCATGAGTTAAAATTTCTCCATATCCTATCCAACATTTACTTTTATTTTTTTCAATAATAGCTCTCCTAGTAGGCCTAAGGTAACACTGTGGGTTTTAATTTGCATTCTCCCTGATGATTAGTGATGTTGAACACCTCATATATCTGGCATTGTCTTTGGAGAAATGTCTTTTAAGTTCCTTTGCTCATTTTTTATTGAGTTATTAATTTTTGCTATAGAGTTGTAAGTGTTCCTTATATATTTTGTGTATTACCCCTTTATCAGATACATGGTTTGTAAATATTTTCTCCCATTCTCTAGGTTGTCTTAATTTTGTTGACTGTTTGCTGTGTAGAAGCTTTCTAGTTTGACATAACCCCATTTTTCTATTTTTGCCTGTGCTTTTTGAGGCCATATCTAAGAGATCATTGCCAAGACCAGAATCAAAAAGCTTTTCTTCTAGGGCTTTATGGCTTCAGGTCTTATATTTAAATACTTATCCATTTTGAGTTGACTTTTGAGTTTGGTGTGAATATCCACTTTTCTAACACCATTTATTGAAGAGACTATATTTTCTCTATTGTGTATTCTTGGCACCCTAGATAAAGATGAGTTTGCTGAGTATATGTAAGTTTATTTCTGGGCTCCCTGTTCAGTTCCATTGGTCTATATGTCTGTTTTTATGCCAGCACTATACTATTTTGATTACTATAGCTTTGTAATATATTTTAAAATCAGGAAGCGTGATACTTCCAACTTGATTCTTCTTTCTCAACACTGCTTTGGCCATGCAAGGTCTTTTGTAATCCCATATGAATTTTAAGATTGTTTTTGCTATTTCTGTAAAGTATACCCCTGGAATTTTGATGGGAATAGCATTGAATCTGTAGATCATGTGGATAATATGGATATTTTAATAATAATAGTTTTTCCAATCCATAAGTTGGGGTGTCTTTCCATTTATTTTTGAAGAAAGACTAATTTTCCCTCTGCATTTATTTTTGCTTTCATATGTTCTCTTGTGGCCTGTTTTCCCATTTTTCTTTCTGTTTTTCATAATATTCTTATTGACTTATATGGGCCATGTATAGTGGAAGATTTTAACATTTTTCATGTATTGTATTTAAAGAAATTAGTGTTCCTTTTTTGGGGGGTATTATCAAATTGGAAAGTGAAGGGATATTTGATAAATGGTGCTGGTAAATAATTTAGGTAGGAGAGTATAGAGAAGAAGAGGCTTGGATCAGGTATTAAATCTTTATACATTAAAAAAAGTCCACTTCAGATGGATTAAAGAGGTAAACGTAAGGGGAAAAAAAACTTATGAAATAATTAAGAAATCCTAGGATAATATCTCTGATCTAAAATTGGTGAAAGCTTTTTTAAGCATAAAGACAGTGAAAGAAATTTGTAAGGGGAAAAATTAAGATTTCACAACATTAAAAAATTAGAATCTATAGATATAATAATCTCTAATAAAAGATTTATTTTTTCCTAATAAAAGATTTCTAAGAGTAAATGACCTATTTTAAATGGGAAGTCGTAATAAAAATGGATGGAACTGAACAATATAGATACTATCTCTTTTTTTGTTGTTGAAGTATAGTTGACACACTTTTCTACAATCAATACCTACTTTAATTTCATACTCTAAGATGTAGAACCATTTTATTGTAAGATATGATTCAAGTATAATTAGAATCTCGTATATAATGATAATCCTTTTGAAGTAAATTTCATTTGTATATTGGTGGTGGTTTATTAAAGATATTGCCTTTCTAATTAACATGAGTTTACTTTTAGAGAGCTCTTATTTTTACTCTTTCTTGGGTCTGCAGTCCAGGTGGAAGTGCCTATCTTGGATTCCAAACACATGTTACTCAGGCCCTGATGACAGATGACCACAGCCCCAATCTCTTTCTTAGGCTCCAGGCTGGTGTTTCCATTTCCATATTAGAACACCTTACCTGGATGTCAGATGGTAAATAAATATGTCCCAAACCCAAGGATTATTTCTCTCTCCAACCTGCTCCTTCTTAGGTATTCGCTCTCTTAAGTTAATGATAACATTGGCAACCTAGTTTCCTGTTCTTGGTGTCATGCTGCATTTCCCCTTCTCCTCCACTGCAAGGATCTAATCATCCCCCAATAGTCATTTGTGATTCTACAATTCCCATTCCACTTTAGAAATCTCCTTATTTTCTTCTTTCCCTCCCTCCCCATTTTTTTTTTTTTAAGATTTTATTTATTTGAGAGAGAGAGAGAGAATGAGAGAGTGCACAAACAAGGTCAGAGGCAGACAGGGAGGGAGAAGCAGACTTCCTGCTCAGCAGGGAGCCTTACATGGGTCTGGATACCAATCCCAGGATCCCAGGATCATGGCCTGAGCCACCCACACACCCCCTTCCCTCCCTTTTTAATGGTATTTCTCTAGTTTAGATTCTTCTCATTGATCACCTCACTCTTCCAAGAACTTGCTAATTGGTCTTTTTGATCTCTTCTCCAAAAAGTAGTTAGATGCTCAAAAAATATCTGTGAAGAAACCCTCTTCGTGTGTTCTAGAACATTCACAACTGTGAAAAGAACTTGAAAATTTGTTCTCTGTAACATCTCATTTAAACGTCTTTCCATATCCCCTCACACGCATTTTTTTTTTTAATCTTGTAAATTCCAAGTGTTTCTCTAAGCAGAATTCTGCCAAGTAAGATCCAGAGATAGTTATGGCTGAGTGCTTGCCAGTGATTGTGGGTGAAGGACAGGAAGAGGGGAACTTCAGAGAAGAGTTAATTAGTATTCACTCATTTTCTCCACCTCCTGGTCAGCTTTCTCTCCTCTTCTCTCTCCTCTTCTTGGTCTTAATCTTAACTCTTTCCATCCAGGAGCATGGTTGCCTTTACTCAGTACACTAGCAAGGGATATACAAATAAACAAGCTAAAATTTAAGCAAAGATGGGTTAAACACTGAAATGAATCACTAAAACCAAGAAAATCTTTTTAATTCTAAATTTTGTCTCTTTCTGTCTTTAGATTTGCCGTAATCAAGCACTACATAAATATAATTTACCCCTCCCCCTCTCTGCCAAAGTAAGGGACTGTCTTATTAGGAAACTGAAATAACAGTGATTTTTTTTAATATTGATTGTTTTTTTTTTTTTTTAAAGATTTTATTTATTTATTTGACACAGAGAGAGATCACAAGTAGGTAGAGAGGCAGCAGAGAGAGGGGGAAGCAGGCTCCCTGCTGAGCAGAGAGCCCGATGCGGGGCTCGATCCCAGGACTCTGAGATCATGACCTGAGCCGAAGGCAGAGGCTTTAACCCACTGAGCCACCCAGGCGCCCCTTAATATTGATTGTTGAGTAATTCTAGATTCATCATTGTGGTAAAATGTTGGGATGAATGTCTAATAAAAGCTAATGAAATTAGTGAAGTTATTTCCTGAAGTGAACAGAATACTTAGTAATTCTTCTTTAATCTCAGTCCACCCACAATAATTTTACAGTGAAATTATCAGCAGAACAAAAAGAGGAGTATATATTAAATAAAGTAAGTCTTTCAAATAGTATATTTTCTTAATCATAAAAAATCTTTGATTTATAAACCTATCAAATTATTCATAAACCAAATAACCAACTTGATAGTTTGTCATATAGATGTAATTAAAATGAAATGACCAACAATTATCATTCATTACACTTGAGATTTATCTCTATAAAATAGGAAGCAGTGATCAGTTTGGTTAAAAATTTATTTGGGTAATAAAATTAACTGTCTTGTATGAGTTTCTGTGGAATTTTGTATGAGACTAAAGTCCAGTCTTCCAGAACATATTTATTTGATTAAAAAAATAAAGTGAAAATTCTTCAGAATATGACTTAGAATTAATTAATAGAAAGTGATATTTAATTATTTTTGCTTAGCATATTTCAGAAGTATATTTATTTGGAGTAGCCACACTGTGGAGTATTGAGGAACTTATGGCACTTTCCAAAGTATTTTAAAGGAAGGAGGTCCTCCTTGCCTCTCTCCCTAATAACTGATCTTTGGTGTATTTTTAGAGGAATGGGGATAAGCTGCCCCTTATTTTTGTTCTCTGAGTCTCATATGCTTTATCATGATTGTAAGTTTAATTTCCTCTGAGTCCTATAATAAAACAAAAGTAAAGTTGAAAACCATACAGAAGAAAAGAGAGTGTTTCATCTCCTTCTTTAGACATACAAAATTATGGGGATTCATTCAGAAGCCAGATGGAAAATTCAATATAAGAAGATTTTTAAGTAGAAAACATATATTTATAATATTATAAATAACTACCACATAATGAGAACCTGCTATGTTCCCAGCACCATGCTAAATGCTCTAAAGACAACATCTTAATCCTCATTGCAACTCTTTTCAATGCATTATTTAATGAAAGTGATTATCTGACATATGCCAAACAAACCATACATTTAAATGATTTATTTAGCTACACTTAAACCAATTATTAGATTCTCCATGTATTAGATGCCAGGGCTAGAAGAATAGTCTGCTACGGTCTCCTGGTTCTTGAGAACAAATGATCACAAAAACAAAGTTGTCAGTTGAATTTAGGCAAATCTATTTCAGAATATGCAAGGAACAAAAGCGGATGGGGACAAAAATGATAAATGCTTCAATTTCTTTTCTTGACTTTGCCTACTCTGCCACTCCACATTGGCTCGCAGTACCATACCTTACTCACCCCCTATCCCTATAGCAGAACTCCTCTCAGAACTGTCCTCTCTAACTTATTTCTCCACGGCATCTTCATCAGGCATGTCTGCTCTGTGTCCTGTTCTCTTAGAGCCCTTTAATCTACATTAACTGAGACAGTGCACTAATTGGATAAATTAATCCTTACTTTTGTGTTAATAAGAAACTATAGTTTGTGGGGTGCCTGGGTGGCTCAGTCAGTTAAGTGTTCGACTCTTGGTGTCCACTTAGGTAATGATCTCAGGGTCATGAGATCAAGCCACAAGTGAGGCTCCCCACTGAGTGTGGAGTCTGCTTGAAGATTCTCTCCTTCTGCCTGCCACCCCACCCCTCCTGCTCACATGTGCTCTCTCTCATTCTTCCCCTCTCCTCTCTTTCTCAAATAAATAAATAAAATCTTAAAAAAAAAAAAAAAAAGGAAAGTAGCTTATAAGATAGTCCTTCCAGGTAACAGGTAACATTCTCACTGAACTCCTCTTGCAATAAAGTATCATAGAATATTTGTAGCAACTGAGAAAGGATGATAGAAGAACAATTTTGAGACAGAGTAAAATGGATGTTTAGTTCTCTTCAGAGTACACTCACTTGTAAATTGTTCATATAATAAATACTCTTTCCTTTATTCAACAAGTGCAGTATGTCCCTTATGCAAGGCCAGTTTTAGGTACTGGATATAAAATAGTGAATAAAACAGCATAGTTTTCATGCAGTGCACACCTAACTCTGTACCATATTTCTAGGGTCTGTAAAGTCCTAAGAGGTGAGTAAGATGGGGACTTTATCCTCAATGAGGTTTGCAAGCTCAGAAGCCATAACTAAAGGTATTTTGATTATTTTTTCCTTATTTATAGAATTATCTATCCCATATCTATATATGGGATAAAAAATGACCTTTCAAAAAAAAAATGACCTTTCAGTAGCCTTTGGCTTGCTTTGTTAAACAGCAAGTAGAACACTAATAGTGCTTTAGGAAACTGTCTTCTCTGATCACTCTGTTAGAAATGTAAATCATATGTATGGGCCTAATGGATTAAAAAAAAATCAGTTATGTCATTTGAGTATAAGACAAGATGGGTTGCTGGAGACTTGTGTTAAATCAAAAAATAGAGGCACCTGGGTGGTTCAGTGGGTTAAAGCCTCTGCCTTCGGCTCAGGTCATGATCTCAGGGTCCTGGGATTGAGCCTGGGATAGAGCCCCACATCAGGCTCTCTGCTCAGCAGGGAGCCTGCTTCCCCCCACCCTGCCCCTTTCTCTGCCTGCCTCTCTACTTACTTGTGATCTTTCTCTCTCTGTCAAATAAATAAATAAAATCTTAAAAAAAAATAAAAAAAATATATTACTTAATGATATTCAAATACAAAACTTAAAAACACAATGCCAGCCAACTCGGCATAGCTGAGGACCCCAGAATTTGATCTCCATGCTCCTACATTTTGATCTCTGATTGGGAGGATTGATTATGATATTCAAAAAGTTCTTTAACAACTCTATGAATTGTGGTTGTATTTATGGTCCCATTAGGATGAATAACTACAAATTAGCTTAAGTACTGTTATATTAATCTAGTCAAAAATAGTTATTTCATACCTGCCATGTCCTGGGCTCTGTTTTAGATACTTGGGATACATCTGTGGCAAGATAGATGAAAAACTCTGTCTTTATGGGGTTTACATTCTAGCAAGATAAATAAATATTAGAAATAATTTTCAAAAGTACTGTGGCAAAAGAGAAAAGGAGACAGGTTAATGCTAAGTAGAACATATTTGTAGTGGTTGCAGTTTTTTTATTGAAGTATAATTCACATGCAATATCCTTTTAGTTACAGGTGCAAATCATAGTGATTCAATATTTTTATGCATTACAAAATGATCCCCATGATAAGACTAGTTACCATCTCATTTCACAAAGTTATTAAAATATTATTGACTGTATTCCCTATTCTATATATTATACCCCTATGACTTCTTTTGTAACTGGAAGTCTGTACCTCTTAATTACCTTCATCTATTTCTTCTCACCCCCACAACCCCATAATCAACAGTTTATTTCCTGTATCTATGAGTGTGTTTCTGTTTTGTTGGTTTTGTTTTTAGATTCAACATATCAGTGAAATCATATGGTATTTGTCCTTCTCTGACTTCTTTCACTTAGCATAATACCCTCTGGGCTGAGTAATATTACATTGTGTGTATATATATGTATATGTATATATATATATACCATATCTTCTTTTTCCATTCATCTATCAATGGACACTTAGCTTGCTTCCATATATCGGCTATTGTAAATAAAAGTGCAGTGAACATAGAGGTGCATATGTCCTTGAATTGGTGTTTTCATTTTCATGGATAAATATTCAGAAGTGAAATTGATGGATTGTAGGGTAGTTCTCTTTTTAATTTTTTGAGGAACCTACATACTGTTTTCCACTATGGCTGCACCATTAATGCATTCCCTCCAACAGTGTACAAGGGTTCCCTGTCTTCCACATCCTCACCAAGTATTATTTTTTGTTTTATTGATAATAGCCAATCTGATGGGTGTGAGGCAATATATCATTGTGATTTTGATTTGCATTTCTCTGATGATGAGTGATGTTGAACATCTTTGCATATGCCTGTTAACCATCTGTACATCTTCTTTGGAAAAACATCTATTTAAGTCCCTTACCCATTTTTTAATCGGGTTGTTTGTTTTTTAGATATTGAGTTGTTTAAGTTATTATATTTTGGATATTAACCCCTTGTCATATGTATGACTTACAAACATCTCCAATTCAATAGATTGCCTTTTCATTTTGTTGTTTTCGTCACTGAGCAAAAGCTTTGTAGTTTGATATAGTCTTATTTGTTTATTTTAGCTTTTGTTGCTCTTGCCTGAGGAAACTGTTCGAAAAAATAGTAGTAAGACTGATGTCAAAGAGCTTACTGCCTCTGTTTTCTTCTAGTTTTATGGTTTCAAGTTTTAAATTCAAGTCTTTATTTTCAAATTTATTTTTGTACATGGTGTAATGTAGTAATCCAGTTTCATTCTTCTGCATGTGGCTGTCCAGTTTCCCAACACCATTTATTGAAGAGAGTATCTTTTCCTCATGGTATATTCTTGCCTGCTTTGTCATAGATTAATTGACCATATATGCATGGGCCTATTTCTGGGCTCTCCATTCTATTCTATTGATCTATGTGTCTGTTTCCATGCCAGTACCATACTGTAGCTTTGTAACATAGTTTGAAATCAGGGAGCATAATACCTCCAACTTTGTTCTTCTTTTTCAAAATTGCTTTGGCTATTTGAGATCTTTTGTGGTTTCATACAAATTTTAGGATTGGTTTTTCTAGTTCTGTGAAAAATTCCATTGGCATTTTGATGGAGTTTGCATTGGAGTTGTAGGTTACAATTTTTAATGGGCCATCAAGGGGAGCCTAATGAAAAGTGGATTTGGGCCAGTTCTTCAAAGTTATGATGGAGTTGCTATGCAGACAGTTGGGAAGTATGTTCCAGTCTGGGGAAAAAACCACTTGGGAAGATTGTGTGAGGCCTGTCCTAGTGACATTAAGGAGACCAGTGGCTGGATGAAGTGAGTGAGGGATAAACTAAAAGGCAAAGGGCTTTCTTTATAAACCATTTTAAGAACTGGCTTTTCTCTTAGGGAAATGGAAACTAGCATGGTTTAATTCAAAGGAAATGATCTAAATTCTGTTTTACAAGGAGTATTCCAGCTTTAGTGTTGAGGATAAACTCTATGTGAGCAGAGATGAAAATATGGAGACAAGTTTGGAAGCTATTTTAATAACCCAGGGAAAAGACAATAGCTCATAAAATATTCTCCTGAGGTAATGTGTAACACTCTCACTGAACTCTTTTGGTGATAAACTGTCAAAGTATTTTCTAGCAACAGATGAGTGGCTCAGACCAGGGTGAGGGTTTAGCTAGGATTTTTAGTTGTTGAGAAATTTGACGGATACAGGGTGGTAAATGATAGCAACTTTGAGTTATTACCTGATGGCATGTGATTCAAAGTTCTTGTATTACCGGGTTAGAGGGATCAAGAATGTTCTGAAAACAGGAATGAGGACTAAGACAAGTATGTTGCCTTCAAAACCCACTCATATAAAGACTGTGCCAGGGTGTGGGAAGGATCATTCTGTAAGAGAGCTATAGGAAAGCACAGTCCTTGGGAAAGAACTATATTCCAGTTTCAGAAAGAAAATAAGGGGAATATTGAGAGAGTAGGTTGAGAATGAATATAGAGGATCTTTGTATCCCAAAGGGTGTAATGGAAGATTTTTGGGGTTGAGTAAGGATAGGAGAAAGATACAGAAGAAGCAGAATGAATATATAATTTATCTTTCAAAAGGACTTTTTTTTTTTTTTGAGAGAGAATGCATTCATGTGAGTGGTGGGGGAGAGGGAGGGAGGGAGAGAATCTTAAGTAGGCTCCACACCCAGTGCAGAGACCCACCTGGGGCTCGATCTCATGACCCCAAGATTATGACCTGAGCAGAAATCAAGTGGATGCTTAACTGACTGAGCCACCCAGGTGCCCTTCAAAAGGGCGTTTTTTAAAGTGTAAGGGACACCACTGATGTATATACCAGGACAATAGGCATAAACAGGAACATTTCAGGCCCATCTGGACTCCTGGTATAAAGGTAGCGCTAAATGCCTTATGAGGATTAGAGTGTGAGAGAGGATGGGTACTCTGGAGTCTGTTTTGTTTGTTTGTTTTTAAGACTTTATTTATTTGAGAGAGAGAGAGAGAGAGAGTGAGAGAGCATAAGCAATGGGGAGAGGGAGAAGCAGGCTTCCTGCTGAACCAGGAGCCAGATGTGAGACTCAATCCTAGAACCCTGGGATCATGACCAGAGCTGAAGGAAGATGCTTAACCAACTGAGCCACCATGGAATCTGTTTTTTTTTTTTTTTGGTTGGGGGGAGAGGAGTTGGGGGAGAGAGAGAGACTCCTAAGCAGTCTCTGCCCAGCATGGAAACCAACATGGGGCTCCATCTCACGACCCTGAGATTGTGACCTAAGCCGAAATCAAGAACCAGACACTTAACAGACTGAGCCACCCAGGCGCACCCAGAATCTGGGGCTTCTTAAAGTGACAACCGTGAACAGGGCTGAAGGGACTAATGAGATTAGTCTTGCTGCATTCAAGGCAGATAGATATTAGCAGCCAAGTTGGAGTGTAGAGAGGAAGAGTCACATATTTGAGCTGAGACCTAGATGACAAGCAGAAGCAGCCTTATTTCATTCTAGAAGAGAAGAGAAAGAGTTCCAAAAGAGGGAACAGCAGGGGGAAAAGCTTGGCATCCTTGAAGAATATAAAGGCCCGTGTGCCTGGAGTATAATGAATAAGGGAAATTAAGTCGACAAGAATTAGATGTAGTATCTTTTAGAATAAGCCTCTGTTTTTCCAATTTATGAATTATCATCTGAACTAGGAATCTTTGGAGAATAACAGGTGGTTCTACTATTGATTAGGCTGTGACAAGAACGTAAACTGGCTTGTCTTCAGGTGCACCGGGATGTAAGTTCATCCAAATTTTGAAGCAGGCTAATCAGAAGAAACTCAAAATTGCTCAGACTCTCTTATTTACATTATCCGCCTGGTGGCAGTATAGGACAAGACAGTATATTTTCTTCCCTATCTGACCTGACATTGACATTTTCAGGAAGGCTCTGTGTGTGCGTGTGTGTTTTCAAAACCTTCTGCAATTTGTTAATTGTATTCATGGAATGCATCCATGCGTTTTTCATTTTGTGGGAACATTTAGACTGTAAAAAAAAATATACAGAACAGCCACCCTAATGGACAGTCCTTTATTCAAAATAGATATAAACATTTCTCAAAATGCTAGTCATACTACCTTATAAGGAAAGCCTTGCTGCTTTATAACAAGATTATGAACAAGGTGTATACATTTAAAGATCAATTATGGACTAAGAGCTGACTCTTCTTTGGTTGTTGCTAAGTCAGCCAAATTTAAAAGACAAATTAGACAAATTTAAGCTTGTCTGAGAGGCAAGACTTCTAAATCATCATGCCTTTTAAGCTTCATCTTAGAAATTTAATACTAGATTTTTCTTAAATGGTAGTGTCTAGACTCTGTTATTTGTTGTGAGATAAGCCAGCTTGGGAATCAGAGCCATCAAAGGCCTCTTGATGGGAAGTGCAGATAGGTCAATTGTCATCACCAAGGAAGTCCAGGGACAGCCAGACAGACAGGTGGCTTTCTTGGCAGGTTAGTGGAACATGGCAGGAGAAGCATTTGGCAGCAAGTAATAGATAAAGCCCGGGGAAATTTGTCTGTATCTGGGAAGTTTGGTAGTAGAGAAGGGTCTTAACACATGAACAGGGATTCAGTCCTTGAATAAGGAAGGAGAAGAGCTATTTTTAATCACATCTCCACAACTACTATGCTTAAGGGTGAGAGTTACTGGAATGCTGACCAGCTCCCTCTAACTGCTTGGGATGGCCTTGATGGAGTTGGATGTGCATTCTGAACAGATGGATGGAGGCTAGGACCAGACAAATACTGACAGACCATTAAACTACAGCACTAATAACTTCTGCATAAATAGCTGTGGGCTTTGCTCTGCCACATTAACCTCTAGAACCACTAGGGCTCCCTTTTGTAGTGTGCAACAGCAATCCAGATTCATTCTCTTGTCAGGTACCATGCATAATAAGGACCCAAACACTCGATGGGATCCCCAGGTATTCAATGAGGACACTTACCTGACAAAGGAAGAGTGACCAAGGGGCTCAGAAAATAGGATTTCTGAAGGTCAAGAGTGAGGCAGACCTAGAATCACCAAACCTGATTTTTAGGTCTTTAAATTAATTTCCATATCACTCAGCTAAGAGAAATATGTTTTTCTGTAATGTATTCAGTATTATCACATCCACAGAAATTTCTGTGAAAATCTGGTAAGATGTTAACAAACATAAAAGGGACTTGAATGAAATTTAGCCTTATTACTGGATTTCCTTTTGGCTTGCCTTTTCCTCTTGGTACTGTGCAGGTAGGCATGAAAAGGTACACAGCTGTGTTAAGCGTTGTTATTAATAATAAATCTTTCCTTAATCCCTAGCTAGAAACAATCAACTCCCTTTCCAGAAGCTCAGTAGTTAATTTTATCTTTCATTTACTGCCTAAGACTTTTGTCATTATGATGATTATAATTATTATTAGCTACAAAAATAATCAGGGTACTTAAAAATGCAAAAGATATTTTAGGGAGGAAGAAAGGATTAAAATAGTATGTCTTGAAGGAATTTTAGGATACAAAGTTCATTTTTTCTCCTGCAGACTCAGATATACTTGTGAAGTTTCCATTTTTCACTCTCAGGTAAAAAGTAATGATGGTTGTACAAATTTATCTTTAGTGTGATATTTTTATTTTTTTTTTTAAATAGAAGGATATCAAGAGTTGTTCCGTGTGGCTTTGGCTTGACCTATGATTGGAGCCTGTTATAAATTATACAGAAATTTTAGAAAATGTTCACTCCAGTTACATAATGTGCCCATTTATTAAGGTCATATAGTGCTTTCTTCTAGGAAGATCAAAGTAGCATTCAGAGAACTATCATAAAGTGAGTGCTAACTCCTTTCATGCCATAAAGTGTGTGATAACTAAATAGGGGAGAAGACACCAGACACATCGAGTACCAAAAAGCAAGGGAAATGTGGAAAAGCACAGAACAATGAAAGGAGTCATGAAGGGATCTTTTAAAATGTACTATAGAACATCTGTTAGTCTTCTCTATATATTTGAAAAGCTGTACTTCTATGTGATAGAGAATAGGTAATTGCATATTAAGCTATCGAATCATGACATGATAGTTAAACACCATTCACTTTTTAAGTAGCAATCCTGACAAGGGCAAAAAATCAGTGATAAGTGCACGGCAGTAATTTTTAACATGGAGAAAAAGAATAATGAAAAATGTCAGGGAGTGATCAGTTTGCCTCCTTGCTTCATGTCAAGGCTAATGTGTCCTTGTGATAACAATTGCTAATAATTGATCTATCCCTTCACAGAAAGCGTAAAGTTACGTTCATATAAAATAAGTTGAATTAAATGAATTGGGAATTCTGTAGCCATTCTCATATTGCCTTCTTGTGTTACCTTGGAAATCCCCATATTACTAACTACCTCTCTATGAACTGCTTTCTCTGGCATTTAAAATGTAGATAATGTGAGTGTTTGTGGAAATTTATTTGCTTAACAGCTGGTACCAGAATTAACTTGTGAGGACACATTTTTGTTTAGAGCAGTGATTGCCCACTGATTACCCCCAGATAGCCTGAAGATATAATGACGTGAATGATATATATTAAAATAAACTAGTATTTTAAACTTAGGAGATTTTACACAAACTTTGGATTCCAGATTCCTCAAAAGGCCAGATCAGTGTACCCACATGTCAAACGCTCTCTGTAGCTAAGTATTTCAGCTGTCCCCCTTAGACTGGACATGTCCTTTTCAGTTTGCTGTGGTCCCAATCAGTTCCTGCCAGGTTCCCAACACTGAAGCAGAGTGTCAGTTGCCATATGTCATTGGACTTGCATTGCTTTTTACTGACATCCAGTCTGTGTGTTGGTTGGTTGGTTGATTTATTTATATTTTTATTTATTTATTTATTGGTTTGTTTATATTTATTTTTTTTATTTTACATCCTCTTTATTTTATTCACATTATCCTCTTCTTGGTAAGTATATGTATTTTTATTCTCTTACATTTTAGAAAAATGCTTTTATAGAAGATAATGGATATGTTGAGGGCAAGAGCTAAAGCAAGTAGTTGTAGTTTATTAGAGAAAAAAAATTCTGCTTCTGTGAAGGAAGAGGGGAGAGAAAGAGGAAGGTGGGGGAATACTGGAGGGGGAAGTTAGTTCTAAAAGATTTTGTAGCAGTAGGATAGGAGTACAATGTTGGGTGGTATGGCCCAAGAAACTTCCCTGGTGTTAGACAGGTCAAAGGTCATTTTAATAGGAGGATCATGGCATCATCAATTTCTAGTGTATGTTAGACTTTACAGGATGGCTGGATACTCCATTAAGTGATATTGAAGCTTAAAGCTAGAAACCAGAGGGAACTCCAATAATGTTAGCCGCCCCAGAAATTCAAAGAAGGTAGGGGGAGGCCTTTTTTCCTCTGCAAGGTTTAGGATGGAATTTCAGAGAGGTTTTATTTAGATTTCAGGGAGCTGGTAGATCCTTTTTTTTTTTTTTTTAAAGATTTTTTATTTATTCGTCAGAGAGAGAGAGAGCACAAGCAGGCAGAGTGGCAGGCAGAGGCAGAGGGAGAAACAGGCTCCCTGCTGAGCAAGGAGCCCGATGCCGGACTCGATCCCAGGATCCCGGGATCATGACCCGAGCTGAAGGCAGTTGCTTAAGCAACTGAGCCACCCAGGCGTCCCGGTAGATCCCTTTTTGACATGATTTTATACCATGATTCCTGTTTGGATTATAAAGACCTTGCATAAACTTAGAGTTTGAGAGCTCTGAGAAGTAGTAAAGAACTGGATTCATTAAAAAACACTCATTAAAAATGAGTCATGTTCTATCAACCTTTCTTCTCTTGTTGAGAGTAAATTAGGGAAATGTAGCAGACACGATATACCTGAATATCAGTGAAACTTTTGACAAGGATTTATGATATCAAATAATAGGCTGGCAGGTATACTTGGATAGTTAGTAATCATTTGAAAAACTATTGAGAGTTCCTCTAGGCAGATGTTTGTTAATTACATTTTGAGTCAATGGTACCTGAAGGTGGATAGCTGTAAAGTTGTGAGGTTTCTGGAGCAATAAGAATCTGTAGAATTGAAGTTTTTTATTAATTTATTTGATTAAGAGATAAGAATAATTCTAATCAAATTTGTAGATGACTTGAGGCTGGAAATGAAACTGAAATCTATTTCATGGGAACCTGATTCAAATGTCTCAGTAGGTTTAAGTACAAGTAAACACAGCTTCTCTAGTAAGATAAAATTCATAATGACCAATACTACTTCACAGCAACATAGGTGGAAGAATGCTTATGTATCTTGTAAAAATATAAGCTCACCATGAGTTAATAGTTTTATGTGATCGCCAAAATGGCTATGTTAGTCTTAGTCTGTTAAGGGAAATACAGCCTCTGTAACAGGTATGAAAAATTGATTTTATCTCACATGTCAACTCTGATTAGGGATAGATTCTGCTTTGAAGACAGTGTTGAGGGGGAATCTGAGGCGTCTAAGCTCGAGAAGAGAGTCCTGCCATCAACTAGTGACACCTGTCATGCCCACAGCATGGAGAAGTGGTGCTTTTATATATTTGCTGTCCTTGGTAGAGAGTGAGGGAGATGGTGTGATAAGCCTCATTTTGCTCTAAAAATGGTTATATAGCATTTGGAATCTTTATATTTTGTGACAGTTTCCACTCTTAAAAATAGCATGGAGTTTTCATAGGGTATATGTATATTAAATCATTACATTATGTACCCTACATATATATAAGTTTTATTTGTCATTTGTACCTTAATAGACTAGAAAAATAATTTGGGTCCTTGTCATTCTTAGATGGGGATGACTGGCAGAGGGAAATTAGACTTTGGAATTGGAGATAGTGCCTTTCCTTTTGAAACTTTTTTTTTTTTGCTTCTGGTGAGTGTCAGTTACAGTCTGTACTTTTCACTTATTAGGTTGCTGGCTACAAACGGCCTCTCCCTTTTCAATATGTTTTCATCTTTTGTAGTCTTTTGCTTTGACCTCAAACCTTCTATTCTGGTAATTTTTCTCCTGTATTAAGGGGAAAAAATTCTCCCTCCTTGTCCTCAACCCAGGCTGATTTTGACCTGCAGATGTTATTTTTGGTTATCACAACTAAAGAATTGCTACCTGCATCTTGCGGCTAGAGGCCAGAGATACTGCTGAATCTCCTGAAATGCACAGGGGCTTCAACAACAAAGAATTATCCAGTCCCAAATATCAATTGTGCAGAGGTTGATGAACCTTGCCCTAAATTACTGATCCTTCTTTCTCATTCAAAAACAGTCTGACCCCAGTAGGTCAGTGTTCCTCTTCTTTTGGGTTCTGTTTAGTTAAAAAGCTAAGAGGAGCCGGCACAAGTTGTTCTCTTATTAAAATGTACTGCCCTTTTGACATGACAGAACTTTAGCTATTTCACACAGCTCTACTATGAGAGCTAGTACAATGTAAAAGACCGAACTAGACCTAGTTGAAATTCTGCCACACCTTAGCTGTACACCTTAATTTCCTTTTTCGTAAAAGAAAAAAAAAGGAAATAATGATAATATTTACCACATGGGGTTGTTTTAGGAATTCAATGTGTGAACATACATATGTATGTGTACATAATGTGTGTGCATCACCAAAATGGCTATGTTAATTTTAGACTGCATCAAGTGAACCATAGTATCAAAAATAGATTTGATTTAGACTAATATGTATTATGTAATTATTTTTTATCATTCTGAGGTTCTTTTTTCTCCTAGATTAAATATTCCACTTATTTTAACTCTTTAGCAAAGAACATGGTTTGTGGCCACTCTCATTGGGTCACTAATTTCAAGATACCTTCTAGGTCATCTTGAGATGAAAAAAAATCAAGATTCTGTCTTGGGTTCCAAATTTAGTCTGTTAGAACCACTTATTTATTAAACTTATCAAATAAACATTTTTTGTTTGGTTTTTCTCTTATTTTAAGGGAATCTCAGAATCTTAAAACACTAGACAATAATGCACTTATGAGTTAGTGATTAGAACCCATGATTTGTCAACTGTTGTCAAATATTCAGGATTGGGGAGAACAATAGAATTCACTTGGTAAAAAGAATAACTTTTAAGTCTGACTATTCTCGTGACCTTGAGATACATGAAGTTATTGTAGTAAAATTTTAAATTTGAACTCGTAATTTTCTTTTATATATATACATGTATATATATATATGTATGTATGAGTATATATATATATATATATATATATATTTTTTTTTTTTTTTTTTTGAGGCGGGGAAGGAGAGGTAATGAGCAGGAAGTGGGGGAGCAGAGGGAGAGGGAGAAGCAGACTTGCTGCTGAGCAGGTCTCAATGCCGGGCTTGATCCCAGGACCCTAAGATCATGACCTGAATTCAGGGCAGATGCTTATAACCTATTGAGCCACCCAGGCGCTTGTCAGAATTTTCTTATAGCTGCAGGGAGAAAAATTACTACTCATCCTTTAAGATCACTTCTGTTATGGGGAGGTGAGGTCTCTTGGCAGGGGGGCATTCATACTTGTTCTAGCTTAGTATTTCTGTATAAGCTAATCACTGAAATAGTTTTTTTCTTGTCTTACCATTTTGCTGTAGAGTGAATCTTTCTAGAAACAGAGTAATGTCATTATTAATGGAGATTTTACTTTTAAACACTATGTACTTTATGTAGTTCCATAAATAATTATTCAATTAAATGTCAACAAAGTCTTAGGACTTTAGGGAACTTTCAAATGAAATATAAATTCCTATATATCTTTAGGATCTCCTTTACATGTCAAGATGATATCCTTTAGGTATCCTGTGAGTGAAGAGTCAGGCTGAGTTCCCTCAAAGCGAAGCCTGATACAGGGATTTTGTACATGAAATTGACTGGAGCTGTACTCTTCAGGAAAAACCTATATAGAAAGAAGTCAAGCAAGATGGGGGAGGAAAAGACTCTAAGAAGATATTGCCTTATCTAAAGCGGAACCTTGGATGATCCACAGGGAAGCTCTGAATCATAAACTGCCCTTACAAAATTATTTCATTTTGAGGCAAGATGGCCAGCCATTTGTAACTTGTCACTCAGACATTTCCTATTAATCACCTTGAGAGTAGCCAGTGAGGCATAATCCCCATTCTGAGGCTGCTCTCTGGTGGCAATTTCTAGAGAAGTAAGCAGCTCTGTTCTATTAGCATCCAACATTCACAGCAAGTAAGGTTCGGGTACACCACCAAAACATCTACTCTAAAAGAGTATATTATTCTTCATAGTATTTTCAAACCAGCTAGACTTTTGCAGCCATATCTGTGATTTAAATATCAACATTGTGTTGCCTGAACACTTAGTTCCACTGATCAAATATTTTATGAAACATTCAAGCAAACACATACTAAAGTTGACTTAATTTTTAGAAAAGATAATATTAGGAAATTTTTTTTATGCTTATATTTTCTAGAGCAATTGTTGACAAAGTAGAAAAGTTGTGAAAAAGAAGGTACTCATCTTGGAGGTACTGTCTTTAGTGCAAAAGAATGGAAAGAATGCAGTGATGACATGAAAACTCAGTAATAGAACTAAATGAAGTATATTAGTATTGTCATTTGAATGTTTATTAAGTTTCTTAAAGTGATTTTACAGTCAGTCCTATTTGAGGAGTTTAAAGATTCCCAGAAAGAGAAGAAATCCTACATGCAATAGAGCATATTTTAGATTTATCAAAAACTGAATTCTGTGAAGATTTATAAACTAATTTATTTGACAGTCACTGCAGATGAGTCACATAGAACTATTTATGTAAAATATTTCTTTTCACACTGCCAGTCTCAATCATTTGTGTTTTTGAGAATCTAAATGTACCACTACAATGATGGAAGAGAGAAAGTGAAAAGTTTTGTTGAGAAGTAGGAACATTTGTTTTCACAGAGTTCAGCTTTGATAAATCCAAAATATTTAGGTAACTCATGTTTATACAGAATGAAGTGACAGAACTTGGTTTCCCCCATGTTGCTGACTTATCTGTGCAGCCCATGTTGGTCAAATGACACACTAGATTCATATCCCGTGTTCTTCTTTCTCATATCCTTCTATCTCTGCACCATTTATTTCTATCTCCACACTGCTTTCAAAGTTATCTTCATAAAACGCACTGTCTTCCTTAAAGTCTTTGATGCTTCCCTATTACCTGTGGAATGAAGTCTAAACTCCTTACCAGGATAGTTATACCCCTCAGAATTGGGCATTAATTTGCCTACCCATTTGTATACACTTTACAAGCCATCCTCAACTAGTCACAAAGTTACAATCACCTTCAG
Source organism: Potos flavus (assembly GCA_028534135.1). Classification (NCBI taxonomy): domain Eukaryota; kingdom Metazoa; phylum Chordata; class Mammalia; order Carnivora; family Procyonidae; genus Potos; species Potos flavus. The sequence continues at coordinate 144,284,753 of CM052899.1, read as the reverse complement.
TACTTTATTATATTAAAATGTGCCTATTTTTATTAAGCTATATTACATCCCCTGGCCCACTTGCTGTTCTTCAAGCTCTTCATATCCTAGGATATAATTTCTTTCCTTTCCATAGCTAATAGGACCTGAAAGATTGACCTGACACAAGACAATACATTATCTTGACAGAGAGAAAGTAGAGAGGAGTCAGGAGGCTTTCATGTTGAGTCACAAGCAAGATAAATTGGTATAATCCAGTCAATGGAGGGGTGGGGGAGGAAAATGGAGTAGCCAATAAGAATAATATTAGTAGGGACGCCTGGGTGGCTCAGTTGGTTGGGCGGCTACCTTTGGCTCAGGTCATGATCCCAGGGTCCTGGGATCCAGTCCCACATCGGGCTCCTTGCTCGGCAGGGAGCCTGCTTCTCCCTCTGCCTCTGCCTGCCACTCTGCCTGCTTGTGCTCTCTCTCTCTCTGACAAATAAATAAATAAAATCTTAAAAAAAAAAAGAATAATATTAGTAAATCCTTAAGTAGCACTCACTAGATGCCTGGTACTATCTATGTACTTCACATATGTTGATATCATTTAATCCTCACCACATTGTTTCCCTATTTTTAAGATGAAAGTAAGGCAGAAAGAAGGTAAATGAATTACTTCACTCAGATCACTCAACTATGGAGTAGATAAGCTGGGATTTGAACCCAGAAGTCTGGTTATAATAGAACAATTGATACCCACCTTACGGAGAGCAAAGCTTCTATTTCAATTCTTAGTTCCAGTTCCCATCAGACCCATCAGGTGTACTTTGTTTCTTATCTTTGAATTTTTGTGAAGCTATATGGTATGTGATATAGCCTTCTTTAGTTACACTACTTTAAATATATTTATATTTCTTTCATCCATAGTAACCTTAGTGAGACTTGCTGATTTTCACTTAAAAAAAAAAAAAAAGTTAACGTACCTTGTAATTGAAATACCTTTTCCACCATTTTTATCTGTTGAAATGGTGTTAATGCTTCATGATCTAGCTCAAGTCCTGCTTATCTGTGGCTTTTCTCAACTCCCACCCTAAATTAGGATTGTTTTTCCTTCTCTTTGATCTTAATGAATTTCTTATTCTATTCAAGAACTAGAGACAATCTACTTTTGGTATTTTAAGTTCTATACCCCTTTTTCCATAATATTAGTTTGAACCATATGAAATTATCAACCCTCAAGTATTTTTAACTTACTAAAATAGAGTTTCATGTGGTTCAATTTAGTCTTTTGGAAGGAAGCTGATTGACAGGAGGTATCTTAGTGTCCTCCGTACCCTGAATATCCGATAGATGCTAAGAATTAAATATTTCTTGGATATAATAGAATTTTAGTGATACGGCATAATTTCCCCAAATATTCTCCTGGGGATAACAAAATGTTTAGAGGAGTAAAATCATCATTTTTTCTGTTTTCTACTTCTGACATTGTGTTTATTTCCCAAAAAATCCTTAAGTATTTATTCAGTTGTTTTTGTGCATAGGTAACCACAACTGGAGACTTCAGTTTGGCTACCTAAAATAAAACAAGTTCATACTTACTAAAAGCACGTTCATAAGGATTTTTAAGTTGTTATTTTTTAAATAATATCCAGGTAAGTGGATCAGAATATTACAAATAAACAAGGTCTCAGTTCTCCAAGTTTATGAAATAGTAAGGGGCCACATATATGTGCAGTTCTTCAGGAAGTCAGAAAATGGATCTGTATCAGGCAGTTATCACAGGAGATTTCACAAAGAAGCAGAGTTGGAATTCATCAGAACAGGAAAGAATATGGGGTGTCGCAGGCAAATACAGAACTTATGAAAACTTGGAAGAGCTGCAAATAGAACCATTTGAACAGAGTATGTAGGATATAAGGTAAGTTGGGGGGAGAGATGGGAGGAGTCACTTGAACATTTTAAGTAGGGTATTAACATTGCCAAATTGTGCTTTCTAAAGGTGCAAAGCCAAAAATAAATAAATAAATTAAAAAAAAATCAGGAATTACAAGAAAATATAGAAACTGCTGAGTCAAATGAAGTGAACTCTGGCTGGACTGCAAAGGATGATGAACAGAGAACTAGGGAGGCCATGTCAGAGATTACTGCTATGATCTGAGCAAGGATGAGGAGATCTTTGAATAAGGATGTGACCAGTTAAATCAGTAGGAAAGTGGATTCAAATAATATAGGAAAATATAAATGATAGGAATTGGATATCAGTCAGAGGTTGGGAGTAACTCCATTTGTGTTACCTGATAATTGTATCTAAGTAATTTATGTATTTAGAAAAGGGCTGGATCATTTTAAGTTCAGCTTAATTGTGAATTATGCTTGCAACAAAGTCCTCTGTGAACTGAATACTTTGTTCAAAATATGTATACATATTCCGGAATAAAGTGTTGCTTCTCCAGAGGTACTCTTTTGAATGGAGTTTCATATAAATTAAACATTTTGGGATAAATATGAGTAAAATACACTTAATTTAAAATATGCAATAATGTTAATTAAACCAAAGAAAGTTGTAAATTGATGTTGTCATCTTCACCTTCATTTATATTTATGAAACTATATTATTAATGTTCCTTTTAAAAATATTAAATAGCATTTTGTCATTAAGTATGTGCCTATCCTGGTGGTGTCAGTTAAAGAAGGTGATTATATCAATGTTATGAGGAATAAGCTGAGAATGATAGGAGAGACTTGTTTCGTCAGCTTCATGGTATGTGTGTGTGTGTGTGTGTGTGTGTATCAGCATTATGTGACACTCAGAAAAAGGTGTTTTATAAATATACTTACTTTTTTGGCCTAATATTTAGTTGAAGTTGAATAGACTTCACTTAAAAATTCTATTTACAGGTGTTAAAAAATATTTTTTAAAAGTGAATCAAAATATTTATTGCAGTGTTATACAAAAAGTTTCCAGTCATAAAATGTATATTATAAATGACTGGAGAAAGAAAGGGATAATTTTTTAAAGAATGAAATCATCAATCTCATGTAAAATAAACATGTCAAGTTCACTGAGGGAATTAGTAAGTTCAAAGGAATTTTTTTCTGTGTGTCTGTGTTGTTTTATTTCACTATAGTTGACATGTAATGTTACATTAGTTTCAGATGTACAGCTTTGTGATTTGACAAATTTATACATTATGCCATATTCACTGTAAGTATAGCTAACATTTGTCCCATTACATTGCTATTACAATATCATTGACTGTATTCCTTAGGCTATGCTTTTTATTCCCCTGACTTACTTCATAACTAGAGGCCGGTATCTCCCTTTCCTCTTCACTCATTTTGCCCAACCTCTCCATCTCCCTTCTCTCTGGAAACCATCAGTTCTCTGTATTTATAGTTCTGATTCTGCTTTGTTTTTATTTTTACTTTTTTTCCCCTAAGATTTTGTTTATGAGTGGAATCAAATGGCATTTTTTCTTTCTCAGTCTGATTTATTTCACTTAGTATAATACCCTCTAGATCCATCCATGTTGTCTCAAATGTTGTGGTCTCATCCTTTTTATAGCTGCGTAATATTTCATTATACGCATGCACGCACACACACTATATCTTCCTTATCTATTTGTCTATCAGTAGACACTAGGGTCACTTCCATGTCTTGGCCATTGTAAATAATGCAGTAAACATAGGGGTACATATATCTTTTCAAGTTAGTGTTTTCATTTTCCTGGTAAATAGCCAATAGTGGAATAATTAGATCATATGGTATTTTGATTTTTAATTTTTTGAGGAATTTCCATACTGTTTTCCAGAATAGCTTCACCAATTTCACCAATTTACATTCCCACCAATAGTGCATGAGAATTCCTTCTTCTCTACATCCTCACCAACTCCTTTTGTTTCTTGTCTTTTTGATTTTAGTCGTTCTAACAGGTGTGAGGTGATATCTCATTGTGGTTTTGATTTGCATTTCCCTGATGATTAGTCTTGTTGACATCTTTTCATGTGTCTGTTGGTAATCTATCTTCTTTAGAAAGATGTTCAGTTCCTCTGCCCATTTTTTTAATCAGACATCATTTGTAAATATTTTCTCCCAATCTGTAGGTTGTCTTTTTGTTTTCTTGATGGTTTCCCTTGCTGTGGAAAAGCTTTTTATTTTGATGTAGTCCCAATAGTTTATTTTTGCTTTTGTATGCCTTGCCTTAGGAGACATATCTACAAGAATGTTATTATGGCCAATGTCAGAGAAATTACTGCCTGTGCTCTCTTCTAAGATTTTTATGGTTTCAGGTCTCATGTTTAGGTCTTTAATCTAATTTGAGTTTGTTTTATGTATTGTGTTAGAAAGTAGTCCAATTTCATTCTTTTTTTTTTTTTTTCCCAATTTCATTTTTATACACGTAGCTGTCTGGTTTCCCCAGTACCATTTATTGAAAATACTGTCTTTTTCCCATTGTATATTCTTTCCTCCTTTGACATAGATTAATTGACCGTATAAATATGGGTTTATTTCTGGGATCTGTATTCTGTTCCACTGATTAATTTGTCTATTTTTGTGCCAATACCATACTTTATTGATTACTATAGCTTTGTAGTATATCTTGAAATACAGAATTGTGAGACCTCCAGCTTCGTTCTTCTTTCTCAGGATTTCTTTGGCTACTTGGAGTTTTCTGTGGTTCCATACAAATTTCAGTATTATTTGTTCTAATTTTGTGAAAAATACTGTTGGTATTTTGATAGGGATTTCATTGAATCTTTAGATTGCTTTGGGTAATATGGATATTTTGACAACAATAATTCTATTTTATGAGCGTAGAATATCTTTCCATTTCTTTGTGTCATCTTTAGTTTCTTTCATCAATGTCTTACAGTTTTCAGAATATAGGTCTTTCACCTCTTTGGTTAAGTGTATTCCTAGATATTTTATTCTTTTTGGTGGAATTGTAAGTGGTGTTGTTTTTAAATTTCTCTTTCTGCAGCTTGGTTGTTAGTGTCTAGAAATGCTACCAATTTCTGGGTATAAATTTTGTATCTTGCCACTTAATTGAATGTGTTTATAATAAGAGTTTTTTGGTGGAGTCTTTAGGATTTTTCTATGTATAGTATCATGTCATCTGCAAATAGTGACAGTTTAACTTCTTTGCCAATATGGTTACTACACATTTTTTTTTTTTTCTTCTCTAATTGCTGTGACTAGCACTGCCAGTACTATGTTGAATAAATATGGCAAGAGTGAGCCTCACCATCTTATTACTGACTTTGGAGGGAAAGTATCAAAGAAAATATCCAGAAACAACCACAAAACAAGTAATAAAATGACAAATATATCTACCAATAATTACTTCAGGTGCAAATGGTCTAAATGCTCCAACCAAAAGACATAGGGTATAAAAATGCATTAGAAAGAGAAAACAAGAGAGAGCCTACAAGAGACTCATTTTAGACCTAAAGACACCTGCAGATTGAGAGTGAGTGGGTAGAGAAACATTTTTCACATAAGTGGATGTCAAAAGAAAGCTGAAGTAGCATACTTTGGACATGTCCGTATATGGTCCATATATTGGACAAATGACTTAAAAACTAAGGCTGTAAAAGGAGGCCAAGAAAAGCATTATATAATCATAAAAAGGGACAATCCAACAAGAAGATAAAACAATTGTAAATATTTATGCACCCAACATGGGAGCACTCAAATATATAAAACAATAATAAACATAAAGGAACTAATTGATAATAAAACAATAGTAGTAGGACACCTTAATATCCCACTTACATCAATGGACAGATCATCTAAATAGAAAATCAACAAGGAAATGATGGCTTTAAATGACACACTAGGCAGATGGATTTAATAGATATATTTAGAGAGGCGCCTGCGTGGCTCAGTGGGTTAAGCGTCTGCCTTCAGTTCAGGTCATGATCCTGGGGTCCTGGGATTGAGCCCTGCCTTCGGGCTCTCTGTTTAGTGGGGAGTCTGTTTCTCCCTCTCCCTCTGTCTGCCACCACCCCTGCTTGTGCTCTCTCTCTCTGTCAAATAAATAAGTATAATCTTTCAAAAAAAATAGATATATTTAGAACATTCCATCCTAAAACAGCAGAATACACATTCTTTTCAGGTGCACATAGAACATTCTCCACAACAGATCACACATTAAGTCACAAATCCAGGGATGCCTGGGTGGCTCAGTGGGTTAAAGCCTCTGCCTTCAGCTCAGGTCATGATCTCAGGGTCCTGGGATCAAGCCCCACATCAGGCTCTCTGCTCAGCAGGGAGCCTGCTTCCCCCTCTCTCTCTGCCTGACTCTCTGCCTACTTGTGATCTCTCTCTCTCTCTGTAAAAAAAAAAAAAAAAAAAAAAAAAAAAGTCACAAATCCAGCCTCAGCAAGTACAAAAAGATTGAGATCATACCATGTACCTTTTCTGGCACCAACATTATAAAATTAGAAGTTAATGACAGGAAAAATTTTGGAAAGACCACAAATACCTAGAGGTGAACAACATGCTGCTAAACAATGAATGGGTCAACCAGGAAATTAAAGAAGAAATTTAAAAAAAAAAAAACATGGAAACAAATGAAAATAAAAACACAATGGTCCGAAACCTTTGGGATGCAGCAAAAGCAGTCTTAAGAGGGAATTATATAGCAATACAGGTGTACTTCAAGAAGCAAGAAAAATTTCAACAACCTAACTCACCAAGGTACAAGAAAAGATGCTACACTTAAAAGAGCTAGAAAAATAATATTAAACTAAGCCTAAAGCCAGCAGAAGGAAGGAAAAATAATAAAGATTAAAGAGAAAATAAATGATAAACAAGAAAGAAAGGAAGGAAGAGAGGGAGGGAGGGAGGAAAGGAAGAAGGGAGAGAGAGAGAGCAAGAAAGAAAGAGAATGAGAGAAAGAGAGAGAGAGAAAGAAAGAGAGAGAGAGAAAGAGAAAGAGAGATAAAGAAAGAAAAGAAACAAACCCAGTAGAACAGATCAATGAAACCAGGAGCTGGTTCTTTGAAAAAATTAATAAAATTGATGAACTTCTACCCAGACTTCTCAAAAAGAAGAGAAAGGACCCAAATAAATAAAACCACAAATGCAAGAGGATAAATAACAACCAACACCATAGAAATACAAATGATTATAAGAGGATATTATGCAAAAGTATATGCCAACAAATAGGGCAACCTGGAAGTAATGGATAAATTCCTAGACACATATAAACTACCGACACTGAAAAAGGAAGAAATAGAAAACTTGAACTGGCTGATAACCAGCAAAGAAGTTATCAATAATTCAAAAACTCCCAACAATCAAAAGTCCAGGGCCAGATAGATTTATAGGCAAATTCTACTAAACATTTAAAGAAGAATTAAGACCCATTCTTCTCTATTCTAAAAAATAGAGAAGGAATAAAAACTTCCAAATTCATTCTTCGAAGCCGGCATTACCCTGATTCCAAAACCAGATAAAGACTCCACTATAAAAAGAGCACTACAGGCCAATATCTCTGATGAACATGGATGCAAACATTCTCAATAAAATAGCAAAACAAATGCAACAATACATTAAAAAATCATTCACCATAATCAAGTGGGATTATATTCCTGGGCTTCAAGGGTTGTTCAATATTCACAAATCAATCAACGTGATACTCAAAGGATAGGAGCCATATGATCCATTCAATAGATGCAGAGAAAGCATCTGACAAAGTACAACATCCATTCATGATAAGAGTCCTCAACAAAGTAGGTTTAGAGGGAACATATCTCAACATGATAAAGGCCATAAATGGAAAATCCCCATAGCTAATATCATCCTCAATGGGGGGATGGGGAAAAACTGAGAGCTTTTCCTCTATGATCAGGAACAAGCTGGAGATGTTCACTCTCATCACTGTTACTTAACGTAATAGTGGAAGTCCTAGCCATTGCAGTCACACAACAAAAAGAAAAGCCATCCAAATTTGCAGGTGACCTGATATTCTGTGTGGTAAAACTGAAAGACTTCAACCAAAAACTGCTAGAACTGATAAATGAATTCAGTAAAGTAGCAGGATCCAAAATCAATGTACAGAAATCTGTTGCATTTCTATACACCAATAATGAAGCAGCAGAAAGAGAAATCAAGAAATCAATCCCATTTATAATTACACCAAAATAATAAGATACCTAGAAGTAAATCTAACCAAAAAGGTGAAAGACCTAGGCTCTGAAAACTATAAAATACTGATGAAATTGAAGACGACACAATGAAATGGAAAGACATTCCATGCTCATGGATTGGAACAACAAATACTGCTAAATTGTCTATACTACCCAAAGCAATCTACACATTTAATGCAATCCCAATAAAAATACCACCAGCATTTTTCACAGAGCTAGAACAAAAAACCCTAAAATTTGTATGGAACCACAAAAGACCCCGAATAGCCAAACCAATCTTGAAAAAGAAAAGCAAAGCTGGAAGCATCACAATTCCAGACTTCATTTTATATCACAAAACTGTAGTGACCAAACAGTATGGTACTGGCGCAAAAATAGACACATAGATCAGCAGAACAGAACAGAAAACCCAGAAGTGAACCCACAACTATATGGTCTATTAATCTTCTACAAATCAGGAAAGACTATCCAATGGGAAAAAGACACTCTCTTCAAAAATAGTGTTGGGAAAACGGGACAGCAACATGCAAAAGAATGAAACTAGACCACTTCCTTACACTGAATACAAAACTAAATTCAAAAGGATGAAAGACCTAGATGTGAGACCTGAAACTATCAAAATCCTAGAGGAGAACACTGGCTGTAACCTCTTTGACATCGGCTATAGCAACTTCTTTCTAGATATGTCTCCTGAGGCAAGGGAAACAAAAGCAAAAATTAGTTATTGGAACTTCATCAAAATAAAAACTTCTGTACAGCAAAGGAAATAATGAACAAAACTAAAAGGCAACCTATGGATTGGGAGAAGATATTTTCAAATGATAAAGGGTTATATCTGTATATATAATCTATATATAATATCTGATAAAGGGTTAGTGCCCCAAAATATAAAGAATTTCTTAAAATCAATGCCTGAAAAATGAATAATTCAATTAAAAATGGGCAGAAGATATGAATATGAATGGACTTTTTTTTTTCCAGAGAAGACCTATAGATGGCCAAGAGACAAGAAAAGATGCTCAACATCACTGAAAATCAGCGAAATACAAATCAAAATTACAATGAACACCCTTGTCAGAATGCCTAAAATCAACAACACAAGAAACAACAGCTGTTGGCAAAGATGTGGAAAAAGGAACCCTCTTACACTGTTGGTGGAAATGCAAACTGGTGCAGCCACTGTGAGAAACAGTATGGAGGTTCCTCAGAAAGTTAAAAATAGAACTACCCTACAGCATAGCAATTGCACTATTAGGTATGGACCCCAAAATACTAATTCAAAGGGATACATGCATTCTGATATTTATAGCAGCATTATCCATAGTAGCCAAATTGTGGAAACAGCCCAAGTGTTTATCGACTAATGAAGGGATAAAGAAGAGGTGACTTTTATGTATATATAAAATGGAGTATTATTCAGCCATAAAAAAGAATGAAACCTTGCCATTTATAAGGACATGGATGGAGCTGGAGAGTATTATGCTAAGCGAAGTAAGTCAAAGAAAGACAAATACCCTATGATTTCACTCATGTGGAATTTAAGAAATAAAACAAAATGAGCAAGGGGGTAAAAGAGAGAGGGGCAAACTAATAGACAGACTTGGATTACACTTGTTGTAATGAGCTTTGGGTATTATATGGAAGTGTTGAATCACTATATTGTACACCGAAACTAATATTACACTGTATGCTAACTGAAATTTAAACAAAAACTTTAAAAATGTAAAAAAAAAAATTAAATAAAAGAAATTT
>CM052899.1:144260803-144274783 GCA_028534135.1 Potos flavus | reverse complement strand
CCGCCACCCCGTACCGCAGTGTGACCAGGGCTTGGTGTATACTTGAGGATCCTGAGCTCGGTGAAGTCGCAAGCTCCCTGTGAACTGGACCTACCAGTTATGGCTCCCGGCCCTCCCCCTTAAGTGTCCAGACCCTGCTCCCATCTGGACTTCTAAGGTGGAGGGGAAGATAGTGTTTCACAGTTTCTCAGCCCCTTTAAACCACAGCTTTTCTTCTGTGTCCTAATGTGGGGAGGGCTGGTGGGCATTGTAGATCCTGACCTTGCTGAGTTTGCAAGTTTTCTGTGATGATATGACCTGCCACTTATGGTGCCACGACCCACTAATTATGGCATCAGAACTTGCCCCTATGGCATCCAGACCTGTTCCTGTCTGGGCTTTTCAGTGGACAGTGGGGGAATGTTCCTATAGCTCCTCAGCCCTTTTAAATCCTGGCTTCTTTTTCCATGCCCCAGCACGAGTAGGGCTGGAGTGTGCTTGTGGAGCCTTGGGCTCACTGAAGTCATCAGCTCACTGAGATGACAGGACCCACCCATTATGGTGTCCAGACCCTGCTCCTATCTAGGCTTTTAAGGTGGGGTGGGAATGTAAACTGTGGAGTGTAGATCTCCCATCCCTCTGACCTGGAGAGCTTTCCACGCAGTTTCTCTGATGCTTGGCAGAGTTCTAGTGTTGTCTTTTATATGCTAGTTGCTCTTTTAAACCCTGGCCTTTTTTTCTGTGCCCAAGGACAGAGGAATCTTTCCAAGTCCCTCAGTACCCTCCCTCCACTGACATTCACAGTGTTGGAGGTGGGGGTTCCCTTTGTTATTGTGTCTATGTCTCGCTGTTTTTGCCATTTTCTCTATCTTTGGTTGTTCAGTAGCTGTTCAGTCAGCCCTCAGTTCTTCAGGAGGAACTGTTCTATAAATAGTATATTTTGATGTGTCTGTGGAGCAGGCGAGTTCAGGGTCTTTCTGCATTGCCATCTTGAACCAGAACCTCAGTTCAAAGGAATTTAAACAACATACAGATTACAAGCAATCAGAAATGTTGAATGCATATAGATGTAGATGCAAAATTGGTCCATATACATAGGGAAACAATCAGTTGTCATTTAATGGGCACAATTCACTTGCATTACTGTTAGTATTCTGCAACTTAACAGATAGCCCAACTAAAATATGTAAATAAATTTAATATATTATATAAAAATTATACAAATACATATTTGTATATATAAATATGTAAAATATATATAAAATACCTCAAACATAACAGATACATGTTTCACCCATTTCAACATTTCACAATTTTTCTTGACATTGGAAAATATGATAGGAATAAAAATCTTAGAAACATGGTCAGAGAGACTTCCTCCTCAAAACAGATACCACAGCTCTCCACAAATCTTTTCTTGCTGGGAAGTATGTAGTTCATTGTAAGGCCAAGTCTAGTTGTGAGTAGGAGAATAAACATTTATCACACTGTTCATTTTGTCAAAAGCTGTGTTTGAGAATTTAGTGTGTGCCAGTTGCTGAGTGACTGCTTATTCGTGCTATAACAGTAAAGAAATAATATTGCGCCTGCCCTTCTGGAGCTCACATTCCAGGAGGGAATAAAGACAAGTAGCCGGATATCATATTACTCTGATAAAAACAGGGTGATGAATCAGTGAAGTTTCTTAGAAGAAATAAATTTGGGCAAACATGAGTGGAAATTATGCTGGTTACTGAGAAAAAGGAAGTAGAAAGCATTCCAAAAAGAGGAGATAGGTGTTAGATAGTCCAGGGTATAAGGGAGCACCAAGATTGAGTTGCTTATAGAACTTCACACAGGTCACCTTATACCTCGTAAATCATGTTGCCAGTTTGGCACACATGTATTGAAAAAGCTTGAAGGAAGTTTCATGTCACTTGCCATTCTTCCTTTGAAAAAGTTATTAAAATTTAACTTCTAAATTGCCATTATTTCTGTAATTTATCTTGAAATGATGAAACAATTTAGGGAGATTAATCCAAACATTTAGAATTTAAGACTAGTTAGATTCAGCTTAGTTTTTCCATGCTGGTCTATCCTTATCACATAGTCTGTTCCCTTCAGTTCTTCCACGAATCCCATAATCCTTCTACCCCATGACTACTAACTCCTTGTTTAGGTACAGAGACTCTCTCTCTTTTTTTTTTTTTTTGTCTGGGTAGGGACAATTTTTTGTATCCCTATACAAAAGAGAAGCAGTGTAGGTGAGCTCATTTATTTATGTAGTTTGCAACCCAATAACAAAATTACCAGTTCTGGTTAATGTTGCCAGAGGAGTAAATGTAGAAGGTAGGAAGCTACATTTTAACAAAAAAAGTAATATGAGGGGCACCTGGGTGGCTCAGTCGTTAAGGGTCTGCCTTAGCTCAGGTCATGATCCCAGGGTCCTGGGATTGAGCCCCGAATCAGGCTTCTTGCGCAGCAGGAAGCCTTCTTTTCCCTCTCCCACTCCCCCTGCTTGTGTTCCCTCTCTCTCTGTGTCTCTCTCTGTCAAAAAAAACCCAAAAAACAAAGTAATATGAAATAATAAAACCCCACTTTTCACAGTAGAGAGCTAAATATATTCAAGTTCACACATGATATTTGTATGAAATCTCTAAGGGTGTTTTTCTGTTTATTATCTTGAGGTTTTCAATCTATTTGATGCATTTGGTTGTATATTTATTCAGATGCTAGCTTAGAAATCAGATTATAAAACTGAAGTAGATGTTAACCTATCAGCAAATAAGTTAAACTATAGAGAAAAGTGTGTGTGTGGGGAAACCCCATTCCATTGCAGCATAATACAGTAATTAATGACTGCAATAATGTTCTTAATTCAAGAAAAAGATAATTATTTTCAGTATTTTTTATTTACAGAAAATATGTTAAGGCATTTTTTAAATTAAATTATTGATTGAAAATATTAGGTACATGAATAATTAAGCTCTGACTGTCCTGGAAATTACTATGGTGATACCTCCTGATTCCCAAATGGTGGCCAATTATCTGTGATAGACTATGACTCTGGCTATTAATATTGTAAAACAGGTTTACTGTATTAGAGAGCAAAATTGTAGAGTAGAGTGCTTGGGTTAAAGGGTGAAAGGTCATTAGAAACCATGGACACATGCCAGTATTCTAAATAAGAGAGCAAATAAGGAAACAAATATGGAGAATCCTGATGATGTCTAGCAACAGTAATTAAGGGGTTTCACCAGTGCCTCATGCTGATTTGGAAAAAAGTTTGTTGCTGTGTTTTGAAGATCTGAATAAACAGGCAGCAATTATTACAGAGACTTAGTTCTTTTGGCAGGTGGCCACCACAGCAGATTGCTCCATAAGGGTGCAAGAGATCGCTTTGTGACGAAAAGGTGATGTCTTGAAGATGACAAAAGTAAGTGTGTTGGAGTTCCATGGTAGCATGGTCACCATGGGGAGTCTACAGGACAAAGCACAGGTTTTAACTAAAGGTAGGCAGTGGAGCTATATAGCTATAGTGATTGCCACCAGACCATCCTTTAGATATTTGATAAATGTTATATAGTATTTTTTCTTAAATTTAAATAAATATATGTCAAAAGTGCTAATCTGGCACTTCAGATGTTCCTATGAGAGCCCTTTCCAAGAAAAAAAAAAGGAATATGCCTCCATTGTTCTCAAGCTGCTGTCACCTTGCATTGTTTATCTTCATAGCTCTCTTAATTTGCTGATAAGGTGAGGGTGGCAGAATAATGTCCCTAAAGATGTCCATTTCCTAATCCTCAGAATCTATGCACATGTTACCTTACATGGCAAAAGGGACTTTGCAGATGTGATTATGTTAAGAACCTTGAGTTGGGAAGATTATGTTGGATTTTTTGAGTAAACCCAATCTAATACCGTGAGGCCTTAAAAGCAGAGAAAACTTTTCTTTGTGTAGTGAGAAGGATATATGACTATGAAGAGATGATCAGAGTGGTTCAGGGGTGCAACATTGTTGTCTTTGAAGATGGAGGAAAGGGGCCATATGAGAAGTTTCTAGAAGCAGGGAAAGATAAGGAAACTGATTCCAGAACATCCAGAAAGGAATGATTTGTTATAAAGGCAATAGGAAACAAATACTTATGGTAGATGTTGTCTCATTGTCTCCCCATTTCCCATATATACACATTAGAATGTAAACCTTAAAGGGGCATGGAATATTCATTTTCTTCAGTGCTCTATCCCTAGGATATTTTGAAATATAGCAGGTATGTGTGCAATAAATACTTATTGAATGAATGAATGATATCATATCAGTACTATTTGAATAGAATTTATGAAAATTTGCTCCAATAATGTGTTAAAATAGTCATATTAAATGATACATTTTAAGGATAATTGTGATATATTTTTGTCTACATTATTTGAGCCTTAAAAACACTTCCTATATCATATTTTACAAATATGGAAATAGACATTCACAAGCATTAAGAAATGTACACACATTCTCATTATTTATAAAGACTAACAGCAAACTAACATTTCAAAAGCAATTTAAACATATAGGAACCAGATAAGTACCATATAATTTGATACAGTTAAGAAACTGAGAAGCATTCATGTAAGGAAGAGAGCTGGCATCCCAGAGATGCTTCACAAAGTTGTAGTAACTTTAGATCCTTCTGTAGTCTTGCCATTACAGATCTAGACAAGGGATGCAGTTACTGCATTGGGGAGCAATCAGGATCTTAAGGGACAACCCTCCATTCATTCATTCAATCATTCAATCATTCAATAATATTGCTGGGTGCTTGCTCTGTTGCTAGGTATTGGTCTAGATACTAGGGATATAGAAAAGTACAAGGTAGACAAAAATCCTAGCCCTCATGAAAACCACACTCTAGTGGGAGAGGTAGAAAATAATCAAAATAAATCATGAAAATGTGAAGTCTATTATTTAGTGATTAGACCCATGGAGGAAAACATGGCAGAGTGAGTTGGGAGAGGGAAAGAGTGTGTGGTGTTTCTTTTATAAGGAGGCTATCAAGGGAAATCTCCAATGAGCAGGTGAAACTGGAACAAGCCTTAAGAGAATTGTCATTTGGAAAGTAAAAGAGTGAGCTACTGAAATCCTGAGAGCAAGGGAAAGTATTCCAGGCAGTGGAAACAGTAAATGCAAAGCCTTGAGGCAGGGTGAACCTGATGTATTTGAGGACTTGCAAGACCATTGCCTATTTATAGTACTTATAGTATACTTACAGTATTGTATTTGGCTGCAAAATGTGAAATTAAAAAATTCTAGGGTTTTCCACATCAATCAGCTCACATGAGCTCTTTTAAGTCTCTGATTACCATAGCTCTTCATCCTCAATGAGATTCTGGCTTAGAAATCTTGGCTTTGCTGACATGCATGGAGTGGTCAAATACAACACCAGGGATGCTTCACTGGGGTTAGAAAGGACATATTTTGAATTACTGAGTAATTGAATAGAATGACAAATATATAACTTGTGATGAAGATGTACCTTCTAGTGACCATATATACCACTTTCGCCTGGGAGAATGGCTCACTAATGGAAGGTTCTTTGGGCATGGCATCAGATCAAGAGCAGATAGCATGTCAAGAGAAATATTTCATGCTGGCCATAGTAAGGATAAATGGAATTTTTGTGCCCCAAATATGTATCCAATTTATTCATTCATTCTTTTGAATATTTACTGAACATCTCCTTAGTATCAGGCACTCTTTTCTGGGCTAAGGATATGGCAAAGAAGAAAGCAGATAGGAATTCCTGCCCTCATGGAATTATACTCCAGTGGGAGAAAAAAAAGGCACATGATGCAGTATTTTCAAAAGTAGGTTTTGGTTTTCAAATTCTTTTATTTCAGAATAATTTCAACAATTTCAGTTGTTTATTGAATTCTTTTCTATAGTATCTCTATGACTTGTAGTGCTGGATAGATAAATATTTTTTCTGCTTGGTTCCCTCTTCTATAGTTGGTATGAAGACAACTGTGTTTTGGCATGGCCAAATTTTTTACACTCCATTTGTTTGTGTTATGGCTTCAGCTTTTTGATAGACGTGTTCATGCTTAATGTGTTCTTACACTTTTCTCAGTTACTCATTTAATGACTGCCTTTTTAGGGTGTGTTATTTCTGAAGATATCTGCTCTCATCTACTACATTGAAAATATTTTAAAACTGAAAACAATTTACAGGCATTGTAAACATTTCAAAATACATACTGTATAAGAAAATACCTGGTTCTATAGCTAATTTTTCTCCTCATAAGTTTGGTGACTGTCTTTCTATATCTCTCATCTAAACACACCTTTTTCCCCTCCAAAACAAAAATCCTACATTCTGTTTTTCCCCCAGTTAAACCATTATTTGATTTTTATGGGTGTATAGGAATGTTTTCCATTTATTAAATATATGTTCATGTCTATATTGACATGTTAACACCTCTTTCTTCTCTCTCTCCCTCTCCTATTATAGAAGTAAAAGAAAGAGGACAATCTTAATGGTTCTCTAATAATAATTTCATGGGAAATTGATTTTTAAAGATGTACAGCTTCTCTAAATAAGGTTATTTTAACTTAATTTTATGTTTTGAATTTTATTTTTACTATATGTAATTAGTTTAAGATAGACTTTTAAAATTTCTAGTTACTTGTCTTAATTAACTTTACATGGAGTCTATGTAGAAACCAAATTGCTTCACTAGATTTCAAAATTGCAAATAGCTGTCCAATATCATGAGCTAAACGAAGCTTATGTAGATTCTCAAATAAAGGTCTCAGAAATGTAAGCAGTAAGAACTATTTGGCCATGGCACAGATGTTCTGATAATTACGGGAATTGTGTCTTTAATTAAATTTATACTCTAGTGCCAGTTCAAAAACTTTGTTTTTCATACAAAAACCCAATTATACAGCCAAGAGGCTGTTCATGCTCCAATGAGTTGAAAGTCAAGAAGAAAAATGTTACAGTATTAATGCAAGCTTTTTATTTAAGAACTGATGTTTTTTACTACATGATAAAAATATCTCTAAGGAGTTAAGAGTTTATTCTTCTGCAATAAAATGCTATTTATACCAAGTGGAAATTGACTTAAAATTTAAAACCAAGGTTTTTTTTTTTTTGTTTGTTTTTAGTTTCTATTTAAACCAAGTTTTTAACATATTGCTATTTTGTATTTTTTTCATCTATTTATCTATATATAGATGCTTATGATATGACGTGCTAGTTTACCATCTTGAATTTGTATTTTAGTTAACAAATTATCTTTACTTACATTTGAATCACTTATATTTCCCTTTCAAATAGCCTTAGGCTATTTGAATTCCTTATTAAAAAATTAATTCCTTATTTTAAAAAAGTAATATTTTTATTTCTTTGATCTAGAATTAATGCTATAAAAGTACAATAGATAGAAAGATTATAATATTTATTTAATGCAATGTGAACAAAAAGGCTGAAGATATTGTCCACTATGCAGTTATCAGGGATGTCCATCAAACTCATACAACACAGTTCTGTATACAGTTAATGCCCTAAAACATAAAGAATGAAAACTTGACATTTTAAAATCTTAAGCTCACTGTTTACTAAAGAATGTAAATATCTCAATTGTTTTGCAGGAGTGAATTTATTTTATTTTATTTTATTTTTTTCCCCAATTACTTTTATTTTATTTTTTCAGTGTTACAAGACTCATTGTTTATGTACCACACCCAGTGCTCCATGCAATACGTGCCCTCCTCAATACCCACCACCAGGCTCGCCCAACCCCCCACCCCCACCCCTCCAAAACCCTCAGTCCCTTGTTCTGAGTTCACAGTCTCTCATGGTTCTTCACCCCTCCGATTTCCTCCAATTTATCCCTCCCTTCCTTCTCACAATGTCCTCCACGTTTTTCCTTATGCTCCACACATAAGTGAGACCATATGATAATTGACTCTCTCTGCTTGACTTATTTCAGTCAACATAATCTCTTCCAGTCCAGTCCATGTTAAAATAAAAGTTGGGTATTCATCCTTTCTGATGGAGGCATAATATTCCATTGTAAATTTTATTAAAATATTATAATTCTGTAATGTCAAAATCTTGTGACTTTTCATTTACATGCTTTCCATGTGAGTAGATTTCCAGGAAAGTAAAAATAAAAATTAAAGAGAAATCATAGAAATATTTTTGCAAAAATCAGAATATTTCAGTGTTTTTTTTTAATGAGAAAAGTCAGTTGTGTTGTTAAATCCAAGTTTATTAGATTGATACTTTGCCTCTTTTATTCTTTTGACTATTTTAGAATGGAATGATCTAGGTTCAAATTACATAATTTTTTTGAGCCATTTACTAAGGTTTCTTGTGCTCCAGTTCATTCATTTTATATATTTATAAAAGGAAAACCTTCCTCATATGTAACCTGAGGGAAACCCAGGAAAAGCCCAATTTCTCTAAACCTGGTTAGAAAAGTCCACACAGAAATTAAGGTGAGATAAATCTGAGAAAAATAATTCATGTTGGTGAACTTAACTCTTGAATCTAACTCCAGTGGTTCTAAGAGGACACCTTAAGGTATCTCTGTTTCCAGCAATGATATAATATTGCCCAATCACCTCCCTCCACCACCCCATTTATATTATCTGCTGCCCTGCAACAGACATAAAATGTCTTACTTTTAAAATGTATTCTTTGTATTTGAGGATGGAGTAGGGGAATATTGAAATGAAAACAACTTAATCTTGTTTATCATAGTCTTAATTCTATCAAAAGAGGAAACAATACAAATAAAGGACTTGTCTTTGTTACTGACTCAGCCTCTTTAGTACTCTTTTCTATGTTGAGGGTGAGATTTCTAAATTTGGGATTGGGGTTTTCTCTGGCTGCATTAGGCTAGCCTTCCTGACTGGAGAGATGCGTGTTCTAGAGATTGAATGACTTAAAACCCTGTGTGTACTTGCAGTTTGAGTCTGGCATCCTCACCTCGCTCTAACTCTGATTCTCCATTCTCTGCTTATACCACACACATGTTCTCACCTGGATTATGGAAATTTTATGTCACTGGCACTGTTGCGTTTTCCAGCTTTGAAGCCCTTGTAAAGATCAAGATCGGTTGGCTTGCAGAATTTTGGGAAATGTTACTGACCTTCAGATGCTTGCTGATGTCTTGAGAATGTCAGTTGCAACTCAAATTTACTTCAAAGTTGTAATTTTACATAGATTAAATCATACTCACTTTAACAACCTCACATTTAGCTCCCTCCAAACATCGTATCAACCTCAGTGGCTGTAGAATTATTAAAGAAGACAAGAGGAGCCTTCCTTTAAATGTAGCTTTCCTTCTCCACCTCACTACCTTGCCTGTCATTTAGAGATATGTGTCCTTGGTGGGTCTCATTTAAATCTTAACTTTCTTTTTGACTCATGACAAATTATGACATCAGTGTCGGTCTATTAATTCTGGAAAACTGCAGAGTTGTAGTTATTTCTAGACATATGTCTTCCCCAGTTTTCAAGCTGTGATGTCTTTATTCCTTATATCAAATTAGAGAAAGGCATCATGCATGTGACTGAGAAAGTTTCTCCATAAATGTTCCTATCTATAGATGCTGAAACAGCATACAAGGGAACAAGGACAAATATATATATCTATTAGAATTTAAAAAGTTCAGACTATGGCTGTTTTTTAGGAATTAGCTCTGTTTAACTGTGGAATTAGTTGGTACTTACCATATTACACTTCAACCTGTTTGGGTATCCTTTGTTTTAGACGTATTCCAGCCTTTTGTCATTGCTACTACAACTTTTAGAGCTCACTGACCATCCATATATGTAAGTGTTGAAAAGATACTTTGACAAAACTTTTTATATTTTCACCCAAATCCACATTCTTTGTTTTTCACTGGGGACACAGGTAGTACTTCCCAAATTCATTTACTGTGAAGTGTGGCCATGTGACTAGCTTCCAAGTAAAAGACTATGAGTAGAAGAAATGTGTGCATTCCCAGCTCAAGCCTTTTATGAAACTAATGTGCCTTCTCTTTACTCTCTTTCCTCTTCACTGGCTAAATGCAAACAATGGTGGGGGCCTAGAGGATGACAAGACTTTTAAATGGAAGGAGCCTAAATTACTAGATAAAAAGAATCCCTTTTTGGATTGTTAGTATGAGCAAAAATTAAATTTCCATCATAATTGAGTCACTATATATTTTGGAGTTGGTTTCCTCTAATAGGTATCAACATTTTATTAATAGTACATTTTTTTTTCTGAATTGATTTAAAGGTAAAGAAATAAACTCCTAGGGCCTGGTAGTTACTAAGCAAATTTTTTTTTTAATTTGATAAAAGTCTCGGCTCTCCCCAGGCTCTACTTTCTAATCTAATCTTGAGTATTAGACTCCCAAGACTGTAACCATCTCTGAAGGCCTATTCTTGAGTTGGCTCATCTATCCCTACGAGTCTCCTAAATATTCTGTGCACAGCTAACTTTCTTCCGCTTTGAGTGATTTATCTTTGCTAATTATATTCAACAACCAATTCTAAGGATGATTTTCATTTGGGCTGAGTGAGCATGTTTTGCTCAGAGCCCTTATTGAGTGATCTAGGACAAGGTTTCTGTAGGCATCATGTGGTCTCAAGGATGTTTGTTCACTTTAAACAAAATCTTCAAGATTGTGTCAGATAGCTTTCTACTACTTTAAATCTTGGGCTTCCACTTCCTCTCCAAGCAGTGCTGCTAGTTCTGGACACAATTGACATACCTGAGATCAGTTAATGATAGACTTCTCAGTTACTTGGCATCGCATTGCAAGAAGAGTAGAAATTGTAATGTAATAGAAGACCAGACTGAATTGAATTTAAGCAAGTTGTGTTCAATAAGTGCTCTCTACCTACCAATTAAGTATATTATTGAGATTTTATTTTCTCTGCTAAAAATTAGGAATAAAAATACTTCTTAGTGCAAGTTAAGAACTTAACTTGGGTTGCTGCAAGGACTAAATAAAATCATGACCCTGGAATCCCTTCACAAATGTTATACAAATAAGTTATTCATGTAGTAAGTATAGGTATAATGTTTCCAGAGTGCCTCAGTGTCATTATAGTATAGACTATTTTAAACACTTAATGATATATAATAAATTCACAAAATGTAAGTAGATGCTCACTCTCTCCTATTATACATTGTGGTCTTGTTCTCTATGTAATCAAATAATTGTTCTGGCTTTCCTTTTTCATGTATATTCTAAATAAACAAAGCGTAAAATGAAGGACATTGAGTAGATAAGGAACACTGCAATGAATCCTGAGAGCCCAGTGAATTTCAGTTGTAGAAAAGCAATCCCTGAAGTCTGCTGGCCTCAGACACATCTGCCTGGCTGTTTCATAGCCTTTTGGTGTACAGAATGTGGTTTCAGAGGGATGACTTTGTAGTTACACAGCAAGGCCTCCTGTCTTGGGATATGAGCTGAGACATTTTAGGAGATGACTACCACAACCAAGAAAATAGGCAGATGCTATTAACTAAATCCAGCAGGAGCCATGAATAAATTACATACCATGAAAACTTCTTGTGAACTGAGTTTTCCAAAGATCTTGCTTCACTTTATGCTCCATTTCTTTTATCTACTTCTTTTTCTTTAACTTTTTCTCTGGTGTTAGTGGTACTGAGGGATTTTGCCTTTGATGCATTTTATTTGCTTATTTTTAAACATAACACATGGGCTCTTTAGATTAGGCAAAGATGAGATATTCTATTTTCCACAATCAACAATTGAATCCTTACATCATTCTGCATTGTAAAATATCACTTAAGCTTAACATTGTTTATCAATTGTCTAATCTCTGCCTGTAGTACAGTTCCTGACACATAGCAAGCATTTAATATGTAATTTTCAATAAATGAATGATATAATATATAGTGTTAGTTGAAAATTATTGCTTGCATTTCTTCTACACACACCCAAAAAAGATAGATAATTGTTATATCTTCTAAAATTTTCCTCAGATAAAAGATATGTGCTTCAGATACATAGATACTTTAATAAAGCTTTCTATTGAAAAATATGCCCATTCTCTGGGGAATAGAGTAGATTTTCATATAGCAGCTTTAATGTGGGTGGGGTAATGTACACCTCTAGTAACTAAAAATTGACCTGCTTATTTAAGACAGATATATATTTGCCTAAATAAATCTTAAATAAAATGAAGGAGATCCATTGAGAAAAATAAAAGGTATCTATTTTGGCTGACAGTCTCCCATCTGCAGACTTAAAAACAAAACAAAACAAAAAACACAAAACATAACAAAAAAGACAATGGGAGATCTTTGATATTTCCATATAAAGGTATTAATCCCATCAAGGGGACTTCACCCTCAAGCCCTTAGCCCTTATCTAAGCCTAATTATCGCCAAAAGGCGCCCTCTCCTAATATCCTCACAATGGAGATTAGGGCTTCAACATATGAATTGAAGGGGAGACACAAACATTTAGTCCAGAGCGAATCGCTAGGGAACCAGTGCTATCACTTTACTGAAGGAGAAATGGCCTTATCATGGTTAATGGTAACTACCTAGTTTTATTTTTTTTTAAAGATTTTATTTATTTATTTGACAGAGAGAGAGAGAGAGAGACAGCGAGAGAGGGAACAGAAGCAGGGGGAGTGGAAGAGGGAGAAGCAGTCTCCCTACTGAGCAGGGAACCCAATGAGGGGCTCGATCCCAGGAGCTAGGATCATGACCTGAGCTGAAGGCAGATGCTTAAGGACTGAGCCACCCAGGCACCCCAGTACTGAGTTTTAAGAAAGCAAGTTTCAGGAGTGCTTCTAGGGGTTGCTCACTGAGAAACTTGATTAGGATTATCTAGTGGTTTACAATTAAGAATCAAGGATGGTATAAACGCATCTCAAATTTTACAACATGAAGTCAACAGAAAATATTAGTGTAATTATCAGTGATGGAACTGGACTTATGTAAATAAAGTGGAAAAATTAATACCATTGCTTAACTTTTACTGTATTCATTTTCATTACTTTATTTATTGCTAATGATAATGTCTGCCATTTAAGGTATTCAGTAATTCCTTTTGGAAGCTAACTTATTCTAGAAAAGGAAATCATAATAAGCTCCTATATATGACAAAATCTCAAGTTGCTATATTAGAAAATAAAGTATAGGAAAACTGGATTATCATAAATTTTAAGTGTCTCTTCTATAAACATCCTTCCTGATTCCTTTTGTGACCTTTTGCAACACTCAGCAATTTTATGGATAACAGCTATTATTTATTCAAGATTGTATTTGTTGCACTTTGAGATAATTTCATCTTGCAGTTTACCATCATGGTTACCACTCCTTGTCTGTTAGGGATACTAAACCATGTTAACATATCTGCCTGAAACGCGAATTACCATGATCTGGCCTTTACCCGGTTGCAGAATACTAGGAAGATAAAAATCTGAGTGTCTACATGCCACACATACATTAAATTGTCTTAGCAATTGTGTAAAAGTTATGAGGGGATAATGATCAAATGCCTGTTATCTTCTAAATATATTTTCTTTGGCCTTAAATTCTGACCTTTAAAATCATTTATAAAAAGCATATTTTATGTGAGTTAAAGTCTTACAAGAAAGAATGGTTGGATAGCTAAAACCACTGTTTTTATCAGTTTCTCTAAGAGGGGAAAGATTGTAGTCCAGATACTGAAAGTAAGAGAGATTGAAACTTGAAAGAAATGGCAGGCTTGAAGGGAAAAGAACACATTTTGCCTTTTCTTTCTTTCTTTTTCTTCCTTCCTTCCTTCCTTCCTTCCTTTTTCTTTCTTTCTTTCTTTCTTTCTTTCTTTCTTTCTTTCTTTCTTTCTTTCTTTCTTTCTTTCTTTCTTTCTTTCCTTCCTTCCTTCCTTCCTTCCTTCCTTCCTTCCTTCCTTCCTTCCTTCCTTCCTTCCTTCCTTTCTTTCTTTCTTTCTTTCTTTCTTTCTTTCTTTCTTTCTTTCTTTCTTTCTTTCTTTCT
>CM052899.1:144246255-144260303 GCA_028534135.1 Potos flavus | reverse complement strand
TATATATATATAAAAAAAAAAACACCTTAATGGGGTATTAAGAAAAGTGTTGTAGCCTATTGATGAACTGCTGCTATATAACCACTACTGAACGGTATAATGACATGTAGTTCTGCCTCAGTGTTGACCAAACATCACATTTCACTTGGCACAAGCAGACATCAGAAATGAAGGAGATGAAATATCCTCCTGGTAAAGAGTAAAAGAAAATCGTGTCTTTCAAAATATAACTTACTAAAGTAAATGGGTTATGATTGCCCTAGGCATACACACACACACACACACAAACACACACACACACATACCCCACTTAATCTATTGCTTTTCTGAGTGGAAATTCGAAAGCAATTTCACAAGGAATATCACAATTCCAAAGGAATTGAAATGAGAAAATAAGAGCAACTTGATGCAAAGAAAATAAAATGGCTCATTTTTGTCACTTGAAGCCCATTTCAGAGTGGTCTGCTCTTTGCTGATGGGTTCTGTTATTACGTTGATAGTTTGTTTTGCCTTGTGTGGAAGGACACAAAATTTGAATGTTTCACCATGATCCTGCTGGCTCCTTGCCTCAGGCACAATTCCTTGGAGAGTTCCTCAAAGGGATGTCAGATGATTAATCTAACTTCTCTTCCCTGGGAACACTCCTTGCAGGGCAGGACCAGCATAGTAAACTTTTGTTTTACTTTCTTGGTCATCATTGTTATTCATACGAGAGGTGATACAAATGGTTTCATCCTGCAAGAGTCTGCATAGCACCCGTTCGTGCCTCAGAGATGCATCTCTGTAACAAAGAAACAGGAATCTGAACTTTTCCTTTTCGATGAATGAAAACTAATCAGTTTATTTTCTACCAGGCTGTACAATCTTGTGGGTGACTAATAGCCGTGCAGATATGATCAGTTTAGTCCTTGGAATAGTGTCCTATATGCTTAGCAATGAAATCTGACAATGATTATGAAGTATTAGGGCCTTCTGAGGGCCTGAAATTTTATTGCTAAGAATACTAGTTCGTAGGTTGACCAGCAAATGTTTGGTGAGTGTCTGTGTTGAATATTGATCATTAGACATCTCAGGCTCTTCTCTCTATATTCTCATTCCTTATAACACAGACACACTATGAGTAGGTGTACATACAGACACTCAGAGGATAAAGGGTGTGCATCCTATGACACACACCTACACCTCCTGTCCATATACAGAGATGCATGTCACACTCACAGTGAGTCTTTCATTGTTGAGTACAGTCTTGCCATTTTCTCTCCTCACTCATAGCCATCCCGAACCGTCCACTTGTCCTATGCCCCTGCCTCTCTTGTCTGCTTAAGAACATTAAAGTCAGTGACATACCACAGCAAGCATCTCTGCTACAGAATCCTGAGTTGGCTTTCCGATTTCTGGTTCAGTATTTTTGAGGCAACCATGACAGCTCTGATTTATGAGCAAGGGTTATTCCCTAGTCTCTCTTCATACCCACACATCCCTCAGCTTAACCAGGTTGTATATTTTCTTTAAAGGAGGACATACAAGTTAGGTCAGTTTAAATTCATAACAGTTGACTGGGCCACATTGGTGTGGATACTGTGCATAAGTGGGAGATCTTACCATCTGATTGCTCACTTTTACTTGATGTGGCTGAGTAGGCACAGAAATTCAGAGTGGGCCTTTTTGTTCATTCCTCCATGTATACACCTAACGTGTACAGAGCCTGATGTGTAATGATGAAGACGTGATGGTGGTGATGATGATCATCATCATGATAACTAATATTTACTTGGTGCTTACTATTTATGTTCCATTGTGTAAAGCATTTTACATTAACACACTCATTACAACTCTAGGTAAAGTGGATAGGATTATCCCATTCCACAGATGAGAAAAATGTACAGAGAAGTTAACTCATTTGTCCCAGAAATTGGTTTGCTGAGATTGAAACTAGCCATCTTGCTGCTTCTTTATTTTTGGCTTTTCTCCATGTCAACTATTAGGAATATGGCAAGATCTCAAGATTCAGATTTGCGAAAGGAAGGAATATGAAATTTGATGGAGAGAGTAGAAGTTTGTTTAGATCCCAAGACTAAAATGTGTTTAGATTCAACATTTAACAGACTTCTGCAATAAGGGTATTGAGTGGTATTAGATTCTCATTTTGCTGCTATCCCAAGGATGAGGCTTTCAGAAAGTTTATGGGTAGAATTTGGGAGTGCAGTGGTTTAATTGATTAGAACAATAAGTGACCATTTATGCCTTTAATGTCAACGATCTTAACCCAAAACCCACCATTATTTCTAACTTACATAATTTTAATTGCAACTTATTAGTTAGCACGTAACTAATTTAATTGACTTTTTTATAGTTTCCATTAATTAAAGGTACAGATTTAAAATTTAAAATTTACTTTCTTTTCACAGCTTTCAAATATTTGAAAAATCAGTGAGTGAACTGACCAGAGTAGGGTGACAATTTGATTTATACTTTCTTGGTCCATTGACCCTACAATAAGAGAACAGAAAAGTCATTGTGTTAAGGTCTAAGTCCCATTCAGCCTAAGACTAAAATATGCCAGTTTCAGGTTAGAGAATGAGAATGATGCAAGAAAATTATTTGCATGGAGGAACTTTTGATAAGATAATCCTACCTTAAAATAATTAGATAAGCTTGGATTTATAACACGTTTAGAGGTCAGAATTGAGTCTGTTCACATTATGGTGTTTATTTATTAGAGCTGTTCCTTGTCCAGCCACTAGGGTCTCCTTTATATAATCTGGAGAACAGGGAGAGAGAGGTTGAGAATATAAGAGAAAAAAGGGAAAAATCAAGCAGGGTATCTAGAAACTGATAGAGATAATTTGCCTAAAAAATTCTCAAGATTTAGAAATTCAAATCCATATTTCTTTGATGTTCTTTAAGGAAATATGCATTTTTTTTCTCTTTATTGAACACACAACCTGAGTTTGAAAACCTAATGTTGGATAGAGTTATACATTGCTTTGCTGTTGCCCGTCTCCAGAGTGTGTAGCTACAGAGCTGCCCAGCAGAAGCAGCACTGAGAGTGTTTAGGAAAAAAAAAAAAAAAAAAGAAAGCTCAACTTAAGAAGAGATGAAATGTCTTCATGTAGCTTTGGAGACAGTGGGGCCTCAGCAGCTGACAGTATTAAAAAGGCTAGAGTGGAAGAAATAATTCTTGGATGCCCTATGGTTGTTAATTGACATGGTCGTGATATCCAGAAAATACAGCAGGATGACTGGAGTGATTTTGGCAGGAAATGATTTGCTTAAAACTGGAAATCCTGTAATAACAGGTGGACAGTAAAGGAGCAGAGCCAGAAAATATTTTTTCTAAATTTGACCCTTTTGTCAAACCCCGGTTTTTCTCAGCTATGTAACAAATTAGATGTACGTGTCTGAGAATTATTTCTAAACACCTACTGAATTATATGAGTCTCCCATTTACTAGGTAGTAAATGAAAAAATATTAATAGATATTACATGTTTAATTAGGGAATAATTTATGAGCATAATATGTGTTCAGTACTGTGCTACATGCCTGGGACAATTGGAAGGATCCAATGTATTTGGGGGGGAAATTAGCATGCAAACATGAAAGTTTTACATAATGGGCAGAAATTCGTTATGTAGAAAAATAAATATTTAGGACATATTTTCCCAGAGAAGGAGTAAAAAATACAAATGGTTTGGGATGCATTCTTAAAGGTGGCATTAGAAATAGTTACATAGCAAATTTAAACTCTAGAATGTAAGTTCTACAAAGGCATTTTTTTTTCTTTTTTGCTTTACTGTATGTTGAGAACCTAGAACATAACAGATATTGAATAATTGTTAAATGAATGAATGCTGAATTGTTAAAACACTTTAAAACTATTATATTCCTTTTTGTGATGACATTTGGGATGATCTAATTAGAGAGAAGTTTTTCTCTTTGGACTTAAACTTGGCAGTGAATATGGCTAAGGTTGACCAATTTCTGTCTCATATCAATTAAACCTTCCATGGGTTTTTACTCAAATGCAGTCATTAATGAGCAGCTGTCCAGGGCAATGATAATAATGATGATAACATTGCCCTTAGACAGTTTCCCTTAACCATGGAAACCTAAGTGCTTTACCAACAGTAATTATCATAGCTCTTATGGGAGGTAGGAAAGTATAATTAACATCATTTTCAGATATAGGTAGAAATAGAGATATTAAGCAATCAACTTCAAGAAATGTAGTAAGTTATTTTTTTGTTGATTATTTTAAAAATGTCAGTCTTCGAATCTTTTTTAATTGAAGTATAATTAACATACATTATATTAGTTTTATGTGTACAGCATAATGATTTGATATTTGTATATAGTGTGAGATGATCACTAGAATAAGTCTGGTTAAAATATGTTACCATACATAGTTAGTTTTTTTTCTTGTGATATGATGAGAAATTTTAGGATTTACTGTCATAGCAACTTTCAAATATGCAATACAGTATTAGCAATAGTCACTGTGCTGTATATTACATCCCATGACATTTATTTTATAATTGGAAGTTTGTACCTTTTGACTCCCTTCACACATTTGGCCCACTCCCCACCCCACCTCTGGCAACCACCAATCTGTTCTCTATATATGAGCTCGTTTTTTTGTTTTGTGTGGTTTTTTATTTGTTTTAGATAACACATATAAGTGAGATCATATGATATTTGTATTTCTCTGTCTTATTTCACTCAGTACCCTCTCAAAGTCCATCCATGTGATTAAATTTCATTCTTTTTGATGACTGAATAATATTTCTGTATGTGCGTGTCACTTTTGTTATTCACTCACTGTCAATGGATGTTTACACTGTTTTCATATCTTAATGATTATAAATAAAGCTGCAATGAACATGGGGATGCATATATATTTTCAAGTTAGCGTTTTCATTTTCTTTGGCTAAATACCCAGAATTAGAATTTCTGAATCATCTATTCAATTTTTAATTTTTGAGGACATTGTACACAGTTTTCTATAGCACCTAAACCAATTGGCATTCCCACCAGCATTGCACAAGGGTTTCTTTTTCTCCACATCCTCACCAACACTTACTATTTTTTCTGTTTTTGATAATAGCCATTCTAACAGATGTGAGGTGATAACCTTTTGTGGTTTTATTTTGCATTTCTGATGATTAGTGATGCTGAACATGTTTCCATGTGCCTATTTGCCATATATCTATCTTCTTTGAAAAAATGTCTATTCAATTTCTCTGCCCATTTTTTAGTCACTTTGTTTATTTTTGCTATTGAGTCATATGAGGTTTTTTTAATGTATTTTGGATATTTGCCCCTTATCAGATGTATGATCTGCAGTTACTCCATTCTATAGGTTGCCTTTTCATTTTGTTGATGATTTCCTGTACTGTGCAGAGACTTTTTGGTTTGATGTATTCCCAATTGTTTATTTTTGCTTTTGTTGTTTTTGCTTTTGATGTCAAATCCAAAAATTTATTGCCAAGACCTATGTCAAGGAACTTACTGCCTATATTTTCTTCTAAGAAGTTTATAGTTTCATGTCTTATTTTCAAGTCTTCAATCCATTTTGAGTTAATTTTTGTACATGGTGTAAGATAGTGGTCCAGTTTCCCTCTTTTGCATGTGGCAGTCTAGTTTTCCTAGCACTGTATATTGAAGAGACTGTCCTTTCTCAATCATATATTCTTGGCTCTTTATCATAAATAATTGAGCATAAATGTGTAGGCTTATATTCAAGCTGTCTATTCTGTTCTATTGGTCTATGTGTCTGTTTTTGTGCTGATACCATTATGTTTTGATTACTTTTGCCTTATAATCTAGTTTGCAATCAGGAAGTATGATGCCTCCAACTTTGTTCCTCTTTCTCAAGATTGCATTGGCTCTTTAGGGTCCTTCATGGTTCCAAACAAATTTTAGGATTGTTTGTTGTATTTTTATGAAAAATGCCATTGGAATTTTGATAGAGATTGCATTGAATCTGTAGATTGCCTTGGGTAGTATGAACATTTTTTTTTTTTTTTAGTATGAACATTTTAATGATATTCTTCCAGTCCATAAACAAGGATTATCATTCCAATTATTTGTGTCATCATGAATATCTTTGGTCAGTGTCATAGTTTTCAGGGTATCAGGTTTTTTACCTCTTTGGTTAAGTTTATTCCTAGATATTTTATTCTTTTGATGCAGTTGTAAGTGGGATTTTTAAAAATTTTATCTGTTTAAAAATGCAACAGATTTCTGTGAATTGCTTTTGTATGCTGCAGCTTTACTGAACTCATATATTCTAACAGTTTCTTTGGTGGAGTCTTTGTGGTTTTTTTTATATATAGTATCACATCATCTGCAAATAGAGACAGATGTACTTTTTCATTTCCAACTTGGATGTTTGTTTCTTTTTCTTGCCTAATTGCTCTGGCTGGGATTTGCAGTACTGCGTTGAATAAAAATGGTGAGTGTGGGTGTCTTTGTTCCTGAATTAGAGAAAATGCTTTCAGCTTTTTGATATTGAGTATGATGTTAGCTGTGAACTTGTCTTTATTATGTTGAAATATATTCCCTCTATGCACACTTTGTTTTTTTTATCATGAACAGATGTTGAATTTTGTCAGATGCTTTTTTTTAATCTCTTAAGATGATCCTGCAGTTTTTATTTTTCATTTCGTTAATGTGGTGTATCATGTTGGTTTGATTTATGAATGTTAAACCATCCTTGCATGCCAGGAAAAATCCCACTTGATCATGGTGTATGATACTTTTAATGTATTATTAAATTAAATTTGCGTATATTTTGTTGAAGATTTTTGCATCTATGTTCATCAAGGATATTGGCCCATAATTTTCTTTCCTTGTAGCGTCCTTGTCTGGTTTTGGTGTCAAGGTAATGCTAGCTTCATAAAATGAGTTTGGAAATGTTTCCAAACTTTTCTATTTTCTTGGGAGAGTTTAAGAAGGAAGTTTAGTTTAAGAAACTTCCTTCTTTAAAGAAGGAAGTTTAGAATTCACCTGTGGAGCTCTATTCTGGACTTTTGTTTGTTGGGAAGTTTTTCATTACAGATCCAATCTCCTTACCGGTAATTGATTTGTTCAGATTTTCTATTCCTTCATGTTTAGTATTGAAGGATTTTATGTTTCTAGAAATTTATTTCTTCTAGATTGTTCAATTTGTTGGCATATAATTGTTCATAGTAGTCTCTTATGATCCTTTGTGTTTCTGTGGTATCGGTTGTAAGTCTCTTTCAAATTTTGAGTTTTCTCTTTTCGGTAAATCTGGTAAGTCTAGCTAAAAGTTTGTTAATTTTATTTATCTTTTCAAAGTATGACTCTTGGTTTCATTATCTTTTCTATTATCTTTTTAGTCTCTATTTCATTCATTGCTGTTCTGATCTTTATTTCCTTCTACTAACTTTGGGATTAGTCGTCTTTTTGTATTTTCTTGAGGTGTAAAGTTAGGTTGTTTGAGATTTTTCTTCTTTCCTGAGGGTAGGCATTTATCACTATGAACTTCCGTCTTAGAACAGCTTTTGTTGCATTCCATAAATTTTATTATAGTGTATTTTCATTTGTGTCAAGGTATCTTTTCTCTTTTGATTTATTTATTGACTCATTGATTGTTCAGTTATATGATGTTTAATCTCCACATATTCTTGAATTTTCCAGTTTTCTTTTTGTTATTGATTTCTAGTTTCATATAATTATGGTTGGAAAAGATATTGATATGATTTCAATCTTCTTATATTTGTTAACAGTTGTTTTGTAGCCTAACATATGATCTGTCCTGGAGAGTATTCCATGTGCGCTTGAAAAGAATGTGTATTAATTACTTTTGGATAGAATGTTCTGTATGTATCTTTTAAGTCAATCTGCTCTAATATGTCATTTAAAGCCAATGTTTCCTTATTGATTTTCTATCTCTATGACCTATCCATTGATCTAAGGTGATATTATATTCCTTACTATTATTGTTTTGCTATCTATTTCTTCCTTTAGTTTTGTTAATATTTGCATTACATATTTAGGTGCCCCAAATATTTTTTTATTAAGCCTTGAAATCAGTGAATGACCAATATCTGGTAACTGTTTAAATCATTAGTTTGGATGGTATTAAGATGATGAAAAGGAAGATAAATTTTGAGCTTTATGAATCAGTGTACTTCTTGAGACCTGATTTGAATTCTTGTCTAATTGATGTGTGGTAATAGGTTAAGAAAAGTATACATCTCTTGGGAATCTTCTACATAAGTTTATTTGGTTTGCCTAAATTTAGGAATGCAGTAGTTATTTAGTTATCAAGTTGAAATGATTGTTGTCACATGTTTAAGCTCCTATTCTCAAAGCTCTTCTGCTTTTTCTCCTTGCTTGTAAAAATAGCCCAACCCTAGACACAAAGATCAATCTTGATCTGTCAACTAGATCTAAAGAATAATTAAGTTACATTGATTCACCATTAGGGTAAGCTTACTTTTGATTTTGACTTGATCTAGATTTTCTTTTTTTTTTTAATTGTATTTATTTATTTGAGAGAGAGAGAGAGAGAGAAAGAGAGAAAGAGAGAGATCATGCATATGTGAGCAGGGGGAGGGTCAAAGGGAGAGGGAGAGATGAATCCCAAGCAGACTCCTACTGAGCAAGAACCTGAGG
The DNA here is from genome assembly GCA_028534135.1 of Potos flavus. Taxonomy (NCBI): domain Eukaryota; kingdom Metazoa; phylum Chordata; class Mammalia; order Carnivora; family Procyonidae; genus Potos; species Potos flavus. Next base: position 144,251,659 of record CM052899.1, on the reverse strand, counting down.
CAGGTCTCAATTCCACGACCCTGAGATCATGAGCCCAAACCAAGAGTGAAACACTCAACTGAGTGAGCCACCCAGGAGGCACCACTTGATCCTGTTTTTCACTTACAGTGGTGAAAATGCTTCTTTGATAAGTGTGTGTGTGTGTGTGTGTGTGTGTGTGTGTGTGTGTATGTGTATGTGTTGGGAGAGAATGCCAAGCATTTGTTTTCCTCTTCCTTTAATAGTATACTTGTATCATGATATATCTGATACAAGTGACAGGAAACCAAATCCAAATTGATATAAGCAAAGAAGTTTATTGGCTCTTCCAAGTAAAACTTTAGGGGTAGAATTGGCTTCAAATATGGTCTCATTGAGGTCAAACATAATCAAGATCCAGTTTTTCTTCCTCTCATGCTCACCTCTCATCAGTACCTTGGATTTACTCTTGGGCTAGATGTGGTGGCAAGATGCAGCTTCAATTATGATCTTTGAGGTTTAAGTTCAGTAGAGGAGAGTATTGCCAGAATCTTCAAAGCATGAGAGTCTTGCTATGAAATTAGAGTGTGCTAAGTGCTCTTTACCTGCTCTTTGTTATCATCTCAGGCACCTTGTCATTTCAGGCACCTTATTAGGCACCTTGTCACTCATGTGCTACATCTGCCAATAGCATTTTATTGAAACTAGCCAAACTAGCCAATATAAAAACCTATTTGTTATCTGTGGCTTTATCCTCTAAATAATTGACTCCACCTAACTAATTGTTTGACTGTCTGTCTGTAGCAACCTCCTCCCCCAATTTGTGTGTGTGTGTGTGTGTTTTATTTTTACTTTTAGACCTTTCCAGTTTCCTAGCTATCCTAATCTTGCCACCCCTTAATATCTTTTTCAGGTAATAGACAAATTCCAGTCCTAGCTGCGCAAAGCTGGTAAATTAATAAACATGCAAAATATTATGGAACAACTCTATTGTCTGGTAATAATGATGATACTATTTCCAATAGGCAAACTTTGTACTGTACCATTTTGAAATTTGGATTTTACCATAAAATTGTGAAATCTAATTTATATGGTTATATAAATTATATGCACAGAGGAATGAGTGTTCAAGCCTGAAATCTTCATGAATAAAATTGTCCAGCTGAAGCAACAGGGACAATCAAAGCTTGTTTTGATTTCAGTTTTTATATTAAATTTGGACAAGATCAGAAATACTAGGATGTGGAGGAGGAGTAGGAAATACCCTCCTTTTGCTAACCCAAGAGGAAAAGTAGAACATAGAAATCAGAAAAGACTTTCTGTCACTATCACAGAAAGGAAATTAAAAACAAAGCAAAACAACCAAAAAACAGTTCATTTGGGATTATTTCTATAAGAATTTAGTTATGATTCTTAAACTGTGTGAAGTATTTGATATTTATTATATTTATTTTTTATTTCCTCATGACAAATAGCAATACATATTTTAGCAACAAGTATGACCCTCTAGAGAGAAGCAGAAAAAGGAAAGTTAAGGATAAGGGCTACTGTTCTAAAGTGTGATACTGATGTTAGGAGGATAGAACAGGTTATGTCCCCAAGTGCCTGAGAAAAGACAAAAAAGGCATTGTATAGAGATGTTCTCTCTTCTCGTCCTGTGTTTCCCCATAAATGGTCCTCAAGGGCTTCCTGATACCACAATGATTCTTCCAAACCCAAAGGATTATGATTTCTTTATTCATATTTGTACTTCAGCCACAACATTATCATAGATTCCTGATTCTGTGTACTAGTCTTTACAAAGTTTTATAGGCATTTTTCATGTTAGTTTTCCCAGCATTAATGAAAAAGATAAATCATATGTTTTTATTTTTATAGGGTTATTGTTATTGTACAAGTGAAGGGTTCTGAATACTTATTTTTCAGTCTGTAAGCTCCATGTGGACAAGTGCCTAAATTGTTTATTACAATATTCTGGTCATAGTGTTAGTTGCAGAGCATATAGCCAGTAAATATATAGTCACCTACTAAAAGGCTTACTTAAACATGGAGCTTGCTGGCTGCAGAGACAGCACTTTGCCTTTCCATCCCTCCCCTTCAGTAAGGGGCTCATTAAATCCTATCTTTAACTTTATGAAAAGACATGCAAAAGCTTAAACAAACTTGACACATTTATTATTAAAATTGCTGAAAGAACTACTTTAAACAGCGTATAAACCAAGTCGCACCAGATCTGTTTATTCTAAACTGTGGAATTGAAGTACATATTGAAGGAAACAATCAGGGTAACTGGAGGATATCAGGGTGGTCTATAAATTATTAGAGTTTGGAGGCTGATTTTTTGCCATTATCTCTCTACAAGGGCACTTTCCACAAGGACATATGCCCATCTACAAGGGTGTAAAAAAACACACAAAATACCCAAATGAATATCTGATACTCATAACTAGTCTCTCACCTACTTGAAGTAGAGTTTGCACCCAAAGTTAATAGAGAGCAACCTTATCCAGTTTTATATTTTTAATTAAATGCAAATTCTAGCCTTAACTATTAAGAAAATTGCCATATTATCAATATTAATAATATCCAGCCTTGAGAAAAATGTGAAGCGTCTTCATGATTGACTCTCCTTTGGCTGTCCAGAGTTCAGAGAGAAGACCCTGAGGGTAACATTAGCTCTCTCTATGCTCTCTTCCAGGGTTCTCTCTCAGTGTCCCCATTTGAGAGACCTCAATCAGAGGTTTGTAAACCTTTTGTTGCATTTTAATCATTCTCAAATTCTAATTAAGTTATGGTCTTAATGCAAAGTAATTATATTTACTGACAAACCTATGATTAATGCAAGCCATAAAGCAATTAGCTGAAGAGAAACAAAAATGTGGTTAATATCATTGACTTACTGGTCCTAAGCAGAATTAACATCATGTTTGAAATGTGGGCCTTTCTACACAGATCATTGACATGGTTGTCATAGAAACTGTCTGTCTTGTCATTACTGCAGTCTCCAGGCATCTGTTCCAGGTTCAAACACTCATTGACATGTGCATTCATTTGGCCAGATAAGATGTCTTATCTCAGGCACCTTTATTATCCATGAATATGCTGACTCCCTTTAAATAATGGAACATCACTTGAAAATTAATAACCACAGATGTGTTGGAATTAGAGTTTTGGTTGACAACTGCTGACAAGGATCACTGAGACATAATTGTGGCTAGTGTTAAATGGATTTATAGCCAACTATAAATTATTTGCAATAATGGTATATAGCTCTGGGATTTAAGAAATACCAGTTGTTTGTTTTTTTACCTAAGTGAAAGAATTCTTGGGATTCTAAGAGTTTTTACAAATATGCTTGAATATAGCCCTAGAGTTTGATGTCAGAAAAATTCACCCCGCTTCAAACAATAATGAAATTATATAAGATCTAATCACAGAGAACTAGTATTCAATTCCCCCTATTATTCGTTGACTTAAATCTCCTAACTCCTTTGGCCACTGCTAGGAATATTTGGCATTAGCTTTCATTTTGAGCAAGATAATTCTTAATTTTGCGGAATTGTTTTTAACTTTTTAGGGACTTTAGTGTCCCTATCCTCCAAATATTAAATGCCAGTAGTAGTTCTCTGCCCCAGTCCCAGTAGTAACCAAATGTGAATCCATACGTTTTCAAATGTCCCGTATGTGTGGAGCATGGGGTGGAGTGGGAGAGGTAGTACTACTTATGGATGGGAACCACTGTAAAATTCTTAGCAAAGATGTCTTTTCTAGATCTGCCATTTTCTCAGCAAATGATTCTTATCTTGTTCTATTTAAATTGCTCAGATTATGAAACTCATATTAATTGCAAACTATAAGGTTACAATTGCTTTAAGCTGTCAAGGACACTACAAGAATATCAGGAAAATAACAAAATGCAAAGTTAAAAAGATTTGGTGCCTTGAAAAAAAAAAACTGATAAAAGAAAAAAAAATCACTAGGATGACAAATATTAATTAAAATAGTATAAAATAGAATAGTTAAGGATTTATACTTCTCTCTGCTGAAAGTTGCAAATAATATAGGAATAGATTATGCATTAGAAAGAAATATAGAGTGCAGGACTGAGAGTCTGTGTTATGTAGAAGGAATTCACTGTAGTTATAGAAAAGATAAGCCCATGGGGCCAGGAGGAAATATCTTGTGGTTTTATACCAAAGAAACTTGGACAAGTAGGTCTTTGAAGATATGTGGTGAAGAGATGCCTCATATTTTTCCTGTAATTTAAAAATTGATGCAAGAAAAGAAACTACACTCTTTGAGTCTAGTGAATAACAGAAAAGTATTTTTCTTTCATCTGTAAAGGACTGGAATATTTCATTGATTTATATTTTTCTGCTATTGAATTGTACAATAAAGAATTGCTGCTAATGTAATATAAGTACTATAAAATATTTGTTTGCACAATCATAGTCTTGGTACACAATAAATAATTGATTAAAATAAATCCAGGGGAGGCTAGAAATAGTAATAATAATAATAATAATAATACCTAACTGTAACATCACTTTTACTGTGTGGGAGAGGAAATTAATGTTGAAAAATATTTAAAGTAGTCCCTCTGCTACTTATCTGCAGAATATGTCTCAAAATATCAGGAGATCTACTTGGAATTAAAATAAAGAATTGGGAGTCATCAGATTTCTGTGTAATTAAAGTGGAATTATTTCCTAGGTTGTGCTTAGAAAGGATGGTAGAGTTAGGCAGCTTTGGAATTCAAAGACCAGGGCTTGGTAGATGTCAGTTTGGGAAAATATATCAATTTAGCTACTATATATAAGTTAATAATGGCAAGAGAGAAGAGATTGAAAACAAAAACAAAAACTAAGTATAGGAAGAAAAAGTTCTGTCCTGTGTTAATGTTGAAAACGTGAACATTTCAGTGGCCTGTATGACTGACCAGTAGTCTGGATGACTGGTTTTTCATTACTGTGTTCATTCCTTGGGATTAGCCAGAGAAATTCTTTGATTTACAGCTAATTTTTTACATTTTTAAGAGTTAAATTTTGATGGAATAAGTTGGTGCTAGAAGCACAAGCTAGATGGATAGGGTGTTTTGATCAGAGTGAGATCTTTTAAAATTTCAGAAGCAGAAGAGTTAGTGGGTGGCCCAGGATGCATCACAGTGGTTGGGAGTGTGCGTGTAATAATTGGGATTCTGAAAAACCAGAAAATGAAGGCTCAAAAGTCAAATAATTCTGTCACCTGGTCATTAAGTTTAGTGAGGATGGTGGTAGATATAGGAGTAAAAAAGAAAACATTAAGGCAGGAGCCAAGGTGTTTGATGAATAAATTGTAGTGATAGGAAGTTAAATAGATGCAGAGGAGGAATGGTGGAAGATGAAGCAGTCATGGTCCGAATGAAGTGAATGACTATTTTGAAGTTCCCCTGCTTCTGGGCTCTGGA
>CM052899.1:144227218-144246155 GCA_028534135.1 Potos flavus | reverse complement strand
CTTAATCTCAGGGAACAAACTGAGGGTTGCTGGGGGGTGGGGAGGAGGGATAGGGTGGCTGGATTATGGACATTGGGGAGGGTATGTGCTATGGTGAGTGCTGTGAATTGTGTAAGACTGATGATTCACAGACCTGTACTCCTGAAACAAATAATACATTATATGATAATTTAAAAAAAAAGGATAAAAAAAAAAAAGACCACGCTCACTAGGGAAGTTTTGTAAAGGCAGTAGTGCTTTGTCTGTCAGCAGTCTGCCAGGAAGAAAGCAGAAGTCTCTCTAGATATTTCAAGGAAGGGATTTTATGTAGAAAATTAGAGGCTTACCAAAACAGGCATGCTACTCTGTTAATTGAAGAAATTGTTACAGGGAAAAAAATGAGGAAACCACTACTAATAATTTTAGCTACCTGCAGACCGGAATTAAGAGATTAACAGAAAGAAGCACCAGTTGTAGCTATGGAAATTCTAATCTTTTATGCAGGTAATAATGATCCTGGATCATAATTATGTATTAGAAATAGTGGCAACTTCTGATAAATATCAGCATATTTCTAGTGGAATTGGAAGTTGATTTTAAAGGCTTTAACTTTTTTTACTTCAAAATTCTGGAACACATTAAGAAAACATGTGAATACCAAAGAGGAAGAAGATATAGTGTAGTATGTGAATTAGATTGTATTATTGTTCCAATTACTTATGAGTCCTTTAAGAAGACCTTGATTCCCATTCCATTGGTGAAAAAAAATTGAGTGATATGGGCTATTTATGAACAAAAGTTTAAGACACATCATATGTTCCTATGCTCCCCCTTTTTACTCTGCCACCAGCCCAGTATATCTCAAATAGGGACTACTCTCTAATCCAGAGTCCCTGAATGACAAAAACATTGAGGAGATCTGAAGCCAACTAGTAATGAACTGACATCAAAGGACATCTATTTGTTTTTGTAACTGTGTTTTGAAATTTTGAGATTGTCTGTAACTGTATGAATATTTAAAACATATAGATTCTATTTCCCAAATATATTTGACCATACAAATTTTTCTTTTTTTGATCTCAGAGAATCTAGTAGAACAAGTTTCATTGAAAAATGGGGAAATAGTGGTTTAAAGTTATGAACTATGTTTTCTCTTAAAGTATATTTTTTAAGAAAAAAATAATGTGGCTCCTGAATTGTTGATCTTTAAGATGTAGTAAGTGAAATTATCTTGATTACATCTCTGAACAAACTGTCTCGTGATTTAACAAGATACATACTATTATTACCAAACAGTAACAGTAATAAGATTTAAATTATTTTACTGGTTCTTTTGTAACTGCTTTGTTTTTATTACATGTGTGACACTCAAGTGATTATTTTATGGATTGACTTTGTGACAAAACAGAAGTGAGGGGGAAAAAAGATTGCATCGCTCTTTCCAGTCCCTCTCCCTTGAAGTCACAGATGAAAATTGGGGCCTTGAGCTAATTCGGACTGGGAGGGGTAAACATGTGTAAGAACAGGGTGTACTGGTAAATGGTTAACAATAGGTAGTTTGGGTATAGAAAGAAAAAAGCTCTGATTTCTAGCATTTGCCAACTTCCAACAGTTACTCCTGCCACAGGCAGTTTCAAACTCTGTCATGAAGTTCCTGACAATGGAGTTGGGGAAAGATGTACACATTTACTGGCTCTCTTGACTGTTCAAGCCAGCTGCTGTACACAACTGGAAATTAGCCTGAGCCTTTTAACTGGGGTCTGGATTTCATTATGCTATTACTGAGCTGGTAATCATAGACTAAGCCCTAGATTCCCTTAAGTATTAAGTGTAAGTTACAATGTCTCCTCACTTGCTTTTTATACCACTTTTGCCAAATCAACATGAGAGAGGCTAGCACCTACTTCTTTATACTATTCAGGTTTGGTTTGGAGTCTGGAATCCTGTGGTGAATTACAGCCCAGTTTTCTAGAAACCTGACATCGCTTGCTTTTCATAGCTCTTTCCCCTTTGGACCACATTCTGTACTTTCTACCTTCAACACCCATTTGTCTTTCTACAATTGATCAGCTGCCCGTGATATTGATTCTTCTTCTCACCCTGTCTTCAAGAATAGGTTCTTATCAATCCTTATTCTGTACTATCACTCGCTTTCTTCTGAATTTCACTTTTTCCATCATTGACACCTGTCCACATCAGCTTGGATTTTCCCATTTAAAAATCCAACCTGCTCATCAACCTGCTCAGTTATCCTATTGTCATGACACTATGATTTTTTATTATCTTCAGTGACTGAGATCAGAGTGTGCTTCACCCCAATCCCCTGAGTTATAACAATTGTTGTGAGTAAATGTAATATAGATGCTTTCAACAGTTAGATTAATTGTTTTTTATTAATGTATTCAAAAGACCCAAGGCAGTTCAAACCTCACATTTATCAAGATTTGATGTAGTTGAATTTCTGAGATATAATATCATAACATAAAACTATTCAAGCTGAAAGGTATCTTGCATAAATTCTTGGTTTGGTAAATAATGGGAAAGAAAAAAACAATAGAACATATGTAATATAGGTATATATAAACTTGATAATATTACTTCATTCAGTAAAATGATATGAATAAGTTCTTTCAAGATTATGTAATTGTTATTAAGTGTTGTCCAGTTGATATTAAAACTTCTCTTTGTTAAAATAAGATAGCAAGCATGAGACATACTTACGACTATGCCATACTTGTAACTATGCCTTCTAGACCAAAGCAAACCTTAAGAATTCAGAGTAGCAATGCATTATGCGGTGATACTTACAAAAGAAGTTAGCAGAACAGTGTTACTAAAAAACTTGCAGCATCTGTAACACACCATTAGAGTGTGTGACTGTAGTAATGAAAGTGGAAAATGAGTTATTTGAACAGATATTGTAGGCTATTTGGAGAGGTGTACCCACTCACCTCTGTATATATTTATCTTCAAATGGTCAGACTGACCCTGCTTGAACATGGAGAAAATCCTTTTTAAAAGAGTTCAAAATAGTTTCTGCTGTGTCCTAGCTAGTACTTGCATTACATTAAAGTTGGAATAAACAAACCAAAAGGTCCATGATTCATAAAGTTCTTAGAAGATTTTGAAATTTAATTTGAATATTGTATGATATGGAAGCCAAATATAACATCATGTAGTAATAGCTATTGAAGTCTTTAATGAAGAATGTTATATTATATAAAATAAAGCAATGTATTATGTGGAAGAGAAAAAAACTGATTTATCTTTTTCTTCATGTATATGCCTTTTTTTCCTAAGCTTTTCTTTAATCTGTGGGTTGTATATGCTAGATATTTTTGTTCTTTTATTTTGTGGGAGGAAATGTTATTTGGTGCTTGAATTTATGAAATACATGGCAAACATTTCAGCACATGAGAAATGGTTTACTTTAATAGTTAGTTAAGCTTTTATTTCCATCAGGGAGGCTGGGATTTAGTGAGTGCTTAATCCATACAACAATTTATTCTTTTGTTGATGTCTTAGAAATACTAAGGAAATTTAAGAATGTCATATTCATTGATTTTTGTATCCTGTGGCTTTTCTGAATCTATTGATCAGTTTAATAGTTTTTTTGATGGAGTCTTTAGGGTTTTCTGTATATAGTGTTTCATCTGCAAATAATGAGTTTTACTTCTTCCTTACCAATTTGGATGCCTTTTTTATCTTTTTGTTGTCTGATTGCTGTGGCTAGAACATCCAGTACTCTGTTGTCTAAAAGTGGTGAGAGTGGTCATCCTTGTCTCGTTGCTGACCTTAGAGGGAAATCTGTTTTTCCCCATCGAGTATGATGTTAGCTGTGGGTTTTCATATAAGGCCTTAATCATGTTGAAGTATGTTCGTCTAAACGTACTTTGTTGAGGGTTTTTTATCATGAATGAATGTTGTACTTTGTCAAATGCTTTTTCTGCATCTATTGAAATGATCTTATAGTTTTTATCCTTTCTCTTACTGATGTGATTGATTGAAGATTGATTTGAGAATATTAAACCTCGCTTGCATCCAAGGAATAAATCCCACTTCATTGTGGCGAATGATTTTTTTAATGTATTTTTGGATTTGGTTTGCTAATATTTTGTTCAGGATTTTTTTTCATCTGTGTTCATCAGAGATATTGGCCTGTAGTTATCTTTTTTTGTGGTGCTTTATCTGGTTTTGGTATCAGGGTAATGCTGGCCTCATAGAGTGAATTTGGAAGTTTTCATTCTTCTATTTTTTTGGAAAAGTTTGAGAATAGGTATTAACTCTTCTTTAAATGTTTAGCAGAATTCTCCTATGAAGCCATCTGGTCCTGGACTTCTGTTTATTTGGAGTTTTTTGATTACTGATTCAATTTCATTGCTGATAATCAGTCTGTTCAGATTTTTTATTTCTTCAGCTTCAGTTTTGGTAGGTTATATTTTTTAGGAATTTATCCATTCTACGTTGTTCAATTTGTTGGCATAAAATTTTTCATTATAGTCTCTTACACTCATTTTTCTTTCTGTGGTATCACTTGTTAATTGTCCTCTTTCATTGTGACTTTGTTTGAGTCTTCTTTATTTTTTTCCTTCTTTCTTTCTTTCATTCTTTTTTTTTTTTTTGGATGAGTCTGGCTGGAGGTTTATCAATTTTGTTAATCTTTTCAAAGAACGAGCTCCTGGTTTTTAAAATTTATTGCATTTTTATACATTAATAATAAAGCAGCAGAAAGAGAAAATAAGAAAACAATCTCATTTGCATTTGCTCCAAAAATAATAAAATATCTAAGAATAAACTTAACCAAAGAGGTGGAAGACCTGTACTGTGGAAACTGCAAAACATTGATGAAAGAATTTGAAGACAATACAAAGAAATGGAAAGATATTCCATGCTCATGGATTGGGAGAACAAATATTGCTAAAATATCTATACTAACCAAAGCAATCTACACATTTAATGCAATTGCTATCAAAATACTACCAGCATTTTTCACAGAACTGAAACAAATAAACCTACAATTTGTATGGAACCACAAAAGACTGAATAGCAAAAGCAATCTTGAAAAAGAAAAACAAAACTGGAGGTTTCACAATTCTAGACTTCAAGTTGTATTACAGAGCTGTAGTGATCGAAACAATATGGTACTTGAACAAAAATGCACACATAGATCAACAGAACAAAATAGAAAGCCCAGAAATAAACCCACAATTATATGGCCAATTAATCTTCGACAAAGGAGTCAAGAATATGAAATGGGAAAAAGTCTCTTCAACAAATGGTGCTGGGAAAACTGGACAGCAACATGCAGAAGAATGAAACTGGACCCCTTTCTTACACCAGACACAAAAATAAATTCAAAATGGATGAAAGACCTAAATGTGAGACCTGAAACTATCAAAATCCTGGAGGAGAACACTGGCAGTAACCTCTATGATTAAGAAGTGCACTTGTCTTGATGAGTCCTGGGTGTTTTATGGAACTGTTGAATATTGTACACTTGAAACTAACACTGTATGTTAACCACACTGAAATTCAAAAAAAAAAAAGAAAAAATCTAAGACAGGAGAAAGAAAATGAGAAAATATCATACTTTATTTTCAAAATGAAAAAAATAAAATGGATATATACTAAAACATCTAACAGTTAAAAAAAAGCAAAAGGGAATAGGTAGAGATATTCCCATTCTAAATGTCAAGGCTGCTCCATTTTTAAATTAATAGTGATAAGATTATAGTTCAAATTCTTGTTTTGTTAATCTTATACTTTTCTATATTTAAGAACATTTTTTTCTTCTTTAAGTTATAGTATATTAGTTTATAATTTTCTGCCAAGCAGTCAAAATTCTAATTTTAAATATACATTTACAAGTTGAAACTAAAGCAGCTTTCTGAAGTTCACTGATAATTTTATTCTTATTTTTAGAAATCTGTTGATATACAAAATCTTCATAATCCATGTTTTCAGAGCATCTTGCTTCATCTCTTTTACATAGCACTTACTCTAGATATCTTATGCTATCTACAGAGTCATGCCATTAAGTTATTTCTGGTTACCACAAGCTGTATGAATGAATCACTTATAAACTTCGAATTTTTTAGAAGGTGTAAAATAATTTTGATATATTACCAACGCTTGGCGAAAACTGTATTATTCACAAAACCATATACAATAGGAGAGAGAGACTGAAATCAACTTCCCTGGAAAAAAAGATGAAATGTTCTTTAAGTACTGGGGTAAGCTAGTGGAAGAAGTATCGGAGGGCTTTAGGGTGGAGGTTGATCAATGAGATATGTCCAGCCCAATGAGTTAGTTATTCCTGACTTTACAAATGTTTTTCTTTGATTAGGCCATCTGTGTTTGCTAACACACCATTGGAGTCTGGCTCCTACCCTTTAACTAAAGGTTAGGGGGACTATCTCCTTTGATACTTACATCTCAAAGAGATGGGTCCCAGGTACTTGGGAAAGATTCTCTGGGTGTTAAAACTAGCAAAGAGGCTAGGAGCATACCTTTCAAAGGGGCAGAGAAAGAATTCACAATGGTAATTTTTCTAGAGCAAATGCTCTAAGAAAGGATGTTAGGGACAAGGGTCAGTAGGAAACTGGTCTAAAATTAAGTCAAGTTGAGGGGAACATTAAGGCCTTCATGATCTGGCTCAAAATATGTTATTTAAACTTAACCTTACACACATTTGTTAGTGATAATGCAATCCCTTGCTCCATTTACTATAGCCATGACTTTTTATGAGTCATGAGAAATTTAACACAAGACTGAGAACTTTGGCCAGGAATTTTTGAGAGATTTTATTGGCACAAGATACTATGAACCTAAGTGAACCAGACTGTTCACTAGTAAGCCTGATTCAGAGAGATTCACATTCATAAGTATTTTAAAACTGAAATATTTGAATAATTTTCTAAGTTTCTTCCTCCCAATGCTATGGTATAGTGCATATAACAACAAAGTGGAAAGAGGTGTTTTCAATGCTGTGTTGTTTATGTACCTTGTTTTTTGCTTTGATATTTCAAAGCATACTACGTGATCACCAATGCATTCTACACTGAGTAGTGACAAAAACAAGCCACCTGATTTTTATAGCTTGAAATGGCTGGTTTCTCACAGAGATTCAAAGAAAATCAGTGCCATGCTCGAGCAATTAACTGTGATAACTATAAGGACAAAGTGAACAAAACTGTTATGTAAATTTTGAGTCTTTCACAATAAGTTATTCCTAATGCTTTTTTCGCCAACAATGGGGGAGAATATATTTTCTTCCTGGATAAGTAACGTTTTAATCAAATACGCATTATTATTAATACTGTTATCAATGCTAGGTCTACCTGATATTCCATCCTTATAATTATCACTAACCCTGATTTCAGCATTTTTATGTTTCCATTGACTTTCTACAGTTTATTTATGTCTCTGAATTTATATATTTCTATCTATTCCCCAAATTCCTTTTACTCACTACCATCACTGAGTGGACCCCTATGTCTCGTTCTGTCACATTCCCATACCTAAATTCTGCCATCTGCTTACTCTGTCCTTTGGCAATCACTTTCTGAGCACTTTCTCTTTAATCCTGCCTTAGGGGAGGATAGCCCTCTCCACTACGTATCTTACTTTCTCATGGAACTCACCTCTCCTTGGTTTTAGTAATTGGAAAGTAATATTACAGAATGAAAAGAAAACATGGAAATTTGGAGAAAAGGCATCTATTAAAAACAAATACAACAACTAGGAGTAAGAAGCAAGGAGACTGTTATTTCCAGTGTTATTTCTGTGCATGAGAAGCACAACACTTTCTAGCATTTGAGAACTGTTTTCTCACCGGAGATGTGTGAAGAAAAAAAGGAATGAAATGAAGAAATGCAGAAGCTAAAATGCAGCATCTGCATAGTACTTACTCCAAGATAGAGACAAGTGAAAATATGAGAATTGTTTTGATATTAAAAGTGACATAGAAGGTTTCCTTACCAGTGACTTAGTAACACATTTTATTATTAATTTCTTACCCACATTATTCTTATTCGATATTTATTCAAGAAGTATTTTTCAGCACTTAATTTTTGCTAGACATTACAGAAGGATATGCAATTACTTAGGAACAATTCTTGCCCTCAAGTAATGTAAAAGTAGAAGGAAAGATGGTGAGAGAATAGGTTAAAATGTGATGCAGAGAGCTGAATCCCTTAATAAGGCTAAAAGATATGGGAACAATTAATAGTAGGGATGGTGAACTAAGTTTTGGAGCAGCCAGCAAAGGCCACCTTGGGTAGATATTTCCAGTAACATGCCTCCACAAACATATGTTGGTTTCTCTGTCAAATGTGTTCATAGAAATGAAACTTCAAAAGAATTATATATTTAATTTTGAATACTTTTCTCAATTGCTCTTTGAAGAGCTTCCACCAGTTTATTCAACCACTGAATGTTTTTCATATTTTCTCTAACTTTGTGTATTGTCTTGAAGTTAACTCTGATATTCTGACTTCTTCTGTCTTTCCATATTTTTATTTTGAGCAAGGTTGGGCATCTCTTCATCAGGTCATAAACCACATTTTTTTCTGTGACAACTCTTTATGTACTCTGCCCATTTTTAGAAATTGAATAGTTTTTGTTGGAGGAAAGGTATTGGGGCTCAGAGCCAATGACCAAGAAAGAATTCTTGTGACGTCTTTGGAGCAAAAAGGTAGTTTTATTAAAGCATGAGGACAGTACCGACTGGTGGGCAGAAAGAGCTGTGTTCGGTTTATGAGGGGGTAGTGATTATATACTTTCAGATTGGGACGGGTTTAGGGATAGCATAAGTCTCTGAGGAATTTTGGAAACAAGTTTCCAGGACCTGAGGGTGCTAGCTATTGTTAGGAAAATGTCATTTAATTGCTTCCTAATAAAACGTTGGTCATGAGATCCTTCAGATGTATGTTGGTGGGTCATATGCTTGGGAGATGATTGCTAACCTTGGGGGTTTTAGAGATAATGGAAATTTCCAAAGGAATTTTTATATGTTAAAGTAGACTCACAGGATTCTGGGGGTCAGGCTAAGATTTTGCCCTTAGCAAATTATTAGTATCAAGGTAGCTGAGTTCCTAGAGGAATGTCACTCCGCCTGTTTCAAGGACTTGTGAATGGGCTATAAGCAGTAAGGAAATTTAATTTTTCTTTTGCCTTTGTTTCCCACATCAGTATTGGCCTTTACTTGTCTTTTTAAATTTATTAATTTATTTTAGAGAGAGAGAGTGTGTGAGTCGGGGGTTGGTGAGGGGCAAAGGGAGAGAGGGAGATTCCTCAAGCTGACTTCCCTCTGAGTGTGGAGCCAGATGTGGGGCTCCATCCTAGGACCCTGAGATCATGACCCCAGCTGAAACCAAGAGTTGGCTGCTTATCTGATTGAGTCACACAGGCACCCCAGTTTTGGCCTTTTCTTAATGTTTGGAAAAACTCATTAGATATTTGGAAAACTTTTTATCATGTATTATAAAATACATGATATATATTTTTTGACTTAATATTTTTTTTTCTAGATAGAAGTATTTTATTTTTACGTGGTCTAATTTACCATGTTAAGGGATTATTTCTCTATTCAGGAATTGCTGTTTGGATATTTTATATTTTCTATTAATAGGAATTATACTATGAATGTTCTTCTGTAGTAAGCTCCACTCCTCAAAGCAGTTAACAGTATGTAATGCAAAATTTGGAGTACCTCTAAGCTTAGCTTAATCTTTCTAAAAATTGCAGACATTTCCCTCATGTGGTTCTATAATAATTCATGTAAATCAGTCCCTTATTATTGTACATATAACCTTTGTGATATCTAAGGAGATGAGTGTAAAGTTTTCATTTTTTGATGAGTATTGCAAATTCTATTAATGAATTCCTAATATTGAACTATTTGCCTCTGTATTTTATGTATTGCTGGTGTTGATTTGCTCATCTTTTATTTCAGATTTTTAACATATTACTTATTTTTTTTAATCATGAAATTAGCCTGATTATTTTTCAGAGTGTAACCTTTGTCAGGTTGAGATCAGTATTATGCTGATCTCATAATAGATTGGTGGGCTGACTTCTCTTTATGGTCTGGATCAATTTAGAGAGACTTAATATTTTCTCTTCTTTGAAAGTACAAGGAAACTTTGTAACTCTTTAGGCCTGAAGCTTGCTGAAGGGACAGGTACTTGATAGTCTCAAATTTCTAGATTCTTTAGAATAAAATTTGAGACTTGCTATTTAATATCAGGTAACCTTTATATTACAGGGAAAATAATTTTAATTTTCAAATTTATTTTATAATGGTGGTTAATTTAAGTAACTGATTTTATAATTGGTTTATATCTGTGTTTTTCTCCACCTTATGAATTTTAACTTATTTTTCTTGATTAGTGTTTCTGAAGCTCACTTATTTAATTCTAGTTTAATTTTACTTACTTTATTGATTTTTCTCATAAAAATCAGTCCTTGGATTTGTTTACTTTTTTGGTAATCTAAAGAATTAATATTTTAATTATTTAAAAAATTTTATTTTTTTCTGCTTTCCCTTGGCTTATTCAGCAATGTGTTTCTTAAAGTTTTGAATTTAACTCATTTTATTTTTATTCTTTGTTTATAAAGTACTTACTTAACTCTATTATCCTGGGATTACAACTTTAGTTATATGCCGAAAATATAGATTTTTTTAAGCATTAATTCTTGAGATATTCTGTAAGTTTTTTGACAATTTTTTGAGGAGTGGTTGCTTCAGAGTTTTTTTGAATGGTTCATTATTAGTATGTTTTATACTTTGTATTCTTTGCAGTTCATGATTTATAAATTTTCATGCTTTCATTCTTGGTGCATAAGGGTTTATGGCATATTTTTTATGGTTTAAATTCTTTAAAATTATAAGGTGACCACTAAAAAATCAATTTACTGATACTTAGTGTGAATTAAATCTTACTTGGAAAGTAAGCCTTGGTTCTCATTTCAAATTTTTTTTGCATCTCTTGTATATATATATTGTACCAAAGGTTTTGTTTTGAGCATTTTTAGATAATTTTTTGTTTATTAAGTGAATTTTTTTTACATCTTCATATGACAGGAGAGTTTCTACTAATGCCTGTAGCTTATTTTTCTTATATTTTCTCTTTTTATTGTGCTTTTAAAAAGATTGCTCACTGTCTTTGTTCTTTTTGACTGGGTGTATATGCATGTGTATATGTTTCCTTTTTATGTGAAGCTTTATAATCTTCAAGTGGTTACTTCATAGCTATTTATCAGCAACCTTCAATTTTTTTTGATCGTATCCATCATTAGAAGAAAAAATACAAAACACAATCAATAGGTATGAAAATTATTATACACTTTTTATATGTAAAATTCTCAATATTTATATTAGATGCCTGAAAAATACATTTATCTCATATTCCAGATACAGACAGCTATGGATAAACATGGTGATATTTTATTTCGGTATTCCAGGGAATTTTCTTACATAGGTTGTGTGCTATGGAGAATATTGGATCTTAATGTAGTCATTTTAGACATTACGTATTGACTTCATACTCTAAAATAAGGTAATGTGTGTTCTTTCTTTCTAGCTTCCTCAATCTTAATCATCTTATTATTATTATTATTATTATTTAACCTTCATTGTCTTCCATGTTATTTCTAGCCCTACTGATGGTGGCATTTATAGCTTAAAGAAAATACTTATACCTCTTTTACTCAACTTACTGATTTTAAATATTTTCCATTGAATTCTCTTTGTTCTGGAAAATGGAGTGATCAGTTTATAGTAGAAACTTTTCTAACTGATCTCCACCAACATGACTTGTTTTAAGCATTGCTTCTCTGTTTTCTTTGTAAAACAACTGATGAATGTCTACCATGTGTGAAAAACTTAAATTCTAGGTGGCCCTTCTGTATCTTGCAGTAGCAGATTGTGTTTTCCCAAAACAGTCTTTCATCTCATATACTCTTCTACAATCTGACCTTGCTAACTTGCCATCTATGTCTGCTCCTCTTGAATCTTTGCAGACTTAGTATTGCTCTTAACCAATAGTATGCAATGGAAATGATGTATAACTGTCAAGAATAAGTTAAAAAAAGACCGTGCAGCTTCAGTCTGTTGTCTTGAGACATTCTTTTGGTGACTATCACTGGACATGGAAGAAGTGAGACCATCATGCTGGAAAAGCCCATGTAAATCCAGAATATCTATAAATAAATTTTTTACCTTTATTTTTGGAAGTCCCCTCCCCCGCACCTTTTTTTTCCTTGCTGAATAACTAGTTCACTTAGTCCCTTCTGTTGTATAATTTCTTTCTTGATATCTTGCAGACTAACCTTAAGTTACTCTTTTTATAGATGTCCTGTTTTCTTCCATGTAATGTTTTAGCTCAAAAAATAATAGTCGCAATTTTCATTAGTTACATACGCGTTTTTTTCTCATAATCTCCTGAGCTGCCTTTATTTTGTGACTTTTCTCTTTTTAGTATGGTAATTTTACATAGATGTTCCTAAATTACTACTTATATTTGAGTTGAGGTTGTCCTTCTGGGATCAGATAATTTATTCTTCTGTAAATAATGTAAGATATGCCTGGAGAATGAGCAGTTATCACAGACAGCTTGAGCTTCCTTCTGTGGTCTGTGGTAACTTTCTCATCAACATTTGATTCAGTTCCCTGTAAGTTGAAAGTCAGAATGAAGTCATGCAGGTTTTTGCTTTTTTTTGTTTTTCTTTCTTTTTCATCTCTCTCCTAGTACATCTTTCTCTTTAGATAACAAAAACTGGCAGGCACAGAGCTTCTTGTGACTTAGAATTTTTCTGCTTTCGAACACAAAGGTAACCTGCTGGCAAAGGTTAGTAGAACTGCAAATTTTTAAAATCAGTACAGTCTCTCTGCCATGCTATGATATTAAACTTAGTTCAGGGATCATATAGATATATTTGATCTTTGTCCTCATTTCCAGCACTGAGCTCCTGAAACTCTTGGAATTTCTTAAGTGGGGAAAACTATAAGGGTGTCTTTTGTTATGCTGAGGAGGTGACTTTAGACTCCACTTAAGGATGGATTGGTTGCCAAGAAACCAACCAGTTGATCAGAGGATTGGAACTTTCAGTCCCAGCCCCAGATGTCCAGGGTGGGAGAGGGGCTAAAGGTTGAAGCAGTCTCTCATGGTGAATGATTTAATCAATCATGTTCACATAATGAAGCCTCCATAAAAATTCAAAGGACAAGGTTGCCGGATTTTTGGGTTTGTGAACATGTGGAGATGTTCAGAGAGTGGAATGCCTAGAGAGAAGCTCTTTGTCCTCCCAATACCTTGGTTCTCTTTCATTTGGCCTTTCCTGAGTAATATCCTTTTATAATAATCTGGTGATCAGTAAACAAAATGTTTTTGAGTTTTGTGAGCCACTCTAGCAAATTGACTGAACCAAAGAAGATGGTTGTGGGAATCTCTGATTTATAGTCAGTTGGTCGGAAGGATAGGTAACAACCTGGACTTACGACTGCCATCTAAAGTGGAGCAGGAAGGTTGACTTGTAGGACTGAGCCCTTAACCTATGGAATCTGATGCTATCTCTAGAAGGATAGTATCAGAATTGATTTGAATTGTAGGACATGCAGCTTGTGTCCAGAACATTGCTTGTTGGTGTGGGTAGAATAACCCCCTCCAACACATTGGAATTGGGTCCACCAACCCAAAAGAGGGAGACATCTAGAGATAGTCCCTGTTCTTTACGAGGTCCTGTTTGTAACTTTGTAGGAAGGGAGAAAATAATGACCATCCATTTAGAGTATAATTAGTTTACCCAGAACATTCAGTGATAAAAAAAACTGGGTGATTATAGAGATGTCTCCAGCTTTTCCTGTGGCCTACCTGTAAAAAGATGTGGTTTGCACATCTAGTATTTTATTTTTCTCTTTTTTTAAAAATAGAATTCTATCATTAGCCTCTTTATCTTCTCTCATTAATTCCAAGTTCCAAGTAAAATAAATTTAGTGCCTTACTAGGCAGCCTCACTTTAGAACAATCTTTTCCCTGAAAACTTTGTCTTACAGAGATGTAAAAGCCCTAGATTTTTAAGTTTAAATTTTATAAACTTTGCTATCTTTGGCAGTTATTCTTCATATTATATGACTTGTAATTTTATTACTTCATCAAATTCTTTTCCGTTCATTTTTTTGTTTTTTGGTGGAATTTTGGGCAGAAAATAAAATTAAAATTGCTGGAATCTCACATCACTTATTGTAAAGTCACCCTAGGTTTTCATTTTAAAGAAGTTCTCTTTGATAATTGATTATTGGGAGTAAATAAAGTGGAGAATGAAGGCTGGAAAATTAGTCTGAAGACCTTTAATAAGCCGAGCTATGGACTAATATATTGGCATTGGTAATAAAGAGAATAGAAATAATTTGAGACATGTTTAGGAAGTAGAACTGGAAGAATTTCGTGGTGGTTTTCATGCCAGGCTTGAGAGAGACAACAGAATCAAGCAGAAATATCAGTTTGGTGCTGAAACACACTAGGTTGATTGTCTGCCATCTCCTGGATTAAGGAGATGAGAAGTAAAAGTGAGTATGTTGTAAAAATGACGAGTTTATTATTGGAAAGGATCAACGGTGTCATTTCAACTTGCTCAATCTGTGGTATTTTGTTGTGGCAGGTCCTAGCTAACTAATATAGTATCCATTTTGAAAGGTTCATCCAGTGCTATACCAGAGTAACAAATAGCCATTTTTCTTGTAAGAAGTCATTGTTACATGGAGGGAAGGCCATGTCATAAGTATTAAGTAACCAAATTAGGTTCAAGATGGAGTCTTGGGGCACCTGAGTGGCTTAGTTGGTTAAGTGTCTGGCTCTTGATTTCAGCTTAGGTCATGATCTCAGGGTCACAGGATCAAGCCCATGTTGGGCTCTCTCAGTGGGGAGTCTGCTGGAGAAGCTCTCTCTCTCTCTCCCCCTCCCCCCAAATAAATAAATAAATCTTAAAATAAACAAACAAAAAAGATGGAGTCTCTCATGCTAAACTAACCCAAAACTTAACTAAGATTTTGTGCTCTGCTCTACCAGAAAGGAGAGGCCTAGGTCGACCAATCAAGGCTTGCTGGCACACATTACCTGACTTAGCTCCAAGACTCTCCTTTGCTTCATATAAAGAAAGTTACCTTGCTTTAACCAATCAGCAAATGCCCAGTATAACTTCCTTATTCCTGCTTACCTTGATCTATAAAAATTTTTTGCCTTGTATAGTTCTTCAGATCTCCTTTCTGTCTGCTAGATTATATGCTGCCTGATTTAGGAATCACTGACTAAAAGCCTACTAGATCAGTAAATTGTTTGTGGGAAATTTCCTTTTAATATAGGAAGTTCTGTAGCAAGAATGTTCCATGGCCATACTGTTGAGAAACTTTAGACTTGTAACTGGGGAAGGTAGAACCCAGGATTGGAGCCCAAGTCAGATCGACATTGCCTAAATGGAAGGTGTTTAAAGTCAAGAGACGAAAGCTTCAAATAGCAAGCACCAAGAAAAACCTAGAGGGTAGAAAAGCCTCGTGCTTAAACATGGCCTTTGATTTCTGAAGATACAGGTTTGAATCTTATCTTCACCAGTAACTATAACTTTGAGCAAGTTAATTTACTCAGTTTTAGTTTTTGTACCCCGAAATTAGGATATTAAAGTATACTTTATAAGGTTGAGACATAAACTGTTATGCATGCAAACCATTAGTGGGTTGTCATTACAGAGGAGCACTTGATATACATATTTGATGAAGTAGCTAATCAATTATTTGAGTGTAGGGCCTGAAGAAGTAAACTGAATATTACTCATTCCTCTGTATTCTTTAGTAGTTTCTAGTTCCAGTAATTATGTTCTGTAATCACAATAAATAATTGTTTATACCTTAATTTTATTTTTAATGGAGAAAGCAATAAATATGTTCTAAATATTGGCTTGTTAAATTTTTGGAATTTTAAATATTGTGGTTTTTGTTTGCTCGAGTTTAATAATAAAACGTTGATTTTCTAAGTCCAAATGTGTACAGTATAATAGAAAATAATAACTGGAGCTCATAAATTCACACACATATTCTCATTGAATTTTCATCACCACTCTTTTAAAAGGCATTGGGTGCTATCTTCCTCTTTTCATTTATAAAGAAATAGGAGCTCAGAATGATTGTTAAAGATTACAATCAGTTACAGGCAAAGGAAGAATTCCAATGCAAGACCTCTATTTGAAAAAATAAATATATAATGTCTGCTTTATGTGGCTATTGTTAGCATTAAAATAGAGAAGAATAAACCTAAAAATGCCAAAGCACCAAGCAGAATCCCTACCACATATTAAGCAGCAAAATGAGCCATTCCTCCCACCTACCTTTAATCCTCATATATTGAGTGCTATCACACCATCATTCTTAAGCTAGTGTCCAGAATCTGCACTACAAAAGAAGCGAAAACCTGAATCAAATCTGTTTTTTAAAAAATGTTATAGGTTGGGGCGCCTGGGTGGCTCAGTGTGTTGGGCCTCTGCCTTCAGCTCAGGTCATGATCTCAGGGTCCTGGGATTGAGCCCTGCATCAGGCTCTCTGCTCAGTGGGGAGCCTGCTTCCCCCTCTCCCTCTGCCTGCCTCTCTGCCTACTTGTGATCTCTTTCTCTCTGTCAGGTGAATAAATAAAAATCTTTAAAAAAAAAGTTATGGATATAACTTTTTTTTTTTTTTTTAAACAGGGAGAGTGATCACAGGAGTCGGAGAGGGAGGGAGAGGGAGAGAGAGAATTTCAAGTAGGCTCCACACTCAGTGCAGAGCCTGAGGCAGGGTTGATTTCAGGATCCTGAGATCATGACCTGAGCCGAAATCAAGATTGGAACACAACTCAGTGAGCCACCCAGGCGCCCCTGTAGTAGCTTTATTTTCTGCAATATATATATTATTTTTATCTAAGTATAGTATAAAAGACAAATGTAGATATAAAGTCCCCCTCTATTTATAAAGATAACTTTTTCTAGTTTCTCTTCTCTCCTTTTTTCCCCTACTTTGCTTCAGTTCTTCATTTGTATTCACTTTGCTGGCTTCACATCATTCCCAAACTAACTCTCATAGTAGCATCCAGTGCTTTTTGTTGTTGTTCTCATAGAAGCATAGACCTTTAAATCTAGATGCCATCACATTACCACATTGTCTAATTGATTCATTTTATAGTTGGAGAAATTGAGACAAAAAGTGAAGTGATTTGCCTAAGTTTACACATTCAGTTATATTATACAAAAATGATTAATATTTAATGAAAAGGTCATATGAGCCAGGCACTAAGAAAGTTAGGCACTAATGTGATATTTTCTATGGAATGTGGAAACTGAGCCAGAGAGAAGAGACATCATTTGCCCAGGGTTCCACGATAAGTAAGTAGCTAAGTGGGATGGAAGACCAGGCTCCCAGACTTCACAGCCCACCCACAATTGCATGTCAATCAAGTTTCCTGGCTCTAAGTCCTTCGTACTTTTTACACAGCCCTAGACTCCTCCATCCTACACTCTCCAACTTCCTATTCTTTTAAGCTCTAAATCTTGGTTCCCTAAATACTGCAGTCAGGGACAGGTGGAAGATTGTTGTGAAAAGAACAGGCAGCAACATTCTTGTTTAGCCTCTTTTTATGTCTATTTTTTTTCCTACAGATTGGGGTATTTTTCTCAATTATGCATACTTATTCATTCTGCCAAAAAATTCTTTTAAGGCTGTTAAAGCTGTAGTCAATTTTCTCAGTTTGATGTTCCAAAGGAACCTGCTGTGTCTTTTTCATTCTGTGCAAAAATAGGCATGGTAGGATCCACCAGCTGCTAAAGTCATTGGATAGCTTAAAAACTTTCTACTTGTTTTCTCTATTGTTACATTTCATAGTTTCAGAATTTGTGCAGCATTTAATTTCTTTCTGCTTTATATTTTCCTTTAGAGAAAGAACACAGTGGTGTTTGTTTGTAGATGTTGGAGGAATACTCTTAAATAGAGAAATTATTCTTCAAATAACCATGACCACTGAATACTAAATAATACTGCCACCCACTTAAAAAGTAAAAACAAAACCCAAAACCAACCAAACAACAACAACAAATCCTGCAAACCAGAAAGTGCAGGAAGTCTCAGAATATGGAAATTATGCTTGTTTCTTGAGATGCAAGGATTTTTTACTGTATACTTTCTGGAGGGAATTCTGACAGTATTTACCAAAGACTCTAAGCTTATTCATATCTTTTGACCCAGAGATTACGTATCTTAAAAAAAAATACCAAAATGTATAATGTAGCATTTTTTGTAAAAGGAAATAATCAGAGATTAAATATTCAACAATAGGGCGTTCACTGAATGAATTATGATAGACTCACACAATAAAATATTATAGAGCCATTATAATGACTTAATATCAATGTTGTTATTTATTTATTAATATGTGAAGTCATTCATAGTTTTTGGTTAAGCCATAAAACACTGATAAAATAGTATGTACAATATCATCCCATATTTTCATTTTCTTTCTTTTTTCTTTTTCTTTTTTTTTAGAGAAAATGTACACGTGCAGGGGAGGGGCAGAGGGAGAGGGAGAGAATCTTAAGCAGAC
This sequence comes from Potos flavus, assembly GCA_028534135.1. NCBI lineage: Eukaryota > Metazoa > Chordata > Mammalia > Carnivora > Procyonidae > Potos > Potos flavus. The sequence continues at coordinate 144,227,562 of CM052899.1, read as the reverse complement.
TCTGCGCTGAGTGCATAACCCAACACAGGGTTTGATTTCGATTCTGAGATCATGACCTGAGCTGAAGTCAAGAGTTGGATGCTAAACTGACTGGGCCACCTAGGCACCCCCCATATTTTCATTTTCATAAGGCTTGAAAAAGATGCCCCTAATATCTTTGATTTTGCACAAATGTCTTATTTGATTACTATTCTTGCTACTTTTTTTATCTTTGAACCTAATGTGGTGACTTTTTGCCTGCAATATTTTCTGTGTGATGAAGAAGTCAAAAGAGAATGAAAACAAATCGGATCTGCTCCTCCTTTCATGATGCTTGCCAATTAACAGTGATGCAGGTGTTAAAA
>CM052899.1:144115515-144226718 GCA_028534135.1 Potos flavus | reverse complement strand
TGTTCCTTTAGTTAATGTGGAAGAGGTTGCTGTATTTCCTTTAGTGAGCATATCAGGAAAATGAATTGAAATCATGATTAAAATCATGAATTAGTTATTTTTTATTGTGACAAAACTTAAAGTAGCAAAGTGGTAAAACATACATAAAAAAAATCCCCAAATATTACCTAAATGTAATCAATAGTGTTAGTTTTGTCATATCCATCTCATCATATCAGTCTGTTATTAAATTATGAAATGGTCAGTTATAGTCATTGCTGTTGTAAAAAAATTTTATAATTCATTTGGTTCTTCTTTATGGTCTTATACAAGTATAAAACTTAGTTCTGATCTTATGCTTTCTTTTTTTTTTTAAGATTTTATTTATTTATTTATTTGACAGAGAGAGAGATCACAAGTAGGCAGAGAGGCAGGCAGAGAGAGAGAGGGGAAGCAGGCTCCCCACTGAGCGGAGAGCCCGATGTGGGCTCCATCCCAGGACCCTGAGATCATGACCTGAGCCGAAGGCAGAGGCTTAACCCACTGAGCCACCCAGGCGTCCCAGTTCTGATCTTATTCTGATATTTAATAAACCAATGACCTGGGACAAATCTTTTAATACTACTGAACCTACTGCTCATTTGGAAACTATGTATAATAACATTGGTCCTGCCTGTCACAAGGTCACATAGCAAGGTTCTATTTTAATCATATATTTTGTTACCTGGAAAGCATTCTGTGATGATGAGTGGCAGTGGGTCTTAGGGAGAGTTCAATTAAGTTGGGAAAGTGCCACTTTCTGTCCTTAATGTTTCCATTGCTGTGACATAGTCCTCAAACTAGCCCCAGAGTTTAATACAAAAAGTAACATAATTGGAAATTTTTGTATTATTAAGTCTAAGGATACTTTACCTGGTATGATGAAAATATTAATTTAGTGACCCTCATCAGATAATTAGCATGGAATGCATTATGCATTGCCCTTCAAGGACCAAAGAGGACTTGCAAATTTGAGAGAAAGCCAGACACTCACTGGCAAAGTTTAGCTGAGGCAAGATCTAGTAACATCTCTAGGGAGGAATGGTTAGAGTCACCCTGACACCTTACACAGCTGGGATGTTGTGTCACAGAGCAGTGGATCACAGAGTGGCAGAGAGTACCTAGGATTAAGACAAGAAGAAAGGATGACAAAAATGACTTTGACTTATTAAAAATTTGCTTAGAATGGGTTCTCTCTGTTTATTGCCTTTTGAGAAATCATTATTTTACATGGAGTCTACATATTATTCAAGACTAATGGTGGTTGCTGTTCAAAATGGAAAAATAGTAGTCCCCCAGATTATATTTTATTTATGAGATCATTTGTACCTTTTCCTTCAGTTAGATGTGTCTAAATGTAAAAATACTCTTTTAATACCATCTAAATAAAGCTATGAAACAAAATGTAAAATTCAGGCATATGTATAAAATTTTAGATAAGTTTTATTTAGTAATGACAGTAGATTCAGATATTTTCAATAAAATAAAAACTACCACTAGTTTTGGAAGAGAATTATAAATGGGGTTATAATGATGATAGTATATAATATTCTTACTTTTGTACATTTGAATCCATGTTCAATCTTTAGCTCATTTATATATGTATATGCACATCTGAATACATGCCACAGTATACCATTTATGAAGAATACAAATAATATTTTAAAAAATGGCCATTCATTTAACAATCTCCTGGACTTTAGTTTCAAAAAAGCCTGAATTATAGATAAGAATTCTAGTGATGCAGAGCAGATCAGTGGTTGCCCAGGACTTGGGTTGACTATTAAGGAGCAATATGAGAATATGGTGCTTTTTTGTGGTGATAGGGAAGTTTTGTATCTTGATTGCAGTAATGGATCTCTGCTTCATTAGCTCTATAGTACACCACACATGTACACACACACACACACACACACACACACACACTCTTACATGTAAGACATATGTAAAAGCCTTGGCAATCTGAATAGAGTCTGAACTTGAGTTAATGGTATTGTACCAGTGTCAATTTCCTGGTTTCGGCAATGTGTTATGAATATGTAAGTAAGATATGATTATTGGGGGAAGCTAGTTGATAATAATACAGTAATTCTCTTTATTTTTGCAACTTCTTATAAGTCAAATTATTTTAAAATAAAAAGCGTTAGAAGAGAAAAAACGAAAGTTCTGAAATCAAATTGTTGCTTTCTTCATTATTAGTTGTATATATTTGGGTATACTATTATTCAGCTTCTTATCTAGGCCTCAGTTTCCTCATTTGTAAAATTAAGTTCATAGTATGACTTATATTTTATAGTACTGCTATTATTAAATCAGATAGTATGTGTAAGTGCCCAATACTATGTAGAGCGTAAAGCTGAAGCTTAACCATTGAGTTCCCTAGTTCGTTCTGGGTCTATTTTTTTTTTTTTTTTAAATTTTTTATTTTTTTTTAAAGATTTTATTTATTTATTTGACAGAGAGAGAGAGAGATCACAAGTAGGCAGAGAGGCAGGCAGATAGAGAGGGGGAAGCAGGTTCCCTGCTAAGCAGAGACCCTGATGCGGGTCTCCATCCCAGGACCCTGAGATCATGACCTGAGCTGAAGGCAGAGGCTTTAACCCACTGAGCCACCCAGGCGCCCCTATTTTTTTTTTTTTAAGATTTATTTGTTATTTAGAGAGAGAGTGCAGGTGTGCATGTGCAGGGGGTGGGGCAGAGGGGAAGGGGAGAAAGAATCTCAAGCAAACTCCCCGCTGAGTAGGGAGCCCACCTTGGAGCTTGATTCCATGACCCTGAGATCATGACCCAAGCCAAAATCAAGAGCTGGACACTTAACTAACTGAGCTACCCAACCACCTTTGTGGGTATTGGTTTTTAAGGTCTCAAGTGGGAAGCTTGCTCTAAAAGAGAGAAGAAATGGATGACAATATCTCAAAGCATTGAACAAGGAGGTTATTCTCTATATCTCGAAAAGGTCTTAGTCCTCGTAACTGTTTAGCTTCTACTTAGGTCTTTCCAAACCGATTATGTCATGAATTGCTATGTCACCAATAAGGAATTAATTCTCACTGAGTCTTTTTTTTAAGATTTTATTTATTTATTTGAGAGAGAGAGAGTGCACCTGAGCACCAGCAGGGGGAGTGGCAGAGGGAAAGCAGCACCCCCACCCCCCCACCGCTGAGCAAGGAGGCCGAGGAGAGGCTTAATCTCAGAACTCTGGGATCATGAGCTGAAAGCAGACGCTTAACTGGCTGAGCCACCAGGTGCCCCTCTTGCTAAGTTTTTTACTCATATCTAATCAGTAGATGCAGGGACCAAAACTTTATTGGCTCATTTGCTTTTTAAAATTTATACCAATTTATTTAATTTATATTAATTTATACTAATTATATTTATGCTATTTTATTTATACTATTTATACTATCCTATAATGCTATAATACTATTATATTAACTTATACTAATTTATGTTAATACTCATTTTAAACATTTCTTCAATAGGCAATTATTAACTAATATTCATCTATTTCTGTTTTCCAGTCATAACTGATTATAGTCCATAAGTATTCAGCATTTTGGTCTTTTCAAATATGTACAGGTAAGATAAACAAAATTGAAACTAAGAAATGCCCTACTCTGAAGTCCTGTCTCCCCAGCTAGATAATACATTTTTTTGAGGGTAAAGACTCCATTTTCTTTTCTAGAAAGAAAAAAAATAAGCACAAAATCTAATGGAGCATCAACTTTCAATGGAAAGTGAAGAGGGATGGTATCAAACATTCCTTCCCTCTTTGCCATGCTTTGATAACTCTATCTATGAGAATCTAGTTACAAGAACATGACACGCACACGTGCACACACACACACACACACGCACACACACACACTAGAATATTACTCAGCCATAAAAAAGAATGAGACCTTAACATTTGCAACAAGCATGGATGGATTAGAGGGTATTATGCTTAGTGAAATAAGTCAAACAGAGACAGACAAATACCATATGATTTCACTTATATGTGGAATCTATAAAAAAACAAAACAAATGAACAAAGAAATAAATGAAAAAACACTCTTAAATACAGTGGACAAACCGGTGGTTGCCAAAGGGGAGGTAGGTAAGAGCATGAGTAAAATAGATAAAGGGGATTAAGAGATACAAACTTTCAGTTATGAAATAAGTCATGGAGATGAAAAGCATTAGCATAGGGAATATAGTCAAAAATATTGTAATAACTTTGCTCGGTAACAGATGGTGACTATGCTTATGGTGAGTGAGCACTGAGTGAAGTATAGAATTGTCAAATCACTACGCCATATGTCTAAAACTAATATAATATTGCATGCTAATTATACATATATAGATAAAGATATGAATATGCATACACACAGAGAAGAACATGATTGTGGAAAGAAGTACAGGAGAGGTTAGGAATGTTCATTTCGAAATGATGAAAATGGAAAGAAGATAAAATGAAAAGGGACAGAATATCAGAAAGGCGTGATACTGTGCTCACTTTGTGACCATATTTCTGTATCATAGAACAAGGGAACATCCTGTGAAGCTCCAAAGGAATTAATTTAGGAGCATAAAAACATTTATTCTGACAGTGCGTATAGGGCTAAAGTAGGCTTTACCATGAGAGTCGGTAAAGCATAAGAACAAACTGGTTCACAAATGTTTTAGTAAATTATAATTTTCTACCTTCTAAATGATAGGCCTATATAAGGCCTATATCTTTTAAAAAAGCATTACATGAAGCATATAATATAGTTGATTTCAAATAACAAGAAGTAAATAATATACATGGGCAAATGAATTAATTTATAGACTCGTGTGTTTGACACAGATTTATTGAGGGGCCTCTTCTGAGTGTCCTCTATCATTCTAGGAACCTGAAATTCATCAGTACATATAAAAACTCAGATCCTTGTGCTCAAGGAGCTTATGTTTGAGTTGATAGAGGAAACAATAAACAAAATAAGTAAAATATTTAGCATATGAGATGATTAGATGTTCTGTGGTAAAAAATAAAGCAAAAAAGGGATGGGGTTGATGAAGATGTTCATTTAAAATAAGAATGTCTAGGAAAAAATTACACCAAGGTGATATTTGCATAAAGATCTGAAGCAGGTGAAGGAATAATTTATGTAAACATCTGGAGAAGGAGTTTTCTACACATTTCAGAAACAACTAAAAGACCATTATGACTGAAGCAGAGTAATGGAGAGTTGTCACGGGGAGTAGTTGTTGAGGAGAGCAGAACAGTAGGTAGGTCATTTTGAGGGGTAGCGCTTCTCAAATTTTAATTTGCATATAAATCACCTGAGTTCCATATTAAAATGAAGATTCTGGTTTAGAAGGTCTAGAGAGTTTACCTTCTATACAAACTTCCTTCCAAGTAATGCTGTTACTACCAGTCTGTAGATCACACTTTGAAGAACAAAAGGCTGAGACTTGTGTGCCATTGTAAGGACTTTGGATTTATTTGACTGCTATGGGTTGAAAAGTGCCCCCCCACCCCAGCCATCCCTTCTCCAACAACAGCAACAACAAAATATTCAAGTGGTAAATCCCACTGCCTATGCATATGACCTTATATGGAAATAGGATCTTTGCAAATATCATCCTGTTAAGCTAAGGTCACAGTAGATTGAAGAAGATAGGCATTAATCTAATGACTAGAGGCCTTATAAAGAGGGAAATTTGAACAAAGAGACACATAGTAGAGAAAGCCATGTGGAGATGTAGGCAGAATTTGGAGTGATGCAGCTACATGGGAGAGAACACTAGGGATTGCCAGCAGTTACCACGAACTAGGAAGAAACAAGGAATAATCTTCCCCGAGAGCCTTCAGAGAGAGGATGGCCCCCCTGATTACTTGATTTCAGACTTCTAGCCTCTAGAACTGTGACAGAGTAAGTTTCTGTTGGTTCAAGTCACCCAGTTTGTAGTAATTTGTTACAACAGCCTCAAGTAACTACTGTACTGAGTGAGGTGGAGGAATTTAAGAAGAATAGGTTGATCTGACTTGTATTTTAAGGGACTCATTCTGGCTGCAGAGATGCGAATAGGTTGAAGGGAGTGTGGGTAGCACAGAAGCAAGGGGGCCAGTTAGGAGGCTGTAGCAGGGGACATCAGGTTGGAATCAGTGTGGTAGCGATGGCGCTGAGACATGAATGTACTCCACATCTATTCTGAAGCCAGTATTGACAGGATCTGTTAATGCAGTGTGGATTGTAAAAGAAGTAGGGGAGTTAAAGATAAAATCAAGGTTGGGGGCTTAACTAGAAGGATGGAGCTTATTAACATAGATAGGGAAAATAGAAAGAGATTAAGAATTGTATTGTATATGTTACCTTTGAGATGTCTATTAAGCCTCTAAGTGGAGATGGTAGGTAGGCAACCTTGGTATGTGTTTGGAGTCCAGTGCAGAGGTTTCAGCCAGAGACATAACTGATAATGGGTTAGGAAGAAAAATCACCATGTTTGGGAAAGCCCCTACATTTTGAGATTGACATCAAGAAGAACAGTTATATACTTTTAAAATATGATCTTTAGTGCCACTTGTTGTAAATTATACTGGGCCATATATCTGACCTGTGACAGTTCTAAAATTGGTTGTAAAGTCTACTAAGAAAAAGTCAGGAGATGAATGTTTTTGTTCTTAAACAAAAACTTGTTATGAATGGAATTTTGTCCTCTTCCCAATTTGTATGTTCAAGCCCTAGCCCCAAATGTTCTGGTATTTGGAAATGGAGACTTTGGGAGATAGAGTTTTAGATATGGTCATATGAATGGACTCTCATGATGGGATTAGTGCCCTTATAAGAAGATCCTTCTCCTCCACCCTACCCCCTCCCAAGCCCTACAGTGTGAGGACAGAGGGAGAAAGTGGTCATCTGCAGGCCAGGAAGAGAGCTGTCACCAGAATCTGACCAGGCCGTCACCCTGATCTCAGGCTTCCAGCCTCCATTATCGGGAGAAAATACATTTTTCTTGGTTAAGCCATCCAGGCTGATATTTTGTGATGGCAGGCCAAGCTAAGACAGGGATCTTCGCTTTCTAAACTCTCAATTTTCCATATCTTTAAAGCTTCTGAGATACAAAAATCAGCATACCAGGGATATTCATTATTTTTGCTAGCCTTGAATTTGATGCCTCACTGCAAAAAGCATGACCTCACTTAAGTCTGTGTGGGTGATATTTAAAAAGATCACATTGGCCCTAAAATGTAAAAACTCATTATTTAGTACTTCTGACAAAAGTCAGTCACTCAAATGTGGACCTTTTGTTCACCAGGCTTATGAAAGAAGCAGGAATTATGTTGCATGCATTAAATATCACCTAGCATCTACTTCGGTCACATGTATTTTCTGCTTTTGTCTTAGAAAGATACATTCACCTCAGAAAGCATGTTACTGTCAGGAATTATTTATGGATGTAGTGATATAATAATTCTTTTCATCAACATTTTAAGGAAAATCCTGTCCTTTGGTGGGGACAGGAATGTGGGGTAGGGGAGATGTGTAGATGCCTAGCACTACTTGTGGCTGGGAAGATGTTTGTCTTCAGTAATAGGAGATCCATTGTTACTACAAAGATCTCTAATAGCTCTTTTTAAAGTGAAAACTGTCATTTTGATCTCTACCGGCCTGGATCTTTGTCCGTCACACTTGGTCCAAAACTCTGACAGGGAAAAGAAACAAGTTTATTAAATTGTACAGGCCCCAATATAAGCACAGAAGGGAAACAAACAAACAAACAAAACCCCCAGAAAAACAACCTATCTGTATTGAAATGGGCAACTAATTCCCAATGACAAAGCTATAGCTGTAGTCCTGGTGTTCTTGTCCATTGCCCATAGGAAAAACAAACAAAAAAGTTGTAATCTGACCCCATTTAATTAGACTGTGTTGAACAACAGAAATTCTACTTGTGGGAATTGTTTTTCTAGGCATGGAGGTTTTGCCCTTCTGAGGAATGAAGTATTGCTGAGGCTGAGAAAAGAATGTTATCACCATTTACCTACTTGTTATTACCAAGGTAATAGGTAGAATTCTTGCATTGTGTAATATACACTTAATAAGTCAGCTACTATAGTACATAGCTTTTATGATCTCATGTAACCCATATGAAAACTGGGATATGCATTGAATTCAACATTTGCAGAGTGTTGTCTATAGAGTGTTTGCTCCTCATAGTGAGCTTTATTCATTTTACACCAGCAAATTATATGTGGTAAACCTCCAGCTATGTCTGGTTCAACACAGTGCACTGATACTGTCCCTGTTCTGATTGTATTCAGCTAACTGTCCTACACAGCTGATGCTACATTACTGTATTGATAACAACACATCAGTTCTATTTCGTACACCTCCTACATCAGTTCAATCATATCTATTTATTTTGAAAGTTTTTGTTGACATTAGCACCCTATGAGGCTACACTTTGTTCAGATAAGATTTTTTATTTCATCCTATGCCAATGATTATCAAGATTCTCTATGTTTGAGCGCCTGGGTGGTTCAGTCGGTTAAACGTCTGCCTTCGGCTCAGGTCATGATCCTGGGGTTCTGGGATCAAGTCCCACATTGGGTTCCCCCTCTCAGCGGAGAGTTTGCTTTTCCCTCTCCCCCTGCTCATTCTCTCTCTCTCAGATAAATAAATAAAATCTTTTTTTTAAAAAAATTCTCTACATTTAATTATTTCTGTATAGAGATTTAAACCAACAGTTCCTGTCTTCCGATTCAGTGCATCTCAAATTGTGGTCCCTGGATCATTAGCACGAGTGTTGCCAAGAATTTGTTGAAAATGCAAATTATCAAGTGTACCACAGACTTGCTTAATCTGAAGTGAGGCCCAGGAGTCCGTGTTTTTACATGCCTTCCAAGTGATTCTGAAGCATAGTTTGAGAACCACTGTTGTAGTTGGTTAAATCATCAAAGAAATAGCATAGGCATGAATGTATACATCTTTTTTTTTTTTTTGAATGTATACATCTTACGAAGCTTACAGCTTTTAGATTTTCTAAAGAGAATGCATTGAGAAATAGGTCTATCTTAGGTCCCATTGAATAGTATTATTAAATATTATAATGCTTCCTTTGCATGAAATTGTTATTGACAGTCTATTCCAAGGTGTATATATACCATGATAAACTTGAGCAACTCTCATATATACTAACAAATAATCTAACATGTTAGGAAATAAATTTGCAGTGATTTGGAAACTTTTCTCTGTCTTGTGCTTAAAAATACGTATTTGAAAACTTATATGAAAAACAGAAATAAATGGTTTAAACAGTTAGTTTTGATATTAAATCAACATATGGCCAAAACTACAACTATGAACTAAATTGTGAGCCTAATGGAACTTTTTTTCCCTTTCTCTTCTGCACCTGCATAATGGACATGACCCCTAACAGCTCTGTCAATAATAGAAATAATGAGCCCTTCTATTCATTTAATCATCAACTCTTGCACAAAGGCTCTGTGAAATTGTAGGTATTACTGACTTTGATTCTTCCAGGGGTTTTTGCATATGTGATACTTAGAGAGTTACAGTCACATCTTGGGAGGGTCATTTAGTACTTTGAAGCCCGTAGTTTAAAAGAGGATATTTTTTTCACTAAAGAAAGACTAAGGCAGGAGAAGAATTGAAAGTACATCGTCTATTTTAAATGCAGTAAGAACCTTACAACAGAAGAACAGGGTCATCTGGCCAGTGGGCTGCACAGGTGGGTCCGATGGCCCTTTCCCGTGGCTTCCAGCTTGCTGTCATGCTTGCTTTGTCTGGTAAAAATCTCCTTGGGGGTGGGGGCGGGGGGATATGGCTTCAATTGCTTCTGCTCAGTTATGGTCTCCTGTGCCATATGATCTCACCAGGCCCTCTGGAATAATAATAAACTTTCAATCTTACCTCACACTGTGAATAACTGAATATCATACGGTGGTAGTAATTGGGAAAAATGACTCAAACACTTCCAAAATTTCCAAAGTATTTATTGTCACTTTGGGGACCCCTGCTCTTTAAATGTTTTGGAATACTTTTTAAAGCAACTATTCTTTCTGGCTATTGAGCTGTGACAAGCTTTCTGTTTTAATTTTGTGTGTGTGTGTGTGTATGAGAACTTTGGAAGGAAGAAGAGTAAAGATGAGTGAGAAAACTATATGAATATAATTAAGTTTTTATTAGTTCAAAACATTTAATGGTTTTTAACTACAAAAATAGCAATTTCAGTTTCTAGCTATACATCAGGAGAATAGGAGCTCAATTTAGAAATTAAGCTACATTACAGAAAAAACAGATTTTAATAATTCTAGTATATGCATACTCATCACTATATTCATTTTAAAATTTAATGTTATTCTGTTTATATAAAGGGTTGTCATCCATAGTGTGGCCAGTTTTTTGTTTTTCTATATCCATAGGGAATCAGATAAGAAATGGACTTAATCATTGTTAAAGAAATTAGGTCATAATTAATAACCCCAAAACATACTGATTATCAAGATGATTTATTACCAGAACTGGCTACCAATAATATTTTCAGCTTAAGTTGAAAGTTTCCTAAATTTTGAGAAATTTTTTCAAGCTGTAATAACATCTTTTGAGGGTTTAAAATATTTATTCTTAGCATCTGGAGATTGTTCTGTTGTTTTTACCTCTTTCAGGTATTATTCAATGATTTAGAATTTCTCTGTTCTCAATTGAATGCAAACAAAACAAAATAAAACAAAACACACCTATCTTAGCTTCCTGTAAGTAACAACATTGGAAAATTAAAACAGATAAAAAAACAGTATTCTCAAGGAACTTTGACACTTATTTGGAGACATATAGGAGACTACCAGACTGTTCCATCTTTAAAGATTCAGTTCAAATGTCACCATCCACATGAATGTCTCCCTGATTGTGAGAGAGTATTTTGTCTTTACCAATGTGGTAACAATACTGCATCAGAGCATTAAAAATTAGCTACTTTTATCTGTGTAACCACCCTTCTATGAACCTTTCAGGGCAGGATCTGTGTTTTCTGATTCCTTTTTTTTTTCCTTTTTTTTAAAGCTACAAATAGTCAGCATGGCCTTTGTGCAGAAAGGTGTGTTAAAAACATGTTTGTAATCATGATCTTAAATGTACACGTGAATAAGGCCAAAATTGCATTGCACAGGTAAGCATTGCCTGTGATATTGGAAATAGCATGTTAAAAGTCTATCATATATTCAGAAACTTCTAGAATTGAAAGTATCTTGGAGAGAATTTCTTTCAACTTTCTTGAATTCCCCAGATAAAGAAATGGAGGTTTAGAGAGGCTAAATGATTTTCCCTATGATGCAAATTTAGTTGTTGGCATGTTTTGTGTTCCTTAACACATAAACTATTTAGTTAATGGTAAGGCAATTATATCATATACGTGATTAGATAATATACAATTAAACATTTTTAGGTTAATAATACCTTAATAAATTTTACTTAAAAACAGTATATTGTTCTACTTAATACAGTCTTTCTTAAATATACCTCTTTTGTACAAGTAGAATACTATTTTTGCTTTGGCTTCAAACTCATCAAACTGGTTTAGACAATGGCTTCTTACATATAAAATGGGAAGGAGGGAGTGTGTATGTGTGCACACAGAAGTGTATGTGTGACCGTATACTTTGGATAACCTTTTAGGAAATACCTAAGGCATAGTTTGTAACATCACAAAAAATCAATGCAACAGACTGCATAAGAATTGGTAGTATGTGTACCAGAGCCATATGAGTCCAAGAGGGTGGACAAAGAGGGTTATCATTGCAAGCTACTGCCCAGCAGGATGGCTTTTACAAGGATAGGGATGACACAGTTTTTTTTTTCTTCCCCGTGAACAAAGAGCTTGTCACCTCCCCAGCACATTCATTCTCCCCTGCATGGAGTTATGTGCCCCATGCTGACTTTCAGACCTCAACCTGTAAAAATTCCCTTTGGAAATACCTTTCATTTAGATTATTTTTAAGAGAAGCTTGCAAAGGTGAATTTAATAGTGAGTCAGTCATTGTAACACCTTACTATTCCTTTTATATAAGAGAGATGTCTTGTCTTGAAAAGCTGTATGCTTAAATCATATTGGCTTTGTCTTTCTCCTTTTAATTATCATGTGTTCAATATTCATTAGAAAGCATATTTTTTATTAACATTTTTACTGAGAGTTTTAAGCAAGCATTTTCAACAGCTTTCCAAATCCAAGTGAATATCTTAAATATATTTATTCACTTACTCAGTTTTCCTTGAGGTCCAAGAAGTTGCCAGATATTGTCATATCCTTGATATATATGTATGTGAGGCCCTATAGATGTAAAAAAGTTTGAACTACTTTGAATATTGCCATTAGAAGTTCTCAAATGGTTAAGGTTTCCTTTCCTTTCCTTTCTCTTTCATTCTCTCTTTCTCTCCTCTCCTCTTCTCCTCCCCTTCCTCTGCTCCTCTCCTCCTCTTCTACTCTCCTCCTCCCCTCCTGTCGTCCTCTACTACTCTCCTCCTCTTCTCCTCCCTTCCTCTCCTCCTCTCCTCCCCTCCTCCCTTCCCCTCCTTCTCACCCCTCCTCTCCTCTCCCTGTGAACTTCCATCAGAGAGCACATAATGCCAGATTGTTCTCTCTGATGTTAGCCACTACAGATTATTATTGCCTTGATTCATTAATTTGTCAGGGATGCAAAATTGTGTGGGTTTTTTTAAAGATTTTATTTATTTATTTGACAGAGAGAGCAAAAGCAGGGGGAATAGCAGGCAGAAGGAGAGGGGGAAGCAAGCACCTCTGTTGAGCAGGGAGTCCCATGCTATGTGGGCCTCAATCCCAGGATACTGAGATCTTGACCTGATTAGTTGGACTACTTTTATAAACAAAAATTTGCCTTCATCAAATTTTGGTTATCCTTAGGTATATATTTTCTTTTTTTTTTTTTTTAGATTTTATTCATTAGATGGGAGAGAGAGCAAACATGAGCTAGGGGAGAGGGGGGAAGGACAGAGGGAGAGGGGGGAAGCAGACTTCCCACTGAGCAGAGACCCCAACCCTGGGCTCCATCTCCGGACCTGAGATCATGACCTGAGCCAAAGGCCAACCCTTAACCGACAGCCACCCAGACGCCCCTTCTTAGGTATACTTTCCAGAGGAAAGACAAGTGGGTTTTTTTTGTTTGTTTGTTTGTTTTCCTCTCTTTCATTTTCTAGGATATGAAATCAAATTACCATGTCTTAAAATTAATTGGAATATTTTTTCTCTTTTTCTCTTTGTGCCACCAACTATTTATACAGGTTCACTTGTTTCATATTATTCTCGGTTTTTAGGAACTGTTTCTTTACATACAATTTCATTTTATAATTAAGTGGAATATTTACATTGTTCTTACATAAAATTGGTAAAATAGTGTTTATTCAAAGAAATGTAGTTCCTGTCTTCACATTCCTTCTACCCCATTCTCTTCCTCTCATTATATGTAAATATTTAAAAAAATTTATCGCTTATCCATTTGCATTTTTTAATATTAGCAATTAATCACTTACATTGTTATTCTTACTTTCTGAGATAAATTGTAGCACATTGCATGCATTTTGTATTTTGCGTTTTTATTTAACAATATACATAGAGAAGTCACCACATAGTGCTAGAGGAATTCCTCATTTCTTTTTCAGCTACACAAGACTGCATGTTGTGGATATATATAGTTGATTCGATTGGTTCCCCATGATGGATATTTGATTTGTTTGCAGTTTTTTTTCCAGTTGCTTATTGAATGATGGAAAAAAATTCTTGAATAGATTGGACTATTGTTTAGTCTCTAGAGCTTTCTCATTACTGGAGAATCAGATGAAAGAGGGTCATGTTAAGCAGATTTCAAGAGTGTAATGACTAAAGCATACATTGTGGGAAACCCCACAAGACAAATGACGTGAAAACTTCAACCACAAGGACGAAAATGTAAGGAAAAAAAATGGAGACATAAATTAAAAAAGATTAAGAGATATTTAGAAGTTCTAATGAATGAACCTTATTTTGGATCCCAATTAAGGTTACAAGAAACAATTGTGGACTGTGTTTTTGATGATACTAAGGAATTATCTTTAATAATTTTAAGTTAATTATATTTAATGATTTTAGGTTACATAATATTGTGGTTATGTTATATATCTTAGTGATATATGCTGAATATTTACTTATGAGATAATATATCTGAGATTTGTTTCAAAATAATCTTGGGAGGGTGGCGTTTGGTGCCAATATAGACAAAGCAAGATTAACCCTGACTTGACAAATTCTGATGCTGGCTGATGAGTGTATGGTAGCCCATTCTCTTGCTCTTTATGTCTTTTAAATTATCTATATAAATTGTTAAAAATTAAAGTAGCTTTAGTTAATTAGATATTGCTTTCCAGGACAAAGTTTTATATATTATTTATATATATATATTTTTAAATTTTCTCTAAGGATTCTGAAAATCTACACTTAGCAAAATTATTGGCTTTTAAAATGTAAAAATCTGGCTTAATGCATCATTTGCATGCAGCTTCTGGATATTTAATGAGTGAAGTGTTGTCTGGGATGCTTATTAGTGTGTAAAACAGAAAGGAAAAGTTAACAAATAAGGAACATGGAAATAAGAATAGAGACAAATTCCAAAATAAAGTGTTCATAGATTTTTCCACTTTTGATCATGATTTCTCCTTTCATTGGAGGAAAAAAAAAATGTATGCTCTGAAAATCATGTCTTGTATAAATTCTGGAAGCCATAGGTGACTTTGAAGCTTCAGCTAGGCGGAGCAACTTAATTGTAGTAGCCATACTCAAAAAAAGGATGACTGAGAACTTGATGTAGAGAAGGGAAATTACATATCACATAGTGATGTAATATAGTCCATCAATGACTTCTAAAGGACCTACCGTGGAATGTTGGATGATTTGCACAAATATTTAAGTAACTGTAGTATTAGTATTTAAAAGGCTAGGAATCCCATAGTTTCACGGGGCTTTATCAGAACATCATGAAGCAGAGATGAGTAGTGAAGGGGGAAATATATGCAGTTTGGTAACTGAAAAATTGTTTTCCTGTTCTTCCAGATCATGCATAGTTTCTTTTCATGGTGATTATAGATAGTTTACTACTTAAAATAAGGTCATTTACGCTTTGAAATTTTACCTATCAGTAAGCAAAAGGGAGAGGCAGGAATCGGAAATTATGGAATTGCTGGGCTGAACTCTAAGATCTACAGATATAGGGAGCCTGTTTGATTTTATATACCGTTCTATCCTCCACATCCAACCCAAAACCTGGGTGATGGCAGAACTGCAATAAGTTCTGTTGCCTAAGTGAACGTGTGCATAAATGAGAGTGGAAACTAGGTGAGAGAAACAAATAAGCAAAAACAAATAAATAGATGCAAGCATTAAATACCTGATCAGCCCTTCTTTTGTTAATGTAGGTTGCATAGCGTAAATGCTCATTAATATTCTCAGATGGTTTATCCTCTGTGAACTTGATTTTAAATATTTTTAAACTCTTCCTTCCTTGTAGAACACTCAACGAGTGAAGCACTTCTTGAATCACGTTTGCTTGACTTTCACAGAGGCAAATTTAGCTTAATCACTTCCTCATTCATTTATCCTGTGAATTTTTTTTTCTATTTAGAATGTGACTTTGACAATTTTGTAATTATATAGTAAGATGAAGATAAGCAGACAACTGAAGGTAGTATTTAAAATATATCTCTTTTTATTTATATAGAAGTATTTTCTTGCATCAGGTGGGAAAAAAATTCAGAATAACCATATTTAAATCTTTGGGCAATACAAGTATGGAAAGACATTTTATGGAAAGTGAGTCTAGAAAATTTTGGAGGTAGCTTAGTTATAACAATAGCACTTCTAGGGGTGCCTGGGTGGCTCAGTCCGTTAAGTAGCCAACTCTTGATTTTGGCTCAGGTCATGATCTCAAGGTACTGGGATTGAGCCCCACGTCTAGCTGTGCACTCAGCAGGGAGTCTACTTGAGATTCTCTCTCCCCTTCTCCCTCTGCCCCTGCCCATGCTCAAAATTTCTGTCTCTCTCAAATAAATAAATAAAATCTTAAAAATGAAACAAAACAATAGCACTTCTAGAACCTTAAATCAGATTTCACCACTACAAATAAAGTTCTGTAAGACAGACAGAGCCTATAAATATATAGTAAGAAAGTATCTTCTTGTGTTCTGAGAAATCTCTTATAAAGTATAAACTAACAAAAACCAATGAATTCTAGATACCGAAGTTATTGAAATTATATCTGTTGGAGGGGAGTGAGGTAGCAGTTTCTTATTTAATACTACAATTGTATTTGTATATTCATTTAGCAAATATTTACTAGGTATATACTATGTGGCAGGTAGTTTTCAAGATGCTGGAGGTACAGTGGTGAACAAGATAAACAAGGTCCCTGCTATAATTTTAATGTGATTCGAATTTTGGATTGTAGGATTTGGTGGGGTGGAGACAGACAAATAACAAATGTAATTTCATGTAGTGAATGCTATATTTGAAACAGAGTAGAATAAATGACAGAGATGGATTGGGGTAGATATTGGCAAATTGCTTTCAGTAGAGTACTCAATGAAGGATATCTCTTGAGGATTTTTTTTTAAGCTGGGGTCCTAGGAGATAAGGGTTTTCCCATTTAAAGATGCAGGGAAGCAGGTGTTGACTGGAAAGTGAGGTTGAGCAAGTGTTCTGGTTCAGAGCTTTTGCATTTGTTTTCTTCTGTCCATAAATGATTTGAGATTTGAGAGTGGACAGGATTCCAGCATGAAGAGTCTTAGAATATGGTGAAGAGTCTTCTTTTTATTTAGAATCTGAGGGCATGTCATTGAAGGATTTTAAGACCATGATTTGAACTACTTTTTATTTTTCAGAGACTATTCACCCCACTGTGTGGAAAATGGATTGGATGGACTTGGTGAAAATGGGAGAATGAGAAAGGAGGCCATCTCATTGACCAGGTGAGAGGAGAGAGATAGCAGCTTAGAGTGAATTAGACATCTTCTGCATATATTTTGGAGATAGAGCAAAAGGTATTTGTAAATTGATTCTATTGAGATCAGTTCTCTATTCTTAATTATTACCAGTTCATCAGACACTATACATGAAACAGAAAAACATAGGTGTGCACATATAGTTGTACAATATTCAAATAGTTTTTCCCCACAAACGCAATTATTGAATTAAATAATATGAATATCAAAGATATTTCCATATTGTCTTCCAGAAATATTGTATTAATTTAAACTCCTGTTAGGAGTCTAAGAGAGTTAACATTTCATTGTGACCACAAAGGTCATAAAAACTTCATTTTTAAGTATTTCCATACTTAGCAGTGTCCAGCACATAATAGACACTCCAAAAATATTCATATAAGAAATGAGCACATGAAATAATTTACCAATTTTAAATGCAAAAGGAGTAACTTCTCTTGAACCCATTTTTTCCTCTGACTAGTAACCAAAGGCACAATAGTCCTTTCCTACTATAATTGGAACTTTTTTTTCTATGAGCTTTTTTACATTTTTCCCATTAAAAATATATACTTTTGTTTCCTGTTGACTTTTAATATCAGTTCTGTGTTAAAAATACTAACTTCTTGGGGAGCCTGGGTGGTTCAGTCAGTTGAGGCCCCAACTCTTGATCTCAGCTCAAGTCTTGATCTTAGGGTCATGAGTTCAAGCCCCACACTGCTCTCCACACTGGGTGTGGAACCTCTTTTAAAAAAAAAACAAAATTATTAACTTCTTTTCTGTTACAGACTCTGTTAATCTTTCTCAGTTTTTAGCTTCACTTTAAATTTTGTCTGAGATATTGTTGACATAAAATGATTTTCATTTTTGTGTAATAAAAATCTAACCCTTTCCTAATACTCTAGTTTGCTTATATTTTTATCAGGTGTTTATAAATGAGACAGAAAATAGAGACATTCAGTTTATCTTCAGGCTAGATGAATACATCTAGAGCCTTTAAAAATCATTAAGACAGTGGTTAAAAAACTACTTAAATTCCACATATGAGTGAAATTATATGGTAGTTGTCTTTGACTGACTTATTTTGCTTAGCATAATACTCTCTAGCTCCATCTATGCCATTGCAAATGGCAAGATTTCATTCCTTTTTATGGCCTTTTTATTGCTGAATAATATTCCATTGTATATATACAATGGAATAATATTCAATTTTGTATATAATGTGTATATATATATATATATGGAGAGAGAGAGAGACAGAGACAGAGAGAGATCTCACCTCTTCTTTATCCATTCATCAATCAGTGAATACTTGGGCTACCTTCCATAATCTGGTTCTTGTAGATAATGCTGCTATAAACATAGGGGTGTATGTATCCCTTTGAATTAGCATTTTTGTAATTTTTGGGTAAATACCCAGTAGTGCAATTCCTGGATCATAGAGTAGATCTATGTTTAACTTGTTGAGGAAACTCCATAGTGTTTTCCAGAGGGGTTGCACTGGTTTGCATTCCTACCAACAGTGCAAGAGGGTTCTCCTTTCTCCACATCCTTGCTGACACCTATTGTTTCTTGTGTTTTTGATTTTAGCCATTCTGACATGTGTGAATTGATATTTCATTGTGGTTTTGATTTGCATTTCTCTGATGACGAGTGATGTTGAGCATCTTTTCATGTGTCTATTGGCTATCTGTATGTCTTCTTTGAAGAAATATCTCTTCATGTCTTCTCCCCATTTTTAATGGAATTATTTGTTTTTTGGGTTTGAGTTGTATAAGTTACTTAAATATTTTCAATACTAATCCTTTATTGGATATGTTAAGCAAATATCTTCTCCCATTCCGTGCATTGCCTTTTAGTTTTGTTGATTATTTCTGTTGCTCTGCAGAAGCTTTTTATTTTGATGAAGTCCCAATAGTTTATTTTTGCTTTTGTTTCCCTTGCCTCAGGAGACCTACCTAGAAAAAAGTTGCTATGGCTGATGTCAGAGAAATTTCTGCCTGTGTTCTCTTCTAGGATTTTTATGGTTTCAGATCACACATTTAGGTTTTTAATCCATTTTGAATTTATTTTTGGGTGTGGTGTAAGGAAAAGGTCCAGTTTCATTCTTTTGCATGTGGCTGTCCAGTTTTCCCAACACCATTTGTTGAAGAGACTCTTTTTTTCCCATTGGATATTCTTTTCTGCTTTGTCAAAGATTAATTGACCATATAGTTGTGTGTTCATTTCTGGGTTTTCTGTTTTGTTCCATTGATATATTTGTCTATTTTTGTGCTAGTACCATGCTTTTTTGATTACTACAGCTTTGTAATAGAACTTGAAGTCTGGAATTGTGATTCGTCAAGCTTTGCTTTTCTTTTTCAGATTGCTTTGGCTATTCAAGGTCTTTTGTGGTTCCATACAATTTTTAGGATTGTTTGTTCTAGTTCTGTGAAAAATGTTATTGGTGTTTTGATAGGGATTGCATTAAATTTGTAGATTGCTTTGGGTAGTATAGGCATTTTAGCAATATTTGTTCTTCCAATCCATGAGCATTAGAATAGCTTTCCATTTCTTTGTGTCCTCTTCAACTTCTTTCATCAGTGTTTTATGGTTTTTAGAGTACAGGTCTTACACCTCTTTGGTTAGGTTTATCCTTAGGTATCTTATTATTTTCTGGTGCAATTGTAAATGGGATTGTTTCAAAGGAGCAATAAGTAATAGAAATGGTATGATAATGATCAATGGTTTGTAAAAACACTTGAAAAATTCCAAGGTAAAAAAAGAAAAAGTGACTTATTTTTTCCAAAGGAGTTTGTGAAGAATTAAACAAAATAATTGGAAAGCATGGATGATGAAATGAAGCAGTAAATCTAACAAATAAAGCAGTCACTAAACACTATTCTATTATTGTAGGTTCTTGTTGGATATGATGAACAGTGACTAATTAGTTGATAATTTATTTTGCCCTACTATTATAATGAAAAACCCTCTGAGTAATCTTAAACTTTCTTGCCCATTGAAAATTATCTATTAGTGATTGTTTTCAACAAACGAAATGTGTTGCAGATGATTGTAAAATGTCCTTTAGCAGTCAATATTTGTGGTCAGTCATATGACTAAAGGTGATGACAAAGGCTGCATACTCTTTATGAACATTAACAGGTAGGCAGTGCATATCTAATGTGTTCTTATTCCGTTGTTCTCATCAGAGAAAAAGGCTGCATTCAGAGTCCTTGAGGTTATTGACAATTTTTTGAATTTTATAATAATAGACTTTTTTTTGTATTTGAAGTGTTGTACATACATGCCAACTCCTTCTTTAAAGATGATGAGTTTAATGAGATAATCTGCCTATTATAAAACAATGCACATCCTAGAACATTGTTACAACATTTTAAAGACTTTAAAATATATTTTCAAATGCATGAAAGATGCAGCCTATACTTAAATGAAATAGAAACAATTTATCAAAAAATTTGATAAAACTCAGATAGTTCACTTAAAACTACAAGCTATATTTATAGAACATTTTTGAAAAAAACGAGAAATTTTAGGCTTCTGATTTGGATGTATATAAAAGTGATCATTTTGCATATTTACATTTATTAGGTAAAGAATGCCAAGGAAATAAAGTAAAAATTAGTCAAATCTAAAAAAATGATAAAATGAAAGAATGGAATTGTTAGAAATTATTCTGACCCCATTGTTATAAATACTCATATAATACCAAAGTCAATAGTTTAATTAGAAGAGAGATAAACTTTGAATATCAGTAATGAATAGGCTCTTTGTTATTTGTTTATGCTTTTATTTATTTATTTATTTTTAAGATTTTTATTTATATATTTGACAGAGAGAGAGAGGTCATAAGTAGGCAGAGAGCCAGGCAGAGAGAGAGGAGGAAGCAGGCTCCCCACTGAGCAGAGAGCCCGATGTGGGGCTCGATCCCAGGACCCCAAGATCATGACCTGAGCCAAAGGCAGAGGCTCCAATCCACTGAGCTACCCAGGAACGCCTTGTTTATGCTTTTAAACTTGGGGAGTAAATCATGTGTTAGAAAAAAACATTAGAAAAATTTAAATTTCTTGCTATTTGTATTGCATTAGTCACTGCATAAGAAAATCTGAAATGGTGAGAAATATTATTCCTATTAAAACATGAGTTTTTCCAAAATGTGACTACAACCTGAAAATCTTTAATAAAAGTATCAATTGCAAGTAGTAAAGGTAAGCTAAAATACAAAACAAAATAAAATAAAGTAGAATAAAATAAAAGCCAAATTTCAATCAATCATGCTGTTCTCCCTAAAGCAGATTATAATGAAATTATTGATCTATAATCAAAGTATCTAAAAATTTAGGATAAAAAGTATTATTGGCAGATAAGCAGTTAACTCATAAAATCATTAGGTTATTTTCTGGGTTTTGTGATAGTTGTATTACTTAACAATTTTTTAACATGATTTGCAGTGATTTCTTTAGATAAATATTCACATCCATATCTAACAGTGTATTTTAAATTTTATATTCTTTTTCTTTCTTTTTTTTAAGATTTTATTTATTTATTTGAGAGAGAGAAAGAGAGAGAGCATGAGCAGAGGGGAGAGTCAGGAGGAGAGGGAGAAGCAGGCTCCCTGATGAGCAGGGAGACCAATGCAGGGCTCTATCACAGGACCCTGAGATCATGACCCAATCCAATGGCAGATGCTTAACTGGCTGAGCCACCCAGGTGCCCCTTGTATTCTTTTTCTTAAAAAGATGCCACTCTAAATAGTGTAAATTTGGGGCACCCTGGTGGCTTAGCCCATGAAGTGTTAAGACCTTTGGCTCAGGTCATGATCCTGAGGTCCTGGGATCAATCCCCATATCAGGTTCCCTACTTAGTGGGGAGTCTGCTTCTTCCTCTCCCTCTGCACCTCCTCCCTCTGGCCACTCCCCCTCTCCCCCCGCTTGTGCCCTCTTGCTCTCTCAAATAAATAAATAAAAATCTTTAAAAAAATTAAAAATAAATAGTGTAAGCTTCAGGCACTATAAAACCATGACCTGATTATAATGCTTACAAAGTAAAGAACTAAAATTGCTGCTCATAACTTTTGTTTGTCCTAATCATGAATTAACTGTTAAGAGACAAAACATGGGAACTAAGTGTTACTATGGAAAGGAAAGCAGAGCAGGATATAATTCCTTAGAGGATAAAGAATGTGAAAGAGTACTATTGTATTGTGAAATTCATTGTATATGTAGACATAAAAGGAATGCTTAAGTTAGCACAGAATATAAGAGTGATAAACTATACAATTGTAGGGTTATTAAATTGTATGTAAAGTGATGTAATACTCATTCCTGATAGACTTCTTTGACATATTTGAGTCTCATAAAGCCCCAAAGGCCTAGCCTTCAGTTTTCCTGCTCTCAGTAAACATGCCTCCCACCTGGAAAAGGCTTCCCACCTGGTTGATTCCGCTATCATCTGGACCACTTACAACCTAGTTGGTCTTTGACCTAATATGTTTTTCTCTTCCAACCCACAAAATTATTTAAAAAAGCTAATCATATCTGCCCGTAGGAGCCAGGGGAGTCATTCATTCTTGTCACTACAAAGCCTTGCTTCTCACAGCCCATGCTGATTCACTCTGCTCCTGAGTGCAATCCCTATAGCACTGAATGACTTGAAGGGCTTACCTTCCCTGAGGCTGAGTGTATGTGACTAAAAAAAAAAAAAAAAAAAATTCATGCCAATTTTATATATCCTGTAGCAAGTATCATGTATTTGGCTACTATGTAATATTTAGCACAGTGGATCCCTTGGGTAATGGAGTGGAATAGGGGGCAATGAGAAATAGTGGCAAATATTTGAATATTCAGTTAACGCAAAGAAGGCAAAGAAGGACAAATATATATTGGACAAATTAAAAGAAAACAGCAAGATGGTAGCACTAAATGAAATCAATAATTACAGTAAATATAAATGGGTTAAATCTTTAAAGATATAGAATATCTGATTTGATTAAAAGCAAGAATGAATTACAAGAAATACATTTTAATTTCACTTGATAGGTTAAAAGTAAAAGGAATTTGAAAAATAGACAAGCATTAACCATAAGAAAGCTGGAGGGGCCATATAAAAAGTAGACTATAAGAAAACTCTATCAGATATAAAGAGGGATGTTACATTATGAAGAAAGAGTCAATGCATCAAGGAGACTTAATCTTAAATATGTATGCATTTAATAATGTACCTTCAATAATGAAGGAAAAAATGACATAATTAAAAAGAGTAAAAAACATCACAAACCATTTATGAAGATTTTAATATTTCTCTTTTAGCATTTGAAAGAAAAATATGGCCAAAAAATCAATAAGGATGTAAGATTATTTATTTATTTATTTATTTATTTATTTATTTATTTATTTGTTTATCTATTTATTTAACAGAGAGAGAGAGAGAGAGAAAGTGCACAAGCAGGGGGAGCTCCAGGCAGAGGGCGAGGGAGAAGGAGGAGCAGGCTTCCCGCTGAGCAGAGAGCCCAAAATGGGGCTGGATCCCAGGACCCTGGGATCATGACCCCAACCAAAGACAGGTGCTTAACTGACTCAGCCACCCAGGTGCCCCACAGTATAATTTTAAAGACTATGTTTTATGACCACAGTTGAATTAAATTACAAATCAGTAACAAAAAGATATTTAGAAAATTTTCAATTTTGATAAATATACTTCTAAGTAACCAGTGAATCAAATATGATATCACAAGTGTAAGTAATGATATTTTGGAATAAATGATAATGAAAACATGTCAGAATTTGTGGGATACAGATCGGAAAGTGCTTATAAAGAAATTATATATATATATACATATATATATATTTTAAGGATTTATTTATTTATTTGAGAGAGATCACAAGTAGGCAGAGAGGCAGGCAGAGAGAGAGGGGAAAGCAGGCTCCCTGCTGAGCAGAGAGTCCAATGCGGGGCTCAATCCCAGGACCCTTAGATCATGATCTGAGCCAAAGGCAGAGGCTTAACCCACTGAGCCACCCAGGCACCCCAAGAAATTATATTTTTAATGTTATAAACAAAGTTTTAAAATCAGTGGTCTAAGCTTCTGCCTTAAGAAGTTAGAAAAAGAACAAAATAAAAACTAAGTAAAATGAAATAGTAAAGATAAAAGTAGAGATCAATGAACCAGAAAATAAGCATAGAGAAAATCATTGAAATCTGAAATTTCTCTGAAAGCACCAATAAAATTTATAATTTCCTGACTAAAGTGAAGAAGAGAAAAAGAAAGAATACATAAAAGGTAAACATCAGAAATAAGGGGAGCAAAAACTGAGATCCTAAAATTATAAAATACTTAAGGATTATTATGAACAATTTGTGTCAATAAATTTGACAATTAAGATGAAATTAACAAATAAAATTGAAACAAGAAATAAAGAATTAAAATAGTTACATACTTGTAAAAGTAACATATTCATACTTTAAAATTTCCTCAAAGAATCCTTTAGGCCCAGGTGGACTCTGGTGAATTCTATTAAACATTTAAGGAAGAAAAGACCAAAAAATCCTCAAACCTTCTGTTGTACCATATACAAATTTAATTCAAAATAAATCATATGATGAATCATAAACGCTATAATTACAGTTGACTCCTGAACAACACAGGAGTTGGGACACTGACCCTTCCATGCAGTCAAAACTCAGTATAAATTTTGATTCCCACAAAATTCAACTTTTAATAACCTTCTGTTGACCAGAATCCTTATTGATAGTATAACCAGTCAATTAACATGTATTTTGTATGTCATAGGTATTATATAGTATATTCTTAAAGTAAACTAGAAAAAAAGCAAATGTTAAGACAATCATAAGAAAGTGCAAATACATTTACAGTGTTATACTGTATCAAAAAATTTGGAGTATAAGTGAACCCACACAATTCAAACCTGTGTTGTTCAAAAGCAAACTGTATAAAGTTTCTCAGATAAAAATGGGAAAACAGCCTCCTGACCTTGGGATAGGTAAATATGTTTTAGGAATCAAAGATCACAAACAAAAGAGCCTATAAATTAGATTTCATCAAAATATCTCACCAAAGCTACCATTAGAAATAAATAGGTAAGCAGCTGACTGAAAGAACAAATTTATAATGCATATATCTGACTGAAGATTGTATTCAGAATATGTAAACTATTACAGTTTGATAGTTAAATAGACAAACCTCATATAAAAAAAGTCCAAAGATTTAAAAAAACATTTCACGAAGGAAGATGTACACAGGGCAAATAAGCATATGAATAAGTTCTTACCATAGCAGTTTAGGAAATGCTAATTAAAGCATTAGATTTGATATGGATGGTTAAAATTAAAAAGACTGACAGCATTAAATATTGATGAGAATGTAGAACAACCGGGAATTTCATACACTGCTGGTTGGAGTATAAAATGGTGCAGCCATTTTGAGAAAAAAGTTTGGCATTTCCCTGTAATGTTAAACATAAACTTCTGCTATCACACAGAAACTCCATACTAGGTATTTATCCATGAAAATCCCAAATATATATCCATAAAAAGACTTATCAGTAATGTTCATGGCAATTTTATTGAAAATAGGCAAAAACTGGATGTAACTTAAATGTCTTTCAACTAGAAAAATACATAAATTAAATGTGTTATTTTTATATAATGAAATAGTACTCACAAATATAGTGACATACATACAACTTAAAAACAGTAAGCTAGACACAAAAATATACAAATTGCATAATTCTGTAGGGGAGCAATATTTGTGTGTCTTCGGCCTTTGAATAAATTTAAGCTGATTACTTTTAAGAAACAGAAAGATCAGGAGGAACCTTTCACCTTTCCCCTAACTACCTAGAAGAATTTAGATAGAGCACCTATCTAAATGAATTTTAGATATGAACTTTGTATGGTAGGGAGGAACTTAGCCAAGTCTGCTTGCTGAAGTTCCACTTTAAAAAAAAATTCCAATTAACATAAAGTGTTATATTAGTTTCAGGTGTACAATGTAGTGATGCAACAATTCCAATCTTCACCTGGTGCTAATCACAAGTGAACTTCTTAATCCCCATCTTCTAGTTAAACCATCCCAGTCCCCTCCTCCTCTCTGGTAACCATTAGTTTGTTCTCTATAATTAGGAGTCTGTTTCTTGATTTCTCTCTCTCTTTTTTACCCCTTTGCTCATTTGTTTTGTTTTTTTGATTATACATATGAGTGAAATCATCTGGTATTTGTCTTTCTCTGACTGACTTCATTTAGCATAAAATTCCCCTCCGTATCCCATTGTTTCTGTATGACCCAGCAAACATTTGTTTACCAAACGTTTACTCTTTTTTCATCTTCCTATGAATTGCTTTCTTTCCTTTTGAACTCCAGACTCCTATCCTTTCTCCTTAGTTCAGGATGACATGTATACCTCATTTTGCTTTACTGTCATTGGAATCTCTCCTGTTTATGTAGAGCTTTTATATCTTTATATACAGAATTATATTTGATTTTCTTCTGTTGATCTGTCTCATGTCAATTTCTTAGGTCATCCAAAAGAAGCTTGAAGGGTATAGAAAAATTTTCTCCTCCAGAAGCCCATATACATGAATTTTATAACTGGTAAACCTGGTGTAAGAAATTAGAACACTAGTAGTTTATGCAGTGGGGTGGAGATTGAAAACAGCATAAGGAGGGAACTTCATGGGTTAATGGAAATATTTTTATCTTGGTTTCTATGTAGGGAACATAGATGCATGCACTTGTAAAATGCATGGAAATATTTCACTTACCATGATTTGGGCATTTCACTATAAATGACACCTTATCAAAAAATATTTCCCATTTTACAGGTCAATTTTCTGATTTTTGTTTTCATTTTCATCAATAATTCTGAAGTTAAAATCTCTACAGTCTCTAGGGGTAAAATGGTTTTAGAGCAGTTAGATTTCATTTTCATTGTCTAAAGCACTTCACAGAAAAAGTTTATGATCTGAGAGTATATTTTGATTTTGCTCTGAAGCATTCCATTGTCTGACTTGTTGAAACATTCACAGCATGTTTATTAATTTAGTTGTCCATTAGAAAAATGCAATATTCCTTTTTGAGGAATGATTTTATACTGCTGCGCCCCCAGCAATTATCGCTACTCTAAACAAGCATGCTCTGTTGGCTTAATCCCCGATTCTAATACAGTGCTACACTAGAAATGATTATACGGGGTATAAGCCGAATACTCTTTCCATCGTTTTATGGCACTTGGGCTTCATGCATTGGAGATGGCATTCTGGTGTCAAATGTATTTCTAGTTTTCCCAAGCAGCCCATTGCTTGAAGGACCAGGAAAGGAACTATTCTGACCATTTGGCTGAACTCACGGAAATTTCAGCCTGGCCCAGATGGTGAAACTCAGCTGTTGTGTGAAACAGGTAAAGGCACCATTTAAAATGCTACTGGCAGTTTTCCTGAATCTTGACAACTACAGGTGTTCCAGATTTCCTTTTTCTAAAATATTCTCCAAAATTACAAATTATATAACATTATGTTTATTTAGAAAACAGAGGGACCTTTTCCCATCAGAGTGATAAGCAATTGTGACTATTTTAATCATATTGTTGGGACTCTACCTCTAAGCTCTATATGATTGAGGGAGGGTGAAATTTATTTTTTCATTAAGATAAGGCTATGTAAGGAATATGGAAAATTCAATTTATTATTCCAGCAGAGCTGTGAAAGTGATAGAAACTTGGCATGTGATACAATGGCAAGAGGGGGCAGTTATGGACAGTTAAAGTGCTTTGGTCAGGCTCAGAGGGGTTTTTGTTCCTGTATGTGTTGACATCACAGCCAAGCAGGGAGCTATGTCAATTTTGCACAATTGAATTGTATTTGTCATTTTAATCACCAAAATTACCAGCACTATTCCAGTTATCTGGGTTATTAAGCTGACTGAATTAGATTGACTACTCTTGATCTGATTGCTCACTAGGAAATTGATCTTCAAAGAGATAATCCTGGCTACTGTGGTAACAAACCATGATAATATGATGCTAAACAGATATGAATTGGGAGCTTTTTCCCAAGAGGCTAGAATTTTTGCTCAGGAAAGAGCAAGGGAATTTGTAAAGTCCTTATGGAAGTTAACAAAGTAGGAGTTTGCCACTTTTATGGAATCATTGCTTAATGCAAGAAGCTAGATAAATAGTTGAATAAAAATGTGAACAATTATTTTAAGTTCTTTTAATTTTCTCCTTTTTTAGACTCACTATTTTTTGTAGAGTTTAAATAAAATTTCAAGGAAATATTTCTTAGACTGCTGGGTAATTTTTACTTCCAACTTCAGGGAGGCCAGGAAAAAAAGGGAGGGAAGATCAGTAACATATAACCCAAGAAGTGCAGTGACATAAAAGGATGCTATTTAGAAAGGTATTTCTTTAGGTTTGGAGAATGTACTAATAATAAATCTTCATTTCCTGTTGATTTCTCTCCAATTGCCATTTTCCCTATGTCATCATATACCTCTTCACTGCTGGCTTGCTGTGTACATCTTCTTAATTATTCTTTCTGTTCCTGAAAGAATCCATCTGCCATCATTGTGTGGAAATTTTGTCTGCTGGAACAGTTATTATTAGTGTTTCATCCTATTCACATTGGCTACTCTTCCTACATGTGGCTGTGGATGCTTTGCTGCTGTAGTTGTATCTTCGGGAGCAAATAGACTGTCTCTCTGGTGTTGAATCATGTGCACCTTGTGCCACCTGAGGGAAAGAAAGCACATCATTCATTTGTTCATTACTTCAACAAATAATTATTGAACCCTCCCACATGCTTTAAGTTACAGTCATATATAATACTCTTTAAATAAAGTGGCCATTATTCGTTCCTCTAACCAGAAAGCAGAAGACCTTTTCTAGAAGTGCTCAGTTCCAGCTCAGACCAAGCTTTATTCCAGACTATAGCTCATAGCCAGCCGTAGTTCATTTTAGTTATCTTTGCTGGAAGAGCACATGCTTTTTTTTTGGAGTATACGAGGTCCTGACAGATGCCATTCTTCTTCACTAGAGTACTGAAGCAGTGATAAGAATATATGAAGTGACATAAGGCAAATATGGATCAAAATAGAACCCTTTCTACAGATGAAGTAGATATTGAGATACGGCTTATATCTGCAGCTAGTGAGATGTAGTCAGATTTACCTACTCTGTTCCAGGGCAGAGGCAATCTTTATAAAATGTGTAGCAAGAAGGATTCAGCAGAGCTGAATTCCAGTGGGAATGAGGCCAGGTGGGTGAGAGGAGCTTCCACTGAAGGAAACTTGAAGAGCAGAGAAGACACACTTCGACAGAATTTGCTACAACCACTTTTCCTCTACCCATCAGTAGGGGAGGAGGAACTTCCACTAAACTTATTTACATTTTCTTTCCTTAGACACTAGTCTTTTCTTTCTCAGCTTGCATTTAGAGTTAGACATTAATTCTATAAATCACTCTCTAAATGTAGTATTTAAGCCAAGATATAAATGATGCAAAGAAGTCAGAATTTGTGAGCCAGGGGTGGAGCTTTGAGGGCTGATGAAGCAGAAAGTGCAAAGGTTCCTTAAAGGGAGGTGGGTGTGACTAAGTCAAGGGAGTAGATATAGACAGCAGCCGCTTATCAGCCTTGTGAATTAAACTCAGAATTAGAGTTTGTTCTACCTCGAGATGAAGCCATGGGAAACTCCTAAACAGGAAAATGCCAAATCTAAGAATCAATTTGGTATTTTGCAAATAGTTTAAAAGAGGACAGTGGATATAGGGACTGTCATAGGAGTCACAGTGAAATAATGATGGCTTGGGGTGGAGCCTATCAGCAGAAAAGATAAGAAGCGATGGATCAGGAATATATTTTAAAATTGGAACAGATTAGAAAATAGATTACGTATAGGGTATGGGAGAAAGAGGGGACTCAAAAATATATGCCAAGTTTTTAGGTTAAATAGCTGAGCAGATGGTAGAGCTATTTACTGAAATGAGAAAGGTTTATGGTAGGATAGATGTTTGTTGTGTTGATGGTATTTGTTTCAGAAAACCCAAAACTCTTGATTGCTTTTTTGTTTTTTTCAGGTTCATTTTGAAATATCAAATCTTCAAATGGAGATGGGTTGGCAGTTCCATATATAAGTTTGGAACTAAAGGAAAAGCTTAGGGTAGGAGATATAAATTGGAGTCATCAGTATGCTGATGATATGATTGATATTTAAAGCCATATGATTACAAAAAAATGTGATTGAACTAGATCCTAAAGGCAGAGGGTTTAGATGAGACCACAGGACATAATCCTGGTTACTTCCATATTCAGCTACTTGCCTGAGTTGGTATATCATATTTTTCTGAAACCCTTTTTCCCACTCTCTTTTATTAGTTTAATATATCCATGTCTATGGTCTTTGCTCAATTATTGCTAGAAAAAAAACTCCTATGGTGGTAAAGGGAATTTTCTATTGACACATTTGAATCAAGGTGTATTAAAGACCTTGTCTCTCACAATTGTTAAATTGTATTTTTCTTTGTAGATAATGTCCAAATCTTCATATATTTTTATATTTATTACATTAAAAAATTATTCTGTCCAAAAGTTGAAAAAATTTTCAAGCAAAGTAAATAATTGCTAGTGTCATCTGGGGGATAATTTTCCCAACCAGTTCCCTGGAGAGCTTAGCAGTTGTTCTTCTTGTTTATTGAATCAGCCAAATAACATAATCATAACCATGTCCTAAGGGGATTTCAGAAGTTGGATTCACTACAATATCCTGGATGGGGAAAATGAATATTCACCAGCTTTAGTAAGGATTAGCTATACCTCCTACTGTTTTGGATAAAATGTAAGAGAATTTAAATGCCAACTTGCATTCCCAAGACATTTTAAAATGGAAAGAAATAAACAAAACAAAATCTGACAACAGTTAACTAGAAAGAAAATCTGCCCTTCAAAAAATGGACATAATTGGGTTGCTTCTGTGACTTCTGTATTCATTTTCCTGAAAAGTTCATTTAAATAGTTATACTGACCAGAAACGTGATTTTTCAGTTTATGGGTGGCCTTAGGTTATTGTAAAAATAGTAGGAAACATTTTATTCCTGAGTATGCTGTAGGGTCCATGTCACTGGGCTGGCCGGCTGTTTCTAGTTGTTGGTCTAAAATCAACATCAAGATCTATGTCCTGGGGCACATTATTTAACATCTTTGAAATTCAGTATCAACATCTGTGAAACATAATGGCCTATGGTCATTTTTAAATGTCCTTGTTCATGGCATTTAACATTTTAACAAATTTTAGCTTGTGAGGGCTATTCTAAATATAATACAATAAGTGTATAAGTGAGCGGATCTAGTGTATTCTGCACCTTACGATTTACCATATGCTTTCCACATATCTCAGTGAATAACCCTAACAACTCTGTGCTTTAAGGACTATCATTTACATATTAAATGTAAGAAAATGGAAGCTCAAAGAGTTTAAGTAGCTTACTCAATATTGTACAGTAAATAATATCTAGATTTATATAACTTCAAATTCTATACATTCTTCCTTACCAGATTTCTACTTGAGGCCCCAAAATCAAAGATTATTTTTGGTCCTTGTTGTTTTTAAGACCTATTTAGGATTTTATTTTATTTTGGTAAAAACACCTAATATGAGATGTACCCTTTTAGCAAAAATTTTTCAAGATAGGGGAGGGACTGAGGGAGAGAGAGAGAATCTTAAGTGGACTCCATATCAAACTCAATCTCAGGACCTTGAGAATATGACCTGAGCCAAAATCAAGAGTTGGATACTTAACCAAATGAGCCACCTAGGCACCCCCACTTTTAACAAAATTTTAAGTGCACAATGCAGTATTGTAAACTACAGACACCATGTTGTATAGCAGATCTCTAGAACTTACTCATCCTGCATAACTGAATCTTTTTTAGACTAAGAGCTATATAGCTGTATTTTCAGACCCTTGATGATATATTTAAAATCAAAGATTAATTCCTTCTCTCAGATGTCTCTCACATTGGCTTCAGTGTTTCATCAAATTAAGTAAAATTTGGGATTCCTAGAAGGTCCAATTAAAAATACAAATATTATACTTTAAGGGGTTAATATCAGACCATTGAAAGAGAAACAAATTGGCACAAAATTATGTTTTCCCAAGATAAGACGAGGTTTTCATGGAGATTTTAATAAACTCCCATTTCTCAAGTTGAACTCTGAAGATGGTCGGCATGACCATCTTCCAGCATGATTTTACCAGAGGTCAACCCGTCAGAATCAGTGGTGGGAGCAGGCTGTAACCTAAATTTTAAAGAAGCTATATCCTCCCTATCAAAATCCTATTTCTAGATAATTGCATGAATGCTAAATTTTGAGTTACTGGCCTAAATCTGGTGAGGAAAGACTCAAGGAGGAATAAAATTCGAACTCAATGAATCAGGAGAAAATTTTTTTAAAAATTTTATTTATTTATTTGACAGAAAGAGACACTGCAAGTGAGGGAACACAAGCAGGGGGAGTGGGAGAGGGAGAAGCAGGCTTCCCACTGAGCAGGGAGCCTGATGCGGGGCTCGATCCCAGAACCCTGGGATCATGACCTGAGCCGGAGGCAGACGTTTAATGACTGAGCCACCCAGGCACCCCAGGAGAAAATTTCAAATTAAAAAAAAGGCTTTTGAAAAAACCCTTGAATTTTCCATGAAGCATAGAGTGCACAGTTTTCAATGTACTAGTATATAATGCTAATAGGTAAGAAAACTGTATCATAATATACAGTGTTTGATCCCAAGGTATTTCTTGTTTGGAACAACTCATTGCATTATTCTTTCTATTACCTTCATCTTCATTTTCTTAGAATTTTTTTCTCCTGATTCTTGTCTGAATAATTTCCTCATTTTTTTCCCTTTAGAATATTAAAGAAAACCTCATCACCCACTTGCAGGTGACTTGAAAGATGTCATTTACTTCTCTGTTAAGTGGTAGGAAAAAAATATCAAAAAGTCTTTTATTCTTATCTCCTTGAGTTTATACCAACTTTCATAGACACTCTTTTTAAAATATAAATTCTTTCTTTGTTAAAGGTTTTATTTATTTGTTAGAGAGAGAGATCACAAGAGTGCACAAGCAGGGGGAGCAGCAGGCAAAGGGAGATGCATGCTCTCTCTGCTGAGCAATGAGCCACATATGGGACTCCATCCCAGGACCCTGGGATCGTGACCTGAGCTGAAGGCAACCACTTAACCAACTGAGTCATCCAGGCGTCCCTAGATTCTTTATTTTACATTAGTTTCAGTTATATAGAAAAATTGTGAAGACACCGCAGAATTCCCACATGCTCAACACCCAGTTCTTCTGTTATTAACATCTGACAATAATATGGTACATTCATCAAATAAGCCACAATAAACCAATATCATTATAACTAAAGTCCATACTTTATTCAGTTATGGAGCCCACACTTAAGGAGTGGAGAATTATGTTGTACTTTCTCGAATGAGAGCATGTACATAAATTACTTGGAAATCTTCTGCATTAGAGGTTTGTCTGTTTTATCTCATTTATATATGTATTCAGCCATTTATTTATACTAGCTGGATTCATGCATTTTTCTTAATACTTTGGATTAAAATAAAGCATCATTTAATATATTTACTTCAGGTTGTTCGATGTTTGGCTATTTGGAGATTTTTCATTCAGTTTTGTGTCCCTTTGACATCTTTAACATACTCTCATCATTGTATGTGTGTGTGTGTGTGTGTGTGTGTGTGTTTGAGTACTTCCTTACTTTCTGGCACTGTAAGATGCTCTAGGCTCATCTTGTGTAATTTCTGTTTTAGTCCTGAAATACTTTTTTTTTTTTTCCCAAGGAACTCTGAATATTGATCATAGGTCTTTTTATTTGATTGTATCCATTTCCTGTTGGCATTAGACTCTCAGTGGTTATGGTGACAAGCTGAAAAATACTAATTCACATGGATCCCATGCCAAGTAAATGCATTTTTGTGTTTTGAAAGTTAAATGTATGTTTTTACCTTGTTATATCTCAGAGGCAGCCATGAATGTAGTATAAGTAGATTTAAGAAATTATTTAATAAGCCCTGACTTCTTAATAATTACAGCAAAATTCTGCTTAAAGAAATTTGGGGTTACTGGGTGGCTTAGTTGGTTAAACATCTGACTTTAGCTTAAGTCATGATCTTGGAGTCTTGGGATGGAGCCCTGTGTCAGGCTCCCTGCTCAGCTGGGGAATCTGCTTGTCCCTCTCCCTCTGCCCCTCCCTGCATGCTTTGTCTCTCAAAAAAATAAAAAAAGAAATTTATTTTGAAAGTATAAATCAAAGTTAGATTATACATAACTAATATGTTTTTTAAAAGTTCATATTAAAAAGAATATTTACAGATTCTCTGTGGCAGATTATCAAGACTCATATCAACTTAAATCCAAGTATGTAAATGTATATGCATATTCCTAAATAATACCAATTTAAAATTAGCTCAAGTTTTTTGGCCCATTATAACAAATAGAAATTGACATTTAATCTTTAATAGTTTATCTTTTACTTCACATTTTGTTAGAACTTTTTAGTTAATCTATTAGAATGGTATTGATAGAAAAGTAGGATATATCTTACTATTGCATTTATATGTATAGTCTACAGTATTTGGGGATGTTTGGTAATCACCAACATTTGTATTGTATTTTACAAATTACATTTTACATTTCTTATTTAAGCCTCAATTTATGTAAAAATGTCAACTTAAAGAATAGAACATTCTTAAAATTCTGTTCGAGATTATCTAAACTTAGAAATTGGTATAGAAAAGATAAGGCAGATTTTGACTCAGATAGAAGGATTTTACATTGCGGAATATTTTTATTTTTCTTCTAGAAAAACAGAAAAGCAAAATCTGTACTAAAAATATTAGAACTAGGCAATAAGTCTATTTTGGTTTAAAATGTATAATGAATCAAAAAAAATTTGTAGTAGCCAACACAACTTAGCTAAGAAAAAAGTTCTGATGATAGAACAGATACATTAGTAGTAATTAGACTCCTACTCCTCCTACAGATTTTTTTTCAGTGAGAGATAATTTACATATAATATTCATGTTTCTAAAATGTAAAATTCAGTGCTTTTTAAAATACTCACAAAGTTGTCTAATCATGCCTTGTATCTAACTCCAAAATACTTAATGACCTCAATAAGAAACCCCATTCCTATTAGGTGTCACGCCACATTTTCCTCTTCTCACATTCTCTGGTAACCACTAATCTACTCTGTCTCCATGGATTTGCCTGGTGTGGACATTTCATATAAATGGAATCATATAGTATGTGACTTTTTGTGTCTGGTGTCTTCACTTAGTATAATGTTTTCAATGTTCATCCAAGTGGTAGCATGAATCGGTACTTTATGGTTGAATAATATTTCATTGTAAGGATATACCACATTGTCTATCTACTCATCAGTTGATGGACTTTTTTTTCACTTTTGGGCTGTTATGAATAATGTTGATATGAATATTCATATACAAATTTTCTTTGGATATAGGCTTTCAGTTCACTTGGAGATATACGTAGGAGTGGAATTGTTGGGTAACATGGTAACTATGTGTAATTTTTTTTTTTTTGAGGAACTGTTTCTTAAAGCAGCTTCACCATGTCACAATTTGAACAGCACTATTTGAAGGTTCCAATTTCTCTACTTCCTCAACACTTATTAGTTTCAAAGTAAGTTTTTCCATGTAGTTTTAATATAGTCATACTAATGGGTATGAGTGCTCTCTCCTTGTGATTTTGATTTGCATTTCTCTAATGACTAATGATATTGACCATCTTTTCATGTGCTTATTGGCCATTTATATCTACTTGTATATTCAATTTTTTGTCCACTTTTTGATTGGGTTGTCTCAATTTATAATTTAAATTTATATAATTTGATTTATAATAGTTCTTTATATATTCTAAATATTAGACCTTTATAAAATACATGATTTTCACACACTTGCACATTCTGTGCGGTCGTCTTTTAGTTTCTTATACTGTCTGTTGCAGCACGATTTTTAAGAATTTTTATAAAGTCTAATTTATATAGATATTTTCTTTGGTTGCTTTTACTTAGTCATCATGTCTGAGAAGCTATTGCTCAAGGGCCTAAAGATATTTCATATTTTTCTTCTAAGAGTTTTGCAATTTTAGCTTTTTCATGTAGGTTTTTAATATCATACCAGAAACATTTGTTGAAAAGACTGTTATTTCTCCATTGAGTAGTTTTGGCATCCTTGTCAAAAATTGATACCTGTATGTGTTTATGGACTTTAAGCTCTATGCCACTGACTTATAGGTCTATGCTTATGTACCATACACTTGTGATTACTGTATTATTTTGAAATAGAGAAGTGTGATTTTTACTAACTTTGTTCTTTTTCAAGATTGTTTTGGCTATTCTGGGTTTTCTTTAGTGGGTCATGTCTTTGGTGTTGTATCTAGTAAGCCATCACTATACCCAAGGTCGTTTAGGTTTTTCTCCTATGTTATCTTCTAGCAGTTTTATAGTTTTGCTTTTTCCATGTGGGTCTGTGTTCCATTTCGAGTTAATATTTGTAAAGGGTGTAATGTCTGTATCTAGATTATTATTTTCGCCTTCCTCCTCCCCCCCTCCCCTCGTCCTTCCTCCTCTCCTTAGGCTGAGCGTTGACGAAACAGCTCTATTCCAAACTACATGGAATGTGAAGTGTTTCAAAAATTGTATCTACACTCAAAACTGACAAAATTATTTTAGTGTAATGCTTTTGGTAATGAAAAAGAAACTTTAGAATTAAGATATCATTATTTAATCTTGAGAATACTGAAAAGAGATTCATTTAAAGTGGGTACATCTCAAATTTCTTAGAAAATTCATAAGTTTAAGGAATATCCTAACATGGAATTTTATATCTATATATATAGTATAGATATAGATATAGATATGTATCTATATATAAGTATATATAGAATTTGTGCCTTTTCCATGTTATATGTATGTTAAAATATGAAATACACTATGATGTTGAATTATATATAAAATTTATAAATTTAAATCCACATATAAAATATGTAAAATATCAGGGAAATAGGTATTGTGTCCCATCAATTATTAGTTGATTTCAGCTTACTTCTTTCTTTAATTCTAGAAAGACATTTCCACTCTGAGTGTAGTGTTCAGTGAATTCATAATTGCGCAGTTGACCTCTGAGTTCATGTTCTTGAACACGTGTCAGTGTGGATTATAATAAGTGCCCACCTTAATATGCTTCATCTCTTCCTTAATGTGATTTAAATGCATTCTGTTTATATTGAAATAAAAATGTGTTACTCACTAATGAGTATATCATTCTGAAAATGTAGCCTGAGTGCTATTCCTTTTCAGGTGAAAACAATTCCAGCTCTTCTAGACACAGAAGCAACTTGTCCTCTTGTAACCATGGAGACCTAGCTTGGGTTTAGGACTTTAACTTGTGTGTTCCATTTCAGAAGAAAATAGCTCTGAGAAGATAACAGAATCATAGTTCAGCCTATAGGGAGGGAAATGTTAGACAGTGCCCACTCAGAGTATTACAGATTCACACACTCTAGATTTAGTTCTAATACTTGATGCTTTAGGTCAACTCTATTCAAAATTAGAACAAAACAAAAGCAAAGCAAACAGAATAGTTATAAAGTTATTTCAAGTAAGTAAACT
Organism: Potos flavus; assembly: GCA_028534135.1. Lineage (NCBI taxonomy): Eukaryota > Metazoa > Chordata > Mammalia > Carnivora > Procyonidae > Potos > Potos flavus. The sequence goes on along the minus strand of CM052899.1, from coordinate 144,188,968 downwards.
TTAAAAGAGTTGATTTCTTCCCTAAGACAAAGCTGTTATCTACAAACCAGTAATCTCTTCAAACCAGTTTGAAATATTTCATCTGATTCTGTAGTCCATCTGATCTTTTCTTCTTCCATTCATTCACTTGATTAGTTTAAAACCTATTTTATAATAAGGTCTTTCCATGTGTTACAAGTCATTATATGATTTTACTCCTGCTGCTATTTCTTCTTCCTCCTGTCTTTTTACCTTGCATCTGCTCATCTCTTCTTGCAAGGTTTTTGCCCAGCTACTTACATGGCTCATCCCCCCTCTGTTCCTCATCAATCTTTGTCTCGCTATCCTGCTTACTGTGCTCAATTTTCTGCTTTCCTCATGTATATATGTCAATTATCTGACCTCTCCAATTCCTACCATACTCCTTCTAGAATACAAGTTTTTAAGGGAAAATATCTTGTCTATTTTACTCACTAATCTATCTTCAGCACTTGTAACAGTGCCTGGCATGTGAGAGGTACCCATAAGTATTTGTTGAATGAATGCATGAAATAATTTATTTTTTAAAAGATTTTATTTATTTATTTATTTATTTGCTAGGGAGAGAGAGAGAGAGAGAGGGGAAAAGAGAGAGAGCACAAGCAGGGGGATGGACAGAGGGAGAGGGAGAACGCACTTCCCATTGAGCAGGGAGTCCCAAGCAGTGCTCCATCCCAGGATCCTGAGATCATGACCCAAGCTGATGGCAGATGCTTAACTGATTGAGCCACCCAGGTGCCCAATGGATGAAATAATTGAATATCTTCATTGCCCTTTGATTATAATTACAATAATGTACAATCAGGTTAAAGGAAAATTAATCAGTTATCCAAAAGTTTTCAAAAGAGTAGTGATAGGAAAACAAAAATGATGGTAAAAATGATTTTTACAAAATAGCATAGCATCTCTGAGTTGTACTTAGAGCCTGAAACTTCCCCTATCCCCCCCAAAAAACTCCACAAACTAGACAGGTAATAGCTCTCCAATAAGTAAGCATATCAATTTAATATTTGTTATGCCAGACTCTTTTAAGTTATAATGAAAATATGATAAATTCCCGTTTTAAAATATCTAAATCAGAGAATATAATGTTATGCTTATGGATATATCAACCTGATCCAATTCCAATCCTCTCTTCTTCAAATTAAGCTTTCTAATGATTTTATTATTTCTCTTATAGTCACAGGCATTAACTCAAACATTCAATCTTACAACTTTGATGACATTTCTTTCTTTTTTTTTTCATTTTTTATTAACATATAATGTATTATTTGCCCCAGGGGTACATGTCTGTGAATCATCAGGCTTACACATTTCACAGCACTTACCATAGTACATACCCTCCCCAATGTCCATAACCCAGCCACCCTATCCCTAGCCCCTACCCCCCAGCAACCCTCAGTTTGTTTTGTGAGTTTAGGAGTCTCTTATGGTTTGTCTCCCTCCTGATCCCATCTTGTTTCATTTCCTCCCCCACCCCCCACGACCCCCCACCCTGCCTCTCAAATTCTTCATATCAGAGAGTTTGATGACATTTCTAATATTCTTGTCTTTACTTGACCTCCCTTCCCTATTAAATTGGCCATCAAATCATATACGTCTCAGTTTGTGGGAGAAATTACTAATTACATAACCTGATGCACATTAAAAAAATCCAATCTCCATTGTTGCCTTCATTGACAGGACTGTATTTCCCAGCTACTCCTGCAGTTACAGCTGGCCATAAGTCTAAGTTTACACCTTAGAAGATGTCCCCAGAAGGTGTAGATGCTTTCCAGGACAGCCGTTTTAAGGTAACAGACTCAGAGGGAAGGGGTTCCTTTTTTTGTACTTGTACTTTCTTATCCAGACTTACAAATGAGGATGTGAGGATGAGAGGCAGCCACCATCTTGAGGAACATGAGAATGGAAGCCATATAAGAATGGTAGTATAGATAGCTGGGATACTCTAAAGATTCTTTGAGGTAACTATTCTAAATCCTGAGTGTTACCAATGGTCTTTTAAAATGAGAGATAAATGAACTTCCATCATGTGTAAGCTACCCTTATTTTGGGTTGCCTATTATACTCATTTAATTTCAATCCTAACATACACCTCAGAAATATATATTTTTAATTTTGTTGTCATTTTGCCATTGGACAATTGTAATAGTTTTCTAGTTTGTCTCCCTGCATCCAGTTCTTCCTGTGTATGCTGCCAAATTGATTATTTTTAATCTTGGCTCTGGTCATACTGTTGGCTCAAAAGCTTTCCATAGCTTACTTTTACCAACATGTAAAACCATCTACCTTAAACTGGCACTAAATATTTTCCATAATGTTGGATTAGCCTATCTTGCACACTTCAGCTTTCTCCATTCCTTCCATTTGTTCTACATTGTCACCATAGTGTGAACTATGCCTTTATTCCACCTGAATTCCAACTAGTCACCAGCTGACGATTGCTGCCATATCCATGGCCTTTTCTTACCAACCCCTTACTGTGCTTATTCTTTTCTCTGTTACTATAGCATGTTATCTGTATTTCTCCTGTAGTGCTCATCACATTCTACCTAACATTCTGGTTATTGGTATTTGCTTTTTTTTTGAGAGTAGGTTCTATTTTATTTAGTTTTGAATATCCCATAGACTTTTATACATAATGAGTCCTCAAGAAGTAATTATTAAATAAATGGATGGGTGGATCAATAGATGGATATTGACCACGTTTCTTTTCCAGCTTCTCACTTCATCTCACATGCTGATTCTAACACTAGTGAGTCTGTTCTTCTTGGGGCTACAATAGAATCTTTGATTTATTTCTTTTTAATCACTTTGACCATATTTCACTGTGATTCCTAAACAGTTTCTGAGATAACAAGCGACCGAGTGTTCATAAAGTTTCTTCTCTCAGGGAAAACCCCATTGCACTGAAAAGAATGTATGCTAATATATGTTATTTGCTTGCTTCTCTTGATAAAGAAGAAAGGTGAAGTTGAGAGGAAAAAGATAAAACTGAGATTTGTGCATGATTTTCCAAAGACCATTACGGATTCTTGGATATTTTGATTTTTTTATTTTATTTTTTACCTAGAAGAAAAATGGTTTTCAGTTCTTATTTCTCAAAATAAAAAATACAGTGTTTCTTTAGCTTACTTTTCCCCCCTTGTATAGTTTTGTCCGTATGATTTACTTGTAACCTCAATACTTAGAGCAACTAGTACTTATATGACACATTACAGACAATCAAACGCATCCAGGCTCATCCAGTCTTCACAGCAATCTGGTGAGGTAAAGAAGGTGGGAATGTATATCCACACTTACAGAAGAGAAAACTAGAGCTCTGAGAAATTATAATTTATCTGAAGTCACATACATTCAAGTAACAAAGGACTTGTGTTTTGATTTCCAGTCCAGAGTCCTCCTTTGCGTTTCTACTTTTTCTTTAGTTTGTAGTGAAGGCTTTCCTTTCGCTTTTCTTTTCCTTCCTTCTTTCCTTCCTCCTTTCCTTTCTTTCCTTCTTTCCCTCACTCCTTCCTTCTTTTCTTCTTCATTTTCAAAAGAAATGATCATATAACCAATTAGTTTAAATGAACCAAACTTATGCATTCTAACTATATCTGTTTATATATAGCACTAAATAAGTAAAATGCCTTGCCTTTTTTTTTTCTTTGTCTTTTCTTACTTAAAAACAAAAATAAAAACAACTTTTCTCATCACTTTCTGTCTGCCACTATCTGTCATCCTGGTTCCAGGCACCATGATCTCTCACCTGGACCACTGCATGCCTTCCTATTTCTGCAGTCTGTTCTCTAGGCAGCTGTGATCATTTTAAATATGTTATTTTTTAAGTAGATCATTTAAAACAATTTCTAGGTGGAGCAATAATTTTAAATGTTAGGTCATATTATTTCTGTTTTTAACTCCCATGTGGTTTAGAGTTGCCAGACAAAATATAGAATGCTCAGTTATTTGTGAATTTTAGATAAACAACACTTAATATTTTAGAAATAAGCATGTCCCAAATATTGAATATCACATACTTAAACTAAAATTACTCAGGTAATTTTTTTAAGATTTTATTTTTATTAATGCCTGTACCCAACATGGAGCTCAAATTTATAACCCCAATATCAAGAGTCACATGCTGTATTGACTGAGCCTGCCCCTGAGATAATTTTTAATATGTTTGTCCCAAATATAGCACAGGGCATACTTATACTAAAAGTATATTCACTGTTTATCTGAAAATGATATTTAAATGGGTGTCTTCATTTTTATTTGCTAAATCTGGCACTTTTACATGGGTTCTTATTCTCTGAGAATAAAAGCAATGTTTTTATCATGGTCTACAAGCTCCTGCGTGGGGCTTTGTCTCTTACTACTCTTTCCTTCACTGTGCTTATTGTTTCCTGACAGGTTGGACACTTCTGCTTTAGAGCCTTTGTTGTGACTATTCTTTCTGCCTGGAAGCTACCCAAATCATCCTATTGAATACTATAAACCCTCCTCCCCAAGCATCCTTGATTCCCTTCCCCCCCCCCCCGCCCCCCCGCTTACTTTGCTCTATGTGTTTTTCTGTAGCACTCATTTCCTTCTAGCATCTGTGTTTATTGGGTGTGTTTACTCTTTGCTTTCCCTCACTTGAAAGAGAGGTCTATAAATGCAGGGGCCTATGTTAACCATTGTGCCCCAGCCACCTAGAAATAAAGATGCTTGGCATACAGAAGGCAATTAGTATGTGTTAAGTGAATTGCAAATGTAAGAATGCAAGAGATGTAAGTCAAAAAACTGCATAACAATCTTCTATGCAGTAGGGAGATAATAGAATGTAGGTGGTTATAGATCAAAAAGAAAAGCTAAAGCATCACGTTCTGTTTATAGCCTATTCAAGAACTTATTTGTGAGAGGAAGCTGTGTTTTTATGTAAGATACAGACCAAATGTCTTTCCATTAAATATGGTAACTACCAGTCTGAATTTTGCTTCTACCTAAGTGCATCATTCTTTTGTTACATGTTATTTTCTGTTGGCTTTTTAGAACTGGAGTGTTTCTGTATGGCTCTATTGATCTCAGTAAAATAAAAATATTCAAATGAAAAAAGAACAATGGGCTCGTTTGATATTTCCACTGTAATCTCCTATTTGGAAGGGTCAATTTTTTTTTCCCCTTGGCAAGTATGGCAGAACAGTCTGTACTAAATGTTGCAGCTTTCAGAAAGCCCACTATTTGTGTTCAAATGTATTTGTACCCAGCAAAAAATTATTCATGCCCTAGATTTTAGGTCTCAGTCCTAAAGATTAGGCAAGGTTCTTTTAAAAGCTTGCAAACAAAATTAAAGTTTTCATAGTGGTGATGAGGCAGAGAGGGAAAGAAAGAATAATAATTGGTCGGTTTCTTATTGAATGATGTAGATTGTTATGTCTCTGGGAAATAGAAATAGATTACACATTTACTAAATGTCAACCATTTATTAGGGGGAATTGAGGTGTTCAAAAATAACTGCTGGCACATTCCATACCAATTTTTTCTTCCAATTGTCAGATGCCAGTATATAGATCATAAATAATATATTCTTTATTATCACAAATACGCAAAATAGGTTGATGAAACAAGTCTGGATGAAAAAATGGAAGAAAAGTGTTTAGGTGGAAAAATAAGGGTTTCCCCTCTCTGTTTTCTAAACTTGCTGTGACATTATTATTTTCCGTTGGTAGTTAAAAGAGTAACATAATATTAAATGAGAGCTCTGGGAGAATGTGGCAAGGGCTGTGGCCAATGGCCATTACAGCTCAAAAACTTCTCTGGTGTGAAGCAGTAATTAACTTCCATAGGAAGAATTCTATACTTACTGATCCTTCCCAAACAAATTAATGGTAGGCCAGTGTTAGAGACAATGGGGAGAAAAAGGACTTTCAAACCTGACCAACTTAATAAAAGCCTTTTGTTTCTCTTTTAAAAGGAACATAAATCATGTTTTCCATATCTGTAAAGTTCAAGTTATAATGATTTTCATTTTAAAAACTCTATCAAAAGACTCAGAATTATCTAAATTAGACAAATTTTGATTAATATAAAGAGAATAAATGATACAGGAATCTTAAATAATAGAAAAATGGTCATCATATATAACTAAATCTCTATTATTTATCTCTAGACTTTTTTTTTTTCTCTTCCAAGGAAATTACCTGTTTATTCTTTTTTTCTAGAACAAAATAAATCTCATAGTTTGATATCATCACGAAGTGTTCTTGGGGTGGCCATAACCACATTCAATAGTAATGTTTTTTATAGTAAAGAACTTTCACTTGGGAAAACCACATCTCTCAGTCATTTCACTGGAAAAAGGAAGGCCTTGAACTAGACTTCTATAAGTTAACTTCTCTTCTGTGGAACTACTTCTTTATATTATGGCATGTCTTCCATTGTGTTTGCATTACAAAATCCAACCAGCAATAGAAATTAGATTTTCAAATGATTCAGGCTTAAAGAAGCTTTATGAATATTGGCAATAAATAGTGAAGTTTCAAGCAACTAAATTATAATACACTTGGGGATGTGTCATAACCACATCTCGTTTAAGAAAATTAAAATATAATTGGCAAATGTAAGGGAGACTATGTTGATTTTCTTTTTTTTTTAAGAGAAAGGATAAAGATAAATGGAAACATGTTGTTTTTAATAAAGAGAATTCCCTCCTTGGCTATGAGTACCCTTACTCTTATACACACACACACAGGTAGCCACAGAGAGAAACATAAAGAGATAGACACAGAGAGACAAATTGGAGAGTACAAGTTTAATGTATTTAAATTAGCTATCCAATAATTCCAAAATAGAATGTCTTATTTCTGGTTTCAAAATATTTCAAGCTCTATATATTCCAGTGTAAGTTATATCTAGATTGGCATTTAGGAATGGTGAGAAGGATATGCTGTTAAAATCAACAATGTGTCTTGAGTTCCAGTGTCACCACCTATTGCATTCTTGACCTTGGGAAACTACTTTATAAATATAAACCTCTGCTTTTCAGTTTCTAAAATGGGACACTAATTCTTGCTTCACTCTAAGGAATGCAATTCCATTGGTGCTGACGAGATCAAACTAATTCTAATATAGCTGACACAGTGTAAACTACCTAGTTAAATGAAGACATGTATGGTATAAAGAGACTGCATTTAGAAGATCATTTAAATGTGTATGTATTTATAATGCACATATACTACTAGTCATTAGCTACAAAAGACAGAAATGTTGAATTATAGAGAAATCATAATTTGTATAACTTATTTTGCTGCTGCTTTTATTATGAATGATTATGTTATTGACTATCTGAACAAAGAGAGTGAAGTAGGAATTGCCAACTTATGCTTTACCTAAATAAATGAACAGGTTCACTTGTATTGTACAATGTAGGTACTACGTACAAAATGTCATGGATATGGGAACTACTCTCATCCAGTGCTTGTTCCTCCAGTTTTTGTTTTTTTTTTTTCTTCCCAGTCTCCTTAACTGTAAGTGAACCCAACGCAGGCTTGGTTGTCATCTCCCTGATTTTTCTTCTCTGGTAGTGCTGCTAGAACTGTTGTCACTACCTTGGCTATGTGCTAGATGTTTCCATTCTTCTATGCACCATTGATATAGGTGGGCATGTAGGGGACCTCTCCTTTGCTGTCTTATCCATCTCTCCGCTTATGTGTGTTCTGGCTGAGAGGGTTGGTTACACTTACTTACATTTGCATGAATTTGTTTGGAAAGAAATTTAGAAAAGAACTCTGCTCTATGATTCAGTCCAGATTACCTGGAAGGTCTGTGTTTGCTTTTCAAAGGCACATTCAAATAAGGATAAAATGCTGCTGTACTTTCCTTGGTGAAATATTCTTTGAGAACTTCATGTGTTGGGATTGCTATGGTTTGATGTCGATTCTATAATCCTTTTTCTCCTTGATCTTATTGCCATTTCATACCATTATAACCTCACCCTGGTACCTGTCTTTTAGTTTTTCACCATCATCCTTTTTTTAAAACAAACAAACAAACCTCTCCAAACCTTGTTTCTTAAAATCTTTTATTCCCAGGACTGCTACACAGTCATAAATCTCACATTTATACTTCCAATTTTAGGAAGGGGCTTGCGGGTCTCTGAAATACTTTAGTTTCTTTCTTTCTTTCCTTTTTAAAGATTTTATTTATTTATTTGAAAGAGAGAGTGAGAACACAAGCACAAGCAGGGGGAGAGGGAGAGGGAGAGAGAAAGGGAGAAGCAGACTCCCCGCTGAGCAGGGAGCCCAATGCAAGGCTAGATCCCAGGCCCCTGGGATCATGACCTGAGCTGAAAGTAGCTGCTTAACTGACTGAGCCACCCAGGTGCCCTCAAATACTTTACTTTTTAACATTATTTCATTTATATTTCACCAATATAAAAACTTTTCTGAACTCAATTTTGCTCAGCAGAACTATGGGTAAAATAATTATATATCATGTTTTTCCTTGAATAGTTTCAGTTGAACAACAACATTCTATGGTTCTGGAATAACTTTTCATAACTCCCTTTTTGACTCTAAATTTTTTCCTAGTTTGTATGAAAAATGATACGGTCTCCTAGCTCTAGAGAAAATGAAGATGATTAACCTAATTCACATTGCCATATGAATGACTACAAAAGTCATACTTCTCCTTCACACAAAGAACTAATAAGACAAAAGGATTATATTTGATACTTCAATTAAACAATGAATAGAGTTTCTGGAGGAAATGTGAGTAGTGAAACAAAAGCATAGCAGAATATAGGGGAAGATGTATCTGATGTTTAGGGATAGGAAGGTGGATATATATTCGATGGCAGATTTGTTCCTTGCCCATAAAAATACTGTTAGAACTCCAGATAATCATAAACATCTTATGTGCCATATCTTAGTTGAAGCTGTCACTCGTGACATTTGATACTTTCTCACCCCTACCTGAGATATCCGAGGACATACATAATGAATCAGGTTCCGTAGTAAGACTTGCACACTGTTTCTGGGGAAACCTCTCACAATCATTCACATTTTAATTTAACATGCTCCTTAAGCAGTATCTCTGAGCACCTATTGCTTTAGATAAGTTTGTTATTCACTTTCAGTTTAAGCAAAGCATTACTTACAATCTTCAGACAAACAGTTCTGATTATAAAAGCAGAAGCTTATGGATATCAAAGAATAATGTATCTAGTTGAATAGCTATGCTTTGTAAGTAGTACACTGACAAGGGCATAAAAGGCATTGAAAGTGGAAATATTTTCCACAAGTAAAGGAAGGTATGTTGTGTTATATTCATAAAATGTTCATTTCTCATCCAGAATCCAAGTAATGTGAAATGACAAATACACAAGCAACTTTTGCCCTCTACTTTTATGAGAAAGGGATAGATGACATAAAAAAGTAGATATCAAATCATTCATTGAGTCTCTTTTATTATCCCTGCAGAAATCATCTGATTTCTTATCATCTCTATCATCTCTTATCTATACTATAAAATAAGAAGTGATATTCAAGAGGATAATCCTATAGCACTGAAATATTTTAAATATAAAATATTACTGAGAACCCAAAATGTATAAATTAATACAGGATATATGATTTAGTTAAAATAGTTCCTAATACATTGTAGGAACTCCACAAATGTAATGAAAACTAAAGAGTCCTTCGTTCAGGGAATTTAAGATCTAATAAAAGGACTTGGGAGAATATACTATACAACAGAGTAAATCCAGGGTAACAAGATATCTCCTCCCTCATCCCAGCCCCATTTATAGATTTCACCAAATTGGTAATTACAAGTCCAGTTTGTTACTCTTTGTTTTGTTTTTTGTTTTGTTTTGTTTTGTTAGTTCCTAGATGAGACTGATAAATAGCAAAGATTTCTTCTACTCTGCTTAGGTCCAAGTATTATTTCACTTATTCCTTCCCCTCTCAACCCTGTGAAATTACTTTTTCCTCTATAGATTTATTCAAAACCAAAGAAACTGTCTTTAATGACTATAACTTAAACCTGAGGGAATTCACTTAATTTTACTACAAATGCCATTATTTCAAGAGGAATATCACAAACATTGAAGAACAATAGAGTTCCAATTTGTGATCTAAGTAGAACATCAGGGATTTGTGGATTCTTCCACTCCTTGGCCACTGGAGCACAACAAGTCCATCATGACACCCTGGGGTATAGCCTAAAGCAGAAGAGAATGGTTGTACCCTGGTAGCAGATGGAAGTGGAACTTTACTCCCTAAAAAATTTGGGGGAAGATTAGGGAGAAATTTTTACTTTTTCTTTAGAATTGGCAAGCTAGAACTCTTAAAGACCCCTTGTCAGGAAGTTTATCTAAGCCAGTGATAGAGTTATTTTATCAGTTACAGCCGCTAAGAATAAGGGTGGCAAAGCCAGCTATCAGCACTGTTTCTGTTGTCACACTGATTGGCATCATGAGCTCGTAAATGTATTGAGATTAAAACACAATCCCCAAATGTATCCCTGTTTTATGTTTTTGATGAAATACCTTCCCAATATATCTTTAGGTTGAGTGCAACTAACTGGGGTGAAGTTTAAGATAGAGATCTAATACTAGGAGATGATAACAGCGAGTGACAAACTTTTTATTGTGTTTATGTTGGGCTATGCTAAGATTTTGAAATAGACCTTGAAACATACACACTAGTTTAACATCTATAGGCTAACAGTATAAGAGCCTTTGGCTGGTGCTAAAAGTTCCTTAAATTAACTGTTGGCTTGAAGCCTTGCTGAGAATTCAATTGACAAGCATTTATCCTATACCTAGTATACATTGTAATGGTGTCCTTAAAGAATCTGCAACCCAGTTGGGAGGCAAAGTGTATATGCATGAACAAGGAGAAAACAATTAAGGGCTTAATATTAGAAGCACTGACTCAATTGTGAAAATAATTTATGGAAAGAAAGAGGGTTAGCCATCAAAGAAGACTTGATTGATAATGGAAGGTTTTAGTTGTCTTGAAGTTGAAGAGATCTTGAAGAATGAAGAAGTTTTATAAATGGGAGATAATTAAAAAGAGGTATTTGGGTGAGAATCACAGCATTTTCTTTTCTTCTTTTTTGCCTTTTTCTTCTTATTTTTTTAAATATTACTCTCAAATATTCTCTACACCCAACATAGGATGCGAACTCACAACCCTGAGATCAAGAGTTACATGCACCACTGTCTGAGCACCCTGGGCATCACAGCATTTCAAAGATTGGGGCAGGACTAATCATTAAGGGATGGGATAATGGTCTGGGAACAAAAAGATTTTTGCAAGAAGAGGGTAAATGAAGGAAACTTCTGGTTTTTCAGTTGCCTTTAGAAATCTCTGATGAATTTATCAGTATAAATACTTGAATTAATATTTGTGATAGTATTAATACTTTTTTTTTCCTGTTACCTGTTTTGAGAATGAAACAAGTGAGGTAGAGAAAGAAAGGAACAAGCAGTTTCACTGAGTTGACTGGTAGTATTGGTTAGGTGTGTTGGGATGGGTTTTGGTCTCATAGTAAATGTGAACAAATACTACTACTGCATAGCACATAGACTGATCAGGTCTTATTATACTCATCCACTGTTGAAAGAATACTTTCTAAATTCTAACGTTTCTTTTCAGGCTTTCTACTTTAGTTAAGTATGTGATTTTTCTCAAGTATCATATCTAAAACAAAGATAAAGAAGGTTCAAATTAGAGGCTTTAAAACATTTCATCTAAGAATTCTTAAAATTGAATGGAATCTTACCAAATACCTTCATCTATAAAACAGATAAACTGTAGTAGTTATTTTAGACTGAGTGGATAATCTTTGCCTGGTGGTAGGTTAAGTGTTTTACACACCTTTTTATTTGTTGTCTAAAACAGCACTCACAAACCCCTATGAAGTAAGCATTATCATCCGTGTTTTTTCCTGTGAGGAAATTGCCTTTGATCCTATACCACTAAGTGGCAAATCCCGGATATGGACTCAAATTTATTTAATGTAAAAGCTTACATTTTCAACCACTGTTTGAGTTTCTTTCCAATAAGGGAGCTCCTATAGATTAAGCCATAACTGAGAATAAGGAGATGCATGCCGGCCACGATCTTTTTCACAAGAAGCATTTTTGTCATTTTGGGGAGAATCCAAAAGAACTATATGAAGCACAATTTGGAAATCATGAGTTGGGTTATTTTATATTATGCAATGATGTGATGTTGTCTCAGACATCTAGTATTTAATTCCAAATAGTTATACTCTTCCCTTAAGTGTAATTTTGATATTAACAGGAGAATCCAAATCTAACCTTAATTTAGAAAAATTTAAAATAAAATTACTTCAGGGGTTACTACTTATTAAAATACATATTGATTTTATTAATCATGCTAGAATATTCTAATTGGTTTATTAGAATTCAATGTATAATCCCAGTTAAATATAATAAGGGTGTAGTTAGGTCCCTCAAACAATTGATAAAAAGGCTACGATGTATGCCAAACACGAGATTTGGTACTAAAACAACTCAACATCAAAACTTGATGAACATATTTTGTTGGGAAATGGCTTCAGATAAAATTTATGATGTCCAGACACTATCTTTCTTTTTTTCCTGCCTTAACCCTCACTGTCTCTACATATAAATGCATTCCTATAGGGGATCTACACTCACTTCCATCTACCTTATTATTATTTTTTCTTTTTTCAGAAGGATCAGGGTCTCTCTTTGCTATAACACAGTTTTGTTCTGACTCTTACTTTGAGCAGGTGTCTGAAATAGGAAAATGTGGAGTTGTAAGAATTAGGACTCTTGGACAGGATGAGAGGAGTTTGAAGTAAACTTCACTGAGTAAAGGCAGGCATCAAAAGAAATGGAATTCTGTTGACTTTGTCCTTTTGGAAATGCTACCAAGTGAAAATATAGTGCAAATAGCATATATACATTTAAATTTGATACTAACTACATAAGGAAAAGTAAAAAGAAACAGGTGATATTAATTCTAATAATGTATTTTATTTAACCTCAGGTATCCAAAACATGTAATCATTTACATGTAAATGTAAACATGTAAAGATTTACATGTTTACATGTAAACAAACATGTAAACATTTCAACATGTAATCAATATTAAACATATTAGTGAGAATTATTTTACATTGTTTTGCATTATTATACATTTTTTCTCATAAGTTGCCTTCAAAATTTTACACTAATAGCACTTCTCAATTTGGGTACAAAATTTTTAATGGTTAAAGTGTGTTTAGAATTATGTTTAATGGAAAAATATTGCATAACATTTAAATTTTTAAATGCAGATTCAAACTAATTAAATTAGAATTTTAGATCTTGAGCTGCAGTAGCCACATTGGGAGTGCTAAAAACCTGCCTGTGGCAAGTGGCTACAGTAGAGCTCTAGGCTTGGCTCTCCTGTCTTTACCTATATTTTCCAACACTTATATAAGAAAATTTCTATTTTGGGGGGATCTCCAGGGCTTCCTAAGCCATAATATTTAGATGTGTACATTATTGTATAAATGGAGGAAGAGAGAGTAGCAAAAATGAGTAATTCTACATTTGAACATAATCTGCTGGAGAATACATACAAGGCCATGACTGGCTCAGCAGGCCATTTCTTAATTACAAAGCATCTTCTATTAAGATATAAGAATTTATGGAAGATCCTTTAAGACATATTAAAAATAGATTATTTCAATTATTGCCCAATAAAAAAGTAATTGAAATTTCTAGATGGGAGTTTTTATGGCATACCTGGAGCATTCATGAAAAGTTAGACCAGCATAGAACATAGTGGGGTTGTGGATGGGCCATAAGCATCATGATTACATAAGACATATGTACATGAGCACATAAGGCATGACACAGAAGCAGATACAAGCACTTAAGTAGAGCAAAAATAAACTACAAATGTAAACTTTAGCTTCTTGGAAATTTGAGCCCAAGGCTTATTGTGCATTCTGGCTATTTTTGCAGCTGATGAAGTCAATGCAATGGATTGTAATGAGATAGATAAAATTCTGTCTGCAGTGCAAGTACCTATTCCATAAATGTCCAGTCCAGACAGATGAGGTGCAAAGCCAAGATGTGCCAGGTCACCAGCTTCCATGAGGTCTGATGGATGTTGCCATGTGAACAGCACTCTGTCAGAATACACTTGGCTGAGGACAGTGACTATTTCCTGTGAATAAGACACAAAGCTTAGTGATACATTTTGGAGCTAACCCCAAATAAGACTACTGAAGAGAACTTGCACCGTTAAATGCTTTGTTAATGGGTGTCAATGTGGATTTGATGAATTTGAGGGTATTTTAGTGCACACCTGCAGCAGATGGCCTGTGCTTTACAGCTGCTCTTATGATTTAGCTACAAGTATTTTAAATCCCAGCTGTCAGCCCATAAGCAGTGACCGTGAATGTTAAGATTCACAAGCAGCATCGCCAGTGGCAAGAACACACTTGCTGGGGTCATCCTGTTGTGGGGAAAATGACTCAGCTAACCTCTTTGCTCTGGGTTACTTAAAGATGTCAGAAGAAATTGCAAAAAAGAGGACAACTTTATCCATTTCATGGTACTGCCAGAGCCATGTATAGATCTTCTCTCCTTCTGAGATTAGAACTTTTGCAAAATAAATTAGTAGAACATTTTGATATAGCCACTAAAGTAATACTAATTTTAATCCTTTATATTTGTATAGGGCTTTGTCAGTCACAAAATATTTTTACATCCACCATCTCATTTTATTACTAAAATATCCGTGAGTAATAAACAGGACCAAAGTGCTATTATTTCTCTTTAAAACTGAAGAAATTGGGGCTCAGGGAGGTGTTAGATAATATTTGTGCATGTGTGTTTTTGATGACATCCAAAATGACATCTTGAGTAAAATCATATGGGTAATCAAACTAAAAAGACAAAACAAAACAAAAAACCATTTGGATCAACAACATAGTATTTAAGAAATTTCTCTCATGCAGATGTTTGGTGTTTATTTTCTTTTGCTTGAGATTTTTACCCTCCTAATATAGTGCTATGAAAAATAGCTTAAAGGTGATCCCTAGAATGAGGAAGAGCAAACCCTACCCCTCCAAAAGTGGATCATACTATTTGAGGTAGAATTGTCATCAAAGCAACTCTCATTTCTTAGTAATAGAATCAATGATTTTAAACTGGTCTATGGTCATCCTGAAAAAGACCGTATCTCATCTTTCATTATACTAAGTTCTGGCAAAAGTGTTGTGAGCAACTTCTAGAGAATATCCTTAGTGGGAATATATTAGTCAGTAAACAGAAGTCATTCTATTTCTTCTAAGCATTGAATAAATTAATATAGAGAATTAGGAGCTTACCCAATTACCGGAAGAGCAAGGGAAGCAAATGTCAGGGAAACTACTAGTGATTTTCTTAGCTTGAAGTAACAAATTGGATGGTTTTTAAGAATTTGCTAGAGATATGCTAAAATTATGAAGACTCTGGAAAACTCCCACAAGTTATCTCTGTCAGCAGTAGCAAAGTGAGTTGTTCATAGGACTCACTGGGAAGCAGCTATGAATCACAAACTTGACAAAATATCTGGCTCTAATTGCCTCCAGAGATTATGATTTTTACTTTTTTCATCCTCTGAATCTCAACTAAGTGCCTTTCATTGGAAAACTGTAACCTCAAACCATTGAGGAAAGGATTTGGGGGAATGTAATGTTAATTTCTCTTTTGTTTTGCAAGGAAACCTTAGAATGAGGTTGTGGTGCTACTGGCTTGTCAACAGACAGTCCAACACAGCTCACCTCTTTGTTCAACTCAGCCTCCATAAATGACATTTAAGTCATACTTAACTTCCAAATAAAGACCATGACAGCACCACACTCTACCTCCCATAATATAACTCGTCTTATATACATGGTCCCATGCAAAGCCCCATATGTCATTTATCTACCTTGAGATTATGTTCGTTGCTTTTTTTTTTTTTAGCTCACTCACTTTTTCTCTGGTGATACTATAACTGAAGTATTGAATTACAAGGTTAACTATTATTAATATACCTCATATCCAGTAGAAAGGGAATGTGAAAAAAAATCAGTTAAGGTATATAAATATGTACATGTCAAGGTCAGAAGTAAAATATGCACAGCTGCTAGTGTCCTGCAGTCACAGAGTTGTAGGTTATGTTTAAAACTTCATTCTTGACCATTGTTTCCTTGGCCATAAGTCATTATCTCAGCTGGTCATGGTTCTTTGCTAGGATCTAAACCTTATCTGTTGAAATGCTTGTGGTATTTGTCATCCTGCAAATACTTCATTGTCACAGCTTTTTATTAATTGTGCTGAGTGGTTCTCCTATAATATTAGGCTCTAGATATACCTCCCTATTATCCCATTATCCCGGTGGTAACTCTATTTCCTCTTGAAAACCAGGAACAATCACCCTGGCCAGAACAGTAACTCCTTTATTTTCCTGTAGATTTAGTGGCATGAGGAATACAAAGTGATCTAGTAGAAATTTCAACGTCCATTTCAAAGAAACTCTTGTTTAATCCTTTGGTAGAAAAATTCCTCTTTGGAGAACTTAAATTTCTAAAACCAGCAGAGTCTAGGGAGATGAAACAACTATTTTCCTAGTTCATCATTAAGGATACTAGCTGAGGAGTCAATCCCATTTCTACCTTTTGGTGTTTTTTTTTTTAAAGATTTTATTTATTTATTTGACAGAGAGGGAGAGAGTTCACAAGTAGGCAGAGAGGCAGGCAGAGAGAGAGGGGGAAGCAGGCTCCCCGCTGAGCAGAGAGCCTGATGCGGGGCTTGATCCCAGGACCCTGAGATCATGACCCGAGCTGAAGGCAGAGGCTTTAACCCGCTGAGCCACCCAGGCGCCCCCCATTTCTACCTTTTGATTCCCAGATTCAAGTTTCCTTACTAAGAGAGAAAGATCATGATCTACTGGCTACTGTTTTCAGAGCATATAGGTGTTACCAATTGGTAGTGCCACTGAGTCTTCATTTTCTATGAGGCAAGTCCTGACTTGTCTAACATGTTATTACTTTAGCTTCTCTTTTGTCACTTCATTTCCATCTAATGCTAACTTCTACATCAATGCTGATTTGTTCATATCTTTAAAAATTTAGTCCTCCTTTATGTTCTCTAAAAAACTCATAGGAAATCCATTTTTAAATTTCTAGATTAAAACTTCATATCGGCTGTATGTAGGCCTGTGTTATTAGTGTGGTGAAGGGTACAAGAAGGGCATTATTGTCACTTAGAAAATTTTCAAATTATGCATCCTTAAGTAGTAAATTTCCCTCTGTATCCTGAAAAGTTTAGGAAAAGGTCATGGAGTAGCATGCATGGATATATATCAACTCCATTGAGAGAAGAGTAACAGAAAAAAGGAGTAAAAGCAGATGGGCATAACGTGAAAATTCTCCCAATATTCATTTGGATATCAATCACCACCCTTACTTAAAAGAGACACAGACATAGCATTATTGCTGTCTCCCTTCATCTTGTTATCTATATCTACATGCTCATGATTTTAAAATCATATTTGTGCCCAAATCTATAATACTGACCTTTTCTTTGAGATCTAGTGTTTTCATTTGTTCCTAGACACATGTAGCCCTTTATTACGTACTTCTAATTACTTCATAGGTTATTACGAAGATACTATGACTTAATATTCTAGTATGGCAATCAGAGTGCTTTGCACGGTGGCTATCACACGGTACTCAATAATTGCTGGTTGAAATATTGCTAATAGTATATGCGTTACCTTTCTATATATTATCGGAACACCTGGGCATTCCACAAACATATATTTATTACACATTTAAAGTTCTATCTTTCTACTCTACCTTTTTACATAGAGGCCAGTTACCCACCTATGCAAGTGTTTGCACGGACATAAGTTGAAGTTAGCAGTTTTTAGGTGCAAATGCTAATAATGTTTGGGTCATGCTGCCTCTAAGGGTGACAAACATATTACATTTTCCTTGTAATCATGTTTTTCTCATTTTGTTTTCTAAATAGTGTATTTGCAAATGTATTTGAAATAAGAAAAGTCAGAACTGAGAGTCTTAGAATAACCTGCCTCAAGCCCAGGTGCACTAAATTGAAATAATAATAGTTAACATTATTCTTATGTGTGTTGGGCACTGTTCAAATCATTTTAATAAATTTGCTTATTTTATACTCAGATTACCCATATGAGATAGGCAATAGTGTTATTCCCATTTTATAAATGAGGAAACTAAAGCACAAAGGGGTTATATCAATTAGTTTATGTTGTATTAGATTACCTCCAGATTTAGTGCTTTATTACAATAGCCATTTATTTAGTTCATGATTCTCTAGGTCAGCAAATTGGTCAGGACTCATTTGGGAAGTTCTTTTGTCATGGCTGGGCACCCTTATGCATCTGTGGTTAGTTACACATTAGATAAAATATGGATATTTTAGGAGGCTCTGCCTCTGGGGGTTGGGTAAATGTTGGCTGGGATGACAGTGGTGATGGGGTCATATGTCTCTCATCAGCTAGCAGACTCCTCAGGGCTTATCTACATGCTTGCTTGGTAAACAGAGTGAAAGAGAGCAAGGCCTAGATTTGGAAGTGGCACAGTCTTGCTTACCACATTCTGTTGGTTATTAGCATTGGTGTTCTAAAGGCTTCCTTATCCTGAAATTCTGTATTTGTCTTCAGGTGCAGAGAGTGTTGTTGCAAACCATCTACAAGTTAGTTTGAAAAATTTTAAAGGCTTTTACTTGGTGTGATGTTCAAAGTGGCAGACAGAGGTCAAAAAACTTTTCTCTGAAAATTCATTACCTGTAATGGCTTTGAGCTAACTTTTACTTGTCTTAAATTTACTCATCATATAGCAGATGGAGAAAAATTGCTTTGTGATTGTACACTAAGATTGTCTCATCTTACTCTAAAATTAAACATCTTACTCTAAAGAATGACTTTTACTCTCAAATAAAGTATTGAGATACAAGATAAAAATACATGTTTTTCTGTCCTGATATAAGGCATAAACAGATACATATAATACCATATAAATCTAAATTGGGATAGAGGGTACGAACAATGTAATTTGAGAGAGAAGGCTAACATACATTAAAGTTAGGATGTTGGGAATTTGGCAGAAAATTTCTTTGGAGCATGAGATTTTAAAAGATGAGTTTTAATAACAAGGCAATGATGGGGATTGGAAAGGTGAAATGTAGAAATGTACAGAGATAGCAACTAAGAGATTACTAGATTGTAATTTCAGTTATCTATGGATAAGAAATACTGAGAGATTGATAGAAGAGCAATGGCAGGAAGAATGGAAAGGAGGAGGAACATTAGAAAGGTGTAATCTGTAGATTTATAGAAATTAGTGACTGATTTGATGTGAGGACCAAGAAAAGAGGATGACAAATATATTTGTAACCTTTAGCTTTTTAAAGATACTTTGTAAACATTTTCATAAGTATTTGTAGGCTGTAGATTTGTAACCTACTTGGCTTATGTTAAAAGCCTTTCCCATTCCATGTTCTAAAAAGATGCATTTTATAATGGCCACATACTATTCTATCACATGATGCTATTAAGCTTTATTTTATTCATTCCCCTAATGTTAATTATAATTTGAGGACTTGTATTTAAATCTGTTACCACACTATCATCTAAGTAAAGGATGACTTATTTATGGCACTTCCCCTCACCATGATCTTCTCCACGGAGGAGGATGGTCATTCTATCATTTGCTCTGAAGCTCTTAAAGTGTCCACATCTCATTCACAATAAAAATACTAGCTCCATCTTTTCTGAAGCCGAAGAGAAGACTTCTTCCATCTCAGTGGTAGGATTTGGACTTAGAGGAGAGAGGTTATGTAATATTTTGTTTCTCCCTTTCAAGTCAACCTGTTTTAGGAAATAGACTCCCTCATGGACTCTTAAAAGTTACAAAAGTAACTGGGACTTTAATTGGGAGTACAAGATGCCTATACCAGTTGTCCTCACAAGTGACTACAGTGTGACTTTTATCAGGCCACATTTATCAGCGCATGTTTACTGTGTATTTATTTCATTTAACTAATACATATCACATTTCTACACATGTACTAGAAGAGATAAAAATGACCTTTCACATATTCTTTGTAAAAAGGGGAGAAGTAAATACATTACACTGAAGGTCAAGGTAAGAAATTCCAGGATAGATGTGGCCCAGAAGTAAATTTTATATATATATTATATATTATATATATTATATATTTTATATATAAGAAAATTATATATACTTCTATATTTATAAAAGTGTATATAAGTATATATATATATTTATGTATATGTATATATCACACATACATATTTATAGGTTTGTGTAAACATACACATATTTACTTTAAGAGTATTTTTTATATATATATATGCATATAAGTAATGTATATATATTTACACACACATACAAGCAGGTCTACATATAGAGAGAGGGAGTCAATGTCGACTTCCATTTTGTAAAATATTTGAATTGCTTTCCATCATTTAAAGATAGGAAGATTTCACATAAATATCTGGATTTTTTATTTTTCTAAAAATCAGTAAAATTGAGAAACATTTTAAGTTTCTAAACAGTACAACATTTCTGTAGTCCTTCATGGCAACAGTAGGTTGACCTGAGTGGCTAATGGGTTTTTTAGCACTTGTTCAATTGTCCTTTCTAGATATATCATTCTTATGAGCTCTCCAATTGGCTACAATAGTATAATTCACAAATTTTTACCTTATTTGCCTGGTTTCTGTATATATTTGAGTTTGAAAATTCTACTTCATGCCATATATTATAAAAAAAGTTCAGTTCAGAGAATCCATGTCTTTGGACATCATCTTCATAGATGTAACTATAGGAAACCAAAACAATTGACTAGTTCAGCTACTTCAGTCAAAAACTTTTCTATTTAGAGAAAAGTCAGCAAAATTGATAGTCTAAACCTGAGCAAATGTTTGAATGGGATAAACTATTTCCGTCAAAGCAATAAGCCTAGTAACTCTATATGGATGCAACCTATATTTTTATAGATACAGTGGATATTTCACTTTTGTCAGTTCTTGCCCACCACTAAGAGTGATGATTTATGTTGGAAGCATGCTATACACAGACTATTATCTCAATTTTATGTTAGGTGACATTCTTGCCACCTATTCCATTTTCAATTTCTTAGAGAAACTAATGTCTGAGATCTTGTTCAGATGTATCACAGATTTTAAAATCATCTATAGCCCCCAAGAAATGTTTTTAAAAAGTACAATATAATAGTATATAAAATGCTCTGTTTATATAATGCACATTGATTCCAAATTTCTTCCCCTTATGTGATTGATTCTCAGCTTTCCCACTAGGAATTTGTGACTTAATTATGTATGGCCATAGAAAATGCACTTCAAAGATTATTCTGGTAAATACATGTTTTTCAGGTTGATTCTTCTGTTTCTACGAAAATAACAGTCCATTACATAGAAGACAAATTTATCTGACTGATGATGGCTGACTACACTGCATTGCAAAATCAGGTGTGTTTACCCTTTATCATAGCTGAGACCATTTATATTCACAACGAAGGCATTGATATGGGAATCAAAGGTACACATTTGGCCTTCCATGTCATTAAATCAATATCAATAATTCCGTATAATCTCCATAACAAAAATGAAAATTCCAGACAATGTTTTACAATACTGAGCTTCTTACATTGTCAAACTTTTATCCCCAAGGATTACAATTTATAAAAGTATTATTTTTTCTTTTTGTCTAAATTCTAGGTTAAGGGGCCCCTGGGTAGCTCAGTCGTTAAGCCTCTGCCTTCAGCTTAGGTCACAATCCAAGGGTCCTGGAATGCAGCCCCACATCAGGCTCCCTGCTCAGTGGGGAGTCTGATTCTCCCTCTCCTAGTCCCACTGCTTGTGTTTCTCCCTGTCTCTCTCTCTTGTGTTTCTCGCTGTCTCTCTCTCAGATAAATAAGTAAAATCTAAAAAAAAAAAAATTAAAAAAAAATAAATTCTAGGTTAAATTTTATCTTTAATGAAAATAGTATATGTTATAATGATACATAGTGTTAAGTTTATCCCAAAGTGTTACATTATAATTTTATAATATTGAACATGACATTTCTCACCAGCTAATACTTATTTAACAAATTTTTCCGCCTATAACCATGTTAGTACCTACAGGAGATACAAAAATGACACAATTGAAGCTCTTTTGCATCTTCCAATATAATGCCAAAGATTGAAGACTACAGATAATGTTAAATTATCAAAATTTAAAAGCTTAATATTTTTTAAAAAATGAAGCAAATGCCAAACACATGTTATAATTTTATTTCATCCATCAGTCCATCAGTATTTACTTTAAGAAAGGATCTTCTGAATATCCGACCTCCACATATGTCATCTTTTCTGGTTCTTCTATTTGACTAATTGATTTCTTTCACACTATTCTTGCTAGTGTTCCATAACCATCTTTCTAAAATTTTTTATGTTTCTTAAAGGGAACTATATTTTTCTTTGTAAATTTAGATATCTAGGGCTTTTCAAAAACAAGGTCTCATTTTCTGCTCAAAAAGTCTGAGTTAATGGGAAATTTTTTTTAGTGAAGTTATTTTCCTTGAATTCCACAAAAAACATAATTTTGAAAAAGATGGACCTCACGTTTTTATCTACTATATACTTTGATTTATATATTCCTAGATCAAGATATATTCTTTTGGGATGAGCTACAGATCCATTGTTCTCTAAAAGAATTCTTTCGATTGTGTTCACTGGCAAAATTAAGTGTTCTAAATTACTACGGACTGGATCTGTTGTCCTTGTCCTTCTCTTTTTTAGGAACCCTCCGGAGTATAATGGTATTAATAGACTATAATGTTTATAATGTAAAGTATAATATTTAAATTTTTCTCCAGGAGAAATATTAGCAAAGTATTTTGAGAGCATTTATATCTGCGGGAGTAGATCACTTTCACAATTCAACTAGGAGTGACAGATAATTTAGAAGACTTGCTAGATGTGAAGATACTGCATGTGAACTTTCATGGATAAGTAGGATGTGAAAAGCTGAATTGGGAGAGAAGGTATGTAAAGACTAGGACACAATAAAATATATAGACCCTGGCCTTTCAATTGGAAAGGACATATCAATTTTTCTTGCTATCTCATTCTGAACTTGCTAATTATTTTGTGAATGTTCAATTTGAAATATTGAAACAGTTCTAACCATTGTCAGTCTGTTTGGGACATCAAATAGCTATTTTGTCAAGACTAGAGTGTCATTAGTTGTGTGTCTCTAAATGAAAGTTCTGCATATTAATGCTAACTGTGACATGAATAGTAAGATTGGCATTAGAGACTTTCTGAAACAAGAACAATATTCATGGTTAACCTACAGAGTGTAAAAATTAGGAAATCATCTAGTAACTTCATGAAGCTATGTTGCATTGTAATTTCATTAGCGATGAAATTGTTATGGAATAATGAGGGAACTTGAAGTATAGTAAGGTAGTCAGGTGAAAACAAATTGCACCAGGATTACAACTTCCAGCCATTTTAATAATTTATGATTTTCCTTTAACTCCTGAACTAAAATTTAGAGATGAACTTTTGTTTATTTATACATCTTAGTACTGTTGGCATACTATTTATGAACATATCAAAGATGACTACAGCTGATCATGTATTCTTCGATCCAATTACCATGTTCTGCAGTCTCAGTTGGGAAGAGAGGAATTAATATTTATTGGGTGCCTCCCACATGCCAGGGGGTTTACATGTGTTCTCTCATTCAATCTTCCCAGTGGACCAGGGAGATTGTTGCTATTATTTACATTTTACAAATGAGAAGACTAAAATTAAGGGGAATTAAATAGAGTGTATTATAAATTGATGTTTGTTTCCTTTTTTTCTTTGTTTTCGAGAACTGCACCTTACTGCCTCTTGTACCATGTGTGACATGGTTAAAGTCCTCAGCCCTTCTTTCTTCACTTCAAGGAGAAGCAGTCTTAAGATCTGTGTAAATTTAAAAACGATGATTAATCTGCATCTGGGCCCATGATTGTAGTAAGGCCAATAAATCCTTTTTATTGAGGATTGATATGAATACTGCAGAAGAGGGGATTCTTTTCTTTCTTTGATCCTGAACTTTACAAACCACAAATCCAGGAATTCTTCAAACAACTGTCTTTGCTCACATATGAAGAGGTCTTACATAACAATAAAGCCACTAGAGAATATGGCAGAACTGAGAAATAGTGAAAAAAGAACCTCCTTTTGGGGCTATAATCTGAAGTTTAAAGAAATCTGGCCATAAAAACTAGTAGAGGAGAATCAGATATACATGTAAGTGCAATAAATATTATGCTAAAAATCTTTTTTACAGCACTTAAATTCTCGTCAGTAAAATTTGCTTAATTTCTCCAGTAGTACAAGGTCTAATTCTTTGAACAATTTAGGACGTAGCTACAAAAGTTATTGACACCATAGAAATGACTTAAAAAGTGAATCCATGAAATATGTTGAAAAGAAGAATAATCAAATTTAGTGTAAAATGTAGAAATTAAGGAAGAAATTCTGTTGTGTAGTTCTGGGTAGTTTTAAGGAAGAGGGAGCACAGTGTTAATTCTTTATGTATTTACTAAGTCTGTGATGTATGAATTGTGAATGTGTTTCTATGAATTTGCAAAAGCAACATGGAAATATCAGTACAGAAATGACCCTCAGGGTAGACTCTATATTGGCCTTAATATATTATAGCCTTGTGGGCTTGGGTTTAACTGTCTCCCGCTATTCTCAGTCGTGTTTGAGTCTTCAAGGGGCATTATTTTTTGTTTGACATACATGCTGTATGCAGCAGTCCTGTGAGCAGTTTCCTAATGGTTTGAAAGTGTTGATCTCCTCTAAAGAGAGTAGTTTTTACTTCCTGGAAATAGTTCTCTCCGATACTAGCCGATGCCTGATGACTCTGAATCTATCTTTTTTAAAGGAGGATAATAACACCTCTTTTTTCCTTTTTCTCTCCCCATTGTGAGGGGACGAAAGAGTTCTTGAAAGGCTCTTCTAGGAAACAGCTGTATAGATGATGACAGTTGATACTGATACTAGCCATTTATTGAGTATCTCCTAACTATCGGGCATTAGATGAGAATATATATTGCTCTTCGCGGCCATTTTTTAAGGTTTAAATGATGAGGAGACTGAGCCTCCAAGAAAGTCTAAATGACAGAAATCTATATGAAAATGAAATGAAATGATATATGTGAGAATACCTAATGCCAACATTGTGCAGGGATGAGAGGGGAGTCAGTTTCAGCTCTGCCCTGTCCTTTTCCTCCCCTCTGCTTTAGTCTGGGGTGTGTGTCCTCCCCAAATTCCTATGTTGAAACCTAATGCCCAAGGTGATGGTATGAGGAAATGGGGCCTTTGGGAGGTGATTTTATCATGAGGATGAAGCTATCATGAATGGAATTAGTGCTCTCCTAAGAGGCGTCCCAGGAGAGAGCTGCCTTGTCTCCTTGGACATTTGAGGTTACAGTGAGAAGACAGCCCTCAGAGAAGAAGCTGAACCTCACCAGACACTAAATCTGCCAGCGCCTTGATCTTGGACTTCCTGGTCTCCAGAACTGTAAGCAGTAAATTTCTGTTGTTTATAAGCCACCCTGTCTATGGTATTTTGCTCTAGTGGCCGGAGAGAACTAAGAGACCCTTCTTTCCCCCCCATCTTTTTCTCTTTTCCTTGCTTCCTTTGTTGAATATTTAAAGCATTTTACATTTAGGCTTCTCTTTGTTTATTACAGTGATCTGATTCGGTGATTTGTGAAATTTTCAAGCCTTTTTCAATCCTACATTAAAACCTATGTCAATTATTTGGTGAATTTTACAGTTCTAGATAGAGCGAATGCTGTATATTGACCTTGTTTACTAAGCACAGGAAATTCCCAGGTATTGTAGCTGCAGTGGATCTTGCATTCACGTCAGAATGAGCTAAAGTCTAAAAATAGATTATGTTCTGTATGTAAGATTCTTCCCTAGTGCTTTCAACTTCTGTTTCTTAGAAACAGTTGATGCAGCTCAGGCAGGAAGAAAAAAAACAAAACAAAACAGTGATAAGAGTCCATAATTCACAGCGGAAGGAAATTATATTACATTCCTAAGGAGTTCTGACATATAACGTCAGAAAGTGCTATAAGTCATAGTAACATTTTTATGAGCAGCCTTGCTGAAAAGTACATATTTCAAACTTCATAATGTGACCATGATTTACGTATTTATAGCTTTATTTATATATTTTTAGAATCTGTCTTTGTAATCTATTTTCTATATATCTAATCTATATATAATGACAATTTCTAATACTTTGGGGAAGTTATCTTTTGAAGTACCCTCATTTTTTTGTTATACAACCTAGTTCTTCTTTAGTTAATTTTTTTCCCCATTTAACTAGGATGACATCCTTCTTAAAAAAAAAAAAAAACATGTCTAGAGTTTGCTGACTGCATCAGTAGTTGTTAATATAAAGTAGGGTCTATAGACCACTGAACTTGAGGTCCCAGTTTAATTTGATGTAAATTTGATGATTTGTATAAATTTTATCAAACATATGTAGCTGTGAGGTGTTGCAAGGTATGAGGGATTAATAAGAACTCAGCTAATAGCTCTCATATCTATACTTTCAGACCTTTACCAGGATACAAAATGTGTTCTCTAATTACCACTGTGCATCTGCCTTGTCTGTGTTTGAGCACCTAGAGGAAAGCAGTCATACCGTATTCAGTTTTGGTTGTCCTCAGTGCTTCTTGTGATGCTGAACACATATTCTCTCAAACCTCCTGGCAGAGAAGAGTGAATGTGTGACCTTGGGGAGCTAAGGATATAGTTTGTAGAGGTCTGTTACTACCATAATGCTCTTTGAAGTCTTTTGTTTTGAAAATTCACTTGGGCTTGGATTTCTTACTTAAAATGCCCAAGCCACTTATGGAATAAAAAAAAATAAGGTGGTTGCTTTAAATTATGTGATGTTGAATAAAATTGCCATGCTAGAACGTGTGCTGTATTGACCCTGAACCATATGAGGATGGATACCTAATCAGAGCGTGTTGAATTTAATGGAATTTAGCAATCTAGTTCAGAAAGCCAGGAAATTAGAAAAATTCAGTTGAAGACAAGGTAGATAGTTTTTAACCTTCTGCCTTCCTTTCAGTATTCTATACCTGCTTTGCTCTCATTCCCTCATCTCCATGTCTTCACTACTTCCAACAGGCTTTATACCATCATCACCTACTGTCAGCATTTCAGCCAGTTCTCAAGGGAGGGACTTACAATGACTATTATACACAGGCTCCAAGTTCACATTGTCAGTGCTAAAGGATGTTACAGCCCAGCTGAGGGGCTATTGAAGCCAACAAGTATTCCAGACTGGCCTACTTTAATGGCTGAATTCTGATTTTTGAATTACAACCAGTGTTGCATAATGGCAAGAGCAGGGGCAATGGGATCTCATGGAGCCAAATCGTAATCCTGGCTCTCTGTATTCCATTTGCATATTCTTGGGCAGATTTAAACTTTCTGTGACTGGCATTGTTTTGAGTGCTCCAGGTATTTGATTTCATTTTTTCTCATTGCCACATCCCTGAGGTTATTTATATCTTAATTGTACACATAAAAGGGCACCATGTCTTTAAGAAATCGTGCTGATGTATACATTTACAAAATGGCAGAGGTAGAATTGAACTCCATCATTGTAATGTGAAAGTACTTTTCGTGCAATGACTAAATGAGGTCTTGGAGAAAATGCTTCTAATTATTGTAATGCATTTTTAGTACTGTTTTCTAGAACAGTATTGGAATAACAGAAAAACTGAAAAGATAGTAAAGAGCATTCCCATATACCCAACACCCAGTATACTCTATTATTAACACCTTACATTAGTATGGTATAGTTACTCTAATTAATGAACCAAGATTGATACACTATTATTAACTAAAGTCCGTATTTATTCACAGTTGCTCAGTTTTGACCTAATATCTTCTTTCTTTTCCAGGATCCCATCCAGTATATCATATTACATTTAATTGTCATGTCTCCTTAGGCTCCTATAGGCTGTGACAGTTTCTCACTTTCCTTGTTTCTGATCATTCTGACAATTTTGGAGATTGCCAGTGAGATGTTTTGTAGGATTCTTCTCCATTGGAATTTGTCAGATGTTTTTCTCATTCCCAGACTTGGGCTATGGGATTTAGGGAGGAAGATCACAGACATGAAGTGCTATTTTCATCACATTAAATGAAAGATGTATACTAGGATCATGATTCATGACTACTGATGATAACTCTGGCTGAGGTAGTGTTTGTCAGATTTTTCCAATGTGAAGTTACTCTTTTCCTCATCTTTCTATTTTTGAAATAGAAAATTCCAAAATCATACACCTATCATGTACTGGTAGGGGAGTCAAAGCCACTTCTGCCCTGGCCCCAAATATTGGGTCAGGGCAGACTCTTTGGAAGAGCCACTGTCAACAGCCCACATTTATGGAGTTGGGATTTATGCTCTCTCCCCATAAGGAGAAGTATCTACATAATTATCTGGAATTCTTCTGCATGAGACAGTTGTCTGTCCTCCATTCATTAATTTGTTCAATTATTTTTATACATTGGTATAAACTCAGATACCGATTTTATATTTTGGATACTAATCTGAGTTATTTTCTTGCTAAAAATTTTCCAGTTTTGGCTACTGGGAGCCTTTTAGTTGTCTCTTGTGTCCCTTTGACATACTCCCACATAACTCCAAAAATGTTTTGTACTTTTTTTGTTTTGTTTTGTTTTTAGTATGTTCTTACTTTCTGACACACCAAGCTTATCTTATATAATTCCTTCTCCAGCCCCTGAATCAGCCATTTCTCTAAGGAGCTTCTGGTTTGGCATTAGAAATCAAGATCTGTGCCCTTTGCTACTGGGGTAGACCTCTCGGCTGAAAGCACAAAGGCACATATCTATAAATATTTCTATTTGCAACTATATGTAACATATTAAGCTAAATTCTTACTGATGTCTCCAACTCCAGTCTATTGCTACATGGATCATTCTAGCCTCTTTTCCTTGATTATTATAATGCATTTTTGTAGTTGTTGTTGTAAAATGACCCTTTACTGAAATATTTTCCTTTATAATTTTAACTAGCTGGGCAATCCACTGCACCACTGTTGATGTCATCTGTGATATCATGAGGGTGGCAGCCATCTACATTGGCAGCCCACGGATTAGGCAGTCCTCAGGATCTCGTTAATGGTTCCAGAGAATTCTCTGGCTAAAGATTGTTGGCACATCTGTTAGGCAATGTTGACAGTCTCATTAAAAGTGGTATTTCCACAGTGTTTAATGTTTTTCTGTTGCTTTCTATCTATTGGTGGTTCCTTGAAGGCTTTGATAATCAGGGCAGAGACAGAAGGTACCACTTCAATCTGGGACTGTCCAAGTGCCTGGGTGGTTCATTGGGTTAAAGCCTCTGCCTTCGGCTCAGGTCATGGTCTCAGGGTCCTGGGATCAAGCCCCGCATCAGGCTCTCTGCTCAGCAGGGAGCCTGCTTCCCCCCCCCCCGCCCCCCGCCTGTCTCTCTGCCTACTTGTGATCTCTGTCAAATAAATAAACAAAATCTTAAAAAAAAAAAAAAATCTGGGCCTGTTCTGAATGGTCAGTTTCACTGTAATCCTGAGACCCTTCAGTCACCAGTTGCCTTGGTGATGTCATCACCCACCTTTTTTGGAATCAGATCGAGAAGGCCAATCTCTGGGGCCAGGGCAGATGTGGCATTAAATCCCCTACCAGTGCTTGTCAGGTATATGACTTAGATCTCATTGGGGTTGAACTTAGGCACCATGGTGGAAGCAGCTGGTATCAGATGAATCTAGATTTAGGATGACAGAAGGCAGTGGCACCTTCACCTTCTCTGAGCTGAAAGCCAATATTTGTAATACATTTTTAATAGAACATGAGTTTCAATTTTTCCTAGTTGCTGATGATAAAGGTAACATTTATTGATGGCTTATTATGTTTCAGGCATTGTCCTTAGAACTTTAATTGAATTCTCTCATTCAGTTCTCACACCTAGACTGGGGGTAGTGAAGAAACCCTCCTCCTTTTTTTTCAAGTTTCATTTTGAACAACTTAATATTTACATATTTGAAATTTCATATTTACAAAGAGAAAGAAAGAAACTCAGAGATACTCAGTAACTTGGCGAACATCATGGAGTAGTGAGTGTGGTAGCCCATATTCTTTGACTTCAGAACTTGTCCCTAACTATTGTGCAGACTAACTCTTGGCTTTCAGTCTTCCTTTGCTTCTCACGGTGGGACTCATTGGAATGAGTACAGTGTTGGCACCCTCAGGAAAACTGCCAGAGCTGAGGCATTTATATGACCAAGTACATTAGAGATGCCCAATATTTGTGTTGTTTCAAGGCAATATGAGTGCACATCCATTCTAACCAAGAGATTACAGAAGAGTTTAACACATTAAACTCAGAGAAGCTTTTGTTTGTTTGTTACTTATTTTCATACAAACCTTTTTCTGACAGTTGCTGTATTCTTTTAAAATATTGAAATTGTGGCTTTTGGGAATATGTGGACTAGGGAAATATGAACATAATGCTTTGTACATTAGCAAGAGCAGCCAGAGCTGCTTTTTCATACATCATGAGTGAATGTTAATACACGGTTATGCCCAAATGGTCAGGACATGTAATGCCTCGTACTTGTATGGATGTGGTAATTTTGATTCTGAGGTCCATGAAAGAGTAAAAATTCTAAGGGAATTTCTCTTGGTCATAAAAGTATATAGTATATATATTTGAGGGTTAGATGTGAACCTGAATTTTCTCAGCTCATTTCTGTATATGTGAGTATCACCATCTTTTTAGAGCTATATCTATGCAGAGCCAATGACTGGTCAGTTCATTTATTATTCTCTGCTCTGGCCCTTACCAGCTGTCTATGAACTTCCCACATTACTCTGAATATTTAACTTTTATCATCAACCTTTGTATAAACTCTGAGCCACAGATTCTCAACATAAAAATCCCAGACAGTTACCGATCCTCTATTAAGCAAAGCACTTTTAAGAGCACTCTACGTGCAGTCTTTCATTTAATCTTCATGACATGGGCATTATTATGAAATGGGCATTATTAATTACTCATTTGATAAATGAAGAAGGTGAACGATGTCAAGAAACTTTCCTGAGTTTACACATTTCATATGTGGCAGAATTTGTATTTAAACCAAGGTGACTTTTGCATCTCTAACTACCACTCTGTAGGGTATAAATCCAAGTAAGTGGCAATAATAAGGAATCTCAAATATACAGTGGCTGAACTAAATGTGTTTATTTTCCAATCATGTTACATGCCCAATACAGTTTGGCAAGGGGGCTGTGATCTGCAATCTCTCTGAGACCCAGGCTGATGTAGGCTCCACCATTACATATTGTATAGTCTGGAGCACAAGGTCTTCTCAGTCACTGTGTCAGAGGAAGAGATTGCTAGAAAGTTATATTTTAGTTCTTTTATACTTAGATCTCAAAATGACAATCTTGTTGGCTACAACTAGTCGATGTCCCTATCTAATTGTAGTGGGGCTAGGAAATATGTGGGGTGTAGGTAGAATAATTGGATAGTGTTAGAGACTGTGTAATGTGCCTCTCTAAATTCATATGTTGAGGTCCTAACCCATAATATGACTGTATTGGAAATAGGACCTTCAGGGAGGTAATTAAGGTTAGTGAGATCATAAGAGTGGGGGACTAATGCCATAGGGCTGGTGCACTTGTAAGAAATGGGAGAGACATCCAAATCAGGTAGCCAGCAAAATAACTCTCACTACAAACCAAATTTGCCACCACTTTGATCATGAAATGATCTGAAAGTTAGAAATCCTTCAGAACTGTAAGAAAATGAGTATCTGTTGTCTAAGGCACCCAGTCTGTTATTTTGTTAGGGCAACCAGAGCACATTAAAGTGGCACCACTGTGTCTGTCATAGAAACGTGGTACCAATTCCATTGGTATAGAATTCCATTGTTGAAAGAATTAAGCTGAAAAGATGTAAAAATATTTTAAATTTAATTATTGAAAAAGAATAGATGTTCAATAGCGGTCAATTTCAAGGCTTTCACGTTACCTGACATAAGACTAAACACGTCTGAAATTATTGCCATTCAGTGCCTTTACTGCTTAGTTGTTTTGATCGACATTCCCCCATAGCATAGATTTTCCACTGAAAGGTGTTTTAGTAAAGCTTCTGGAGAAAAGCAGAATCACTAGTCGACATATAAAATCAACCATCATACAGGAGAAAACATGAACTATTTAAGAAGGAAAGGATTAATGAATCTTGTAATCATCAACCTCTGAAAGAATTTGATGCTTAAAGGACAGCATGAGTTGTTTAAATAAGGGACTATACATATTTTAATATTGATCTCTCAGTTGCATTCACACATACTCCTGAATATTTTAACATACCTTAATCTGATTATAGAATATGGAAATAAATGTATGTTCACATATGTTCTTTGGTAATAAATATTACGCTATGTGCCTTATAGCAATATTTAGTCATTTATGTTTTCATGAATTAGCTTTTTTGCAAATTCAGCAAATGCCATTTTTTGTTCCAACTCATAAATACTAAGCAATAATGCACAATTTTTGCAATTATCAATAAAAATATTATGAAATGTTATTGTTTGGTTCTCTGAAAGCACAGAAATGTAATTCTGTATTTGACTTTTAAAACCATACATAGTTAAATTTAGAAGGGCCCTAGTTATATGTATTTTATGTGATAAATTTGTATTTGTCTTCTCCACCCCTTGTATTCCCCTTCCAGGTTTAAATTCAGCATGGTTGAATAATTACATTTAAATGCTATAACTAGCTATTACATTTAAATGCTATAATGCTTCTGTTGTCAAAAGTGAAATTATTTCTATTCAAGTTCCCAAAACTTCAAAAAATTATTCAGAAAGTTTTTATGCCAGACAAGAGTATGTATGTTTGGAATGATAGTATACGGAGAAGATTTGTAAGATTTTTTCTGCCTCGTCATGCATTTTTAAAATTATTTTGTCTAACTTTTTAAAATTCATGTTATTGTTAGCAACAGAGGTGCATATCCTAGCTGATTCAATGAAGCACGATCAGGACAAAGATAATAATGTAAATCAAGTCACAGTTAACAAAGTATTTCAATAATTTTATCCCAACAATATATAAGAAATTCTATTCATTCCCAACCTCTTAAATTTAATACTGTTTGATTTTTTTTTATTATTTCCAATAAAATCGGTAAAAAATAGTGCTCATCATAAACTTCAGTTGCCTTTGTATGATACCAAGTTTAAGCATATCATCGTATCTTATTGGACATTTGGATCGCCTCTTCTCCTCTCTGAAGTGACTATTGAGGCTTCTCATCTATTGTGCTGTTGAGTTGTTTCTCCTTTTCTTTTGGATTTATGGTACACACACACACACATTCACGTGCACATGCCTACAAACATAAAATCATTAAAATACAGAATAGCAGTACTTCTGGTTATAGACACAGTGACAGGATAAGGAAAAGTACATGAAGCACATGAGAACATGTAAATTATTTTTAAAGATCTAGTAACTGAATTTGGTATTGAATTCACAAGTATTCATTAGATTCTTAGAAATACATAATACATATATAAATAAATAGAATAATAAGGGCCCAGATTTATATCAATAATTACCGTGTGTCATGAACCAAGTTTTGTGAGTAATATCGTTCTGTGTTCTATTAGAAAATTATTCCCTGATAAAATGAATACTCATAATAATTTAGGGGTACCTGGGTGGCTCAGGGGTGCCCAAGTGGCTCAGCTGGTTAGACATCTCACTCTTGGTTTTAGTTCAGGTCATGATCTCAGGGTGGTGAAATCAAGCCCCACTTTGGTCTCAATACTCAGCATGCAATCTGCTGGAGATTCTCTCCTCCCTCTCTCTCTGCATCCCCTCCCTTCTTGCACATGCTCTCTCTCTCTCTCTCAAAAATAAGTAAATCCTTTAAAAGATCTTTAAAAAGTAATTTATATTTAAGTATGATGATTGTATGAAATAAATATCACAGCAGTGATACTTGTGATGGTTTATGGAGAGGAAGCAGTTATGTTCTGGCAGTAGCCCTGGACTTGAATTAGAAGACAGAATACCATTACTTATTAGTCACAAGTAAAAGGTGTATATCATGCTTTGTTTCCTCTAA
This sequence comes from Potos flavus, assembly GCA_028534135.1. Classification (NCBI taxonomy): domain Eukaryota; kingdom Metazoa; phylum Chordata; class Mammalia; order Carnivora; family Procyonidae; genus Potos; species Potos flavus. Next base: position 144,154,636 of record CM052899.1, on the reverse strand, counting down.
TCTTAATGTATATAATGCTGATTATACTGTTAAACTATGAATTGTACTATAATACTATTACACTACTAATAGTAGAAGTAATTAATTCTTATAATAACATTGTAAACATTTAAGCTTCCGTGTGGATTAAATAAATCAAGATTAATAATTACAATGCTGGTGTAAGCTATTCAACACCAAAAAAATATATGGACATAATTAAAAACAATGAATGAAATACCTACTTACTTTCTACTTGTACTTTTAAAACCCCGTTTTTTTTCTGCCAGTAAAAGTGAAGGTGAGGGTGAGCATATTCCCTCTAAGTAAACAGCTAGGCAGTGTGAGGAGGATTGGCAATGGTAGGGGATAAGATTTTCGAAAGAAAACTGATATTACTGATGGACCATTCAGACAAAATGACAGAGATTTTTTTTTTTAAGAATTTATTGATTTATTTGAGAGAGAAACAGAGAGCATAAGCAAGGGAGAGGGGCAGAGAGAGAGGGAGGAGCATGTTTCCCACTGAGCAAGGAGCCCAAAGTGGGGCTCAATACCAGGACTCTGGGATCATGACCTGAGCCTAAGGTAGATGCTTAACCAACTGAGCCATTTGGGCACTGCTGGACTGAGGTCTTCTTCATCGTTGTCGTCGTCGTCTTCTTTATTAACATATAATGTATTATTTGTTTCAGGGATACATGTCTGTGATTCATCAGTCTTACACAATTCACAGCACTCACCATAGCACATACGCTCCCCAATGCCCATTACCCAGCCACTCCATCCCTCTCAACCACCTCCCCTCCAGAAACCCTCAGTTTGTTTCTTGAGATTAAGAATCTCCTATGGTTTGTCTCCCTCTCTGGTTTCGTCTTGTTTCATTTTATCTTCCCTTCCCCTGTGATCCTCTGTCTTGTTTTTCAAATTCCTTGTATCAGTGAGATCATATGATAATTGTCTTTCTTTGATTGACTTTTTTAGCTTAGCATAATAGCCTCTAGTTCCATCTACGTCATTGCAAATGGCAAGATTTCATTTTTGATGGCTGCATAATATTCTATTGTATATATATATATATATGTATATACCACATCTTCTTTATCTATTCATCTGTTGATGGACATCTGGGCTGTTTCTATAGTTTGGCTATTGTGGACATTGCTGCTATAAACATTGGGGTGCGGGTGCCCCTTCGGATCACTACATTTGTATCTTTAGGGTAAATACCCAGTAGTGCGATTGCTGGGTCACAGGGTAGCTCTATTTTCAACTTTTTGAGGAACCTCCATACTGTTTTCCAGAGTGGCTGCACCAGATTGCATTCCCACCAACAGTGTAGGAGGGTTCCCCTTTCTGGACTGAGGTCTTCTTAAATGTTCTCTCAATCCTCACAATAAACTTTCAAAGCAGGTATTTTGTTTTGTTTTTATGAATTATTAGTGAGAATCAAAGAAACTAAAAAACTTTACCAAGGCCACATGTTTGGGATCCACCAAGCTGAGGTATGGAAGTCACACTTGTGCTTATTATACTGACGCATAATGAGAATATTTCAGTGTCCTATGGAAATGGCCACTCCCTTATCTACTCTAGTGTTTATTAGAAAGAGATAAAATAATTTTGTCATAAACCAACTAATGAAGTTATGGAGATGAATTTTTTCACTTTTACATCTGAATGTCTGTAAGTGAGAAAAGTATGCTTTACCCCATATATTTTAAGCATTTACTCAAAACTGTTACTTAATTAAAACTTTGTGTATGGTGAGAAATTGTTTCAATTTCACATTTAACTGAAAATTTCAAACAAAATCAAACTTACCTGATTAGGTTTAGAGAAGATCAGAACTTATCAGTGTATGTCAGCAGGTTCAATTAACCCTCAGCAGAGTCCTGCAATATTAAATATACACTAGCATTCACTGGAGACATAATATATAATTTTAATATGTAATGTTGAAAACATATGGTGGTTTAAAAGAATTGTTAATATTAAAAATTTTAGTATAATATTTTTCATAGGTAACTATATATTGGTATTGTTTTCAGTTTCACTGAACTTTTTATTTTATTTTTTTATTTTTTTTAAAGATTTTATTTATTTATTTGACAGAGAGAATGATCACAAGTAGGCAGAGAGGCAGGCAGAGAGAGGGGGAAGCAGGCTCCCTGCTGAGCAGAGAGCCTGATGCGGGGCTCGATCTCAGGACCCTGAGATCATAACCTGAGCCAAAGGCAGAGGCTTTAACCCACTGAGCCACCCAGGTGCCCCTCACTGAACTTTTTAAACCGATCAAACCAATTATTGGATCTATTTGTGGTCATTTGATTATGGCAAAGACTGCTAAGTTTCTCCCAAATTACTTTTCTTTTCTTCGTCTGCACATACCTAGAGTACATTTCCAAATTAGGTGTGACTGTGTCACAAGTTCTTGTCAATGACGTGTTCATGGAAATGATATGTACTATTTCTGGGCCAAGGCTTTTAAGAATGCAGATGGGCCTTCTTTCTTCTCTTCTCTCCTCTTTCCATGGCCTGGGTGAAGATAATAAAGTCCGATAAGAGGACAGGCAGTACCATAAGATGGATCATCTTGGGGCCCTGAATCATTTCCTGAAGAATAGAAACCTACTGGTCAGAACACTAGCCCTGGACTATTGTAGAACAGTGTTCATGTTGTGTGAGAATTATTATACATCTCTGATCGTAATTTGTTATAGCAGTTTGCTTAAGAGCTCATATATTATTAAATACTCCTCATACACCTTTTTGCTGTATGAAGAATTGAAGATCTTATAGCAAATATAACAGGGAGGTTAACAAACCAGTCTCTGAAGCCAAATTGTGTTGAATATCTGGTCTGCCACTTAATAGTTGGAAAATCCTGGATAGTTTCTCAGTTTCTGAATTTCCTCATGTGTAACATGAGATCAATGACAGCATCCATCTTTAGAATTGATATTCACCTGGTATGCCTTGACAGTTGTAACAACAACATGAGTGTTAATATATAAAAAATATTAAAGCTGTTTAGAATATATGGGGCATATTTGACACAATGTATAGTTGCAGTTATAACATTTATTTAATTTTGATAAAATTAGAGATACCTTCCAAGGAAACTAATTGAAACAAAGCTTTTTGTGGGGGCGGGGGGACGAGGTGGAGGCTAGAATTTTCTTGAGTTTTCATTCGTTTGTTTTTAACTCTTATGAGTTAAGAGGATAAATCTATGAGTTAAAAGGGTTAATCTATCTTATAAAGAGGAATGTAATGTACATTTCTTTGAAGAAGCAGTTTCCTTTTTCTCATCCAGCCTCAAGCAGGTTATCAATTTCACCTTTTTATTTGAGCACTAAAACTTTGTCCTACATAGTTTGAGAGACAGGTTTGTTCTGGTAAGGCAGCAAAGAGATGTATGACAGTTCATTCTAATTTGCTCATTGGTTGATGGACATCTTCATTCAGTGTACTTGACCCCAGCTTCTGCAGGATACCCACATTAGGGAAACATCCAACATCATACCCCCACATGGGTTCTTGTTGTGACTGTCTAGATAATAAAACAGAATAGAGTAGACTCACTACTTGGGCAGACACATCTTACTGCCTTAAATAGTTCATTTATACCAACCACTGATGCATTACTTCTTGCCCCTGAGCTTTCTCAATCTGTGTTTTATTTCTGAAATAAGCAATTTTCTCCACAATCTCTCAAGATGTCTTTTTTCTTAGTGTTACTTATATCTCATTTTCTACATGAACTCTCTCTAGCAGCTTTAGAGAAACAAAAAGTATATTGTTTTCCTACATAAATATGCATCATTCCATAACTATACATTATATGATTTGTTTTTAATGTAATATGAATATTAATGAATATTCATTCATCTTTCTGAATACATGTATTATGTTTCTATATGTCAGACTAGATAATTTTACTTGTAGCACTAAGATGTACAATAAGGTTTTTAGCTTCTTTCTTAGTCACATTTTAAAATTTGTCACATTTTATAGTGCTTATTACTGAGAATTATGTCCATTATGTCCAAGATTATATCATAGGATGCCATTGTCGAACCTTATGCTCAGATTTTGAGAAGATTCTTGTAGCCTTAACCATCTCCAGAAATGGTAGTACTGTTTTTCTACCAGGGTGAGGTCTTTTTCTTTTACATTACTTTACAAACATTCATAAATTCTGAGATGTCCTCCTCAAGTTACAAAAGGCATGCCTTCTGATTCAAACTGGAGTCACAATGGTCACTGTTGCCAGATGTCCTTTTATGTTGGAAAATTGTGAATAGTGTCTAAGTTAGTGATGTAGTTGAATACAATGCAAATATGGAAGAATTCCCATGAATCAATGTCTTTTTCTACAAAGAAATAAACAGAAGTATTAGCAATATGGAATAATGGGGAAAAAAACTTTCTAGAAAAGCAGTATTTATGCTTTCAGCTGTCTGTATTTCCTTATCAAGAAGCAATGTGATATACAAGAATATATTTTAGGCTATAAATTAGCAATGTAAAAATCTGGGGTCTTACCTCAGTTTACCACTCATCCAGCCTAGAGCAAATGATATAACTTCTGGGAGATTTAGCTATTTATTCTTAAAGTGGGAAGAATAAGCTCTGCTTAACTCAAAGTTTGCTCTTAAAATCAGGCAATATTTAACTGGCCTTCCAAAGCATTTCTTTTTCCAAGAAGGAGATAATAAGGAAAGGATATGAAATAATGTAAACTTTTATTCAAAGGCAAAATTATTGCTAATTCTTTTCTACATCGTTTGTTTTTTTAAGGGCAATCTGTACTATTGATAATTGTAATTTCATTAATAATGTTTTACCTACAAATGACATTTGGTAAGAAATCAAAGACTTTATGCACCACATAGAATGTATATTGTAACAAAGTAAACCAGCTGTGGAACTTTGATCAATACATCGATATCTAGATTTTTTAGCTTCTATTTCTGTTGTATTCTTCCAGCCAAGGCTTGTTATATAAAGAAAATGAACAGCTAGTAACACATTGGTGTGTCGTTCAGATGAACTTTAGAATGCTTAATATCATCTTGTTTAATTTCATGTTTCATAAAAGCTCTCAATTGCAGGATCAATTACTTTCAATCTCCACATCAATCAGTCCAGATGGTTCTCATTATTTGCTAAGGATAGCTGCAAATTGAAATTTTTGAGCTTATGATGCATATTGTGTTAATCCTTGATATGGAAAGGTCCTTCTGCAGAATAAGTGGAGCTGAAAAAGGTGTATTTTATAGGCACAAACTGAATGTCTTTTAAGGATTGAAAGGGACTCTTTAAAGTGTTATACCCAGATGAATGTTAAAAAATGCAGTCTTTAGAAAAATCAAGTCACTTATGTATTCATTGCTGAAATAAGAACATCATTGCATTTCTGATTCTAATTTGAATTTTGATTTGAAGGTGAAAAAAACCTCTGAGGATTGTTTTGTATTGCAAAATGAGCTATATAACTTGTTCCGTAAACACTAATTGTTGTTAGACTGAAAATGTGAGTTATACTTCTTTGTGTATGATACAGTCCTTTTACTGTTAGTTTTTTCCTGAACTTAATTCACAGGTAGAATATGTTCCAATTTAAATAGTTTGAAAAATAAGGAAGCTGATATATGATAATAATTTCACTTTTATTACTGATTTAACTAAGATAGTTTTTAATAATTTCCAGTTGGTTGCATTTTTATTTACTTCAATCGTTTTCTGTATTGAACACAATTATGAAGATTTTTATTCAATCCTATTACATTTACATAAACAGCATAATAATATGTTAAATTTGGAAAGGAATGAAGCCACCATTTATTCTTAAGTTAATTAGTACATTTATTGGGGAAAGAATTTAATTCTCTTGATTGTTTAAAGAAGTAATGGAAATTCACAAGAGATAGAAATAATAACTGAAGTGTCAATTAATTAAGAGGATAAACAGTTGTAAGTATGTGTCCATTCTAACATTGGAGGACCTAAATATTTAAAGCAAATATTAAGAGAGTGAAAGGGATATAGAGACAACAATAATAGGGGACTTCAAAATTCACTTTCAACAGTAGGTAGATTATCTACTTGACAAATGAAGAGGGAAACAGTAGACCTGAATAACACTATAGACCAAGTGATTCTGACCTATATGGAACATTCCATCCAACAGTACCAGAATATATATTCTTCTCAAGTGCACAGGGAAGATTCTCCAGAACAAATCATATGTTGGACCACAGACAGCCTTAACAAAATTAAGAAGACTGAAATCATATCTAGTATTATTTCTATTTACAGTGATATTAAGCTAAAAATTAGTGATAGGAGGAGAACTTAAAAATTCACAAATATGGAAATTAAACAACACACTCTTGAACATCCAAAAGTTCAAGGAAGAGATCATAAGGAAAAAAATATCTTGAGAAAAAACAAAACAACATACCAAACCCAACATCCCAAAATTAATGGGATGCAGGAAAAGCAAAAGTTTCCAAAGGGAAGTTTATAGCTATAAATCAAAAGAACAGAAAGATGTCAACACCTAAAGGAACTAGGAAAAGAGTAACAAACTAAGCCCAAAATTGGCAGAAAGAAGGAAATAGTAAATATTAGAGCAGAAATAATTAAGGGGTGCCTGGATGGCTCAGTCAGTTGAGTGACCAACTCTTGATTTGGTCATGATCTTGGGGTTTTGGGATCAAGTCATGTGTTGGGCTCCACACTTAGTGTAGAGTTTGCTTGGGATTCTCTCTCTCCCTCTCCCCATCCCCTTGCTTGTGCTCTCTTACTCTCAAATAAATACAAATTAAAAATAAATAGCTGAAATAGACACCAGAAGGACAATAGAAAAAATTAATAAAACTTATAATTGATTTTTTAAAAGGATAAACAGAATGGACAAACCTTTAGCGAGACTAACCAAGAAAGAAAAGACTCAAATCAATAAAACGATAGATGAAAAAGGGCACCTTACCACTGACATCACGGAAATGTTAAGAATTATAGGGGGCTATTATGAACACTTCTTACCAACAAATTGGATAAACTATAAGAAATGGATACATTTCTAGAAACATATAATCTTCTAAGACTGGATCATGAAGAAACAGAAAATCTGAACAAACCAATAATAACTAAGAAGATTAAAGCAGTAATTTAAAAACTTCCCTCAAAAGAAAAGCCCAGGACCAGATGGTTTCACTGGTAAATTCTACCAAACACTTAGAGAAAAAGTAATGCCAATACTTTCTCATATTCTCAAAAAAAAAAAAAAAAATTGAAGAGGGGGAATATTCCCAAACTCATTTTATGAAACCAGCATCACCCTAACACCTAATCCAGATAAAGACACAAGAGAAAACTACAGGCCAATATCCCTGATGAATATAGATTTTAAAATCTTCAAAATTTAGTAAACCAAATTCCCTAGCACATTAAAGGGATCATACACCAAGATCAAGTAGGATTTATCCCTGGATGCAAGGATGACTCGACATACACAAATCGATAAACATTATACACCTCACTGATAGATTGGAAGATAAAACATATAATCCTCACCATAGATTGAGGAAAAAAATTGATGAAATTCCAACACCCTTTCATGAAGAAAAAAAGAAGCTCTCAAGAATTAGGTATAGAAAGAACAAAGCTTAACACAATAAGGGCCACATATGACTTACCCACAGCTAACATCATTCATAACAGTAAAAAGCTACTCTTTCCTCTAAGGTCAGAAATAGGACAAGGGTGCCCATTCTCACAACTTCTTTAACATAGTACTAAAATTCCTATCCAGAGCAATTAGGCAAGAAAAAGAAAGAAAAGGGAACTGATTGGATAGGAAGAAGTAAAATCATCATTGCTTGCAGATGAGATGATTTTATATATAAAAAACCCTAAAAGATTCCACTGAAAAACTTAGTACTAATTGATGAATTCAGTAAAGTTTCAGGATACAAATTCGACCTATAGAAAACAGTTGCATTTCTATATACTGCCAATAAAACATCCGAAAAAGAAATAAAACCATTATATTTATAATAGCATCAAAAACAATAAAATACTTAGAGATAAATTTAACCAAAAACGTGACAATTCTGTACACAGGAAACTATGAGACATTAATGAAATAAATAGTACAGGACACAAATAAATGGAAAGATATCCTGTGTTCATGGTTTGGAAAAACTAGTATTTTTAAAATCCCTATACTACCCAAAGTGATCTACAGATTAAATGTAATTCCTATCAAAATTCCAATGGCATTTTCGCAGAAACAAAAATCCTGGAATTTGTGTGGAACCACACAAGAGCCCCAAGTAGCCAAAACAATCTTGAGAAGGAGGAACAAAGCTGTAGGCATCAGACTGCCTATTTTGAAGCTATACTATAAAGCTACAATAACCAAAACAGTATGGTACTGGCATAAAAACAGACACATAGACAATTGGAAGAGAATAAAGAGCTCAGAAATAAACCCCTACATGTGGTCAGCTAATATTTGGCAAGAGAACCAAAAATATTCAGTAGCAAAGGTTAGTCTTTTGAATAGATGTTCTCTGAAGAACTGGTTTTTCATATGTAAAAGAATGAAACTACATTCCTATTTTACATCACTTACAGAAATTAATTTGAAATGCATTAAAGACAATGTAAAACCTGAAACTATAAATCTATTAGAAGAAAACATAGAGAAAAAAAGCTAATTGACATTGGTCTTATTAATGATTTTTTGCATACACACAAAAAGCAAAAACAATGAAAGGAAAAATAAACAAGTGGGGCTATATCACTCTAAAAGACTTCTTCACAGCAGAAGAACAGTATAGTGGTTCCTCCAAAAATTAAAAAATAGAGCTATTGTATGATCTAATGATCCCACTTCTAGGAATATAACCTAAGGAAATGAAATCACTATTGAAGACATGTGCACTCATTTGTTCACTGCAGCATTATTCACGATAACCAAGGCATGGAAAAAACCAAAGTGTCCATGGATGAATGGATAAAGAAAATGTGATATGTGTGTGTGTGTGTGTGTGTGTGTGTGTGTGTGTGTGTGTGTATGCAATGGTGCAATGGAGTATTCCTAAGCCCCAGAAAGAAGGAAATCCTTACATTTTTGACAACGTGATGGATCTTGAGGGCATTGTGCTAAGGAAAATAAGTCAAAGAAAGGCATATACTGTATGATTTCACTTGTATGAGGTATCTTAAAAGGTCTCTTGAAACTTACAGAGTCAAGATCTTGTGATTTTTCAAAATATCACTGGTTATTATGAAAACAGATCACTGAGGAGAGGGCTTGACGTGTAGGGGAGCAAAGAGGCACGATTGGGGTATTTTGCCATATTCTAAAGGAGAAACGGGGTGGTTTTGACTAGAGTTCACAGAAGAAAAAGATGGAAATATTGAGACTTGGAGAGTGATGGAAAGGGAAGAACCCAGGTTGACATCTGGGCCTGGGGCAGGGGTTTCAGGGACATGCTGTGGTGCTATTTATTGAGACCATTCAAGAAATTTTGTTTTGCTTTGTTTGAGTGGTGGTGAGGTTGAGGGGAGGATGTTTGGCAGTTAGCTTGGTTTTTGACATACTATGTTTGAGATTTCTGTTAGTTACCCAGGAGATTTTAAGTAGGAGGTTGCATGAGTCTCTTTCTTCAACTGATCTTAAATAGATATTAGATAAATGCATTGAGGTAGAGTGGGAAATTTCCATTAAACTTAGATCCAGGTCCATATTCTATGTGACTAGAGTGAGTGTTAAAAATCTCTCTGAGATTCAGTTTTCTCATCTGTACAATGGTAATAATAATCAGTAATATGTATTTGATATGCATAGTGTAAAAATCAAATATAATTATTTATCCAAAATAGCTCCAACACTAAAGTTATAAAATTGTTTGGAGTCCAAATGAATATGTAGTGTCTTCGATTTTGTTTTCTCATTTTAGAATACATAAAACATAGAAAGATGTCCGAATCCACATGTCCATCCTGTAATATTTGCAAAGATGACTCACTGTATAAGTATTGTGTTTTGTTTTGTTTTGTTTTTATAATTCATCTTGAATAATACTCTTAGGCTAATGTTACCAGTTTTAAAAAGAAGATAATTCAGGAATTTGGTCTTAAACCATCAACTTAGTTCACATATGTGACACTTTTGATATTAGTGAGAAAAAAATTGCTGCAAAATTTTGCCTCTTTCTATGAAAGCAACTGTATTCCTTTTCTTTTCCCAATTTTAAACATGAGAATCTTAAGAATCACTAACGCTCATGACTCCTAGAGCCAGGTAAAGATCTCACCCACATATCTGATTCATAACACTGTTACACTGACATTAGGATTTTAGGCATTTAGAAACACCTTTTAATCTATTCCCATTCTGCATGAATATGAATATATTATGTACTATTGGAGGCAGAATTTTTATAGTTGTTTGTGTAGAGCTTTTGTAAAGAAGAACAGAATATATTTTGACAGTGAAGAGAATAGAGTTGAAAATTTCTCTTGACTCTTCATGGTATATTTTTTTTAGGTGCTACGGAAAGGAAAAAAAGTCTTAAAAGAAAAAAGAAAGATAACCTCTTTTATAAACTAAAGAATAATTTATATTAATCAACACTACCTGAGAAAAGAGGGGGCAACAGAAATGACAGTTCATAACCAAATACAATGACGAGACAAGAGCTTGAAAACAGACTCTGTAATGAATGAATGTTTTCTTTTCTTCTAAATCTGACAGATTTGCTGTCCTTGTAAAAATACTAAAGCCCCTTTGATTTTCTAACTCATTTTGTAACTTAGACTTTCAGCTTACTAATACATGAGACCTCATGCATTTTTGTCCAGGAAACAGGAGACATTTTCTATTACATAAAGCTAATGTCTGTTAAGCAATGTCATCACTTCAACTACGTGTGGTATTTTCAGTAAACAAGACTACCTCTCTGTAATCTAAGAGATTTTAAATTTATCTTGATTAAATGATGCAACAGGCTATAGTTCTCTAAGGTATATTCAAAATGCATTATTAAGGATGAATAATTCTTTTCCATAACATTAGACAGCATATTTTTAATAAAATAGTGTAAAATGTTCTGCTAAGTATGAGATGTTCTTGGTCACCCATATTTGAAAACAAACCTCAAGGAGACTATTCACTTTCTTTGTATTGAACAATCTTTCAGAACATTGTATATCGATGTAATTCTTCAATGGTCAAAATATTACTTGCATTAGGTAGTTTTTTCCCTTTCCTAGAAGTCCAAGGGATAATTAGAGTTTTGTACAAACAGTCATGTGCCTCTCTCCAGAAAACAAGAGAGAAGAACTTAAAAATATTTTGACATTACTTAAAATTAAATGTTTTGGTTCTATAACTAAGATTAATAAGATTCACTATGTTAATTACCAGTCTCTTCTGATTTGGTAATCTGCAGCTACCCCTTAATTTCTCAGTAATCTGTGAATGCCCTAAAACATTTTTTTACTTTTAGAACTGGTCTGATGTTTTGGCAATTAATATTCCACAACCTATGATGGTGCAGAGTCATCTGTCTATTAGCGTCTCTTGTGGTGTTTTTGCATTTTCGTAAAAAGATAGGATAAGAAAATTTGAACATTAACTGGGAATGGACTCAAGGCAAGGATCAGTCATGATCGATGTTATTGTCCCACCTAAGTAGGTATAAAAGACCTTTGGTTACCTTTTCACCTATGGAAAGAGGATGAAGAGTAAAATACAGTCCTTCAGACAAATAGGGGCATCTGAAATGCTGTCATTACCTTTGGCATCCTACAGTGCCACACAAAGTCATAACATTTTATGAATACTTCTCTGTGCAGTTTGCTGGAATGAGAGGCAGATTATTCATTTAGCTTGATGAAATTGACATATATCCATGACATGATTATATAGACACACTTGTTTGGGTTTTTCTCAATCAGCCATTATCTGTTTTAGGTATAATTCCACTTCAGCCCACTCCATGTGCAACTGCCTGTTCTCATTGTCTAACTTCTCTTTATTTCTGCTCAGTTTCAGTTTTAATGGCTTCATTTAACTTGCTCATCTGCATTCTGCTTTGCCTTTTGGCTCACTGCTTGTTTTCTTTTTCCTGGTTTTAGAAAACTTGGCTAAATAACTGGTATTTTAACCTCATTTAACCTTAAGAGTCTCCCACGATGTTCGCTTGGACATCCCATATAAATGGTAGCTAATATTTCTGAGCACCAACTTCCCTCACTTCTCTTTCCTTACTCTTTCTCATTGCTATGACAATGACAGGTGAAGGGTCTAGACATTTTTTCTGTCCTTGAAGAAATGACCTAAAATTTGCCATAGATCTATAAGGTTTCAGTTAATAATTACCTCCAGGTGATCTGGAAAACGATGGTAAGCCATATATAAGAGTGTATGTACTTTCTGTAGATCTCTTGCCATCCGTATAGAAAGAGTTGTTAAATATCTAAGTAAATATTTTTATACTAATGAATTGTGTGGGTTAAAATCTAGTGAACAAAACACAACTATACATTCATGATTTGGAAGCTTTTCTACACAATTCCTTGAAGAATTGTTCAACTGCTAATTGTTTCTGCCTTCTCTGCCAGAAAGACTAATATTTAGACTTAAAATTAAAAAGAAAACTGTGGTAAGGGAAAGTAGAATTTCTTTATGAAGTAACTATGGAGCACTCCACAGGGAGAGTGTATCAGATGGAAAATAATCACTGTAGGATTTTCCTTGTTAGAGCATATCCATCCTGACCGTGGGGAAAATGTATCTGTCTTGCTGCTTTGTTTCTTATCCCTTTGACTATGTCAATTCTGACGTTAGTAAAACTATTACCCATTCCAAGAACATGCCTCTCCTAGGCACAGCCTTCTATTGCAGTTGATCTTCCCAGTTCAATTATATTCCACTTGGACTCTTCCTCTGCTCCATAACAGTTCTCCCTCTCCCTCTCTCTCCTCTCTCTCTCTCTCTCTCTCTCTCTCTCTTTCTCTGTGTGTGTGTGTGTGTATGTGTATACACACTTAAATTTATACTCTTAAATTTAGATTTCCATCTCTACAATGCCTCTCAAATTAATCTTGAGATCCAAGATGGATGAAGAGATCCTGAGATTTTTAGTACTGAAGGGTTGTACTCAGTTTAAATATATTTTAGAAATCCATTTAATCTTCAAATGGAATTATAAAATGGTTGTCTATTGAAAATGGTAAATGATTAAAATAGATAGCAATCCCCTTACATCACAGATCTTTGTAAACCTACACTGACCATTGAAGGAATTTTCAAGCACCTTTTTGTATTTTAAATGATTTTTGAACTTATAGGACAACCATTTAATATAAAATTTCATAAAATAAGATTTAACTATATTTCTATTTGTAGAAATAATTTTATATATATATATATCTATATGTGTGTGTGTGTGTGTGTGTGTATTAGATATGTAATCTGCTCTTGGCTCTGTTTGTCTAGAAAACCTTGACTGAAACAGATACAATGTAAGAGTTTAGAAAAAGGTATAATATAAAAACTATAAATGTAAATCTATATTATTATATTATTATCTAGTTTTAGGTCTATATAGTGGAATGACATGTAGTTTTTTTAAAAGACAAATTTGTGTTCAGCAAAGTTTACTTAAGATAATTGTTGCTTTCAGGGTGCCTGGCTGGGTCAGACAGTAAAGCTTACAACTCCTCATCCTGGGGTTGTAAGTTTGAGCCCCTCATTGGGTATAGAGATTACTTAAAAATAAAATCTTAAAAAAAAAAAAGATTATTATTGTTTCCGTTAAGAATGAGTGTGTCGAGTTTGGTTTAGGGGCCATGTTGTAAGAAATACTACTCCAGGTAGTTTATGCTCCAAGACCAAGGAGAAATAAGTATGAGTACAATATAAGAAATGATGTTCTTACTTTCACAACTGTTTCTAGGCATGTAGTAGTCTCTTGAGAAGTACTAATTTCCCTGTACCTAAAAAGATTCATGAATCAGAAAGTATGGGGACTACTTGAATGTTCAAAATACATTCCAACCTTAGAGATTGTCAGTCTGTGATGGTAATTATCATCCCATAGGAGTATAATTAACTTCTTTTAAGAGACATAGTAGAGTCCCTGAGTCATCCCCAGACACACATTACCCTAATTGCCTGGAGAAGTGTTGAACAATCCACACAAAACTACTCTCAATGAGGCTTAGAGAAAACATTCTCATAAGTGTTTGAAGAGCACCAGAATTGGAAAATATGGTAGAGCTTGTGGCTTGGTTTACTCTGCCTCTGGTTCCGAGCACTTCAGACCATGGTATATGCATTGCATAGGATGTTCGCCAGAAGTGTAACAGTTCAGAGAAATGTTTAAAGTCTTTGCTATGAAATACTAATCTCTGTCTTAGGCCCTTTGGGTTATCTGTTTTATTTTTAGTGATTTGTGTTTCTTTAATTTTGTTTTCAGACCTATTTATAGAGCACCTCTACTAAGTAACAAAGATATCACTGTAAGTAGAAACTAGGTCTTTTGATAAAGTTTTATGTAAGTATACTCCAAAGAAATTACTTTGAAATGCCCTTCCATGTTAGAAAGAATAATTGCATATACCCTTTGTCTATATCACATTTTGAATTGTACAATTTTCAGTTTTAACCTGGCCACACAGCATATTTTCCGTATAGTTGGTGAGCGTGGTAATTTAATGATTCAGATAAACTATTTTGCAGAGACATTTAGACTCAGAAATTGATTGCACAACTTCTCTGATTATCTGAATTTTAAAGGAAACCTCATAACCATGTTTTATTTTCATTAGTACTCACTGAAAAGTTGGTTTACCATTTCATCCTTAAGACAAGTGTCAGGATTCCAATATGCATTTAATTGTTTCTAAAAACAGTGTCCATTTAATTATATCTTTATAGTTTCCACCAGTTTTTATTTGTCCTCATTTAGATAGAGCCAGAACATTTCTCTATTAGGATGAAAACTTCTGTTCCTTTCTAATTAGTACAACATATAATAGTCAATGTGGATTCTTATATCACTCCTTACAGCAATTTAATTAAAAATAGAGAAGCATTATTATATAGATACCCCTAAAAATGAAAAATGCTAAAAGCAGGATTTTAGGGGCACCTGGGTGGCTCAGTGGGTTAAAGCCTCTGCCTTCGGCTCAGGTCATGATCTCAGGGTCCTGGGATCGAGCCCCGTATCAGGCTCTCTGCTCAGCGGGGAGCTTGCTTCCCCCTCTCTCTCTGCCTACCTCTCTGCCTACTTGTGATCTCTCTCTCTGTCAAATAAATAAAATTAAATAAAAAAAAAAAAGGATTTTAGCATCAAAGTATCAAAATAAACACTAAGAAAAATCTATTCTTCAATATTTTCCTCAACAATACTAATATCTGCATAAAATTTTCAGTCACCAGAGTCTAAGAATATAGATTTTTCCTAAGGAGAAACTTTTTGGCTTACCTAGACTTTGGATAGTGTTTTATTTAGAGTTCAGTAGACAGAATCAGGGTTATCAGGTCAGCATTATTGTCCTAGCGAGAGACTGGAAATGCATGTGCACTCTATTGTCCTCCCTAATGGAATCTTATGTTGTGGTTAGAGATATGACTAAATTAAGCAATGTTGAGACTAAACCAGTTGAGACTTAATTATAGACTGATTGATTATCTAGATTGTTTTTTTTAAAGATTTTATTTATTTATTTGACAGAGAGAGAGAAACAGCAAGAGAGGGAACACAAGCAGGGGAGCTGGGAGAGGGAGAAACAGGCTTCCCGCTGAGCAGGGAGCCCGATGCGGGACTTGATTCCAGGACCCTGAGATCATGATCTGAGCTGAAGACAGATGCTTAACCAACTGAGCCACCCAGGTGCCCAGATTATCTGGATTTTTGTTGTTGTTGTTTATTAGTTTGCTTCTATAACAAGACAAAATGAAGGTTACCTTTTATTAGATTTCAGTATGAAATTAAGGATTGTTTTCTTAAATTTTATTTTAATTCTAGTATAATTAATATTCAGCATTATATTAGTTTCAGGTGTACAATATAGTGATTCAACAATTCTATACATTACTCAGTGCTCATCATGATAAGTGTACTCTTAAAGGGGGAATTATTTTAAACAAAAGTTTACTGTAAAATAACAGTTCAGGATTGTGATGGGGATTTTTAGGTTTGTGATTTAAATTCCGGTTAGTTAACATACAGTGTAATAGTAGTTTCAAGTGTAGAATTTAGTGATTCAACACTTCCATATAACATTCAGTGCTCATCACAAGTGCCCTCCTTAATCCCAATCACCTATTTAAACCCACTCCCCCACCCCCCTCTCTCCAGCAACCCTCAGGTTGTTCTCTTTAGTTAAGAGTCTATTCTTTGGTTTGCCCCTCTTTTTTTTTTTTTTTTCCTTTTTCCTCTGTGTTCATATGTTTTGTTTCTTAAATTCCATATAGGAATGAAATCACATGGTATTTGTCTTTGACATATTTCACTTAGCATTATACTCTCTAGCTCTATCCATATCCTTGTAAATGGCAAGATTTCAATCTTTCTGATGGTTGAATAATATTCTGTTGTATATATATATATATACTACCTCTTCCTTATCCACTCATTAATCAGTGGACATTTGGGCTCTTTCCATAATTTCACTATTGTTGATAATGCTGCTATAAATTTCAGGGTACATGTATCTCTTCAAATCAGTGTTTTTATATCCTTTGGGTAAATACCTAGTAATGCAATTGCTGATATATCTGAGAAGTCTCCACACTGTTTTCTAGAGTGGTTGCACCAGCTTGCATTCCCACCAACAGTGTAAGAGAGTTATCTTTTCTCAACATCCTCATCATAATCTGTTGTTTCTCGTGTTGTTAATTTTAGCCATTCTGACTGGTGTGAGGTGATATCTCTTTATAATTTTGATTTGTTTTTCCCTGATTATGAATGTTGTTGAGCATCTTTTCATGTGTCTAGTAGCCATCTGGATGACTTCTTTGGAAAATTATCTATTCCTATATTCTGTCCATTTCTTAACTAGATTGCTTGATTTTGGGGTGTTTAGTTTAACAAGTTCATTATATATTTTGGATACTAACACTCTCAGATGTTGCTTCCAAATATCTTCTCCCATTCTGTAGGTTGTCTTTCAGTTTTACTGATTGTTTCCTTCTCTGTGCAGAAGCTTTTTATCTTGATGAAGTCCCAATAGTTCATTTTTGCTTTTTTTCCCTTTGGCCAATGTCAAAGAGGTTAGTGCCTATGTTCTCCTCAAGAATTATGATGGATTCCTAGCTCACATTTAGGTCTTTCATCCATTTTGAATTTATTTTTGTGTATGGTATAAGAAAGTGGTCTAGTTTCATTCTTTTGCATGTTGCTGTCTAGTTTTTCCAACACTATTTGTTAGAGAGACTGTCCTTTTCCCGTTGGATATTCTTTCCTGCTTTGTCAAAGATTAATTGACCATATAGTTGTGGGTCCATTTCTGGGTTTTCTGTTCTGTTCTATTGATCTATGTGTCCGTTTTTGTGCCAGTACCATACTGACTTGATTACTACAGCTTTGTGATATAACTTGAATTCCAGAATTGTGATGTTTCCCACTTTGCTTTTCTTTTTCAAGATTGCTTTGGCTATTCAGAGTCTTTTGTAGTTTCATACAAATTTTGGGATTGTTTGTTCTAGCTCTGTGAGAAATGCTGGTGGTATTTTGATAGGAATTGTATTAAATGTGTTGATTGCTTTGGGTAGTATAGACATTTTAGCAATACTTGTTCTTCCAATCCATGAGCATGGAATGTTTTTCCATTTCTTTGTGTCATCTTCAATTTCTTCCATCAGCTTTTTATACCTTTCAGAATACTGATATTTTACCTCTTTGGTTAGGTTTATTCCCAGGTATCTTATGGTTTTTGTTGCAATTGTGAATGGAACTGATTCCTTGATTCCTCTTTCTGCTGCTTTTGGTATATAGAAATGCAACAGATTTCTGTACATTGATTTTGTATCCTGTGCTTTACTGAATTTGTGTATCAATTCCAGAAATTTTTTTGGTGGAGTCTTTTGGGTTTTCTATAAAGAGTATTATCCCATCTGCAAATAGTGAAAGTTTGACTTCTTCCTTGCAGATTTAGATGACTTATTTCTTTTTGTTGTCTGATTGCTGACACCAGGACTTCCAGTACTATGTTAAATAGTGATGAGTGGGCATCCCTGTCTTGTTCCTGATCATGGAGGAAAAGCTCTCAGTTTTCCCCATGAAGGATGATATTAGGTGTGGATTTTTCATATATGGCCTTTATTATGCAAGTACACTTTGAGCTCTATCCCAGCCAAGCCCACTGACTTTTAAAACTCCAAACTTTGGGGGATACCGGGGTGGCTCATTTGTTTGTCTGACTTCAGCTCAGGTCATGATCTCAAGGTCCTAGGATTGAGTTCTCCGTCAGGTCCCCTGCTCAGTGTGGGAGTCTGCTTGTCCCCCTCCCTATCCCTCTGCCACTCCCCCTGCTGATTCTCTTTCTCTCTCCCCCTCTCTCTCAGATAAATAAATAAAGTCTTAAAAAATAAAAAACAAAAAAAACCCTCCAAACTTTCAGGACCTGGTGTGGCAGGGGCCTGTGCTGGCCTTCTGGAGGAGGGTCTTGCCATGCTAGGACTGATGCAGGTTTGACCCAGAAGGGCAGTCATGCTAGAGCACAGAGGTGTGGGATTTGGAGGAAAGCATGCTAAACAGCTATTGTCTGACTTAGCTTCTCTCAGCATGTGTCTCTGCACTTATGCTGAGGGACAGAAGAAGAAAATAGCACTATCTGGCTCTTTTGTCCACAGAGAGGCATCTCTGTGAATGCTACCTCTCACAGATGCACTTTAAGAGGGACAATCTTTCCATGCACTTTAGGCAATCCTCAGATCATGCTGTCTGCCCCTGCCTTGCTTGTGTGCCTTCTTTCCAGGAGTAGAGCAGCTTCCTCAGGGCTCTATCCCAACCAAGCCCATGGGCTTCTGGTCCTTTGAGGTCTTTGAGACCTGCTGGTTTTAAAAACTCAAAAAATCTGCCCCTCTGGTTTTCCCAGCCAAATGGTTGTGGGGAAATGTTCTCCTGGTGCATTGCCCTGTGTGTTCTTCTCTCCCCTGCCTTTCTCCCTGACCAGGCCTAATCACTTTGATAAAACTCAAATTCTAACAGTGCAAAGGGCAAATTTAAGGTAACAGATAGTTGATAACATGAAGATCCATATTAATTAAGTAGGGTAAAAATTCCCAAGATATAATTCAGTGTTCAGTAAGACATACTTGGGGATACTTTCAAACAGTAGGAAAAAAAAAAAAGTGGCATATTTTTACTGCCCCAGATTGCACTGACTTAATGTAGAATTGGTGTCAGTTTCCACCCATTGAGAAAGACTTTAAAGGCTGAGACCTCCCTTTGCTCCCAATTTCCCTACTAAAAAAAGATGGTATTCCTCCTTTTGTCCTATTACCACTGCCTGACTGGAATCCCCACATTAAAAAGAAAAAAATTCCTTTGGTTTAAGGTGTCAAAAGGATCTGATGAATGCTAATGGTATCATGGAAGATATGAGATATTAATTGGAATTTCTGAACATTGCTTGACATTTTTTATAGCATAACACCCCCCCCCAGGACTATCTGCCATTTAATAATTCTCAAGTATAGGGTGAGGAGAAGAAGGGCAACCGCAGTCCCAGGGAGACAGATGCCCCAGCTAAGAAATTGTTGCATCGTATAAACTAGAATTAACATTTAAGAAGTATTTATCATTTTATTTTTATGGACTTTTCCTGGCAAAACAAGATGAGTAGGAATTAAAATATGATTCTCACTAGGTAGGTAGCATGTTAGTTAATGATAGCAACTATAACAAACTCCGATGGGTATACTAGCTCAACAAAACAAAACAAAACAAAACAACTCATCCAAATTCTAAAATGGATGTTCTTTATAGCAGCTGGTTTTCTTCCAAGTGATGTTCCAGGAACCCAGCCTCCTTTATTCATGTAGTTCCACCATGATCTTGAGGATAATTATGTTTATATGCATAAAGCCAGGAAAGAAAAGTAGAGGGAAACACAAAAAAGTAATAGGGGTGACATTTTTATAAGCATAACCTGGAATTAATGCTCACTATTGCTACTCACAGTCTTTTGGCTAGAACTTGATCTCATACCCTTTTTTCCCAAGTGCAAAGGAAGCTGGGAAATATTGTCTAGCAAATTTCCTGGGCAAACAATGAAATAGGGTTGGTGAGCTGCTAGCAGTTACTGCCACATGCACTACCATGAACACTGAATCTCAGTATGTGATAAATGGAGACATAAAGTAGGGAGAAATAGAATGGGACTAAATAAAGATTATTTTCCAGAAATTTTGCACAGAATTCCCAGATTTTCAAAAATTACATTTTGCATTCTGTACTCAAATGTATTTTGCTGTTCACGCTTACCATCAGCTTTATCTGCAAAATTCTTGCAGTTTCTCTAATACCTCAACTCTCAGCTCTCAACTTGGTAACTCTGGAGTTCACACAACCTGAAAACGTATTTAGCATACAATAATGACAATTAGAGGGGTGACAGATGAGGTTGAACATTAGAGGAATGCAGAGAGAAGGTATTGTGAATTCCAGAAAAGATGCCTTTTTTTTTCTTGCTTTATGAATTTGCCATCACAATGTATCCACTCATCATGCAATGTAACATTTCAGACTACAATTTATTCACACCCCCAGTTGAGAAACAGCTGTGATATAAGAGAAATATTTGCAAATATCTCATATTGCTGTGTTACTTTGAGCAAGTAACTTCACCTCTCTGGCTTCACACTTTTGTAAAATAATAGAGAAAGTAGATTACAAGACTCTTTTTTCCCCCTCCTTATCCATATTTTCACTCATTGTCCTGTAAAATACTTCTTTGGAACTTGTTTTAATATAATTTAAGAGTTCTTAAATGATCTTTTAAAATTGTGTTTCAATATGAAGGGTCATGTGAGGGAATCTTTGTAAACCCTTTTCCTGTCAGAATTAAAATTGCAATTTCATTGCTTGATGGAGGATAAAGATAAAGTAATGCCTCTTTTATTAATGTTGGAAGTCCAGTTTAGGGTATAAGATTATGGTTTTTTTGGCAGAAGTGTAGATAATTCTTTATTTAATCCAGAAAGTGGAATGTTTTCATCATACCCTTAAATGGACATTATTTGGGTATAACAAAAATATATCTATTAGTTAAAAATATATTGTGAATATACATTCTGTAACAAGGAGTCCTTCCTAAAGGAAAAGGGTTGTTTTGTTTTGGTACAGTAACTGCTCCAGCTCTTATCCTGCTGAGCTCCCAGCTCTGAGGTCATTAAGCACTGAGCTGGCAGCAAACCTTTTTTTTTATGCAGCCCAGTGGGAAGAATTGGTTCTTGACAAGGGACAAGTAGGAATCAACCCTGAAGATATTTGACTCTTCTCTTTGAAGTCTTTCCCTAAGTGACCTTTTTCTTGTGCCAATCTTACACTCTACCCTTTTACATTAGTTGTAGTTCTAAACTTTTTTTTTAATTGACCATGCACTCTTCAACCTTTTAAAAAATTAGATTGGGAATTTCATGACATGCTTTAGGAAATGCAGAAAGTATTGATAGAATGAACAAAGCTTTCTCTATGGTTTATTCATGCAGACTGAGTTAACAAGAGCACCCCAAACAAGCTGCAGCCATGGAGATAGACAGAGGCAGAAACAACATTAACATGCTGCACACTTGAAGTTGCAAGTTTGAAATCCCTTGGGCTTTCTCCTGGAGCACCAGCTATTTCTCCATAGGAAATTCTTATCTATTGCAGAGGGAAGATTATGTTATATAAGGGTAAAGAAACATTGCAGGTTGCAGATATTCTGATTCTTCAATGCAATCAAATTTCAGACCTCAGTGTTATGAGCTCTTAACTAGGGAAGTCTGGAGCCAGAGAATTTCAAAAAGAAGAAAGAAATATTTGAATATCTCCCAAGCTTTATGCCCTGTGCTGTATTTCCTGCATCGAAAATAGTAGGCTTTGGATAATTGTGCATAAATATAAATGGAAGTCCACTTGTCTGCACAGTAGATTCCAGGAAAGATTTTTGAAATTAAGGCATTTGAGAAAATTATGTATTAGAAAGTGAGATGCATCAGAGCTCTAAGGGGCTTTGAGATCATCCTATTATTTTATTGATGGAGAAAGAAAGGCCTGATTAAATTGAGTGACTCTTGCCCAAGTTTACATATGGAGTCACATGTATTGAGGTTTGACAAGTCTCCTGACTCTCATTACAGTGGTCTTTAATATTAAATATCTAGCAGGAGCAAAAAAAAAAAAAAAAAATTTATAGACAACATCCATTTTTGCAACCTGAATCAAGTGGCATTTTTTTCAATAGTCACAAAAATGTATTAACTGAAAAGATATGGAGTTTTGCTTTGTTTCCACCAATCAAATGAGAAAAGGAATGAAAAATCCATATGTCGAAGTAACTAAATACTGAGCTAGGATTACTGACTATAGCTTTGCAGAAAAAATTATGAAATAAGAATTTAATGTACACAGAAGTTTAGCTGAAAAATAGCTGAGTGGAAAAAAATAAAGTAAGATTAGCAGGTTAGGTATAAAAAAGTTAAAGCCAAAACAGAGAAAACAAGACAATGGAGAATTTTACCATTTCATTTTTCATGGAAATAATCTCATGTGGGCACTGTGAACATGAAGATGTGGAGAGACAAACAACATCTTGAAAGTACCTCGTAGCATTTTTCTGCTGTGAATGTATAATAGCATGCATAAGTGAGGGAAAAATTCTTTGGATTTTGGCAGTATTCTTACAGTAACTAGCTGCAGTGGGAATGTTTGTGGAGTGTCTTTACATAACCTAAACCGAGAATAAGACAAATTAGGTGAGTGGCTGTTACATCTGAATTAGGGTAAAATATGAGTGATAGAAAGAGGGACATTTTCAGATGGTATACCCAAAAGTGTTGGTTAATAGTAGCACATTGACTAAAATAACCAACTCTATGAGACAAATTAACTTGTTTGAAGTTCATCAGGATATTATTATAGAATATTAAACATATGGAAGAAAAAACAATACAAAGATTATTTGCCACAGTGTGAGCTATATTTCCACTGAACATTGAGGAAGAACATATAAGGCGTAAAATGATTACTATTGTAATGTACATATTAAACCCATATTAGAAAAAAAATAAAATAAAAAAAAAATAAACCCATATTAGTGTGTTGGACCCTTTCACTTTATCTTTCCAGCAGATATCAAACTTGGGTGTCTAGATTTGGATAGTTTCACACGAATAAAATTCCTTATCTTTAAATTCTATAAATATTATATATACAATTAATTTGAGAATAGGGCATAAGCATGCTCTCAAAACTACCGTTTCATTTTACAGAATAAAGGCACAGCTTTCTCCCATTTTGTATCTTCCTGTGGTGCATTACCGGGACTGTAAAAACCTAGTGTGACATCAAACAAGTAGACAATTCAATACATTGATTTCAGGTACCCTCTTTTAATCAGTTTGGGCATAGTTTAGCTAAATTCTCTGCTCAAGGGATCACAAATCTGCAAAATGTTGACTGAGGTGCACATATGTTTTTGAATTATTGTTTTCATTTTCTTTGGGTAAATCCCTGGTGGTGGAATTACTGGATCATATGATATTTCTATTTTTTCAGTTTTTGAGGAACCTCTATACTATTTTCCACAGTGGTTGCACCAATTTACATTCCAATCAATAGTACACCAACAGTCCCTTTTCTCCACATCTTCACTAACACTTGTTATTTCTTTTTTCTTTCTTTTTCTTCTTTCTCTCTCTCTTTTTGATACTAGCTGTTCTGAGTGGTATGAGATGATATCTCACTGTGATTTTTATTGATCAATAATGTTGAGCATCTTTTCATTTGTCTGTTAACCATCTGTATGTCTTCTTGGGGAATTTATCTATTTAGGTCCTCTGCATGGTTTGTAACTGGATTTTTTTGGTGTTGAGTTATAGAATTTCTTTGTATATTCTGGATATTAATCCCTTATTGGATATATAATTTTCAAATATCTTCTTTCATTCCCTGGGTTGCCTTTTCATTTTGTCGATGGTTTCCTTCGCTGTGCAAAAGGTGTTGTTGTTGTTTTTTTTTAATTTATTTTGATATAGCCCCAACAGTTGTGTGTGTGTGTTTCCCTTGCCCGAAGAGACATATCCTTAATGTCCTAGAGGAGATATATCCAATGTCCCAGAGATCTCTGCCTATGTTCTCTTTTAGGAGTTTTATAGTTTCAGGTCTCACGTTTAGGTCTTTAATCCATTTGCAGTTTATTTTTGTGTATGGCATAAGAAAGTGATCCAGTTTCATTCTTTCGCATGTAGCTGTCCAGTTTTCCCAACGCCGTTCATTGAAAAGACTATCTTTTCCTCATCATATATTCATGCTTCCTTTGTCATAGATTAATTGATTCTTATAGGTAAGACTTTATTTCTGGACTCTTTATCCTGTTCCATTGATCTCTGTGTCCATTTTGTGTCATTACCATACTATTTTGATTACTATAGCTTTGTAGTATATTTTGAAAATGAAAACATTAATTTGAAAAGATATATGCACCTATATGTCTATTGCAACATTCTTTACAATAGCCAAGGTATAGAAGCAACCAAGGTGTCTGCCGATAGATGGATGGATAAAGAAGATGTGGTATACAATGGAATATTACTCAACCATAAAAAAGAATGAGACCTTGCCATTCGCAACAACATGGATGGACCTAGGGGGTTTTATGCTAAGTGAAATAAGTTAGAAAGAGAAAGACACATACCATATTATCTCACTTATATATGGATTCTAAAACAAAACAAGACAAATGAATAAACAAATAAAACACCAAACAGACTCTTAAATACAGAGAACAAACTAGTAGTTGTGGCGGGGGGAGGTGAGGGGATGGGTGAAATAGGTGACAGGAAGTAAGAAATACAAACTTCCACTTATAAAATAAACAAGTCATAAAGATAAAAAGTATGGCATACAGAATATAGTCAGTAATATTGTAATAATTTGTATGGTGATAGATGATGACTACACTTACTGTGGTGAGCATTGAGTAATATACAGATTTGTCAAATCAGTAAGTTGTAAACCTGAAACTAATATAACATTGTATGTCCACTGTACTTCAACAACAATAATAATAATAACAATAACAAAAGTGTTGGCCAGGGATGCAAATTCAAATTCAGACTTAAGCACATCTGAAGTCCTCTTCCAAACTCCTTAGTTGTTGGAAACATAAATTTTCTTGAAGCTGTGTAACTGAGATCTCTATTTCTTAGTATATAGACCAAGATCACTCTACTCAGAGAGGCCACCCTCTGGTCATTGACATGTGGTGCCTGTCTCTCAAAACATGGCAGCTTACCTCTCATAGGCTGGAAAGAGAATTTCTTTGGATGAAGGGCTCAGTTCCTCTTTAAAAGTTTTCCCAGATTAAACCATACTCACCTGGGATGATCTTCATTTGTATTTGTTCAGAGTCAGCTGATTTGGGATCTTAATTTCATCTGCAAAATGCCTTCAGTTTTGCCATCTAATATAATATAATAATGAGAGTGAAATTCGTCATATCCACCTCTCACCCACACTCAAAAGGAGAGGATTAAACAGTCGTGTGCCACAGGGGATGGGAATCTGGGGATCATCTTAGAATTCTGCCTACAATAGTGTACTTTCCAGAAACTTAGAAAAAAAATAATCTCGGGGCACCTGGGTGGCTCAGTGGGTTAAAGCCTCTGCCTTCGGCTCAGGTCATGATCTCAGGGTCCTGGGATCAAGCCCTGCATCAGACTCTCTGCTCAGCAGGGAGCCTGCTTCCCGCTCTCTCTCTGCCTGCCTCTCTGCCTACTTGTGATCTCTCTCTCTCTCTCTCTGTCAAATAAATAAATAAAATAAAATCTTTAAAAAAAAAAATAATCTCAATGGTTAGTAAAAAGCTATATTGCCAGTCATGTGTCTCTAGACATTTCTCCTTTATCTAAATCCTCACTATCTGTGTTGAGAAAAAGAATAGATTTGTATTTTTTTTTTTTTTGAGATAGGGTTAGTTCTCCCTTTCCTGGTTTCTCACAAGCATGAATTATAAATGGATCCTATTGCCTAGAGGTTATTAGATCTATTGGACTGAATATGCCAGAAGGACATCAAAGAATAAATATTAATTATTAAAGATGTTTCAATCAAAATTCATAATGTCAAAAGACATTGTTAGTGAACTGGTTTATGACATATTTTCTAACTTCTTTCTAATGAAATTTCCTGAACTGTAGAGGCTGGAAAACTGAAAATCACGGTACTTAGATTCCTTTGCAAGTTAAGATTGCAGAGTGACTTAGAAATATTTGAAAACATTTGGAAAATAGAAAGTGAGGGTGATGCTGGAAATTTGTTCCTTCTGAGAGTCCTACTGGTAAGCAGTATTGTGGAGCCTCATTTATTTTCCTATTTAATAATGCATTTATTTATTTCACCAGACACTTAGGAGAGGTATCAGTGTCCATTCAGCAGCATCATATGCATCAAGAGGACTGAGTGGGACAATGTTTTGATCATGACCATTATAGCATGGTTCTGAATCCAGTAGTACTTTATCAGTCATACAAGGGGCTTTCTAACTACAGTGGAGTTGTATAGCTTGGGAAGAAATAGCTCTAAGATTAGTCTCTTAGTTCAGTAGGTGGCTTCCTTATAGAAGAGGTGGTTCCTTTGGTGGCTCATTCTCTGTTGTGGGCTTTAGTAGTCTTTTCTGAAAGCACAATCTTGATTTTGTTGTTTTCCAGCACTTCCAATGATTCTATAAACCATCTCTTTTGGCTTTAATTAGCCAGAATATAGTCTTTGTTATTGAACATTACCCATGCAAGTAGCACTTTCTTATCTTTCCTTATCCTCTCTATTTCTAGGGAGAGAGAGTCACACTACTGTATAGAACAATAATTTTACTTGCTTTCTTATACTTCTGAGGCCTTTTAGATATGAATGGAACAATTCACTTTACTGATGCTCTTTTCCTTTCAACATGAGAGATTTGAAAATGACCCCTTTATAGTGTGGACTTAATTATATTTGTACCTTAGGGCATTTGTTCTCAAATCTACTTGGTGGAAGGGAAGAGGGTAGTTTGTTCTTAAAGTTCAATGCCTGTTAAAAGAAAACAAACAAACAAACAAACAAAAAACACCTCACTGATAGCCCAGAGAGCTTGCATTATTGCCAGTTATAGATTCACTAGGAGTTTTCAAATTTAATGACCTTTTTTATAGTTAACGTGTATAGGTCAAATTGTCCATTTTCCCATGGTTATTTTCCCTGCAGGCAAATTAATTTTCTTCTTTTTCTCTGCTATGTTAAAAGTTTGGTTCCATAAACCCCAAAAATTACTTTTAAAAGGATAGATTATCATAGTGTTTGAGAAATAAAGTTGAATCATGGCTTCTTTTCTATTTTCCCAGTACTAACATCCTGTTGTGCATCCAAAGTCTATACCAAAGAAGATGAAGTGAATGTAGCAGAAGAGACATTTGGGTTTAATATACTGAGGACTTCTTGGGAGAAAGTCTGTTTGACATGGTGCCTACTTTTATGTCATGTAATATGCATAGTGTGAGTTAGTCTTCAGAGAATATCCAGTATTTGAATTTTGATGAAGTTCTCCATGATTGGCTGAATTTTTTGTCTTTTACCTTAAAATACATTTTATTCAACCATACCTTATACCTCTTTGTACTACCCCTTTAAGATCACTTATACTCTTGTAACCCTCTGTTAGAATATCTGTATCTGCCATTAAGCTATAAGTTCTATGAAGCAAATAAAGTTTACCCTAGGTCACTCAGGGAGAAAGGGGCTGATCCAGGATTCAGATCCAGTCAGTCTGGGCCCGCAGAAGGATTCTTAACAGCTACAAGGGGATAACTTCCCAGTTTTGACCCTCTTTGATTGTAAAACTTGAGAGATTAGTGGTAAAAATAGATGACATATTCATAGATTAATATGCTCTTAACCTACATTTTATGAGTTTATGGTAAATAACTATGGTTTATGGTACATTTTATGAAGCTATTATAAATAAATATGCCAATGAGAATCCATATAAGAATCCAACAACAATAGTAACCATTTATCAAATTCTGAGAATTAATTTGAGTTTGCAAGAGAAGGCAAGAACAAAAGAAGTTTTGAAAGATTCAGTTGGAGAACTTATTTGCCAGTAGCTTTATCTTTACAATTTGTTTCCTCTCCCTATTTGATTCTACCCCTCCCATCTTATTCAGATTCTTCCACTAATGAAAATTGAGGTGGGAGGATTCTTGCTGGGGGCTATAATGACAGTATTGTAAAGTAGCAATTATAGACTCTGAAGTTTTTTGAAATGGCTTGTGCTAGGGAAGAATTCTAAAGTATTAACACTGACTAAAATATTCTCTCTTGTGAAGCATTGGCCCAGAAGGACAAGTTTAGGCATCTCGCAGGTGCTTCTAATTATGCAGTAGTGTCTACCACTATCTTTTAAATAGTGTAGCAAATCATTCAGCACTTTTAAAAAGCTAGGAAAAAAATCTCTGATTTGCTAGAGCATGAATGTGGTAGAAGTTAAAAAGCCTGTTACAGATATAAAATCATTTAACTTAATATCTGAAAGATTAATATGGACACAAAACTAACATTTTTTTCTGTTTTTGATAGTAAAACTGAATCATATCTCTACCCTTACCTCCACAAGAACTCAGAGAGTACCAGCAGTCTATCAGCTACATACTGGATAGTAAAAATGAACTGGAATGTCTGGAATATGGCTCATGCAATGCCTATTTTCACCTCTAACCTTCTATGTGTTTCTTTCTGTGTTGTAGAAGATGGACAGCTAGAATTATATATCCCAAGTTCCTAGTTTTCCAGATGTGATTTAGGTCCGAGAATCACAGGCACTGCAGGGAGACTTGAATTCCAAAATGAGGGAAACAGGGAATGAAGAAGCGACAAGCATCCATTTTTCTGGCACATGATGTGGCAAAGGAATTCACAGGTCTGCATTTATCACTTCCCTGATTCTGTAGTTTTCTACAGTCAGGCTGGCATTTACCCAATGATGGCAGAGTGTGGTGCTGCATTTACCAGTTTTCTGATTTGGTAACTGTACTTTTCCTGGGCAGAGGCAAGATGCTTCTGAGGGGTGGTGGTTTCCTGGGAAGCTCCTCCAGCACTTGTAGCCCATTTGTAAGCAATGGGGTATATTGGGATACTGTATCCCATCAATTCTAAGTGCATTTTCCCCCACTTCGAGCTGGCAATATGTTTACATTTCTTAGTAGTACATAAAATAACGATGTGTCTTATCATCAATGCTGTCAGATATGTGAAGTGTTGTAAATTTTTTTCTTGGAAAGAAGCCATGGAAGTATCTCTTTCTTGAAAGGAACCATGTGGCAAGGTTTCTGCAACTCAGTCTTATCTGATAGGGGTATTCTTTGCTTCAGTCTTAGTCAACAGTTTATGGTATAGCGAAAATGAGTATCTGACCTTTAAAATTCTACTCCAAAACATGGAGAAACACAAAATTTGCAGTTTTCTCTTCTAATTTCTGTGTTCTGACCACCAAAGACAAAAATGGACTATTATTCAGAAAAACTACACGATGGCATCTATATTGCTGCATCAGATGTGTAGGATGTCGTTAAAAGGACAAGTTTATCATAATTTACTAATAGGCATTAAACTTTATCGACCTGCAATCTCTGAAGAATAAATAATTCTGATTATTAGACTTTCCCAAATTGATATTATTAAAAGTTATAGATTATCACATGCTAGAGATTTTGTCCATTGCCTTTTCTGAACTCTATATTGTTGTATCTGAAACATCAAGACAATTTTAAGGAAGCAGGCATAATGTTGGAAAAATAATTCTCTTTTGCCTCAACTTTCATTGTTTTTTTTTTTAAGATTTTATTTATTTATTTGACAGATCAAATAAGATCACAAGTAGGCAGAGGCACACAGAGGGAGAAGGGGAAACAGGCTCCCTGTTGAGCAGAGAGCCCGATGCAGGACTCGATCCCAAGACCCTGAGATCATGACCTGAGCCAAAGGCAGAGTCTTAACCCACTGAGCCACCCAGGCGCCCCATCAACTTTCACTGTTAATTGATTTTTCAACCTACAAGTATTCAGATTTAAAATACAAAATATTATGATACACAAGACCCATTTGAAAAATTCAACCTTGTGCTAACAATAAAACCATAGTTCTAATTATACTTGTGTGCTCTTAACAGTCAAAAAACAATTTGACAAATAGCTTGTTAGTTGGTGTTTAACTCTTTATATTCCAGGCCTTCAAGAATTCTATTTTGATAGAGATATTTCTAAAATATCTTTTCTGCCTTCCTCTGTTTTTAAATTATATTACATTTCCTATGATACATGCTTGTGCTATAATTATCAAGCATCATGACCAAGTGCAGAACTAGGTGGGAAGGGATACAATTACTGATGGGGCATCTACAGCCGTGTTTGGCTCTGAAGCTTTTCTGGAAAAGAATTCCAGTTCTAGCATATTTGTTTTCATCTCTCTTTTTTTCTGAAGGTTGAGTTTAAAATTCGTTGCTTCATGACTTCCTAAGCTGAACTCAAAAGCTGTATTTCTATGAAGAGAATTTGTGCATGAAAGGCTGAAGCAGAAAATGAACATTAAGTAGAAAATTACCTTATTATTAACTCTTCTTATCAGTGTCCTTTGACTCACATGCACAAGTTTCAATACCATTATTTCTGCATCACTAACATCATGAATCAGAATGCCTTTGGATTCCTGTTTTGTTGCCCTATTTGTATAGATTGAATATTCTTCATTATTTCAAATATTTATGATGATGAATTTCTGGAAAACTAAGTGCAAATGTACATATTCTTTATTCTTATTGGATAATATCTACTTACATAATACCACGTTATAATTTTTGCGAAGTTTTACTTTAAAGAGCAACACAGACATGAGTAGATTTATAATTGCATCTTTATTCTAAGAACAACATTGAAAGTTCTCTAATGGATCTTTCACATGATAGCATTTTACATTTAGAGGCTGAATACCACAGTTCAAAGGTTGAATATATTAAATAACATTGAAAATTCAGGTAGATAATAAAAACTGTTTTTCTAAGCTCATGCTTGCTTTCTTAAAAGTTTCTTGGTGTTTCATATGCAACAGAAAACTATTGGATTCTTACCACATGTCAGACCTTGTATTAGATCTACAAAAAGAAACATCTAGTAACAAGGCCAAATGACATCGTTATCTCAAAAAAGCCTCTATTTTGTTAAAAATGCACAGGATGGCTCTGGGTGGCTCAGTTGTTTAAGCATCTGCCTTCTGCTCAGGTCTTGATCTCAGAGTCCTGGGGTAGAGCGCCACATCAAGCCCCGCATCGCATTGCATCACATCTCATTGGACTCCCTTCTTAGCAGGAAGCCTGCTTCTCCCTCTCCCTCTGCCTGATGCTCTCCCTGCTTGTGCTCTCTCTCTCTGTCAAATAAGTGAATAAAATCTTAAAAAAAAAAAAAAGGAAAATGCACAGGAAGGATAAAACCAATTACAGTGTGTTTTCATTTATCCATAATTAGTTTCTGTTTTGTCAGCAACAAGTAAGAATTTTTAACACTGTTAACTAATTAATACAGTTCCATTATGTAGTATTGAGCCATAGTGTTTGATTAACTGAGAAACAGGGAAGATAGGTAGCTATTGTATTTGATTTCATATCTGTAATTTCATAAAGAAATACTGTTTCAAAATATTTATGTCATCAATAATAAATATTAAATTAACTTTTGTAAAGTGATAATTAATATCTCTAAACCACCCTAAGGTATGATAGTATTTTTTTAAATAATCACCTATTTAATTGAGTTCAAATTTTTGAAACAACAAAACCTACTCTGCACCTAGCCTCTATGTACAAAGACCTTGGTGCATTATTCTAATTACATTCTTTGGATACATTCCAAGAATGGTAAGAGATAGCCAAAGAATATGCACATTTTAAAAGTGTTTCTAAGGGTGCCTGGATGGCTCAGTGGGTTAAGCCTCTGCCTTAGGCTCAGGTCATGATCTCAGGGTCCTGGGATCAAGCCCCGCATCGGGCTCTCTGCTCAGCAGGGAGCCTGCTTCCCCCTCTCTCTCTGCCTGCCACTCTGCCTACTTGTGATCTCTCTCTCTGTCAAATAAATAAATAAAATCTTTTAAAAAAAAAAGTAAACTTCCTCTTTCTAATGTCCCAGAACATTGACTCTATTGATGAGTATAATTTCAGTGACACGTGGTAGTACCTTCAGTGGCTACAAGTACTATGTCAGTGGCTATAATTCTCCCTTCTTGTTGCAGATGGCTCTTGGGAACTAATAAGAAGAATACTTTCAATCAACCCTGACTGATTTATGTGGCAGCATAATATTAGGCACTTAACACCGGGATGTTAAACAATAGAAAGTATCTAATATAGGGTATAGATAGCAAATAAGGATAACGCATTCCCAGAACTGAGGTATTTTAGTTCTTTCAAGTAAACTAGCCAATATAGCATATAATTTCATATAAGTTTTCTTTGTTGTTTGCCTTGGAATTTTGGTATAGCTCCATTTGAGTTGATCCATTTGAGCTCCAGTTGATCTTAGTATTGGCTTTGATAAGTGAATCAAATGAAATACATCTGTATTGAGTTCATCAATAAGTCTGAATGCTCAAGAGTAGTAGGGAAGTCATACATGCCAGGCTTTGTGAGGTCAAGGGATTAAAATGGAAGAACACTAAAGGAAAACTAAAAAACCTAAGACTGGAAACTTTGATACATAATTCAGTGATTGACTAACATGTGGCTTCTCAATATATTTTATTTGCTGGGTTATTGAGTAATTTATCAGGAAAACTCAACACATCAAAAATTAATATTATTAAAAAGTTAATTCCTATTCAAGAATTTCTATTCCTATTAAAAATTAGTATTATTTCTAAAGATATTTCTCTTATAGGTATTATTAGCTGATATGTCCTATTTCTAATAAGTTTCCAAGTTTTTGGAATTCTCCCACAGGGAATTCACAGTGGTGTGATGGGGGCAGGAAACAAAAATTAAACCTTCACTTGTAAATGCGAGGAACGGAAGACACTTAAAATTAATTGGTCCATAGCAATCCTAGATTCTTATAGAGCAGTTATTATCTCTGGGAGGAATTCTCTTTTCTTTTTTCTCTGTATTTCCTGACCGTCTTCTGGGAGATACTTCTTTTTCATTATGCTCCATGACATTTTTAAAATGAATGTTGGAGATTATGCTCTTTTTGAGGGATCTTAGCGTAAAAGTCATTTTACTGGTCATGTAAATTTAGTGCCCCAGAAATTATTTCAAGTCAGAATTGGTGACAACTTTGTTCTGGCTTAGGGTTTCTTTGGTAATGAAATTCTCAAAAACATAATAAAATTCTCCTTCTTCTTCTTCTCCTTCTTCTTAATTTCAGTTTTTTTTCCATGTAATATTAACTACATTTAATGTTCTGTCTTAGACGTAGTTCTCAAATTTGCTTTAAGATATCAACTATTTAATCGAATGTATACAGGAAAGACAGAAGAGTGTCAACAAGGGGTGCCTGGGTGGCTCATTTGGTTGAGCATCTGGCTTGGGATTTTGGCTCAAATCCTGATGTCAGGGTCAGAATATCAAGCCCTGTTTTAGGCTCTGTGCTCGGTGGGGAATCTGCTTGGGAATCTCTCTCCCTCTCCCCCTCCCCCTGCTCAAGCTTTCTCTCTCTGAAATAAATAAATAAATCTTAAAAAAATAAAAAAGAATAGTGTCAGCAAGGTGGCTGAATAAGATGTCCCTCCATGGGGGAAGTGGGCATAGGTGATCACAGCATACAGACTTCCAGTTGTAAGATATATACATTCTGAGGATATAAAGTCCAGCATGGTAAATGTAGTTAACAATACTCTATTGTATATTTGGAAGTTGCTAAGAACGTACATCTTAAAAATTCTCACCACACATGCAAAAGGTAACTATGTGAGGTGATAGTTGTGTTAACCAACCTTATTGTGATAATCAGTTCACGTATACTTTACAAAATCATCACCTTGTACCTCTTAAATTTACACAATGTTTTTATTTTATTTTATTTTATTTATTATTATTTTTTATTTTGAGAGAGAGAGAGTGCGAGTGGGGGTGGGAGGGGTGAAGAGGCAGACAGACAGAGAGAGGATCTTAAACAGACTCCCCACCCAGTGCAGAGCCCAGCGTGGAGCTCGATCTTATGATCCTGAGATCAGGACCTGAGCAGAAATCAAGAGTCTGATGCTTAACTGACTGAGCCAGTTAGGTGCCCCACAATGTTATATGTTAATTATAATGATCTCAGTAAAGCTGGAGAAGAAAAACAAAATAAGCCAGTAGTGGACTGCTCTCTAGTAAACCTTCACTGAATGCTTTCTCTTAAAATATGTATTTATATATATTATATATACGTATACATACATATGTATGTATGTATATGCATATATGGAGGATAAAACCTGTTAGAACTTGTTTTCATTTGTCCATTATTAGTTTCTATTAATGTGGATTTTTGCTGCCCAAAATTTTATTTTGTTTGCATAGATACAAAGATGCAAATTAAAGTGGGGAAAATGTTGCAATAAGCATATAAGACTGATCTCTGACCCACTGAGGGCATATAATGAGAGAAACATACACACATATCAAGTCTAAACTAACCCAAGGACAACATACAAGGCAATATAAGTCATTTAGTAAATACAAATAATTCTGAACATTACTATATTTGTGTATGATATAATAAAGAATAATGTGCAAAATTATTTAAGTTGTCAGGTGGTGCTTTTTCGTGGATACAAGCACAGGTTCTAAAATCAGATGGAAACTGTCCATCACTTGCCACTTTTGTGCCCCTGTGCAAATTGTTTCAGCATTTTATATCTCTTTCCATCTTTGAAAATTGCGTGTCACCCATTTACAATAGTATAAAAAAAAAGTCTTAATCACTGTTTTACATGCCCAGCTGTGCTCTGAAGTCAAAACGTCATTGAGATGTGTAAATGTTCATAAGTTGATACTCTCAGGACATTTCTTGTCAGGGATGCCTGACCTTTACTAAAACAAAATGCCAGATTTAAATTTATGTAGAGAAATGCCATAGCAAATGTGTCTCCCATAAAAAGGGAAAGCTGGCTGGCAGAAGGATTTTCATCAGCCTTGTTGGAGTTTTCTCTTGCAGATTACCAGTGCTCCCTGGACTCTCTAAATCCGGGGATCTTCTACTCACTTCCTAGGTTTCTAGCTTCTAAAGTATGGCAGGTGAATAAATCAAAAGTTGAAGCCATGTATTTTGTTTTTCTTTACTATAGCTAAAATGGAATGAAGCTTTTTTTTTAAGCAAATCTTTAAAAGTCTAGGTAAAGAGGGAATGACTTTAAAAAAAAAGCAAATCTATTTGCAGTGTGTAAGATGGAACCTTATAATCATGGAAATTCGAATGTCACATCCCCATTAGGGAGTATGAGATGATTTGATATATGTAAATATTGCGAAATGATTTTCAAAATCAAGTTAACACATTCATCACCTCCATAGTTTGTTAGTTTTGGTGAGAATGTTTAAGGTTGACTTTCTTAGCAATTTCAAGTATCCAATACAGTATTATTAACTAGTCACTATAGTGTGTATTAGATCTTTGTAACTCATCTCATAACTGAAAATTTGTGCCCTTTGACTAGTTTCTCCCCATTTCCCTAGCCCATGACAACCACCATTCTTTCTGTTTCTGTGATTTTTTTTTTTAGATTCTACATCTGACTGATACTATACAGTATTTATTTTTCCTTAACGGACTTTTTTCACATACCATTATATTCTTCAATTTCATCCATATTTTTTAAATGACAGGATTTTCATCTGCCCCTCCCTACTCCTAAACGCACAATCTATATCAGCAATGTATGAGAGTTTCAGTTGTTTTATATACTGCCAGCATGTGATATAGTTAGTCATTTTAATATTACACATTGTTTTATTTTAAATATTTTTTTTAATTTATTCATGACAGAGAGAGAGAAAGAGAGAGAGGCAGAGGCAGAGGGAGAAGCAGGTTCCCCGCGGAGCAGGAAGCCCAATGTGGGACTTGATCCTAGACCCCGGGGTCAGGACCAGAGCCGAAGGCAGAGGTTTAACCGACTGAGCCACCCAGGCACCCCTAATATTAGACATTCTAACAGCATTTCGTTTTGGTTCTAATGAAGCTGATCATCTTTTCAGATGCTTAGTAGTCATCTGTACATCATGTTTTGTGAGGTAACTGACTATTAAAATATTTACTTATTGTTAATTGGCTTCTTTTGTGGGCTTGTTATTGCATCATAAGAGTATATTTTTTAAAAACTTTCTCTGCAATTAAAATGTGATTTGATCTGCAAATACAGAACTCGAAACTGCTGGTTGTCTCATGTAATGAAGGATTAAATGGAACAAAAGGAATGTTAAGTGTTATTCTGACTACATTTTAAATTAAGAGAGTTGAGATCAGAGATGATCTGGTAGTCATTTGTTCACTGTGTCCATTAGACATTTCTGACCCTTGAATAAATTCCATAGATTTGGCCACATTTTGAATTAACTGTTAAGTCAAACAGAATGTAATTGAAAATGTAAATGATGCCTTTAAGGTCTTTTGCCAGTCATTAGCTTTTTGGATTTGAAAACACAGTACATTTGTCATGCAGATGTAATTTACACAATATAAAGAAATGAATATTCAAGCACTGAGGAGCTATTTATTTACAATAAGATACAGATATTGCAGAGAACTTTTTTCATTTGTTTTTCATATTTTTTAATATGAAGCACACAATAATAAGTTGTATAAATTATTTGTATAAATTATCAGAGGTGAATACTTTTTTCTTTTTAGAAAATTGATGATAGTCTCTAATCCCAGTAGATGTTAGGCCTTATTTATCCTTAACAAGCTGATTCCTTAGAGTTCGCTAAGGTATGTTAAAAACAGAAGATAATAACCAGTTTTTTTATATTTTAAAGATTTTATTTATATATTTGACAGAGAGAGAATCACAAGTAGGCAGAGAGGCAAGCAGAGAGAGAGGGGGAAGCAGACTCCCTGCTGAGCAGAGAGCCTGATGCTGGGCTCAATCCCAGGACCCTGAGATCATGACCTGAGCTGAAGGCAGAGGCTTTAACCCACTAAGCCACCCAGGCGCCCCATAATACCAGTTTTTAATTATATTTCTCCCATTGAGGTATTTTAATGTATTGCTTTAGAATTCCACCTGGATAAAATTCTGTAAATCAGTTTCTCTAGAGACTGGTAATTTGAAACTGTCATTTCCCCTTTAAAATGACAAACAATTTGTATGCTATTCAAGCAAATAAAAAACCAACAAGAATTTTATTTTACTGAGGCATAAAAATTTGACTTGTTTGTTCTCTTTATATTATGATTTTTTAAAATTTTATTAACATATAATGTATTATTTGCCCCAGGGGTACAGGTCTGCAAATCATCAGGCTTACACATTTCACAGCACTCACCATAGCACATACCCTCCCCAATGTCCATAACCCAGCCACCCTGTCCCTACCCCTCAACCCCCAGCAATCCTCAGTTTGTTTCATGAGATTGAGAGTCTCTTATGGTTTGTCTCCCTCCCTATCACATCTTGTTTCATTTTTACCCCCTGACACTCCACAACCCCCCGCCCTGCCTCACAAATTCTTCATATCAGAGAAATCATATGATAATTGTCTTTCTCTGATTGACTTATTTTGCTTAGCACAATACCTCTAGTTCCAACCACGTCGTTGGCAAATGGCAAGATTTTGTTTCTCTTGATGGCTGCATAGTATTCCATTGTATATATACATCACAACTTCTTTATCTATTCATCTGTTGATGGACATCTAGGTTCTTTCTATAGTTTGGGTATTGTGGACATTGCTGCTATAAACATTTGGGTGCACATGCCCCTTCAGACCACTACATTTGTATCTTTAGGGTAAATACCCAGTAGTGTGATTGCTGGGTCATAGGGTAGCTCTATTTACAACTTTTTGAGGAACCTCCATACTGTTTTCCAGAGTGGCTGCACCAGCATGCATTCCCACCAACTGTGTAGGAGGGTTCCCCTTTCTCGCATCCTCACCAACATCTGTTGTTTCCTGACTTGTTAATTATAGCCATTCTGACTGGCGTGACGTGGTATCTCACTGTGGTTTTGATTTGTAGTTCCCTGATGCCGAGTGATGTTGAGCACTTTTTCATGTGTCTGTTGCCCATTTGGATGTCTTCTTCGCAGAAATGTCTGTTCATGTCTTCTGCCCATTTCTTGATTGGATTATTTGTTCTTTGGGTGTTGAGTTTGAGAAGTTCTTTATACATTTTGGATACTAGCCCTTTATCTGATATGTCATTTGCAAATATCTTCTCCCATTCTGTTGGTTGTCTTTTGGTTTTGTTGACTGTTTCCTTTGCTGTGCAAAAGCTTTTGATCTTGATGAAGTTGCAGTAGTTCATTTTTGCACTTGCTTCCCTTGTCTTTGGTGATGTTGCTAGGAAGAAGTTGCTGTGGCTGAGGTCGAAGAAGTCACTGCCTGTGTTATCCTCCAGGATTTTGATGGATTCCTGTCTCACATTGAGGTCTTTCATCCATTTTGAGTCTATTTTTGTGTTTGGCGTAAGGAAATGATCCAGTTTCATCATTCTGCATGTGGTTGTCCGATTCTCCCAACACCGTTTGTTGAAGATACTGTTTTTTTTTCCATTGGACATTCTTTCCTGCTTTGTCAAAGATTAGTTGACCAGAGTTAGGTGTCCATTTCTGGGGTCTCTATTCTGTTCCATTGGTCTATGTGTCTGTTTTTGTGCCAGTACCATACTGTCTTG